>JARYHS010011408.1:275335178-275778694 GCA_031002005.1 Vandiemenella viatica
AACTGATTACATTAGCATCGCCTCGCCTCTCATCAACTCAGCCAACTTAACCATCTAGTAGCAAGTGCACAAGAACGAAACTGTTCACATCAGCATCATCTCTATCACCCACATAGCCACAAGCCATCCAGTAACATGTGACCCTAGTACCATAAAGGCATGAGTAGATTCAAGAGTCTCTCTTAACACAGGCGGCAATGGCGTACTTTTGATGCTCACTCACAGCTGCATACGTCACAAAACACACATTAGTGGTGGAAATGAACTACACACACTACACTCAGACTGGCGAGTGAAAGAAAGGAATCACATATTTACACTCTAGCTGCCTTCCCGTGCACACCGCATTTCAAGTCCAAAACTGTGGATCCCACATTACACCACTACATACAAGCAAGGTCTGACTGTGGTTTTGTAACACAAGTTCTTCCTTCTCTGGTACATCCAATCATCACGATTTTTGCCCCCGAAGGACATATAGTGAACAACCTGAGAAAAATTTCGTACCCCAAAACTAACGGCAGCAAACTGTAAACAGAACAGTGAAATGGAAGAGTGCTTGGATTCCTGAAATCACTCCAGACGAATGCAGGGAAAGAGACCTTCAAAAGTCCATGGCCGAATTCCTCACCGTTCCTTGCCATACATCCTTTCTCACCTCTAATGACAATGACATCGACGAGCCCGAAAAAAGCCTGATATGCTGGAAATACTAGAATTTTGGATGGTCGTTGAAATTTGTCTGTATAACGACAGCACTGTGCCAGTAATAATACACGGTAGACTGGGAAGATAAGATAGCCGCGACAAACACCTAATGTTAAAAATTCATTCACATACAAAGGTATGGAAAAAACACGTCACACACGATAAAGTTACCATAATGCTCTTAGCTAACTCATAGTTTTCACGGTCATCAAACAGACATCATAACCCTTTTTCAGTATCCCTACACACTGAAAAGTATCCAAAACTTCACCATAGGTGCAGACACTGGTTCTATTACGCCGAAGATAGCGCCCATGCTTAAACTGTCGTAAATTGTTAGGTCATTTGTATGTGAAAGTGCGTGTTTGGATATTTTATCCACTCAGGCCTCATCACCTAAAGTCTAATGCCAGATTATGGTCATGGTTAACTTAGGCTCCATACACCACTCAGAATTATTCTACCAATATCCATTCTAACATCATTATACGCCATATACAGCTCTCCCAGCACTCTTCATATCTTCCAGTCATCCAGCCCAGCTCCTTTATTATGTCACTTGTTGAATGTTTTCCACTAATAAATCTAGCTACCCTGCTTTGCACCCTATATTTGATGTACAAAAAATGTGGACTCCATACTACACCAGTATGCCTGACTGTGTGTTTGTACCCAAGTACTTTGCTTCTCTGGCACACCCCCCCCTCAGCACCTTCTCCATTAAATGATTTTTACCCCGAAGTGCATATAGTGAAAAACGTAAGAAACAGCAGTAAACTGTAAACAACACAGTGGAATGGGATAGTGCCTAAGCCCTGAAACAATGGTTAGAAACACACATTGATGGTGGTATAATTATATAACCAAATATTTTAGACTCAAATCCACAGAGGAATCACGCACACACGCACATTTCCATGCCTACCACAACAGCACCAAGATAGAACTCACACAGAGGGATAGAAGACATATACACGACATTAGTGGAGGAAATAAACTGCACATCCTACCATTCCAGACAAATGAGTTAAAGGAAGGTCTGACCATATTTACGCATACATACCCAGAGAGAGACTACACACACACATACACACATACATGCATACAGCAAGTTCGAAATAACACAGCAAGCATCATGGAACGATGAGTGGGACAGAATTGTCGTTACCGCTGAGTTAACTGGACAGAACTCTCGTTACAAAAATCATCCAGACAGACGAGTTAAAGTCCAGGTATCACCAAACATACGCTTTACATGCACAAAGGAGAGACGCAGATACACATGTCCATGGTCTACAGCGAGGTACAGCACAAACTACCGCCACCAATCATGGAAACGAAAAAGTGGTGCCCCCATGACTGACTGAAAAACAGGAACTCTTCTCACACATCATCGGCCTGACGAGAGACAGGGTGTGCAAAAGATGTCATGATTCGCCACACAACCTCAGTGTTTATCCCATTAATAGTGTTAATCAGGCACAATTGATTACATGTACCATCAACAAACAGATCACCACCACGTCTCCTCCACACCACAACCCTTTCAGCCATTCATTAACAGTGCCCCCCCCACCCCACCCCCCAGGTACCATGAGTTGCAATAGATACTTGACTATCATCAAATACCGAAACCCTCATATTCATACTAGACCTCACCCACAAATCCATACGTCTCCACACACAAGTACAAAGATACTTAAGTGGAGGTACAGCAAATCATACATCCACACAGACGAGTTTAAGTAATGTATCACCATATTCACACATACAGACGCAGAGATAGAAAGCACACACACGTACATTTCCATACCTACAGTGATATCGACACAACAACCATCCCAATTATGGCAACGAAAAAGTGGTGTAGAACCCCAATGGCTCATGACTAACCAAAAAAATCATCAGTAACATGTGTGCAAGGTACCAAACTCTTCACATCAACATCGTCTCATTTATCTCACACTACAGACCTCTCTAACATCCAGTATCATGTGTCATAGGTACAAAACTGTTCACATCAGCACCACCACGTTTATCCCACACCTAAGCCTTTTCGGACATACAGTAACTTATGCCTCAGGTACCATGAGTAGCAGTAGACACTTGGTCATCAGACAGATGTCATAATTCACATATTCATATTAAGTCTCACCAAGATTTCCATATGTCACCACACATAAGCACACACACAAACATAAGTGTAGGATCATCACATTATATATCCAGACAAACGAGTTGAGGGAAGGTATCACAATATTTACACATGCATACTCAGAAAGAAGCACACACACGTGAATTTCTACACCTACAGCGATCTCGACACAACAACTAGACCAATCATGACAACGAACAAGTTGAGCTGACCCCCCACATGACTGGCCAAAAAACATCATACAGACGTGTTAGAGTGTGTGCAACGGATGACATTTTGTCACCATCCATCCCAGTACTTATGCCATATGGGTTATTCATCACACCCAACTGATTACGTCCACCATCAACACTGATGGTCACTGATGGTTAAATTTCGATATGGAGTAGACTCCTATCACCATAATTAGACACACAACCACATAGAAAGACACACACACACACACACACACACATGCCCATGCATACACACAATTCCATACATCACTACACACATGCAGGTAACTCGAGGAAAGGGACTGAACACCTTTACGTTCAGACTGAATAGGTGCGGCATGTCTGAAGTATGATATGTCTTTGTCACACACATCAGTGCTCATCACACCCAACTGATTACGTCCACCATCAACACTGATGGTGATATCTCGATATGGAGTAGCCTCCTATCACCATAATTAGACACACAACCATATAGGAACATGCACACACACACACACAATATGTCCATGCATACACCACAATTCTATACGTTACCACAAACATGCAAGTAACTGGAGGAAAGGAACTCCACACTTCACGTCCAGACTGAGATGTTACAGGATGGTCAGAGGACAGCATGCCTTTACAATACACCTCAATGATCACCACACTCACCTGATTTCATGTGCCATCATTATAGATGGCTACTGGAACTAAACTCTTGTCCACTGTTTGGTCAAAGTCATTTGTTAATAGCAGCTTCTGAAAGACTAATTTGGGTCAACCTGCCCAGGCGGGCGTGGCGTGACAGGGCCCCCCCTCCTCACGGACAGAAATACCGCAATATGCCGTACCTAAAATCGCGGTCTTCGACGAATAACCGGATTTTTCCGACTGGGGCCTAATACCGGTAACCGCATTTTTTAGGACCGCACCGAGGACCGGAATTTCGAAGCCGGCGAAAGCGGTTATGAGCACCGGTATACCGACCTACAAACAGGATATACGCGCCCGCTTAGAGGAGGGGCCCTGTCTCGCACGCCCGCCTGGGCAGGTTGACCCAAATTAGTCTTTCAGAAGCTGCTATTAACAAATGACTTTGACCAAACAGTGGACAAGAGTTTAGTTCCAGTAGCCATCTATAATGATGGCACATGAAATCAGGTGAGTGTGGTGATCATTGAGGTGTATTGTAAAGGCATGCTGTCCTCTGACCATCCTGTAACATCTCAGTCTGGACGTGAAGTGTGGAGTTCCTTTCCTCCAGTTACTTGCATGTTTGTGGTAACGTATAGAATTGTGGTGTATGCATGGACATATGTGTGTGTGTGTGTGCATGTTCCTATATGGTTGTGTGTCTAATTATGGTGATAGGAGGCTACTCCATATCGAGATATCACCATCAGTGTTGATGGTGGACGTAATCAGTTGGGTGTGATGAGCACTGATGTGTGTGACAAAGACATATCATACTTCAGACATGCCGCACCTATTCAGTCTGAACGTAAAGGTGTTCAGTCCCTTTCCTCGAGTTACCTGCATGTGTGTAGTGATGTATGGAATTGTGTGTATGCATGGGCATGTGTGTGTGTGTGTGTGTGTCTTTCTATGTGGTTGTGTGTCTAATTATGGTGATAGGAGTCTACTCCATATCGAAATTTAACCATCAGTGACCATCAGTGTTGATGGTGGACGTAATCAGTTGGGTGTGATGAATAACCCATATGGCATAAGTACTGGGATGGATGGTGACAAAATGTCATCCGTTGCACACACTCTAACACGTCTGTATGATGTTTTTTGGCCAGTCATGTGGGGGGTCAGCTCAACTTGTTCGTTGTCATGATTGGTCTAGTTGTTGTGTCGAGATCGCTGTAGGTGTAGAAATTCACGTGTGTGTGCTTCTTTCTGAGTATGCATGTGTAAATATTGTGATACCTTCCCTCAACTCGTTTGTCTGGATATATAATGTGATGATCCTACACTTATGTTTGTGTGTGTGCTTATGTGTGGTGACATATGGAAATCTTGGTGAGACTTAATATGAATATGTGAATTATGACATCTGTCTGATGACCAAGTGTCTACTGCTACTCATGGTACCTGAGGCATAAGTTACTGTATGTCCGAAAAGGCTTAGGTGTGGGATAAACGTGGTGGTGCTGATGTGAACAGTTTTGTACCTATGACACATGATACTGGATGTTAGAGAGGTCTGTAGTGTGAGATAAATGAGACGATGTTGATGTGAAGAGTTTGGTACCTTGCACACATGTTACTGATGATTTTTTTGGTTAGTCATGAGCCATTGGGGTTCTACACCACTTTTTCGTTGCCATAATTGGGATGGTTGTTGTGTCGATATCACTGTAGGTATGGAAATGTACGTGTGTGTGCTTCTATCTCTGCGTCTGTATGTGTGAATATGGTGATACATTACTTAAACTCGTCTGTGTGGATGTATGATTTGCTGTACCTCCACTTAAGTATCTTTGTACTTGTGTGTGGAGACGTATGGATTTGTGGGTGAGGTCTAGTATGAATATGAGGGGTTTCGGTATTTGATGATAGTCAAGTATCTATTGCAACTCATGGTACCTGGGGGGGTGGGGTGGGGGGGGCACTGTTAATGAATGGCTGAAAGGGTTGTGGTGTGGAGGAGACGTGGTGGTGATCTGTTTGTTGATGGTACATGTAATCAATTGTGCCTGATTAACACTATTAATGGGATAAACACTGAGGTGTGTGGCGAATCATGACATCTTTTGCACACCCTGTCTCTCGTCAGGCCGATGATGTGTGAGAAGAGTTCTGTTTTTCAGTCAGTCATGGGGGGCACCACTTTTTCGTTTCCATGATTGGTGGCGGTAGTTGTGCTGTACTCGCTGTAGACATGGACATGTGTATCTGCGTCTCTCTTTGTGCATGTAAGCGTATGTTTGGTGATACCTGACTTTAACTCGTCTGTCTGATGATTTTTGTAACGAGAGTTCTGTCCAGTTAATCAGCGGGAACGACAATTCTGTCCCACTTCATCGTTCCCATGATGCTTGCTGTTGTTTATTTCGAACTTGCTGTATGCATGTACGTGTGAGTGTGTGTGTGCGTCTCTCTCTGGGTATGTATGCGTAAATATGGTCAGACTTTCCTTTAACTCATTTGTCTGGATGTAGGATGTGCAGTTTATTTCCTCCACTAATGTGTGTATATGTCTTCTTCCTCTGTGTGAGTTCTATCTTGGTGCTGTTGTGTGTAGGCATGGAAATGTGCGTGTGTGCGTGATTCCTCTGTGGATTTGAGTCTAAAATATTTGGTTATATAATTATACACACCATCAATGTGTGTTTCTAACCATTGTTTCGGGGCTTAGGCACTATCCCATTCCACTGTGTTGTTTACAGTTTACTGCTGTTTCTTACGTTTTTCACTATATGCACTTCGGGGTAAAAATCATTTAATGGAGAAGGTGCTGAGGGGGGTTGTGCCAGAGAAGCAAAGTACTTGGGTACAAACACACAGTCAGGCCATACTGGTGAAGTATGGAGTCCACATTTTTTGTACATCAAATATAGGGTGCAAAGCAGGGTAGCTAGATTTATTAGTGGAAAACATTCAACAAGTGACATAATAAAGGAGCTGGGCTGGATGTGACTGTAAGATATGAAGAGTGCTGGGAGAGCTGTATATGGCGTATAATGATGTTAGAATGGATATTGGTAGAATAATTCTGAGTGGTGTATGGAGCCTAAGTTAACCATGACCATAATCTGGCATTAGACTTTAGGTGATGAGGCCTGAGTGGGTAAAATATCCAAACACGCACTTTCACATACAAATGACCTAACAATTTACGACAGTTTAAGCATGTCTGCACCTATGGTGAAGTTTTGGATACTTTTCAGTGTGTAGGGATCTACTATGATGTCTGTTTGATGACCGTGAAACTTATGAGTTAGCTAAGAGCATTATGGTAACTTTATCGTGTGTGACGTGTTTTTTCCATACCTTTGTATGTGAATGAATTTTTAACATTAGGTGTTTGTCGCGGCTATCTTATCTTCCCAGTCTACCGTGTATTATTACTGGCACAGTGCTGTCGTTATACAGACAAATTTCAACGACCATCCAAAATTCTAGTATTTCCAGCGTATCAGGCTTTTTTCGGGCTCGTCGATGTCATTGTCATTAGAGGTGAGAAAGGATGTATGGCAAGGAACGGTGAGGAATTCGGCCATGGACTTTTGAAGGTCTCTTTCCCTGCATTCGTCTGGAGTGATTTCAGGAATCCAAGCACTCTTCCATTTCACTGTTCTGTTTACAGTTTGCTGCCGTTAGTTTTGGGGTACGAACTGTTTTTATCAGGTTGTTCACTATATGTCCTTCGGGGCAAAAATCGTGATGATTGGATGTACCAGAGAAGGAAGAACTTGTGTTACAAAACCACAGTCTGACCTTGCTTGTATGTAGTGGTGTAATGTGGGATCCACAGTTTTTGGACTTGAAATGCGGTGTGCACGGGAAGGCAGCTAGAGTGTAAATATGATGATTCCTTTCTTTCACTCGCCAGTCTGAGTGTAGTGTGTGTAGTTCATTTCCACCACTAATGTGTGTTTTGTGACGTATGCAGCTGTGAGTGAGCATCAAAAGTACGCCATTGCCGCCTGTGTTAAGAGAGACTCTTGAATCTACTCATGCCTTTATGGTACTAGGGTCACATGTTACTGGATGGCTTGTGGCTATGTGGGTGATATGAGATGATGCTGATGTGAACAGTTTCGTTCTTGTGCACTTGCTACTAGATGGTTAAGTTGGCTGAGTTGAGTGAGAGGCGAGGCGATGCTAATGTAATCAGTTTGGTACCTGCGGAGTAGCTGTTACCGATGGCTTTTTCTGGTTCCATTGTTAATGTTAAGTCCACAGTTTTTGGAATTGAAATGCTGTTTGCGAGGGACGGCAGCTAGAGTGTAAATATGGTGATTTCTTTCTTTCACTCGTCTGTCTGCGTGTAGTGCGTGTAGTTAATTTCCACCACTAATGTGTGTGTGTGTGTGTGTGTGTGTGTGTGTGTGTGTGTGCGCGTCTTTCAATGTATGTCTCTCTCTGCGTATGTATGCGTAAATATGGTCAGACCTTCCTTTAACTCGTTTGTCTGGATGTAGGATGTGCGGTTCATCTCCTCCACTAATGTGTGTGTGTGTGTGTGTGTGTGTGTGTTTGTGGGTGCATCTTTCAGTGTATGTCTCTCTCTGCGTAAATATGGTCAGACCTTCCTTTAACTCGTTTGTCTGCATGTAGGATGTGCGGTTCATCTCCTCCACTAATGTGTGTATCAGTGTGTGTGTTTTATGACGTATGTAGCTGTGAGTGAGGATCCACAGTACGACATTGCAGCCTGTGTTAAGAAATGCTCTTGAATCTACTCATGCCTTTGTGGTACTAGGTGCACATGTTACTAGATGGCTTGTTGTTATGTGGGTGATATGAGATGATGCTGATGTGAACAGTTTCATGCTTGTGCACATGCTACTAGATGGCAAAGATGGCTCATGTGTGTGAGAGGCGAGGCGATACTAATGTGAACAGTTTGGTACCTGGTAGCTGTTACTGATGGATTTTTTCTGGTTCCAGGGATAATGATACTATAGAAAAAGTGTGTATATATCCTTATCAAGTATTCTCACTGTTTGCTGTATATTATTTACAATTACCACTCGTGTTTCACCTACGGTGCCCATAGCTACATCCATTTGCCTTATACCTACCCAAATCCTTCCTAAAACTTATCCCTTAATGAGTGTGGGTGTGTTTTTTATGTATAGAACAATATGTTGAGCTCAGAGACAAGAGACGATTGTGATATTAAAATTGTTCAACCGACTGGCTGACTGTTTGCTCCTCCCCCTCAATGCAGTATGAATGCTCGTTTAGGTCACGTTAGGCCTTCGTCTGTTTTGAATCTTTGCTTTTGAAAGTGTACACAACCATATAGTTGTTATCCTTAGAAGAGACCTACAGTTTAACGTGGAATCCGAGCCACAGAAGCGTTCTGTACCAGAGGTGAAGGTGGGTTAAGGGCTTATGAAAATCACCGCCCAGACTGGGATTCGAACCGAAGACCTTTCTATCTCCGGTCAGACGCCTTAAGCACTGAGGCACTGTCGAGATGCTGCGATTTAATGTTTATACGAATTCTTTCTTCCCTCGTGACATTCGAGTTTGAGATACACCCGTAAGTTGCATGTCTATGTTATTCACAGCAATGTGTGACAGAGAGTATGTGTCACCCACATAAATATATTTCTCATCTCATAAACATTAGCAACGTTTAAAAGGTATACATGCTTTGGCATGGAATTTCATAACGTGTAAGGCAATAAATGGATATTAAGTGAAGACTCAGGTAAAGAAGGGGGGGGGGTGGGGGGTAGGATGTGAATCCAAGAGAGGCCTATGACACACATGGAATCATAAGTATTGAATGATGTATTATATTGCAATAAAATGTATTTTAAAATTTCAATAAATCTGTAACATTTATCAAGAAATTATGTTTTTTATTTAACGAATCCCCTACCCAAATTTTTTTTTATATTCATTGAGTATGATGGATTAGTAGAGTATTTTTATTACGAGTATGAAATACTAGAAATAAAAAGAGAACAGCGTTTAAAACTGACATATCACAAAAGGCGTGTTGAGGTAATAAGACAACTTGGAGTGGGTATAAAAAAAATGGCAGCTACAAATAAATGACCTTACATAATGTACAACGAACAGGACTTGTTATAATACTGTTTGCAGAAGGCAACAATATGTTTTGCCCAAAAAATAGTTTTAGAAGTTAATTTTATGGTAACTAAACAATTAACGAATTATAATGATTCGAAATATCAATAAGACCTGAAAAAATGCTCTTCGAAGGTCCTAGGAAGAAAATTATAGGTTTGGTAATAACGATTGTTGAGGGATCTATCATTTGTACCAGCTAGCAGTGTATAACATGACGCGCACATTCCACGGCAGAAAATCACGCTCGAAATAGCGTATGCTGCATGTTCAGACGAAAATATTCTTGAGAGACGTGTACAGTATCTAACGGGAACCAACGCGTCACCAACGCCGAGTTACAGTACACCCGGAAATAGCGCTGTGCTAGGAAAGTACGCACTCCAGGAATAGCGTATAACGGGGCCCATTGCTCGCCGACGCGTCATGTGTGGCGCGCGCTGGGAATAGCAACAACCGTTGTCGCCTGCGGGGTTGTGCGCCCGACTAAGCTCCACAGAATACTCAGATAGATTCAGGTTTCCGCTGTACAGTGCTGCCATCTCGCGGCGGCGCGGCGGCGCGAAGGGGAGGGGAGGGCTCCCACCCCCCTTCAAGGTCAAGGTCAAAAAAGACGCCAGAAAACAGGTCATCTACCTACTATCATTAGAGACATGCATTAGTTAAAAAAGGTGTGAGATAAGGTTGTAGTCTATCCCCGTTAATATTCAATTTGTGTGTTGAGGAAGCAATAAAGAAAGTAAAAGAAAAATTTCCACGTGGCATAAGTGTTCAAAGAGCAAAAATGAGATTTGCTGATGACGTTGTCTTGTTAGCAGAAAGGGCTGAGGATATTGCAAAGTTACTGAATGGCATGAACAAAATACTGAAGAAAGATTTTGGGCTGTATATAAATCAAAGCAAGACTAAAGTGATGAAATGTAGCAGAAGTGATACCAATATTAGTAGATTAAATTTTGTAATGGGATGACGAAAATGGGTCATTCCATACATTTTTATATTCAACATATAAAAAGAATAATGATAGGCATAACTCTGGAATAGTCTTCCCAGCCAGCATCCCTGGGACCACCCAAAGCAGGTAGCAGCCACGAAGGCGCTACAGCCCTACCTAACGGAACTGGTCAGGCATATAATCCTTTAGCTCCGGAAAAATACGGCACCAAGGTGAATGGACTTAGGAGATAGCGTCACCAACGCCGAGTTACAGTACACCCGGAAATAGCGCTGTGCTAGGAAAGTACGCACTCCAGGAATAGCGTATAACGGGGCCCATTGCTCGTCGACGCGTCATGTGTGGCGCGCGCTGGGAATAGCAACAACCGTTGTCGCCTGCGGGGTTGTGCGCCCGACTAAGCTCCACAGAATACTCAGATAGATTCAGGTTTCCGCTGTACAGTGCTGCCATCTCGCGGCGGCGCGGCGGGAAGGGGAGGGGAGGGCTCCCACCCCCCTTCAAGGTCAAGGTCAAAAAAGACGCCAGAAAACAGGTCATCTACCTACTATCATTAGAGACATGCATTAGTTAAAAAAGGTGTGAGATAAGGTTGTAGTCTATCCCCGTTAATATTCAATTTGTGTGTTGAGGAAGCAATAAAGAAAGTAAAAGAAAAATTTCCACGTGGCATAAGTGTTCAAAGAGCAAAAATGAGATTTGCTGATGACGTTGTCTTGTTAGCAGAAAGGGCTGAGGATATTGCAAAGTTACTGAATGGCATGAACAAAATACTGAAGAAAGATTTTGGGCTGTATATAAATCAAAGCAAGACTAAAGTGATGAAATGTAGCAGAAGTGATACCAATATTAGTAGATTAAATTTTGTAATGGGATGACGAAAATGGGTCATTCCATACATTTTTATATTCAACATATAAAAAGAATAATGATAGGCATAACTCTGGAATAGTCTCCCCAGCCAGCATCCCTGGGACCACCCAAAGCAGGTAGCAGCCACGAAGGCGCTACAGCCCTACCTAACGGAACTGGTCAGGCATATAATCCTTTAGCTCCGGAAAAATACGGCACCAAGGTGAATGGACTTAGGAGATAGCGGACGTTCCTGGAGCTCATATTTATCGAATAAGCCTGATTCCGTCCGAATTCGCGAGGATCCCTAAAAGACAATTTTGGTCAGTTGTCATAGCTTGTGTAGGAGGAACGTAATAGCGGAGCCAATCAACGGCGGACTATTCCCCGCGTAATTCTACAGGATGTCCAGAAAAGGACTCCCTGATTTCAAAATTAAATATCTCGAAAACAAAGATCGATAGAGGAATGCAGTAAACGGTATGTTTATTGTGACAGCTGTAAGAAGTGTATACAGCAGTGTGAAATAATAGTTACAAAAGCTGCTAACAGATGGTGCTGTACGCTGTGTTGCCGTAGGACTCTCTTCTAACCTGTGGTACTCTAGCACCAGAAAAACGCGTTGTTCAATGGTGTACATGGTTTTAAACTCTTCCTTCGGTACGCTAACCTCCTTTCACGTTTCAATGGTGCAACTGATCGCCCTGAGCTTCGGATCACTATTTAGGCATTACGTATGGCGATTACAGCGCCATCTGTTAGCAGCTTTTGTAACTATTATTACACACTGCTGTATACACTTCTTACAGCTGCCACAATGAGCCATTTATCTCCATTAATATTGTTTATTGTTTATTGCCAATGTACTTGTGTGCACAAGTTTCTAGCAAAGACCAATACATCATACACAAGAAATACCTTATAGTACATATAATGAATTCCAATATCAATGATACATCTACACAACAAGAATACCTTATAATATAATGAATTCCAATATAAATAAGTTCCACTGCATTCCTCTATCGACCTTTGTTTTCGAGATATTTAATTTTGAAATCAGGGAGTCCTTTTCTGGACACCCTGTAATTTCCATGAATTTCTCTCTGTGTTAAAAATGCCCGGGAAGAGGCGTGGCTAGACGGAAGCAGCGGAGAGAAACGTTTACTGCGGACGCGAGTGAGCGCTTGACGTCCAACTTCAGAGTTGAAGTAGTGGATCTTCAAAAAGTGGAGATTGTTGTGCCTTGGCATCGAATCCGAGGGTTCGAAACAAACATACTGTGGCAGAAAGGTCACTTGGCAATCAGTCGGTACGTTGATTGAAGGACATACTGCCCTGTCCGCTATAGCTAATGTGCTATAACATTTTCGCCGTCGAGGGACACCTATCGCCATCACGGTAATAATTCAACGAACAGTGCAGTGTGGTACTTACATGCAGTCATTGGGAACAAAACTTGTAAAGACCTTTCAAGAGTAAACTTTGAATGATTGGGAGTTCTCGCCTCCGGCAAGTATTGAGCTAGTGAGACAGATTTCAGGAACTTTCCTATAACCTTCACTTGGTGGATAATTTAAATTATCCTGGCGCCCAATATTTACAATCTAACGTAGTTCATGTTAGTATTGTATTTGATTTTTGTAATTAATGCCGATTTTTATTAAGGGATCTTTTCACTCAAACCAAGTGTGAAGCTTTTATATTGAATTTGTTTCATGATCACTTAGTATTGTGGTAATGCTTAATTGTTGTTGTTTGATTATTAATGTTGGCGTTTATAAGGCGAGGCTCTGAATGACCATAGATTTGTTATTCCATGTGTTAAATATAAATAAGCCTCAGCATGTACGCCAGTAAGAGTACCACATAAATTAGGAGCACAGTCGAAGGTAAGAACTGTAGAGGAAGACAGAGATTAGAATATAAAATCAGGTAATTGAGGACGTGGGCTGTAAGGGATACATAGAGATGAAGAGGTTAGCACAAGACAGGGAGGGATGTAGGATTACATCAAGCCAGTCGAAAAACTGATGACAGCAACAAAAAAAAAACACACACTTATCCGTTAAAGGTTAACCATCAACAATACGTCTACTCAATGTACCTCTGGAAACTGAGTTCTTACTGGGGTTCAACGTTTTCATCTGATGCTACAACATGCATCGGAATCATATTGGCTACGAAACAGTTAACAATTCATTGGTCTGCACCAGCTTGAGATATGCCGCTGTCTGTGACTACGATGCCAAAAGATTCAATGCTTTGTTGTCCTAACCTTTTATTAACAGACGGAGATAAAAAAAAATACTTTTGCTGCTATCTAAACCAGAATCCACAGCACTTGAAGGCTTTGATTCGTTTTTACTTATTCCAAGAGTTGACCCTGCTTCAACTTTTTCTTCAAATTATGAATATTTGAATCTATGCATCCTTTTCAGGTGTTGTTTAAGATTATTGAGGCTAGAAACGCGAGTCTTGATTGTAGAAAGTTTAGACAAACACAATTTGAATTCATAAATCAATTGTTCTCCCAATGTTTATTTAAATGAAATATAATCGCATAGATGAGACTAACAATTTCTAGATCTTCAGTTTCCATGATTTAATCATGTAACGAATTCAAATTAATTTCACTAACAAATTGCAAACTAACAGAAACTAAAAAGTGGCATTAAATATTCCTCATGGTAAAATAGTTAAGTTATAGAAATATTAATCAATCACTGATCGAATTTGAAACGTGTAATGAGCGCCGGTTTGCAAACGTAAAATACAAACCCTCCAAAACTTAACCGTTCCTGCTCACATCCACGCCTGCCTAGCAGCAATTATAATGCTTCACACTCGCACTTCACGACACCTAATTCGTTCAGTATTCGTCTTTTTTTTTTTTTTAATGGTATTCGGCTTTTAGCCATTCCGTCAGCATCATTTTTGTTTCATTTTCCTTCATTGTGTTTTACTCTTCTAGTTTTTGGTGATAATACCAAGCGAAAGGACAACATAGGACGAACACAACACTTAGTTAAAACCACCCATGACTGGACCCGACTCGAACCGGCGATCTCTACATCGCGAAACCAGCTAGCTAGCTAGCCTCGCGGTACCGATGCCGGCACTACTCCACTTACCGAACGTATAAGTAACATAACCTATCAAACAACAAAAAAAAATTAAATACCACACAAAACAATTCGTGTAAAAAAGAGAGAGAGAGAATTGCCCATTATAAACATTATGATGGTAAAACTTCTATCTAAATATATTCCTACACTTTGATGCTTTATCAATCTTACAAATTCACAACAGTCAAGATTTTTCTAGAAACTTTTTCAGGTTTTACAAATCTTGAGAGTAAATCATACACGTTATACCTTCTATTTTAGTAAAAATTATGACTTGCATAATTGTCAAATCGCAATTAAAAAGAAAAAGAAATCTAACCAGAACTCCGAGAGAAACTATATTG
The DNA here is from genome assembly GCA_031002005.1 of Vandiemenella viatica. Lineage (NCBI taxonomy): Eukaryota > Metazoa > Arthropoda > Insecta > Orthoptera > Morabidae > Vandiemenella > Vandiemenella viatica. Next base: position 275,350,304 of record JARYHS010011408.1, read on the forward strand.
TTCTAAAAAGTGAAGACTTGGTTCAGAAGATCATCTCTCAACTTTCTATCAGTAAGCAGCAACGAGGCTTGCCTTTTTACAAGATATGTTTTTGTGACATTGTTTTTATTGTGATATACCGATACTTTTTCTTCGATACATCGAAATCCGATATTAATACTATCAACAGACCTACTACCTTACCTAGAAATATACATCTATCCTCTGCCGTTCCTAGAAAACTGTAATTTGTGATTTGCACGAAGTACAATACTTATGCACTTACTTAACGCACAGCAAGCTAATAAAGCAAAATTACGTGAAGCCTTAGATTAATAACAACCATTTCGTTTATGCTTTTTTTCCCCTTTTCGTTTTAGCCATCTATGGACTATGACTACGCAACTTCATTTCCTCTTCTGAGTTTCCTTCCTCCGTCGTTAGTACTGTTTCATTCTCTGGCTCACTCTTGCTTTTTCATCCTCTGAAAATGCCCTCCTGTTCCTGATTGGTTTTTCTTCAGTCAGATCCTTTACCTCCGCAATTTTTGCTCTGAATAATTCCTTGTCTTGGATGTCTTCCATGCTGATCCCACATCTTTTCAGATCCTGATGGACCTCCTTCACTCATGGAACTTGAGTCTTCCTGTTCTCTTGAAAGTTAAGTATTTTCTTTGCCATTCTTTCTGGTTCCATTCTCTTGATGTGTCCATAGAACGCTAGTCTCCTTTTCTTAATTGTGTTTGATACCTTTTCAAACTTTTCGTGTAATTATTGGTTCGATATCAAACGGAAATTAAATTCGCATCCTATCACTTGTTTTGGTCCCAAGATTTTCCTTAGAAACTTTCTTTCTTTCTTTTCTAATTCCGTCAATCCCTGTCTGGCTAGTGTTTCAAGCTGTTTCCATCTTTCTTGCCCTATCTTCTACTGCAGCCTTTTCATTAACATTGGGAGTCAAAATTTCAACAGGTTATTTGAACTTCTGTGTACTTTTAATATAACCATATTTAGTTTTCACTGTCCATGTCTGGTCTTTTGCGTCTATGTTCATGTATTCCGTTTTCTCAAACGATATTTGTAGTCCTTCATTTTCAGCTGTTTTCTTCAAGACTTCTATCTGTTTGATTGCAGTCTCCAGATCTCTTGCAAAGAACACAATGTCATCCGCAAAAAGCTAGACATTCAAATGTTTAGCCATTCTTCCGGTGTCCTAGTCTAATTACATTTAGGATGTTTGACTGACACATCACTTTCCGCCATTCCCTGATGGCCTTTTCCAAGACATAGTTGAACAATAGCGGGGATAGTCCGTCACCTTGTCTTACTCCAGTTTTAATCTCTAATAGGGCTGTTGATAAAATATCGATATATCGATATTTTTTTAAAAAAATATCGATATTTATGAGTGATATTTTCAGGACGATATATCGATATATCGATATTGAAATCTGGATATCGGAGTCCGATATTTTTTAAAAATAAGTGGTTATTTTCCGTTTTCCTGGTAGAATATTCCAAGTTATTATTGGAGGGAAAACGATTACCTGTGTTGCACATGCAATACATTATCATAGATAGAATTTTAAGAAACAATGAACGATACGAGCACATGGAGAAGCAGGGCCGCCGTAAGGGGGCGTGCCAGGCAGCATATTATTTAGCGGGCGACCTCCTTTTTTTTTTAGCTCAACAGCTGCTACGGGCGGTCGGCGGGGACACTGGGGATGGCAACAATGGGGGCGGCAATCTCACAATTTTTTGACCCGTTTCGGAAATTTCCTAGATCCACCACTGGCTGTAGTTGGACAGGGGGCGGCATAATCGCTATTGCATGCGGGCGCTCAAACAGCTAGCGGCGGGTCCTGTGGAGAAGTAAAAAATAAAGGTAAAATAACTCATTCAATATTCATTAGAATTCTTGTCTAGACATTTTGAAAAGTTTTTAAAATTTGTCTTCAATCAATGCAAAAGTATTAGCATTAAGAAACTAATCGTAATGTACCAGGTATGGGTAGGGTTGCCAGATAGCCGGAAAATCCGGGAATGTCCCGGAATTTTGTGTCTGATCTCGTGTTCAGGAATTATGCGTTACTGTCCCGGAATTTCCGTATACTAGTTTTTTTCTCAAACTCAGTTCACCACGGTGGTCATGAGGCCAAGCCAAGTATCCCATGCTTGCAGCGGGAGGATGGAATGTCCCTTAAATCAGAGGAATTGAAACTGACAGGAAAATACTCTTTGAATTTTCTGGGAATTTGAAAATTCTAGATGCAGTTAACATTAACTTCCTTTATACAGAGTTCACATGTCTAAAACGTGTTTTTCAGGTCCTTCCAAAAGACTTTCCAAACGATAAAATCTGAGCCAATTTCTTTAGAACAAGCGTTTTTAATGATTTTGAATATTTTTAAAAAATAGTTGGTTTTGTTTTGTCAATTCCAACAAGCAATGACTTTTACCAGACAAGTTTTGGTCCGTTGAATAATTTATGAAATAAGAGTGAAACAGAACGTTCATGGATTCGATCAAAGCTGAACTGCAAACTCAATCAATTTTGAAGACGCTTGCTGAGAAATTTTATCAGTTTTGCAAAGTAGTGACGGAGAAATATTTATGAAAATGGCAAAATCTAGTATTAAATGTTTTAAAAGTAGATGATTAAGATCTATTTGGATTGATGTTGATTTTGATTTAGCAAAAGATAGATGCTATTTTTTTATTTGTTGATAAAACTTGATGTTGATTTTCTGCGTAATTTTAATTAATGAGCCTAACAGAAGTGTTCAGTTTTGGTTTAATATTTTTGAGATTTTGATTAATAATACCCGATGTTGATTTTGTACCAAAGTAAAAAATTCCTAACGAGGTGGTCAATTTTTGTTTTAAGTTTAGTATTTTTCCTTTTGATTCATAATACCTGATGTTGACTTTCTACCATAGTTTAATTAATAAAGTTAAAAGAGGTGCTATATATACGTTAGATAACATATTTACCTAAAATAGATTTTTTTTATTAATATGCATTTTTGTTCACTCTTTAAACATACCGCTAAAATACTTTTTAGACCCAGAAATGTCCCGGAAATTATAAGGCTGTATCTGGCACTCCACAGTTAAATATTTCGCGCGAATTGGATACGGTTCTTGTTCCATACCAACAGAAGAATTGAGCTCCAAAATTATGTTACAGCCAGTTTTGTTATATCACTTACGAATTTATTAAGATAAGAAATTGAAAAAAAGAATCTACCACTTTTGGATTGCCTTTACAAAGCGCTATGCTAAAAACTTATTATCATAGATTGGTGCATTTAAAAAACATTAACGCCAAGGGAACTGCCTTGACAGTAGCGGCTCTAGGATTTTTCCTAGCCGGGGAAAAACTGAGATTGCCGCCTCTTCAAACATTGTTGCCAGCCTGATCCCGAGAATCGCCTTCTTGATTGTTGGCCAAACGCATTGATGTCGCCACTTTAACTGTTTGCCAAACGCATTGTTGGACACGATATTATCGCCCAGAGCAAGTACCCCGGTTTGCCCCCACCCCTCGCCCTAAATCCTACATTCCACCTAGAATCTCAGCTTTAAAAAATTGTATTATGGTAAAGCGTTACCCATTTGCGAAGCAATATCAAAGAAGGGGAAATTTTCAATTAATGTAGGCAGTTCTCCATTCATAGTAGGAGAAACAACGGGAAAAACATGAGTTCATGCTCTTGAAAAGTATGTCCAATGAAGTTTCTGACATGAGTTTTGGTGCAAAATTTTACTTCATTCACCACCTTAGTTTGGAATTTTTTTGGATCTGAAACTCTTTTAAATAACTATGACGTTCTCTCATCATAATTCTATGCAACATCCAGTTGTCCTAGAAAATGGTAATTTGGTACACATACTTGGTTTCATCCCCATAGTATAAGAAAAGTTCCTGTGTTTTTTCAATGCCAATCTAAAAGCTGAAACGTCTTAGAGAAAATTTGTAGGTTAATTGCTTTCTTCTTGATGAGGCTATATGGCTTGAATTTCAGTTTTGCACAAAGATCAGGAGCATAAAAAACACAATTAATTTTACTTTGTTACTACATTTAATTTGGAAGTTATTGGTAGTCTTACACCGATGGTAACAATGCAGACACGACGAAGCTCGCACAGAACGAATCGGACTCCAGCCCATTGTTTTACATGAGCGTGCGTTGTCGAGGAAAGTATTTTGATATGGAAATTGGATGCAAGCAGGAATATTGATAAATTCGGATACACAATCTATGCTAAGGTGCAAACATTTGGTCCAAAAAAGTAAGAAGACTCAGAATAAGCTATCAACCTACAAAAAGAAATTAAATTCCACATAAAACAATACTTGTAAAAAAAGTGACTTGGTCATTATGCAAACTCTGATAATAGAACATCAACATAAATAAATGCCTCTACAATGTTGTATTATTGAGCTTTTAAACTCACAAAAGCCAAGATTTCCCTCGATGCTCTTTCTGGATTCACAAGTCTTCTAGTAAATCATAAACATTCTGCCTTTCATTTTAGTAAAGTAGTAGTATAATGGCTAAATCACAATTTAAAAAAAAAATATTTATCCGTGACGTCATGAAAAACTATTTTTTTTTTAGAAAATCAAAACTTGATTCAGAAAAATATCTCACAACTCTTCATCATTAAATAGCCACAAGACTTCGCCCTTTTTTAAAATGATTTGTTTTTGTAACATTGCTTTTATATAATGGGGTCGATATATCGATATATCGATACTTTTTCTGCGATATATCGAACCCGATATAAATATTTTTTAAAATATCGATATATCGAAAATCCGATATTTTTTAAAATATCAACAGCCCTATTCTCTAAGGGATCTGACAGTTCTCCTAAAAACTTGGGATCAGGTGTTCTATAATGTCTGTTGTATTAGCGATGTTGTTTTAATGTCTATTCCGAATTCTTTCAAAACACCCGCCAATTCATGTCAGTGAATTAGTATTATAGTGATAATGATTTCTTCTACTTCATTATATCCTAAATCCTATACATTTCGACTGCGAGAAACAATTTACAGTTTACTGAACGCATTACATGTGAAACAGATGTTCATCTGGTTTTTAACACTGTGCGTTCCATGGTCCTAAGAATAAAATGAGGTATCTTTGATCATCAAGCGACGTCGGGAAGTAGAAATATATAATACAGAGTATGTCCGTCATCTTCTTGTTTCGCTGAACGCGATTCACGAAAAATAGCTGGTGGGATTTTGATGGGAGTTCGTACAATGTACAGCCCTTGGTCCCATGGTATGTTTGATTCAATACAAATCTAAGAAATTAAGAAAAAAGTTCACGCAAAGACTTCTAGTTGGGTTTCAACAGAGTTTAGAGCAATGTACAGCCGTGCTCCAGGGAGTAACAACGTATATTTTAGTTTGGTGCGACGTTGTAAATCTGAGAATGTAACATAAAAGCATACCCAAATTAGTGCCCATTCCAGGATAGATTACATGTAACAATTTAGATTTTTACCGGTATGCGATGTACCAACGGTATCTATTTAATGAAATTATTCGGAATCGTAGCCGATGTTCGCGTCTAGCTCGCTCCGTTGTTTGGATTCCAGGCTGAACTGTGAGCCTCGATACCTTGTAGGATTGCCGCGTTGCTACAGAGGATTACTTACTTTTACTTTCCGTGTCCAGAAAAAACGACCTCAGAGGCCCCTGTCCCAAAATTCAGCCACTTTAATCTCCTCGTCATTTGCTTCAATCAGATCTTCTTTGGAGCAGACTGTTCCCATGATGCCGCATCTTAGCAGGTGTTCATGACCCTGCACCTCCCCGCAGTCACATCCGTCATCGTCCTCGTATCCCCATTTCACGAAATTAGATTTACATTTAGAGGCCCCAGATCTCAGTCGGTTCAGTGTCCGCCATGTGGTATATTTAAATTTGTCGCCTGCTGGAAGTTCTTCCTTGGGGCAATTATTCTGATGGTCAAGAGTGCCCCTCCACAATTCCATATGGCGCGTCTTGGGCTGGTTCTCCAAAGGTGCTATTCTTTTAAGGAAACTGTTCCTAGATTTCAGGCGAGATGTAGGAATTTCTTCCCCGTGCATCTAGTGCCGGACATTCGTTTTGTTCTTAGGATTAAGAGCAGACGAATGTCTCTTTCACTGCACCACTAAGACCATACAAAATTATTATTATTTAGGTATCCACTCACGCCAGAGAAGCCATAAGTAAAGGTTATTGTTTGATGAAGGCAGTTTTACCACCGCTTTCTAACAGTGCTTCAGTATATGGCGCTAAGTTTTTGTTATTATTATTACTATTATTATTATTATTATTGTGACTGAAAATCACCATCATGAGTCGGACCGAGCGTGGTGGGTGAGCGGGCCTCTCATTCGGGAGGACGTGATTTCGAATCCCCGTCCAGAATTCCAGATTTAGGTTTTCCAAGGTTTCCCCAAATCACTCCATGCGAATGCCGCGATGCTTTCTTTTAAAAAAAAAATCCCATGGAACGATTCCTTCCTGTTCCTTGTCCCCAGTCCTTTCCCGTTTCTAATGACATTAAAGTCGACGAGGCGTAAAACCATAACCAAGGCGAGAGTATTACATTTCTCACTGCATTTGCAACAGTCTTGATTACCGGTTGTCTCAAATTAGTAGCTCGTATCATCAGTCCGAGTAACTTCAGTAGAAGACCTGACTTCATTTCATATCCCTATCTGAAACAAAATTAAAAAAAGAAACAGATTAACTAAGTTACTGGTAACAGTAATATCCTCGTTTAAGGAGCATTTTTTTTTTTTTTTAACTTCTTAGCGTCTCTTAACAGCGAGGTCTTTAGAGACGGAAAGGGTGGGGGGCAAGAAATGGGAAGGAATTCGGCCATGGCCTTTTTGAAGGAAGCATCCCGGCATTTGCCTGGAGTGATTTGGGAAACCATGGGAAACCCAAATCTGGATGCCCGGACGGGGATTCGAACCGCCGTCCTCCCGAATGCGAGGCGGAACGCTAACCGTTAAACCACCACGCTCGGTTTTAAGGAATTCAAAACGCTGCAAGATACATCAGCTAATCCGGGTGTATGAGTCCATCTGGTACAGAAGGATGATCTTCATTGTTTTGGATACAAGCCAGCAAGTGTAATTTATCCCAGCGTTTTCGCTGTCCTAATGGACCGTGTTGGTGACAATCAACTCTAACTCATATGACCTTCACTGTATAACAACACGGCCGAGGACGAATGTTCTTGTTTACGTCGTAACATCGCGAGCGAGAAACTTATTCTGAATTTTGTGATAATAATGATAAATTTATTGTTATGGAGCGTACAGTACAGCTACTTTTGGATTTCACGAGTTTTTAAATTATATTGTTTTTGATGAAAAATCGCTCATTATACCCCCGTAAATTTAAATATATATATATATCTGCCTTGGTTCTTAAATCAAGTACTAATTTTTAGTCAATGCTATCCTTTCCGTTCGACGTACTACTCCCAATTCTTCTGCCAATATCAAGTCTCTGTATCGTCGTCAAACAGATGTTTAATTTAAAGTAGTAATTTTATCAGAATATAGGATTACGAGATTCCTTTATGTTATGTAATACTAGTTAAAAATAAAAAAAATAATGTGTCGATATTGAAGTAAAGCTCAGGCCTCTGTAGTAAGTAAATTTCCTTTTACGGCAACATACAGTATATCATCATTTGGTTAAAAATATTGCCTTAAAATTATAGACCAATCTGGTTAGCTTCAATATTTTGCAGAGTTATAGACCATATCATCTATTCAAATGTTATGCATGAGTTTTTTGGATGAATGGAAGCAACATTCAAATCAAATGGATACGAGAAAGGCCGATGCTGCGAGACTCAACTTACACTTTTAATTCACGGCTTTGGCCGTATTATAGATGAGCGATCTAAGATTGACTTAGTTTTATTAGATTTTACAAAATCTGTCGACACTGTGCCTCATACTAGGTTACTTACGATACTTCAGAACCATGGCATATTCTAACAGATAAGGTTGCTGACTGCCTGAAGGGTTGAACTCGGTATGTAGTTCTCGATGGCGAATGTTCATCACTGATCCAAGTGAGATACGGCGTCCTCGAGGAAAGCGTGAAAAGGCCTGTTGTTTCTCATACGCAGCAATGGTTGTCCGTCGTAATGGACGGGAAAATAAGCCTATTTGCCGATTACGGTATTATTTATCGCGAAATAAAAATCCAGGATGACTACGCTTTATTACAAGCCGATGTTGTGAAAATAATAGCCTGTTCCAAAGAATGTTGCCTGGTGCTAAAGGCTAAAAAGTGCCCAGTCATATATAAAAGTTAAAATGTGACACCATTTAGCTTTGAATAAGCAACTGATGACACCGTACTTTCTACAGTAGATTCCGCTATATACCTGGGGGTAACAGTTCATAATAACTTGTTACGGAAGAACATTTTGAGAAGGTAACTGGGAAAGCAAACCACATTCTCCGTTTCTTAGGTTGTAATTTAAAACAGTGCAAGTTAAAGCGATTGCATATAAAGCACTTGTGCACCCTCGGTTAGAATATTCTTCTTCTAATAGAGGCATTGAAAAAGCTCCAAAGAAGAGCCGCCCGATTCGTAACAGATACGTATAGCTGGAGAGAAAACGTAAGTGTGACGTTGAAGGAGCTAAGTTGGAAAGATCTGGAATATCATATGCTTTACTCTCGTCAGAAGTTGATTGGAAAGCTCATGACCGATCTATTTTTGGATGTCAGCATTTTACTACCAGCAACGTTCATACCCAGGAATGGCAGAGAAATTAAGGTAAGAGAAATCAGAGCCAGAACCATTTCTTTTCTCTACTTACATTTTTTTTTTTTACTAGCTATTAGGGAATGGAATAGGACGGATTACTCGAAAGATAAAACTCAGAATCCGACAAGAGTAGGTCTCAAGTAACAGCTCCAGCCATCTTAATCTGGATTTTCCATGGTTTTCCAATATCGCTCCAGGCAAATGCCGGGATGGTTTCATAAGATAGCTCATGGGCGCCTCCTGTCATACACTGTAGATGCGTTACATCTCATCAGCTGAATTCAAGATGTAAGTATCTGTTGATACGGGGAAAAAATTTAAAAATATATATGTTAATACATTGAAGATACACTTATTATTCGTTTCGTTGGAAAAAATAATTAATAAATTGCATGATTGATTTTAAATAACAAAATTTATGTAAATTCGTGTGGTTTTATTACCTGTTGACAGAGTTTCGATTTGTTTCTGGCTTTACGCCTCGTCGACGTCGTGGTCATTAGAGGTGCGAAAGGACTGTGGGCAAGGAATTGGAAGGTATTCTGCCATGGCCTTTTAAAGGAATCATCCTGGCGTTCGCCTTGAGTGATTTGGGGAAACCATCGAAATCCCAATTCTGGATGCCCGCTCGAGGATTCGAACTTTCATCCTCCCGAATGTGAGACCAGAGCGTTACTGCTCGCGTACCACGCTCGTTGATACACAGCTATAGATTTTCCATTTTCTGTGTTGCGCTTAAGTATACTACTTTTAATTTGTATTGTCATTTAAAATAGGCTTCCATGAGCTCTGAGTAACACTAGTACAAAGTTTGGCAAATCATCCATATTGCATAAACATTTACGTTATACGTAAATAATGATAAGGGCAATATGCAGACAGCAGAAGATCCTTCCAAAACTAGTAGTGCACTCTGTACCTAGTGTTCTAGCTATCCGGTATTTTAAATGCTGTGGTTTCTCCTTTTCTTCCGAATACATTAATTTTGTATTTTCAGTAATGTAGATTACTTGATCGAAATTTTAGTGATTAAACCTTTCCCTATTTTCTCAACTTAATTATTGTACTTTTGAGTAATTAAAGTGAACTTTGTATCGACTTAACGATCTGCTAAGAGAGTTTCAAACTACCGCAGGTTAAAACGCTATACCGATAGTTTAAGGTGCAATTAGAACCACGACTAGTTCGTGGCGTAGTTTACACACAAAAACCAAACTTTTGTCAGGAAAAGAATCCGTAAAAAAGATTAACTCCAGACGAATATTCGAACTGGAAGTCCTCGAGTTCTTGAGCGGGAACACAATGAGTAATCATAATGCTCTATAATTCAAGTTTTCAAAGCTGATGAGAGTACAATTACGCTGTCATAGCGTTCCTATGCATGTTATCCTACCGCAATGGTGAGTCTCAGGGAGTACCAGAGTTTTCACTCATAAAATCGTACCCGACACCATACCACCCAGCAGCCGCTCCCGCCACAGGGTTAAGCCTATGTGGAATAACTACGCGCCATTACAGCAAGGATGGGGAGGTAAGGATGTGTCGCCACCAATTTAAGGTTCCCACGGGGAGCAACGCGGACGCAGCGCCCGCCAAGGAACAAAACCTGACCATATAGCTTAAGCCTCTCTGCTACTCCCATGCGCGCCAGGCTCCATCCGCCCCCATGCGGATACAAGGCGGAAGCCTTAGCGACCGAGCACAGCGCTTGCCTGCCCTTGGCGCACGTTCCTCCGCACCCAACCGACAGTGCAAATCGTTACAGATGAGTGCGGGTTCTCATACAGTCGTCCAAGCTTGACAGAACACCACCAGCGGGCAAGGTTATGAGTAACTCTTCAGAGCCTTGGCAGGAAGCAATCCATCAAATTAATATAATTTGAGTTTGGTGTCTATTCCGCGACGCCTAAGGCGGTCTCAATATTCAAGTTGCAAATAACCAATTCCTGCGAATCTTTTGCCCGTGTTCGAGAGTAGTCGGTTACAATACGGGATGCTTATCCCTCGATGGAACGTCTGGGAAGATCAACTGAGATGGTTTCCCGTTGCCTTACCAGGTGTGACAGAGTTCGTAAGGGTTGTTGTAAATGTGTCTGACTGTGATAATGTGTGTATACGTTTTAGAGTGTTGTCTGTGTTGTGGATGAGAGACGAAAGAAAGCAGCAGTTCAGGCCTACTCTTCCGAAAGACACAAAAGGATGCCACCAGGTTCGACGTCCCCAACCGACGGACGAATCATTACCAACAGAGTCGTATGCCTCACTCCATACGCACTGCAGAGAGGTTTGACATTCAACCCAAGTTTTTGGCTTGCAATCTGGTGACTATGAATTGTCCACCACCACCCTTCAACGCTGCCGTCCAGCTCTAATGAAGAAAATTTTTTCCACTATTAGGACTCAAACCAGCTACCCCGTGTCAGCGCCGGACACCATCACGGTGACTACAAAATTTAAATTTTCTGAATGGTTTATTACCGAGAAATTTAGAGATTATTTTTGGGTGTTGTATTTCTTCAGTTTATAGAACTTCCTGTTTCTGATAGAAAGACTGAGTTTTACAGACACTGTTTTTACGGCTGTTACGTAGAACAATAGAACCTTCAACTCTGTAATCCTGCTTAATTCTAGGTTTACCGTCTTAGCGACATTTACAACTTCATATTTTTGCATGGTGGTCATAACAGAAGCCGAATATACTTACGCGAATTTGATAGATTTGTCATTTCTCCACTTCACCTTATCCAGGTACTTTTCCAACCGTCATCTTTTAGATGGCTGATACATACCTAGGGGTTAAGGTTTGAGTTATTGTTTCGAATTCGCTAATTTTAACTTTTAAATAGCATTATTAACTGCCACGGTATACTAAAACGTGTGACAAAACTACAACAATCAGCGTTTTTCTAAGCAATTTCAGAAAAATTTCATTTAATTGTACCAAGTAATTAGTCACTAATGATTGACATAAGAACCCAATTACATTACAAAGCAAATTAATCAGAATAAGTGGGGAAGTATGTTGTTGCAGGAACATGTAGATGAACGTAGTAGCAAATGATGTGAAATACTGATGGACTGTACCGAATCATTCGGGATAGTCAAGATATACAAATGTAACTAATTTTTTATGGTTTTGTGTCTCGTCGACGTCGAGTTCATTAGAAATGAGAAAGAACTGGGGCCAAGAAATAGGAATGAATTAGCTCATGGCCTTTTTGAAGGGATTTTCCCGGCATTCGCCTGAAGGATTCCGGCAAACCATGGGAACCTGAAATCTGGATAGCCGTACTCGGAAATTCGAACCCACATCATCCGGAATGAGAGGCCAGAGCGTAACCGCTCTTCATAATTTCCTAACTAGGACCTAGCTTGACTTCTCTTCCTTCTAATGACAGCATAGGGACATAACAAGGGCTTCCACAGTGGCGGTTAACTTAGTACGTTCTCTCTATGCCAAACAATCTGTGGCAGTAACACCACTATCTCTCAACTCTTCGCAAAAGTAACTCACTACATTGAATTCACTGTATCCGAACCACATACGTTCCTACGGTATCCCACATGAATGAGCGAAGCCAGTCAAAATTCCTGGCAACACCGGACCTCATACAGTCAATTTTTAACACGAGCGTCTTAACCATGGAGCTACCAAATCGCACACAGAACAAATTTATAAGTATAAGGCGGGTTCAAAAAGTAACGAGCCGGAGGTCTATAAACAGAAACCAGTACCTGTCTTTCAGAAGTATTGGCCCTGACTGTTGAGACACTTGTCCCACTGCGACACAAAGCGGTGAATGACTGTCTCGTAAAATTCCTCGGTCTGTGATGTGAACCAGTTCCGCACGAACTGATTGACGTCGTCGTCCGAGGGGAAATGTTTGTCCCTCAGAGACTTTTCCAGGGGACCAAAAATGGCGTAATCACAGGGAGAGAGGTCTGGACTGTATGGAGGGTGATCGAGAACCTCCCGCTTGAATTTCTGCACGAGTGCCGTGATTTTGTTGGCCGTATGAGGCCTTGCATTGTCGTGGAGCAGAATGATCCCACGGGTGAGCTTGCCTGGTCGTTTTTTGATTTGATCGCTTAGCGAAGGGTGGTCAAGGCTTGCGAGTAACGCTGGGCATTCACTGTTGTCCCGTGCTATAGGAAGTCTATCAGAAGGGGCCGCCCTGGTCAAAGAAGAGCGTTGGACGACGGACGTATGCTTCTGCTAGCTAGCTTTGTGGTCACGTGACTTGCACTCCTGACCCTCTAGCGGTGGGCATGTTGACTTCCGAACTCTTGTCGGAAACCCTCCCTGTTACTGACGTAACGATATTACCATTCTGTCACCGGTTTGCACCTTCCAGATTCCGGCTCGTTTCTTTTTGAACATTCCTTATATTTAGAATTCTGCACCCGATTAAAAACTACAGTATATGTTCATGAAATATAAATTTGCAAGTGCTCCGAGAATCTTTCTTCATGCAGTAACATTATTCATAAAAGTATATATATATTACTCATAATAGTAACGTGCTACTTACTTTATAAACTTTAGTTAATTTCTGAATTTCCAGATATATCGTATTTTACGAAATGTATCGTATGGAGCTTTTTTATCTTTTGATTCCATAAGGCCATCATATATCGCTAACTTCAGAGTAACTAAACTTTTAAGCAATTTTCTTTTTTCTCAAGAAGGATTTGGTATCGGGTGAAGTAATTTGAGAAGTGCAGTAGTCTTGTTTGAAGCGGCCATTGATCACTCAACCGAGCCATTGCATAATAGCAGGACGGTTCGCATGAAATCCAGGTAATACAAAGGATTGCACCTTTAGAGTTCACCATTGGGGTTTCTTTGAAAATTTGAGGCGGACAGAACTTTGAGCTATGCAACCATCTCCATTCCAGTGTCTAGATAATGAAAGCGGAATGCACAATTCCCTTCCTTAATCTTACACTTAAGATCAGCACGGCTTGACGTTAATGAAGTTTATTTCCGTTTGAATATCTTAATACATATAATCATTTCAAAGTTTAATTAATAATTATCAAATTTTACTGTCGTTTACTGTTTCTGATATATTTATTTTTATGTTCAGATCACATGTTTCACCGTGCTCGAAGCAAAACCTTTGGCTTACTTCATGCATAGCAGTAACATCTGAACAGAAAACAGGCAGACTGAAGAAGCGATGGTAAAGTTCACGATGTACTCGATCACTGGTTCGAGACTAGAGTGATCACTAGTCTTCAAGTAAGTGTTGTTTAGACAATGAAATGAACATACTTCCTAAAAATTATGTAGTCTAATCACATAAATTAACATGAAAAATCTGTTGCCAACACCCTTAAAAACGTGTGAAGGGTTTCTTGATTTATACAAGTTTTTCGGTCCCCAAAATAAAATTGTCGTATCTAGATATAGATTTAATAGGAGCAAAAGGGTCTCATTTTATTTCTCTTTCCTTGTTTTACAATTACTTTGAGATAGACATTTGACACTAGTTGTTTATAAATAACGTATTTAACTACACCCGACTGTTTCAGTTGCTCATGTTACTTGTTCCTCATAATTTTAATTTCCATAGCTAATAATCAACGCTGGTGATTGGTTTCTTTGGGACTCGCCGACCACGAGGTCATTAATGCTGGGAGATGTCTGCACAAAATAGACGGGAAGAAAATCGACTATGCCCTTTGTGATTAAAAAAAAAATCCGAGCATTTGCTTGAAGTGATTCTGGAAAGTTGTGGGAAACCGAATTCAGGCTGAAAGTGCCGTGGTTAGAACCCGGGTTCTCATGAGTGTTGACTTTGAACATTACTACTCACTCACCATACTATGCTGAAGGTTGCTGGAAGTCAATTTCTGTACCTTCAAATTTCTTGAAGAATTTTGAAACACATTTATAACTTTTTACATGCTTGCCATTTTCATGCATTATGACTGTAACATCAGTGAAAATGCATTATAAAGAAAAATATTTTACAGTTACCACCATTTAATGAAAAATTTGCAAACCAACATGTAGATAGCTAAATGAGTACTTGGTATTAAGTGATGCAATGATGATAATCGCCCTAGACTCCAACAATATAAGTACCACCCTTTTTCTGTCTCAAAGATTGGAGCTAAATCAGACATTTCATTATAAGGATCCGAACACACCGGAAACATGAGTGAAATATTCTTAAACCTTGTAAAAATCTGTAGCTTTAATCATGAACGACAAAGTCACGTGTAGCTACAGTGCAAATCTAAACAGTTGGCATGTTGATATTCAGGCCCTATGTCCTTACCTGCTTTAATAATAATGGATTATAGTGGTTTTTCCACTGAGTGCAGCAAAAATAAATAAATAAACTGTAAGTAGAGTATAATTCTTCTTTTTGGTTTTCGTTTTCGCCTCTATGGACCACGTGGTGCTTAACTCTGGTGAGTTTTCTTTTTGGCCCAACATTCTTTCATCCTTGCACTGTGCTTGTCTTTCCATTCTTGAGTCCATTTCACCCCAGATCCAGGGCGTAGTGTTTTGGCTGTTATTGTGTGGAGAGAATCCGGTGCTTCAATCAACGTTCTGTACTTACCACTGTTGTAAATGTCATTGGTATCTACTCTCAGTTGCTCTAGATCTTTTACCGAGCGTGGTGGGTGAGTGGTTAACGCTCTGGCCAAGCATTCGGGAGAACGGCGGTTCGAATCCCCGTCCGGGCATCCAAATTTGGGTTTTCCATGGGTTCCCCAAATCACTCCAGGCGAATGCCGGGATGCTTCCCACAAAATGCCATGGCCGAATTCATTCCCGTTCCTTGTCCCCAGTTCCATCCCGCCTTTAATGACCTCGACGTCGACGAAGCGTAAAGCCACAAGAAAAAAAAAAAAATCGAGATCTTTTCCGACTAGCCTTTTCCATTTAGTCGCTTTCCCTCTAGAGATGGTGTTGAAGATTTTGGAGGTTAGTATATGATTGTCCACCCGGACACTTTACCACAGAACATTAATCTCCTTTTTCTCATGGCTGTTGTAATGTTCTCCACTTGTTGCTATAGTTCCTTACTATGCCTGAGTCTGTATTTTCCTTCTTCTTTGACAGGACCCATGATTTTTCTCAATATCTTACCTTCCTTTATTTCCAGTTTTCTGAGTTTTCCTTTCTATGTTCAAGCAAATGATTACGAAAGCTTCCGCGGTCACAAGCCATCAGGCTCTGAAGAAGGTCACAGCATGATTTCAGAAACGTCAGGTTATAATAAATCAACGCAGCTCCACCCGGAGAACCGAGATCATAAATTTTCAAGCACTCCGATGCATACAGTACTGATGGTCGTACTACAGTTTTATAGTACCTGAGTTTGAGGTTGAGGGAGAGGGATTTAGATCCACACATGTTCTTACAAGTGTAATATGTTCTCTCCAGTATGGCACATCTGCTATTATGGCTAAGTCCTCACTGATGTTTGGAATTATCCGTTCTCCAAGATATTTGAAGGCATTAGTCCTTGTATTCCCCAGTGGGATTAAGTTTGGTGCATTTCTGATGTTAGTGATGAACTCAGATTTGTTTATGGAAATTTTTAACTCTACTTTAGCTGCTATGTTGCTGAGATATGATAGTTCCTCCACTAGACGCTAGGAGTGCGAGGCCATCTGCGAAGGCCGGGCAGTTGATTAATAGTTTGTCCTTTCTGTAGCCGATTCTCAACCGAAAGTCATTTGTTAGTGTATTCGCCCATTCACAAATAACTTTATCCAATAGACAGTTAAATGGGTTTGGCTTAAAGCCATTCCTTTGTCTAATACCTGTTCTAATTTCGAAGGACTTTGATAGTTCTCCTCTGAACTTGACTCTGGAAGTAGTGTTAGGGTCGCATTTTTTTTATTATTATTATTTTTTTATTTTTTTTATTTTTATTTTTATTTTTACTTATTGCTTTACGCCTCGTCGACGGCTAAGGTCATTAGAGGCGGGATGAGACTGAGGACAAGGAACGGGAAGGAATTCGGCCATGGCCTTTTTGAAGGAAGCATCCCAGCATTCGCCTGGAGTGATTTGGGGAAACCATGGAAAACCCAAATCTGGATGCCCGGACGGGGATTCGGACCCGCGTCCTCCCGTATGCGAGGCCAGAACGTTAGGGTCACTTTCACAAGGTTCAAAGTTTTGCCGTCAAGTCCGAGTTCAGCGAGCGATTGGAAGAGGGCTTCCCTATCCACGGAATCATAGGCTTTCTGAAAATCAAGAAAGGTTTATACGTAGGGTGAGGCACTGAGGTTCTTGTAGGTGAGAATTGTTTTGAGATTTAGGATCTGTTCAGCACATGACCTTGTCTTCCGGAAACCAGATTGGTATTCTCCTACACAAGAATCTAATTGAGCCTTTAGTAGAGTATAATATTTATAACATATAATAACAGATTAGTATTATTATTATTTACATAAACATACTACAACAACATCGAAACAGGTACATGACTTTTTCTAGTACACCGAGGGTGATTGAAAATATAATCGAAACGCGTATGCCAAAACAGAGATCATTAGAGGCCCGAAAGGGCTGGAGGCTAGGAATGGGAATGAATTCGGCAACAGCATTGTGAAGGAACCATCCCATCAATCGCCTGCAGTGATCTGCGGAAACCACGAAAAACCCAAATCTCGATGGCCGGAAGGGAAATTCGAACCTGCGTGTTTCCGAAAGAGAGGGCAGAGCCTTATTACTCATCCAGCACACCCGGTAAGATTTTTCGTAGGAGAAACAATACCAAATATGAAAGTTGTTACTGGGAGAACTTAAATCTTCTGAAAAGTTAGGTGAAATACATTTCCAGGACGCTGGGGTTCAACGGTTATGTGATACAGAAGATATCAGCCAAATTTAAGTTTTGTTATGACTTCCAGTTGCGCTGAAAGAATGGCTAAACTGTTAACAGGGAGCTAAGAACTGGGTTCAACAATAACTGTCCATACACTTCCGAATAGAGCCAGAAAGAACGCCCGGATATAAATATTCCGCTACGACAAGACCCTAGTTGTTAACATGAGATACCATTTGTTATTCCCAGAGTGCGTGAAACCCCAAGCAGTAGTGACGGCATGTAATACGGTTGATGGCGATTCTCACATCGAGTATGGATGTGAAACTTCACTGCTTCCTTAGTGTCTTTCGGGAGAACCGCCTGAATGATAGGCTTCCATTTACACTTCTTTGATATCTCATATTCTTTATTCATACGCAACACAGTCATGTATGTGTGTAACAGATACTTTATAACACTTAATGTTTTTTATCTGCTTAACGTCTCTCTAACAGCGAGGTCTTTAGAGACGGGAAAGGACGAGGGGCAAGGAATGGGAAGGAATTCGGCCATGGCCTTTTTAAGGAAGCATCCTGGAATTTGCCTGGAGTGATTTTGGAAACCATGGAAAACCCAAATCAGGATGACCGGACGGGGATTCGAACCGCCGTCCTCCCGAATGCGAGGCCAGAACGCTAACCGTTACACCACCACGCTCGGTAATATATTGATGATGACAATACTAAACCGTTCCAGTAGCAATTTTCTCTGGGGAGATGTTATAGAGGATGGCATAGTCTTCCATACCAATCGTTCCCAACACCGACAGGGCAGAAGATTTCAGTGAAAATTTAAGCTATTGTAATTTTGTTCTTATTGCTAGTTTGTCTTCTATTATGCTGAATCAACAGCTGAAGTACGCTTTTTACATTCGTTAAAAGTGGCAAAAATGAGCTCAGATTAAGGTGACTACTGCTTCTCATCCATGAAACATGAGCACAGTAAGGACGTTTACGAAATTATACAGAATATGTTAATTTTTTAGCTTCACTGTATCAGATGACTGAATCTGAATGCAGCTTCCACTCGAGCTATGACAAATCTTCGATATCTGCTGTACCCAGTTTCTTTGAAAGAGGTTTTGTTGTGTTTTCATTGTTAGTTCAAGAAAAGTAAGACATGATGTGTGCGTGGAGACTTTCCCGGCGTACTGAAGCAATGTAGTCTTCACGGGTGTGCAGCCGGATGGTGTTTTGGAAACACAACGTTTCGACAACCAGCTCGGCTGTCTTCATCAGGTGTCCGGTGTCTACAGGCTGACGAAAGCTGGCAGTCACCGCGTATATGCATATCTTGGGTGCTGAAAATCTCAAACGAAGAAGTACTTCATCGGATGGGGAAACAAAAAGAATCCCCAAGCACCATAAAGATATTACCAAGTTTCATATCAGGCGTAGGTCAAATTGAAGGCCACGATTCTCGATCCCCGGACTACGGTCACCATTGGTTTTAGTAACAATATGATCTAAGATAGGGTGAGGTTTTCCTTTAAATTTGAGACCTTCAAGTCCATGAGTTTTTATCAGTAAAACAAGAGTTTTTCTGATCAACATAGATACGACACGATGTATGGCAATTAATGAGTTTTCAAATTTCAGGATAAAGTCCATTATTTTATTCCAATCTAATCCGATTTAATAATTTTAAGGTTTAAACAGTCGTTACTGATAAAACAGATCAAACAAAATATATTTTCCAAAATAACTAGTTGAACAGATCACAGAAACGTCTAACAGTTCTTATTGAATTTCCTAGGATCGCCTGCTTTGATAGTGGCACATAGTAATTGCTGCTTCTTCGAAGAAATTTCTAATTTAAGATCCTTCAATTGTATTCTGAGTCCGTTGCTCGTCAGATTTTGGACGAAACTGACCAATCGTTTATGGCAACGAATATGAGACTTCAAAAATTTTACATTAAAAAATCTGCTTAATTAAAAAAACTTCTCTTTTCTTTGTTAGATAAGCAACTCCGTAATCCAATTATTTCATGATTGCAATCTGTATGTGTTTTGAATTCTCCTGAATATGAATATTTATATGGCCTTTCACATCTTTGTTTTTTAATAACCATAATTGTCAAAATTCTCCCAACTGAACCATTTCACAAACTTTCTTGGTTAATTTTCTCCATTAGCCTCATTTACATAACATGGCCTAGTCTTACCACCATCTGATGGGATTGTGTAAACACAGCTTACAGAGATTTTTTTCTCTTCGTCATTCTATGCTTTCAGACTTTCTGTCATTTTTTATAAACTTTCGTAAATAGTACCAATCTCATATCACCAATTCTGTCTCAACTTTTTTTTTCGTCAGCTACCTTCACAAAAGGCAGGGAAGTCTTTTTCAGGTAGTTCAATATTTAAATTAGGCTTAGACGTTTGCCATATTACTCCATTTTGACGTAAGGTGTGACCAAAACGTCGGTACGAAATTTAAAAATGGAAGGCTCAGTGGACCTCTGAAGAATTTGAAAATGTGAGAATTTTCTATTGATTCTACTCTATATCATTACATGAAAAACTGGAAAAAGACGGACTATGCAAAAGTGAACTTTGGTTATCATCGACAGTAGTGAAACGAAGCTGGAAGTGGTATTACTTAACGAATAAAGACGCAAAGACCCTCCACTCGTTTTATGTCAGCACCTGTCTCTAGATCCATGTTGTTCAGCGCAGAGAATGCCCAAGAGCGCAACGATAAGGGAAAATTAAAACATCAAGCAAGAGCATCCTGAAGACGCCCCAGAGGCTTTCCTTAAGCGACTCGGATAACATCTCCCCTCTGTTTCAACACGAAGAGCAGGCCAAGAGGAAGGAAGGGGGGAGGCGAGCGGAGAGAAGAGACGACTGCACGCCATGATTGAAAGGAGAGACGAGGCCCTGCTGACGTCACTACGCAAGTCGTTTCCTCGTCTGCTGAATCTACAACCAGCAGCAGCGTGCGTAAAAGCTGGGTTTAAAGACTAAAACTTCTGTTCATTCTGCGCTTTTGAATACGTCACCTACACGTTACAGAGCTTTTTATTTCGTTAGCTATTCATGTGTAATACTGGCTGGCAATGCAACCATAAACACAAACAGTTACAATTATCTCCCGAATGCTTCAATGAATGCTAAGGTACTGGAGGGAATAATTGTTCTGATTACGACAGATAAAACTGTTCAACGCATGAAATGCAAGTTATATTTTTCCAACGCGAATGATCACCCAGTAAAAAGAATCAGGTATTCCGCTGAAGAAGATGGTGACTTACTAAATGACATCTGTTTTCCTGCGAAATAAAAGCAAACTCTAACATAAGACTGGTAAATATGAAGTTGCTGTTTAAGATGAGTAAATGTAAACATCGCTTAAAAACTTTCAAACCATGACACTAAAGCTCAATTTTCTAATATTCCAGGAACAATTTCGTATTTTTTTATAATAAAAATGGAATATAGGCCTGCGCACTTCCCACTTCACTAATTTGCCTAAAGACTTCCCAAAAATGGACATTAAATACAAATTCTTACCATTTGTATAAGAATAATACAGAATATGTACGTGTATCCCGACAAGAATCGTCACACGTGAAATCCGTAACTCCTTTAGGAGAATTTTATTATGTCAAGCCAAACTATATTTTCCTATAGAGCGAGAAAGTATTGTACTATCAATTGTGGATAAGTATCACGATATGGCTGTACAGATCTAAGTATCTACCTAAAATCTTCTCTTCATAAAACTTTGGCTGACAAATATTGCTCTACACCAAAATTAACTTTTAAGCTGATCATTCCAGTCCCTAACGGTAAGATCAAACGAGAATTTCACCTACCTTATCAGTTATGTCATTGTTACTGAAATACTTGATGCGAGAAATATTTCATAGCAGCCTTAAGTGAAGGCGAATGTCAAACAAATTCAGACAGAAAGTACGTCATCTTGTAACAGCCCTCAAACCATAAAATTAAATGTAATAGTATTTTATGAAGCACTTATAGCAAGCTAGAGTTTGGTTGAATATGATCTGGTATGTTTGTTTTGCAATTTCTTGTAAATCAGTGTGTATAGACTTTGTTTTATGAAAATAAATTATTTAAAGACCATTTAATATGCTTAAGAACAGAATTGTGCAAAAGAATTGTTTAAATGTTCGTAATTCCAAGTATTAATGCAAGTTACGATGTCTAAAGGACAATTTGCTACGGTTTAAAATTATTTCTGTTAATAATTTTGTGATTAAGCATCTTTAATTTCCATTTCTGACCATTTTGTAATGATTGTAAATGATTATGTATTAATTCTGATTGTTTTCTAATATGTTTCAATTGTTGAAGTATTGTTAATGTTCGAGAAATATCTGGCGGAAGCTTTTGAAGAGTTCTAGAAATTTCGGAAGAGTTTATATAAAGCGATCATTCAAGTTAGTTAGTTAGTTTTTAGCAAAGTTTTCACCGACTGTAATATATGTGGAAGGAGTGTTGTATGCAATCTCTGGATTGTATCTATGCATGTAAACACTATCGTTCACCTCAAGTTTCTTTGAGAATAAAAACAAGTCTAAACTGAAATACATTGTGGATTACTTAATTAGCTTATTAATTAAACGACGAACAATCTTATAATCTGTTTGACATACAATTCCCACCCAACTAAATCGTCAAGTCTTTGACACTTTCGTAGGGTCTGCGATAACAGACCATGAAAAACTCTTTCATTTCCCGCAATTTTCCATATAATTAGTCGATTCCTTGGGATATGGACCCCACAAAAAGCAGTAATATTCTAGATTACAGTGCACAAGGTTTTTATAAACTTTTGTAAGCCCGTGACCTTTTGTTCTTATCATCACGGGTCTAAAATATTTCCAGTTTTTAGGATGAACGATTATGACCCTTTGACCTGATTTGACCAAATATAAACTTGACCTGTGTTTCAGGATGAATAAACTCTCTTGAGCATGAAGAACTCAGAAGCATTAATAGAGGTAGGTATTAAACGTGAACAGGGACCATAGCGCAATCGTATAATTGTTTCAAAGGTCATAGACTCGAACCTGCTTAAACTCAAAGTTGACTTGTATTTGACCATTAAAGTTCACTTTGCCAAATTTATAAAATTCCTGTTCGCTTCTAAACATCACTTTGTTTTTACTGAGACTAGGCAAACACTCATAATGTAATTATTGGTCATAGAATGTTTAACGGCCAAAGAACTTAATACACATTTCATATTATTAAACAGTTGAGCAACTCTGAAGAAATGAATTGCCAGAATACTCGATTCGGTAACATATTTGGTCTGATGTCCACTTAAAATAACATAATAGCTCGCGTACAGCGAACATGAACATAGACCATCGACGAAAGTAGTAAGTAAAATACTTAAAAAGCAAATAAACCGTAATGCATAAACATTGATCATGCAACAACATTAGTGAAAGTTTTAATTAAATTCCTAAGCCTGAATGACAATTGAGTTTTGTGATTACAGCAGAGACCATGAGTAATTTAATTTTTTTAAAGCTTTTTAAGTTGCTTTCATGTTACTGAAAAGCAGATACACGTTTTTTTCAGCCGCAAAATTTATCATTATTTTTTTAACTATGAAACGCTACATAAAACAAACTTAATGAATGTATTATGGTAATTAATTTGGCAGCAGTTGCTTAGCTATTGAATTGTGTACATAACCACGAATTTCTACTAATGATATCTCTCGTCACTGTTTTGCGAGCGAAGGCTGACACGTGACACCGTTCTCCAGCCAATAGCTATCGACGTGAGTGAATGAGTGAGCATTAGGAAATTATATAGTAGATTTCCTTTACATATCGATATACAGTTCTTCATAATGTGACCTATGTAGTATTAGCTTCACCATGAACGAGGTTGCATAGTGACCCTTCATGTAGCTCTGTTCCGTTATAAATTCTTCAGGGGACCTTATTACCAATTGGTCAGGTTATTATATACTCATAGGCACTTTGTTTCTGTAAAACTAGAGATAGTCCATTAATATAGGCTACATTTCCCTAGTCCTTGGGAATAATGCCATAGGTCTGGGCATCGACGACTAACCGCCACGGAACAATGTCGTAAGACCGCCGCGTCGGCTCAGAGAACAACACACAGCACTGGTCAGCTCCATACTCGGGCCGCTTTATCCCTCGTGGGAACTGAACCTCCGATACTTATTTGACAGCAGTGAAGTGGGCCTCTTGGAACGTTCCGGTCCGTTCAGCTTCGAGGAGAAATCCTTGGCTTCATCGTGATTTGAAGCCGGCCTTCCCAGTTCGGAATCAGTCGTTCTATCGGCTGAGCTAGGTGGAACACTGAAATGTTCCAAGATAAACAAGAATGAGATTAAACAAACAGAGTTATTAGATGAACATCTCTTGACACCACTACCAAACAACAATTTAAATAACTGTCACAATATAATCTCGTCGAGAACGTGAGCATGATAGATTAAACACAAAATTTCGTGAAGTTAAATTTCTGATAGATCTCTTTGGTTACCAACAGATTAGCAGTATCTACAATTAATAATAGTGGTAAACCATATCTATATATATAAAGATGAATGTATGTATGTTTGTTTGTTTGTTTGTTTGTTTGTTGATTTGTTTGTTCTCCATACAAATCCACAGTTTTCATCCGATCTCGATGAAACATTGCACACTTATCCTTTGAAACAAGGAAAAAATACTGTCTACATTTGTTTGAAAAATTATTTGTATAAATAATACATATTGTCTTATAATTTCGAAAAATACTGAACGGTGACAGACAGACGCGCTGGATGTGGAGCTCTGTACTGTTTTTTTCGTGTAGCGGTCAGGTAGCTCAGTGGTTAAAGCGCTTGCTTACTAACGTTTGGGTCGTGGTCTTCGGTTCAATTCTCCGTGGAGGCTAAGATTTTAAAAAATTGTTTTTGATCGTAAGAGTCACGCCTGAGCCGTCGGTTATTTGGATTGAATGTTAAACTGTAGATATCACAAAGTTAGGGGTGCAATGCGAGGCAAATCGTAGGTAGTCTTGCAATGCTGTATGTGTACACTTTTTTACGTTATATTGATCCCTCAGGGGTGATTCGCAGTCAGTGTGTTTGTAATCTGCAGTAATAATACTATAAATGCGGAAGTAAGTCTCTGTCTTTTGTTACATTTTGACTAAATGCTTATACCGATGTTGGAATTTGACAAGAAAATCTGTAGGCAGGGCACAGGACATTTTTTTTTTCGGTATGATTAACAGTTGTAGTCACGAAATTTTGAGAACTTATCGAATGGTGACAGAGAGACGGATGTGTGTGTTAGTCTCTAATGTTACGTCGCTTGCTCAAACTATGCTTCTCCCGCATTATGTTAGTGTATAATTTGTTAATAAATTTCGTTTAGAGAAAAAACGTATTATTTAGTACTGATGTCGATTTTCTCTGTCCTTTTACTTTGTGTCTGGTTAAATGTTTCTGACACCAGTTTATTTTGCCTTCTTTTTGACATGCCTTGCGGGCGTAAATTGGCCTACGTTGTAGCTCTAGCAGAGCATGAGCAGCTAAAGTTATTAGAACCCAAGAATTGGATGCTTTTGCTGAAGAAAGAAGAAAAGTCACAGGTTCGATGGTAGAATGATATAGTGATTGCTTACCGGTCATATATGCCGCCTCGGTGTTGTTTGGGACCAATCCTTCGCTACCAACAACTTTTTATATTTAATTCTGGTAAAGAAATTCTTAATCCACGCGTACGAAGTCGCGGGTATTAGCTAGTTAGCGATAATAAGATAGAAACAAATCTAATACTGCCTTAATGACCTGGAGTTTCCGTTTTCGCACATTCCGCTTCTTTATTTATTTATTAATTTTTAATTTCAATGGAGCTAACACTACGGTGGCAATTCCCCCAGTCATCCATTTACCCATTTTTATATACATATTTTTTTTTAATTTCTTTTATAATTGGAATTTTAAATTCCTCCCTCATTTACTATTATGATTTAGAAATTTTAATTCTAAATTCCTTAAGCGTTTTTGGAAAATTATCCATCACTACATTTGGTAATTTGTTCCAATCCCAGACACCCTTACCAACAGAAGAAAATTTTCCCACTCCCTTATGCATGAAATCGAGCGCAAGATTGTGGTCATGGTCGCCTTTTCTGACGTAACTTCAGCAAATTCTCTTCTGATAACGGGTAAATTGCACATACGTTTAACGTGAAATCTGAACCACAGAACGACTTAGCATACTTCACATGAATAGTTTAAGGGTTTGAAAAAATTCCGACCAACACCGGAAATTAAACTAGAACTCTGTCGATTCCAACTCAGTAACCTGAACCACTCAGCCATTATACCACAATAGTTCGAATCGTTAAAATGTAATCGTATCAAAACCTTGTTCATAATTCCGGAAACATGGTGCATAAAAAGTCATGCCACCAGGGAACCTAAAAAGATACGATACACTGAAATTTGTAGAGCATATTTATATGATTGCAAGGAGAGTGAAAAAGAGTCAAAGATGGTTACACCCAACGAATCCCAGAGATTCTTACAAATGCTGTTTAAGTAAATATTACTAACGCTTATTAGATTTAATTGACTTGTTGCGTTTATTTTAATGTTCTGCATTTCACAGAATTCCCAAAAGAAAAAAGAAAACAGGATCCAACGAGTACTACACTGATTTTTGTGAATTTTTCTTCAAAGGAGTACCCACTAAAAATACTGACAAGTTAGTGATTTGTGGCGCGTATTTTTCTCATTTAGAAATTACTATCATTTCTTGCTCAGTTCCCTAGTCACGTTGAGTCATAAGATATTTTTCAGGTTTCAAACGAGACAATAAGATTTCAAATCGTAGTTTTTGTGTGATGGCCTAGCAAACACTCAGACACACGAAGCTTAGCTTGCTTATAGATTTATAATAGTATAGAAAGTTACAGGTTGGGTAATATATTTTTCACTTCGCTTCAGGCTCCCTGTATTATTTCTTACGTGAAAATTTGTTGTACCACATGTCAAATTTATGTAATTTGGGTTCCAGGGAGACGATTTGGAATTTAATATTTATAATGAGATACATTAACTGTTGCATGACACACTTGTCGGATTATTAACAGGAATGTGAAGCCGTATGAGATGCTGGCCATTATGTCAGGTTGTTGCGGTACCAAGATGGAGCTTGTTGGCTCCTTATACGAAACCAACTCATTCGAGCTTCAATGGTGGAATAAATTTTTACCATCGACACTTGCCCGGCAGAGTAGTAGAGGTGGTGGTGCACGGTTTCTAACCACCAGATTGTGTACCAAAGTCCTGGACTGATTATCAAGACATTTCGTAGAGTGCATGGGAGCTTACGACACTTCTGATCGTGATTTGTCCACTGGATGGGGACGTTAGAGTCGGCGAACTCCATTCTGTCTTTGGGACCTGACCTTCATATACACACTACAACAGAACAACACACTACACTTTACAAAAATCATCGCACTCATCTCCACACAGATAACAACCTTAAACACGTCCTATTTCTTTAATTAAACCGAGTACGGCTGCTTCTGGAAGACCCAACAAACCTACGTGTTTTCATCCTCACACGAAATTTGGAATATAATTTTCCTCTTAAACAAATCACGTACAGTCTGGTCGTCATAGTATGAGGTATTACTATCCCGAAATCAGATATCTCCACCATGAAAACTTTTTAACTATCCCGGGTATACTCCATAAAACAGCTATGTTTCCGCTTCAGGCAAATGATAAAACGTTCTGACCTATCCATCGTAATGGTTCTCAGGATTAAACAGGTCCTCATTTTCACACGTTTTGATAAACTGACGTACGCAAGGGTCTCCAAGGTTTTATCCCTCCTTTATAGCTCATCAGTACAAAACAAATTTTGATTCAAATGGCCACTTTTTGTCGCACTGTCTCCAATCACAGCTTTGTTACCTTTCCTCTTGTAGACAGTACTAACAGTAGTGTATTGTTCACCTGATAACTGTTGGTGTCAATTTTATCATATTGACCTCTTAGTTCCAAGAAAGACCAGAAGCGGTGAGCATATTTCTTACTATTTTGTTCTAGATACTTAAAAGCGAGCGTGGTTGGCAGGCAGTAGCACTCTGGCCTCGTATTCGGAGGACTCTGGTTCAAATACCCGTCTGGACATCCAGATTTCAGTTTCCCATGGTTCCCCGAAATCATTCCAGGCGAACGCTGGGATATGAACTAAACTCCACTTATGGAAAAGCTTGTTCCACGTGTGCAAAAACGCTATAAAAATCTCACTTGGTTCAAATTACTCGTTCAATTGCAACCTGAAACTTTTTACCAGTAGGAGCACCGAGCGCGGTTGTTGAGCGGTTACGCTCTGGCTTCGTATTAGGGACGACGCGGGTTCGAATCCCCTTTTGGGCTCCCAGATTTGGTTTTCCATTGTTTCCCCAAATCACTCCAGGCGAATGCCTGGATGCTTCCTTCATAAGGACATGGCCGAATTCCTCCACGTTTCTTGCCCCTACCCCATCTTTTTCTACCTCTAATGACCTCGACATCGATGAGGCTTAAAGCAATAAGAAAAAAAATGCGAGCATTTTCAGTAAGCAACACCTGTAACTCTTTTTGCGGGTAAATACGAGTAGAATCAAAGCTCCTATTCAGGCAGTCTGGCAGCTCAACACAACGCTCAAAATATCCTGCAACCACCGGGATTTGAACCCGGGACTGAAGCGCTGAACTTTTAAAAGCAAGAGAGTTTTTTTTTTTTTTTTTTTTTTAGCTGTGTTGATCATATGAGCTATGCCAGGTCGTTTCGTGGTTCGGATTCTGCGTTAAACTGTTGATCATAGAGGAAAGGAACTGGCCTAGCACTGACAAAATGGCTTCCAACCTTCCGGTTATAGACTTTGTTGTAGCTCCTATTTTTAAATATGACCTTTTGGAAAATAATAGGTGATCATTTCATACGTTCTTTCGTCGTGAAATCAGGTACAAAATACTTGCTTAATGGTGAGCCATTCTCATTGCCTCAAAAAATGAAATAATGATTTAAATCATTAAATTAGCTATATGCGTCAGTCTAACAGCCAACAGCAGAATTCCAAAAACTGATTTACTAGACCATATCCGGTGTACGAGACTGGTGAGAAATTTCCTGTCCTATCGCAGCTGGCAATAGTATTGGGAAACTGCGAAATCTAAAGTTTCACAAAAATTTGAAGACCATAAATATTTACAGACATATACAAGTTTTCTACTTCATTGTTTAAGTTCTTTAATCATTACAATATACAGAGAATAATGTAAAGGGTAATATATAAAGGAAGGGGAAAACCTTTCGTACCGTATTCATATTTCTGGGTGTTAGAAAATGTTGTACAGAAATCCAGATAATTAAATTCAATATTGTTCTTGTTGTGGTGAAAGGAGAATTCCTACTTCCACTCTCATCTGTATGACAGTCTGACCACGCCCAAGAAATTGCCTCCGTCCTTTGTGTAACAGAATAGAACTTCACGATTAGATAGTCCTATCTCGGCTGGCGTTCACGTCTTTCGAACAGGCGATCCCTAAGAGTGAGCCTTTCTTATTTACTTTAGCCAAAAAAGAAGAACAGTTAAAGTAATGGAATCAGGTCGACAGTATCTGCTTAAAAATTATACCACATAATACTTTTTTTTTACTTATTGCTTTACGCCTCGTCGACGGCTAAGGTCATTAGAGGCGGGATGGGACTGAGGACAAGGAACGGGAAGGAATTCGGTTATGGCCTTTTTGGAGGAAGCATCTCGGCTTTCGCCTGGAATGATTTTAAGGAAGAGAACATTTAGTGCTAAGGAACAGATCTATTGTATAAAAATAGGCGAGTACAGGAAAGGGGAATAATGGGCACGTAGGAAAATTGTCACAGGAGCGTGCGCTCAATAGAAATTAAATTAAATCTATTCCTGATTTTGATGTAAAGCTCGCCAATTAGAAACCTAACATATTTTTCAATTTTATTTTCTATTTTTTTCACTAGAAAATGAAGACGTGAGCAGTCGTCAAAGATATCAGTTCTAGACCTTTTTTTTACCAGCCTATCTCAAAAAAGTATAACCTAAGAATTTAAATTTATCGTGAATATGGGACATTTTCTGTATTCAAACAATGTAGTACTAAAAACACTTACACGTAATATACCTTTTAGCTTGTCATAAAAATAAGCAAAAGTTTTTATTTTGAAATTATAAAGCGAAACATTAATATTGTTTCATTGATACTGCTCTTAATTCAGAGTGCGTTGCATGCAAATATACCTATAATAAAATTGAACAGAATTAATGTCTAACATCAAACTGTCAAGAGTGTAATATAGATTCCAGTTAAGTTGGTTAGAGCCAGTAATAATGGTGCACAAAGTGGAACTTCGAAGCTAGGAATATTGTAGTATAATAATACAAAACAAAGCACAAAAAATAATTTAACTCACGTCTGCACTAGCTATAACACAGAACGACGCCAGTCATCGTCTAAGTATTGTAGACAATTTGAAAATAATACTACCATCATTTTTTCTGGATTTTTATAATTACTAGGTACAGCATGCAGAGGGATAATTACAATAGACAGAACATATGTGCACATGGTAATTTTACCTAAGTAGAAGTAAAAATTTCAGATGATAATTTACATTCCTGCAATTATCGCTCGAGAAGTAAAACGAATACATATTTAAGGCACATGCTTAGTCAAATGCAATTATTGTCCCCGTCAGCACAAACTGTACTTTTTCGACTGTTTTCTGACGTTATCCTCACTTCATTACGACGGCTGGTATAGAAGAGTGCACAAGACTGGCAATCAGCAGTGACATGAGTAATACATAATACCACATACATAGTTAATCGGTTAATGGATATTAAAATACAGCTCAATTACTTAGATACTCGTTTATTAATTTGAATATCTTAGTTTTTACATGTCGCTTTACATGTTAGAAATGGATCCCGAAGAAATTTAATCGGTTAGAGTTTTTAAATCAGCGTACATCATACTGGCGGTAGAAAACAAACTAAAACAATGAATATTCTCACTTGAAATGTATACACATAATGTAGCTGGGTTTATCTGTAACACATCTCAGAGATTTTTATTTTATGTATTGAAATCTTTGAAGTAAATGAATTTATTAATTGTAATGGAATTTACTTAAACAAAACACGAGCTTTGAATATTAATCAAGAATACGAGAAAGGGTTAGAATTTCATTGAACAGGGTGTTTGAGGGAGGTCGAATGTTGTCGACAGTCGTAAATCTTTGTATCACCGCAATGCAGGCGAGTAGCATTGCGTTGTGTCGCTGCCATAGAACAGTAGGCTGTCGGCTGTGGCGGACGATGGTCCTGGTGCTAGTAGCTGTGACCCTTGCGGGGAAGATAGAAGTATTGCGTGTGTGAAACTTTGTCCTTGCGTCACTGCATGACACCTTACTGGCTCCTCTGTGATGACTTATACCGTTATTCACAGTCGTCCAGGTTGTAATGACTTCGAATTGTCAAATCACTCACCGAGCGTGGTGGTGTAACGACTAGCGTTCTGGCCTCGCATTCGGGAGGACGGCGGTTCGAATCCCCGTCCGGGCATCCAGATTTGGGTTTTCCATGGTTTCCCCAAATCACTCCAGGTGAATGCCGGGATGCTTCCTTCAAAAGGCCATGGCCGAATTCCTTCCCATTCCTTGCCCCCCATCCTTTCCCGTCTCTAAAGACCTAGTTGTTATAGGAGACGTTAAGCAGTAAAAAAAAAAAAAAAAAAATCAAATCACTCGAGTCATCTCCCCTGATTTTGATCTCACCTTGATTTCGGTGGGAGGATACTCTAAGCCAATACTGTCTTGACGTGAGAAATCTCACCACTGGATCGCATGTAACAGAAAACACAAGAATTTGTTTCCGTGCTCAGAAATTACGTCGGTGATTGGTTTACACAGCTCGCCGATTTGACGTGGTCTCTCGGAGTCAGTAAATGATAGACACACAAAGTATTTTTCCCTAAGATCATCTATTAGCAATTACTACAAGAATTTACTAATGTTTGCACGGTTATATTTTTATTTAATTATGGCTTTACGCCTCGTCAACGTTGAGGTCATAAGAGGAGGGATCGGACTGGGGAAAAGGAATGGGAAGGAATTCTGATATGGCCTTTTGAAGGAAGCATCCCGGCATACGCCTGGAGTGATTTGGAAAAACCATGGAAAATCCAAATCTGGATGCCCGAGCTGGGATTCGAACCGACGTCCTCCCGAATGTGAGGCCAGAGCGTTAACTGCTCACCCATCACGCTCGATGCATGCTTGGGTATCAATTGGTTCACGCCCAACATGTTTGAATGCAAATTCTTCCATTGGTTTATGGTTTAATAAGACTAATTTTAAATCACTATAAAATGGCATAAATTGAATCAAACCTTTTCGTTAGATGGTAACTTATATAAATATACAAAGTTAATTTAAAGCTACTCCCTAAAACTGCAATTAGCCACTCATAATTTTATACATGGTCCAACTCGTATAATCATGCAAACAAGACAAACAGAACTACTTAAGAGATCATCATCAAAACGAATAGTGTGAAAGTATCTTGTCACTCGTTACCTTTTCCTTATATTAAATTCAGTTTTATTTGATAATGAATTTAATACATTTCCACGTCTAAATCAATGCAATGTACTCTGGAAGAAACAATTAATTTTTCGGATATTCTGAAGGCAATAGTCTAACAAAATGCAGTGCGGACGAACATCTTTCGGAGACCTTACACATACTCTGACCAGTGTCAGAGGACCGTGAACCAACATCTCCGTCTGATTACGAATGCAAATCAACGGGTCACATTCCTCATATAGAAAAAAAAGTTTTGGAACTTCTGGAGCATATATTTACAAATTGGAAGTCATTCGTTATCTCTACACCCAAATATTTTCCTTTCTCCAATCTCGTTTATACAATTTCCTGCTTGTTTTTCAACCTTTTCTTCTTCTTCTGGTTTTACGCCTCCTCGAAGTCGAGGTCATTAAAGGCGAGAAAGGACAGGGGACAAAGAACGGAAAGGAATTCGGTCATAGCGAACTATCCCGGCATTCGCCTGTAGTGATTTCCTTATGGGGTTTCGAACCCACGGCCTCCCGAACGCGAGGCCAGAGTGCTAACGCTCACCGACCATGCTTGGTTTTTCAACTCTTCATTTCATTTTTAAACTAATAATCATTTTAAGACACATAAGGATTTCTTCAAGAGTTAAGGTAAAAGGCAATGTAAATCTGTAAACTGAAAAAACTACTTTATCGATAGTTAATGCAGTCTAGCTTCCGCTGCATTGTTTATCGCTTCATACATCAGGATAATCAATGCATAATCATCTGAATGTTAGTAAATGTAGGTCTATTCCCGAAGCTTTGTGACTGTAGTTGACCTTTTCTCTGAAAGTGCGTTTAAACTGTGCGATAATCGCCACGCAATAATTTTCGGAACGGTTCTTTCTCACATCTGCCGAGGCACAAAGCGCCGCGGTGCGAAACTGGTGAAGCGATCCCAATACATCCGAACAAACTGTTAAATACTCCACAATAATTCAATCGCTTTGATTTTTTTATTTTTTTTCTGAAGAAAGTATTCTAAATTCATACTTCTAAAGAATGCGCTTTCCTCACATGAGATGGACTATTGTCAGAACGCATTTAGGGAATAGAGAGAGGTTCTAGCGCCTGCACGCGTCTGGTTTTGAACCCATGCACGCGTAGAAAGGAGATGTGGTGTCTGGATGTCGGGTGTACGTGCGACGCGGGGCTGCCTACCCTGGCAGGCGGCGGCGCTGTGCAGCGTTGCCAGCTCTAGCCTGAGCCCGGGAGCGGCCAGCCGCCATACCTTGTTATTGATTCCGACGTCCTTCCTTACTTTAGCGCCCCTACGGCCCGCTACGGCAACGGCGGCATCAGCCGAACCCAGCAGAGCCGTTACGCGGTGGACAAGCCGTCACATCGCAGCTCCTGTTCGTCGTGTCTCCAACTACACTTTTTTCATTCAGCTTTACGCGACTGATAGCCATCTGCGCAGCGCATGCGAGAGGAAATCCTCAACGCTGAATGAGGTATTGAACGCGGCGCCGGGTGGCGTATCAGCCCCGACAGGAAATCTTTCGGCTCTTGACGTGGGCAAATGTCAAAGAACTTAAATGCAATCTTGCCACCGGTTCGACTGTTCAGAAGCACTGCTTCATTAACAAGCACAAGCTGAGATCTGCTATGCTTTTAACTTCTGCAACTTGTTAATATCGAAGTCATTACGTCCGGGAGTTAGTCTTTCAAAAGAAATATAAAAGCCTAAATTGATTTTTAAATTTCACGAAAACTGAAATGTTTTTGGCTCAGTTGTGACATTAGCCAGTAATCAGGAAACTAATATGCCAACGAAATCTTTCAGTTTACATAGGCAAGACCAAACCACACCTTTAATAACATTCCCAAACCTCATTTCTGAAACTTCATGAAGTGATACTGAATTTAAAAGTAGTCTTATCGTTTCACATTAGGTAAACACCAAGCCCACTCAAAACTCTCCGGTCAGGTTCGTATCGAACACTTCAGCCATCCTAACTTTCATACCGAATATGACACTGTTTTACGGAATGGTTTTTACCATAACCGTGCCAGAATATCTTTTGCCTTGCTGCCTCTGCATATTGATAAATCAATCGGACAGATAATCTTCCTCCTAATAGAAGGTAGCTAACAGAACTTTAACTGCTATTTACTAATTAATTATTTGCATCGTTGGCACAATATTTTTTTTATTCATGCTCATTATCAACAATACAACTCGGTACCTGCCTTGAGAAACTAACACATTTACAACAGTGGAAAAACATTCAAATCAGCGCGCTTTCCATCTCCGATTCTTCATTTAGTGCCCATGCGTTGCCCCCCACTGTTCACTTTCATTGCTTCCTGTCCATCAGCGCCTCGCAACTCGGATTAACATTCCAATTACCAAAATCGTTCCGCCGTAATTTCCACAAACAAATCCCCGAAATTCGTATTACGTACGTTCAGAGAGCAGGAAAAATATTATAAAAGAGAAAAGCTGCAATTCGCGAACGTTACTTCATTAAACAAACTAGTCTATTAAATTAAGCTCGAGTGTTACATACCACACAGTAATAAATGATTCTTTTTTTCTTTTTATACTGTATCCTTCATATTGCATCAATTATCATGACTTTTAAAAAAATGATAGTAATCGAATGTCTACTTTCTAATGAAATAAATCATTCACTGACGATAAAAATTACATAATTGGCACCCTACCTAAAAACATTCCATTGAAATTGTTTAAACTCCATCTCAATTTCATGAAGTCGATAACAAGATGATTAGAGCCAAAATTGCTTTAATACAACAAAGGAACAGGAAGGAAAGCAATAAAAAAAATTATTGCAGGCATGTTGATAATATATGTAAATTTATTTTGGAAACAAATTTAAGTACACAATTGCACAGATATTTAAAGCTGGGCTTTCCTGATTTATCAGTTTTTATTACACACTTAATAATGGCTCTTTAAAACAGGCAGCAGTTCCAAGTTTGATCCCAGCATATTCAGAATTCATAAAACAGTTTTTAAGCTGTTTCCTGTAATCCCCTAACTGATATTTTGTGGTTAACAATTCCCCTCTCAAAAGATTATATTTTACAATGAGTTAAAAATGAAAATACATTTTCACAAGCTAATACAACTTTCAGATAGATGGCAATACTCACTACCTTCCTTAATGATAGTTGTAGGAAACAGAACTGTAAGCCCCAGAAATATTTTTTTTTTTATTCACTTCATTTCATTTTATTCCTTTATTTTTAATATTAAACCATCAGCACTGATGTCTAAATTTCATATCAAAGTACTGGAATATTTGAGAATTATTTGCAATTTTCAGTATACAGCTGATAAAATATATTTGTGGCTATATATGAAATTCCACCTAATTATTACCTACACAATAATTACACCAAAACGATTTTTTTAATAAAAGTCAAAATGGGTTTTTTATACCTCAAATGTAGAGAATTTTTATTAATACATGTAGAATATCATGGAGGACTTTGGCTAGGATGTCTCTGCACCAACCAGATCTTCAACCTGAAAACCATTCTTCAATTAAAAGATATGAGGATAGTGAATCTCTCTGTGGTATTCATCGACTTCAAGAAGGTTTACAATTTGACTCACCACCAGATATTTTTTGGAGTACTGTGAGAACAAGGTTTGGATTACAACACATGCACCATCATTGAGCAAACTCTCACAGACACCTCCTCCTAAGTGAAATTTAGAAGAAAGCTGTCCCAGAGTCCATAGCTGGAGTAATACAACGAGATGGCTTCTCCCCAGTCTGTTCGATTTGGTACTCGACAAAGTCCTCACAATCAGGGAACTTGCACTTTAGAATACCAGAATCAAACTACTCCCCAAAGGAGCCACAACATGAAAGAATGAAATCAGGAACCTGGCTTTCGCAGATGACATGACAATCCTAACTGACAACTGCAAGGACGCTGTGAATGCTGTTCAAAACGTGCACAAAACAGCAGCAAAGACAGGACTACAGACATCATACACAAATACCAAGTACTTCGAGTGTCAGCACCCCAGGAAAGGCTCTCAGATGATCAGCTGTGGCAAGATTGGAAAAGTCAATTGATTTTGTACCTTGGTAAATGGGTCAACCCCAATTTGTAAAGACAGAACCACAATGTCAGATAAATGTGCAAAAATAAGGGCAATGTACCAACTGTTACAAAACTATTACTACAAGAAGCAAATTTCAGAAAATGTCAAAAACTGTCATTACAAAACTGTTGTCAGACCTCAGTTCTAATATGATTAGAAGACCTTGCTGATGAATAGGAAAGACACTATGGATGATCTTGAAAAAGTTAAAAGACAATTCTGAGGAAAATTCATGGGCCAAGAGTGCTCCTGGATGGCACTGAGAGCAAACTCAGAATTCTACAATCTGTTGGAAATGGCTAACACCAGCATGGGCAGCTAAAGTTTTACGGGCACCTTCTCAGAATGGACAACAACAAGATTATCAAGACAATCTCACTTATCAAAAGCTATAAGACAGGAAGCATTAGGTACAAAAAAAAAAAACTTGGAATGCGCTTGGATGTTACTAGCCACTCCAAAATTTGTAATATGGTTAACTACTTGTCCCCTCCAGCAAAAGTTAAATCCCAGAAACCAGGGGCATAGCTACCATAGGGCTAGGCGGTGCAGTGCACCAGGGCCCTCACGCTCAGGGGATCCCTGAGTGCAGCTGAGGGGGGCCCCAAGTGCAACTCAGAGGGGCCCATGGGCCTTTAGAGCAAAAGGGCGACCTTTTTTTTTTAGCCCTGAGGGCCTTTGGGACCTAGATACACTACTGCTCAGAAGGCCCCCAAGCACAGCTCTGATGGTCCCCAAGCTCTGCTCAGAGGGCCCCTACCAGCAACTTGGCAGAGCTAAAAAGTAAAGTCGCCCATCTGGCCTGATATCCCAAAAAAAAATTATTTTGCACCGGGGCCCTTGTTGACACCACTGCATATTATAGGAGAGAAAGGAAAAATCATTAGATGGGTTCAATAGAATGAAAGCAGGCACCCTAAAAGAGCTCCCTAGTAGGCTTGTATCCATAATAATAATAATATAAAAAAGTAGATGCAGGAAACAAAACATATTACATTATTTTTTAATTGTTTGGTTGACTTTGGTGATCAAAGTTTGTTGCTGCTATAAAACTATATTGAAAACAACTACTTAAATAGTTCATAAAAATAAGTCTTTAGCTTTTATCAGAATACATGAAACTGCCGGCACATGGTGAGCCCAACAACAACAGGCAAAAGAGATTTGCTAACACAAGCAACATAGTGTGTTAATTTCTAGTAAATTAATTAATGTTCTCAAATCTATGAAATAATATGGGAAATAAGGATAGTATCCTGCTGCTGATTTTCAGAAGTATGCACTCACTCTTTTGAAACTGCAACACTCTCACAAACATAATATGACAAGTTACCTACAGTACCAATTAAAAGTAAGACAAAAGTGTTCATAGAAGTGTTAGTACAATATTTCATTCTCAACTTCTTTTTAATTCCACTTGAAATAATCTACACTTGTCAAGAAAATTGGTAATTGAGAAAAATTCACTATTAACCACACTCAATATGACCAACATTCTGGCCTCATATGCTTCAAAAATAGGTGATTTGTATAATGCCAAAAACATCCCATATACAATATTTCAGTTTTACATCTTATTTGTGTGGTAGGGACCAAGACAACTTTGATGAGTGATGAGTCACTTTCCCTATCCTCTGTTATTTATATTGCCTAAAGCAGTTTCCTTTTTCGTTAGTATAATCACTTTCTTCCTTCTAACTCATCAGAGAAGTACCAGCTGATATTCTTAAAAATAAAAGACAATGGAAACTACTAGTTGTGGCTGCAACTTATTGTGGACTTCCAGCTATCAGAATCACTTGTTGCTAGATGACTCCTCCAAGAAAGAATCGATCTACCTAGATCCACTGCTTTTTCATACATGTTTAGAACTCATCTTACTCCTTCTTTCATGGTAATCCATCTGAACAATAGCATTAATTTTATCCCTGAATAGCTAAATGCTTCCATTTCCCACCAAGTTAATTCCATGTTCTTTTTTTATGATGAGAAGCATTTTAAATCAAACTTCCCATTTTGTGTGAGTTTGTAATTACAAAATCCTGGACTACAAACAAAGACAGATGATGGTATCTTTCTGTATTTCAAAGGTGACATTATTAAATAATTATGGAGAGGCAGACTGTTAAGGTTTAATTGAAAATGCAATCAAAATTCAGCTAAAAGTTGTATATTCTAAAATTACCACAAGTACTTCTACACTATCATTCAGTGACCTGAAGTCAACAGCTTTTTTTCAAAAACATAACTGGCAATAAGCTTCTATTCTCAAATATGGATTTTCATACATTATATTTGTGCATTAACTAGTGATACCATCTTACTAAGTAGAATCTTTAAGGCAGGAACAATAAGATCCCATAAATATGACACTACAAGTGGCCTTTAAATTTAAGAGTTCATAAAGCATCAAGAATGTGTAAGGTACCCTTTAGTTCAGCAAAAGCACTCCCACTAGCCATCCCCAGCAATAACATAGTTTATAAACCGATTTTGAAGTCGTTTGTGTTGGACTTAGAAATTTCGAGAAGAATAATTGTCAACTTGAAGGAATTTACCTATATTCATTTCCACAGTGAAATCATTTTAAAGTGTATTCATTATATCAGGAAAAATTTATTTTAAGAGATAATTTGGCTTGTTCACGTTTTGAAACATGCGATCAGGAAAGTAAAAATCTAAGATTTGAAATATCTTTGAATTGAGTAAAGTTATATCACCCGCTATAGTCAGCACTATTCTGGATATTTTGATAGTAAAATTAAAAAATTTAGCAAAGTTTAATTAGCAGTTTCAATTAAGAGAAAAAATGAACTTTTTAACTAAGAGGAATATTAATTTGAAATTTATATCAGTAGATAGCCTAAATTAAGACAATTACGAACATATAATGGTTTTGGTAAAAAGCTTAAGTATTTGTCTAGTAATTAAGTTTTAAAAGATAGATTGTCGCTGATTGTTGTTGAAGTGCGTTAAAAATTCCGCCAAGTTGGTCATGTGACAGACTTCAATTTTAAGTGTATAGAAGTACTTTTGAAAGTAAAATTAAATCAGATATAACATGATCATAGGAAACCCTTGTAAAAATTTCAAGTTAAACTATTTTGTACTTTGGGAGATATTAATTAAAGAAAAAAGTTACTGATGTCATAGGCCATGGCAAGCTTATTAAAGGCCAGGCAGCAACCATGATTTGTCTCATTCTTTCGCTGGAAGTGATTGGACAACTCCGCGTTAGTCAGCGGGTCGAACTGCTCCGATCGGTTTCGGCAAATTCCAACATGCCGCAGTACTTACTAATGTTAGGGGGATTTTGTGAGTTTTTTGTCGTCTCGTATGATTGTGCTTAACCTGTAATCTTCAATGAAACTTTTGTTCGATGCTTTATCAATGTATCTGGTACCAACAATTTA
Source organism: Vandiemenella viatica (assembly GCA_031002005.1). NCBI lineage: Eukaryota > Metazoa > Arthropoda > Insecta > Orthoptera > Morabidae > Vandiemenella > Vandiemenella viatica. Next base: position 275,390,127 of record JARYHS010011408.1, read on the forward strand.
CAAGTGAACTATTATCAAGAATATAAGTATTGTGTTACTCTGAAACTGTGTCAAGTGACTTTATTTCAATTACCCTTCGCATTTCGGGTTTAATACGAATGTGTGGCGGCTGATTTCTTAAATATTTAGGTACCAGAAGGCTACACATGGTTATGAACTTAATTGTTCAAAGTTCAGGTGAAAGTGTTAAACCCCCAATAAACCTTTACGCTTGACAAATGCTTCCAGAAGGACCAGAATGAACAAGTTGCTGACCAACCATATCCCAGACTTGTTCGAAGGACAATTTGAGGGAAGGAAGCAGTGGAATCCCTGGTTCTTTAAAGATGTCTTTCACCTACGTACCTTGTCACTTGTGGCTGGGTACTGTCCTGCTGAAATATGGACAGCCATGAGGAGCTGCCTACAGGAAAGACAGTTCCTCAGTATCTAAAATCTCCCTGATGTGGTGGTTGCTGCAGAGACTGCCCTTATCAAAGCAGTCTGTCTGACTGGTTTCATCATGGTAGCACCAAACACTTACTCAGCCATCACTGTGGGACAAGTTGAACTGGGATATGTCTGAAAACACTGCATTTTGTCACTCAGGACGCCAGTAATGGCTTTCGCATGCTCACTGTTTCTGAGGAATTGGTTACTTCTGGTCAATGAAAGCCAATGCAATGGAATGTGTGTCACCATTCCAGCCCTTAGCAGACAATGTAGAATCATCTATATAGGCATGTACACACTTGTTGCAGTGCTCCAACATCAAGCCATCACTGTGGACAAAGTTGTTATCTTGGTTATGACTATGCCGAAAGGATAGTGGTCATCCCACATTGAAAAATTGCACTTACTTGTCTCTTTTTTTTTCGGGGTTTGCGCTGCATTTTTTGTTGATATCACCAATGTTTTGGCACCAACCTGGAGCCTTCATCAGGGCTTCACTCTATTTAGCCGCCTTGTCCTTTTCGATAATCTTGAACATTTCATTATTATAAAATAAACGGTCAATCAAGTGTTCAAGTTTATCAAAAAAGGACCAGGCGGCTAAATAGAGAGAAGTCCTGACAAAGGCTCCAGGTTGGTGCCGACACGCAGCGCAAATCACGGGGTAAAAAAAAAAAAAGAGAGACAATTAAGTGAAATTTTTCAATATTGACGCCTCCCAAAAGTGTTAAATTTTATATGTCATCTCACATTTTATGCTTGTCATTGTTTATGATCAACTTAAATCCACTGATTCCACACATGCTTCACTGTCATAGCAGTGTGCCATGTACAAGCTGCAATGTTACAGTAAAAACAAACCTATTTCTCTGTGACCAATTATTCTGCCACTTTCCAACTCACTCACATCCTGAGACATCGTCAAAGCATACCATCACGTCTTATATATGAGGTATGTCCACAAAGTTCATTTTCTTTTTTTTTGCTGTCATCAGTCTTTCAACTGGTTTGATGCAATCCTCCTTCCCTCCCTATCCTATGCTAACCTCTTCATTTCTACATACCCCTTACAGCCCCCGTCCTTAATTATCTACTTCATATATTTTAATCTCTGTCTTCCTCTGGAGTTCTTACCTTCGACTGTTCCCTCCACTAACAAATTAACCAGTCCCGCATGTCTCAAAATATGACCTACTAACCTGTCTTTTCTTTCTGTAAGCTTCTTCCACAAACTTCTTTTCTCACCCATCATTTCCAAAACTCGTTCAAATGCTTCAATTTTCTTTCTATCCGGTATTCCTAAAGTCCATGTTTCGCTACCATAAAGTGCTGTGCTCCACACAAAGAGTTTTAAAAAGTTCTTTCTAATTCCTAGATCAATATTTGAAACTAAAAGATTTCTCTTTTTCTTGAAGGCTCTTTTTGCTAGTGCTATTCTGCTTTTAACATCATTCCTGCTTTGCCCATCGGTTGCAATTTTACTTCCCCAATAACAGAATTCACTTACTTCTCCTATTGCATCCAATCCTATTTTTATATTTAATCTACTAGTATTGATATCATTTCTGCTACATTTCATCACTTTTGTCTTGCTTTGATTTATATTCAGTCCAAAATCTTCCTTCAGTATTTTGATCATGCCATTCAGTAACTTCTCAATATCCTCAGCCCTCTCTGTTAACAAGACAATGTCATCAGCAAATCATAGCATACTGATTTTTTTTCTCCCTGAAAACTTATGCTACATGGAAATTTTTCTTTGACTTTCTTCATTGCTTCTTCTAAATACAAGTTAAATATTAAAGGGGATAGACTACAGCCATGTCTCACAACCTTTTTAACTGATACATGTATTTCGTGATTCTCTACTTTTATTATAGCCACTTGATTCTTATATAGTTTATAGAGTATTCGTCTATCTAGATACTTTAGACCTGACTTCTTAAAAATTTTAACATCTTGTCCCACCTAGCATTATCAAAAGCTTTTTCTAAATCAACAAATGCCATAAAAGTATCTTTGTTTTTCTTGATCCGCCCTCCAAGTATTAATCTTAAAGCCAGAATTGCTTCCCTTGTACCGCGATTTTTCCTAAACCCGAACTGATCTTCACCTACTATCTCTTCTACTACCCTTTCCATCCTTCTGTATATTATTCTGGTCATTAATTTTGAAGCATGTGTTGTTAGACTAATGGTTCGATAATTCTCACATCTGTCGGCTTGTGCTTTATTTGGAAGTGTGAAGATGATATTTTTATTAAAATCAGTTGGAATTTCTCCTGTTTCATAACTTTTTAATATCAGCTTGAATAATCTTTCGATTCCTTCCTCTCCTAGGGATTTAAGAAGTTCTGCAGGAATCTCATCAATTCCAACTGCCTTATTTGCTTTCAAGTCATTCAGAGCTTTATTAAATTCTGTCCTCAAAATAGGATCTCCTAAGTTATCAATGTCGACATCGCCTTCCTTTTCTATTACACTATTGTTCAAGTCATCCCCAACATAAAGATTCTCAATGTATTCCTTCCATCGGTTAGCTCTATCTTCTGAGCTTAAAATAGGTTTCCCATCGGCATCTTTAATGTTCATACCGCTTTTCTTCATTTCTCTAAAATTCTGTTTGTTCTTTCTATATGCAACATCTACTTTACCTACGACCATTTCCTTTTATACTTCTGCACACTTTTCCTGTAGCCAGTTTTCTTTCGCTATTTTGCATTTCCTATTTATTTGATTTCTAAATTGCCTGTACTGCTCTTTTCCTGCTTTATCCTGAGCATTTTTGTACCTTCTCCTCTGATCCATCAGCTCCAAAATTTCTTCTGTGATCCAAGGTTTTCGGGCAGCTTGTTCCCTAAAGCCTAGTGTTTCTTTACCAGCTTTCATTATTTCGGCCTTTAATGCATTCCATTCATCCTCGGTTGAGCTCCTTTCAGAGTTACTTCTTAGACCTAAGTCTACCAGTTCTGCAAATTTTTCTCGTGTGCTAGATTGTTTCAGTTTATTCACTTCCAGCCTGTTCTGCTTATACTGCTTCCTTATTCGCTTAAATTTCAGCCTGCACTTCATTATTATCAAATTATGGTCAGAGTCTATGTCTGCTCCTGGGTACAATTTACAGTCTAGAACTTGATTCCTGAATCTCTGTTTGACCATGATATAATCTAGCTGATATCTGCCTGTATCCCCAGGACGTTTCCATGTGTATATTCTTCTTGTATGGTTCTTAAACAGTGTGTTTGCCACTACTAGCTTATATCTTTCACAAAATTCTAGCAACCTGCTTCCTCGTTCATTTCTTTCTCCTAGATCAAAACTTCCTTCAGTATTCCCCTCTTTTCCTTCTCCCACTATTGCATTCCAATCACCCATGATTATTAGATTTTTCTCCCCCTTCACATATTGGATTAATTCTTCAATTCCGGTGTATATTTTTTTCTATTTCTTCGTCATCTTCCTGTGACGTTGGCATATAAACTTGTACTAATGTGGTTGGGATGGGCTTAGTTTCTAACCTCATCAAAATAATCCTGTCACTAAACTGTTCATAATAACTCACCTGTTTCCCTACTTTTTTGTTCATTACAAATCCTACACCAGTGACTCCATTGACAGCTTGTGTGCTAATTATCCTGTGTTCCCCGAGACCAGAAATCCTGTGCGTCCTTCCACTTAATCTCACTAATCCCAACAACTTTAGATCTTTTAAGAGGCCGTTGGCAAGCATTGGGTGATTCCTTATACTGAGGATCTTTCAGTCGCCAGAGCCTCGTCCGTGCAAACAGGGTGCACCACGTGAAGGTTGACATTTGGTTGGAAAAGGCTAGTACACCCTCTCCCATACCCTTATAGTTGTGGCCAGATGAATTGGCGGGTCAGTGTGAATACGCTGTTGCCGTACTTGGGGGCAATCTCGCGATGCGCTCTCTTTCTATCACCTGAAAATTGCAACGCTGTGCGGCCTGTGTTGCCTAGTCCACCCCCAAACCTTCCACCTCCCTTTCAACACACAAAAAAATGTGTGAACCTGTGAATCGGAGTTAGAAAGTGTGTCAGTGTAAGGGTGAGCTTGCTCGAGAGATTTTAGCGTTTTGCGATTTAAATAATTCGTTTTAGTTATTTATTAATTATAGTAATTTAGTGTCCTAATTTTACTGAACAAAAAATGCAGTAACTTATAATTATGGTAATTTAGCAAGATAATCGTACCACTAAAAATGGATACTCAGGAAGAGACTTATTCTCCTACTACAGGTGTTTCCGGACTAACGACTCCAACAAGACGCACGTCATCGACAGCAGAACCACCGCGGCTGAAGAAGACAACAGTTTCGCCGGCAGAGTAAATCTATCATTCACAATGTATATAAATATTTCAAACTTCTTGTGGAAGATGATGATGAAGAAGAAGGCGTTGATGGAGATAAATAATGACAAGTAAGGTTTTAAAGAACATTTAACATATTACGCAATAAACTTATCAATTATTGTGCAACTTTAATAGCTTGTACTTAATAGTTTAAGATACTATAAACATTTGCTGTGCTAATGTTATTTAAAACCCCAAACTCATATTTAACTTGTTTTATTGTTGGTAGTAAGTTACGATATTACTCTTGGATATTATTAATTATGCTTAAAAACATTTGGCTTTCTAATAATATTCATGATTATGATATAACATTTTTGCTTACTTATATAATTGTTGATTTTTATAAAAAGAACTGCAGTGGCCATACTTCTTTTCTACATATAAATTTTTGGTATACAACAATTTTAATTCTATATATATATATATATATAATAGTTTTTCAGTGCAGAGGATAACAAAGTATAATTTTGATTTTAGTTTTAAATATACAAACTGAAAATAAAATTTAATACGTGCTTAGCCACAAATTAAATAAGAAGAGTAATTCAATACGTTTTCCTAGTTTCTCGAGAAAGTATTCTTCAGTTATATTAAATGCATTTACACGAACATAACTTTCTTAACAAAATGACATAAATTAATATTTTATCACAAAATTGTGATTATAAATTATTTAAAACACAGTATAAACTATTACTTCAAGTAAAAAGGTGAATACAACTGTTAAGTGGGTGGTTTGGCAACGGCGCATTCTAGGACACCCGCCAATTGATCTGGCCACAGCTATAGTTCCGTTTAATTATATAAAACAAACATGTACAGATACAGAAAAAATATTTATTGTTCAAAAATCTACAACTGTTAAACTACTTTTCTACATAGCTTCCGAAATTTTGTAGGCACTTGTCATAGCGTGGCACAAGTTTTTGTATGCCTTCCTCATAGAAGGTTGCCGGCTGTGTATTCAACCCCCGTTGTAACATGTTCTTTCAGCTCTATATCAACATTAAAGGACCAAGGACAGATTTTAGGCGTAAGAAGAGATGAAAGTCACTAGGAGCGATGTCTAGGCTGTACGGAGGATGATCAAACACATCACAGTGAAATTCCGGTAAGAGTTGTTTGGTCACATTCGCCGTGTGAGGTCGGGCATTATCGTGGAAATAAACAACACCTTTTGACCGTAATCCTCGGCACTTGTTCTGTATTGTATGGCGCAATTTCTTAATGGTCTAGCAGTAACCATGTGCATTGATTGTTTGGCCTCATGGTAAGAAATCAATCAGCAAAATGCCTTTTCTGTCCCAAAAGACGGTGCACATGGCTTTTCGAGGTGTCAAGATTTGCTTAGGCTTAACCTTCATTGGGTATGAAGTGTGCCTCCGTTCCATTGATTGCCATTTTGTTTCAGGGATGTCGTACGATACCCAAGTTTCATCCCCCGTGACTATCCTAGAAAGAAAACCATCACCTTCTTCATTGTAGCATGCCAAAAACTGAAGTGCACTGCCCATCCGTTGTTTTTTGTGTTGTTCAGTAAGAATTTTGGGTACCCAAAGTGAGCCAAGTTTTCGAAATTTCAGTCTTCCAGTAAAAATTTCATGAATTAGTGATCGTGAGATTTTCTGAACTTCCATAGCAAGGGCACTAAGTGTAAACTTATGGTTGTGCTTAATTTTCCCTTCAATTTTGTGAACCTTCGTTCTTCATCGTGCACTTGATCACGTCCTTCATTGAACAGTCTGACCCATCTTCTAACCATTGAATCACTCATAGCAATTTTTCAGTAAACTTCGCAGATTTGCCGATGAATTTTCTTTGGTTTAACTTTCTTTGCATTTAGAAAACGAATCACAGATCCGATTTTACTCGCGGCGGCATTTTCAATTACGGTTGACATTATAAAGAAGCACCATAAAGCACACGTCGGCAGCATCAATCTGAAAATGGCGTACATGTCTTATCCTTGAGCCAGAGTAACTTCCGCGCATGCTCGGAACTGCGATCGTAGCACTGCCGCAGATAGAAATAGAAACAGAAATTACTTAGTGGATGAACCTCGTATTTCCGCTTCATTTGACAGCTCTGCACTGACTGAGCATGGTGCAACACTGACCTATTCAGTCACACAAAAGAGAGCACTGCTGGGCCTATGTGCATGTTATCATTCCGCAATCTTAAGCACGTATTACGGTTACAATGTTCTACACATCTTCTGCAACAGCCACTCTTGGTTGTTGCAATTCTCACAAACATTAGTATATATCCTCATGCTGGGAACAGGTGTACTATGCAATCATGAGGATTGTGAAAAGCAATGATTTCCCATGTTTGGATGTGAACAAACATTGATGCACTTGGGGGAGGAAAGAGAGGGGGAGGGGAGGAGCTGAACAGAAAGCAGACTAACTGTTGGATGCCAAATTATATTAAAAATGCTGGTCCCTAATGAGTAGGTCCAAATTATACATGCCTGTTTCTCTCAATGGACCTAAGAACCTAGTCCTAACCTGAAAATGGAGATTGACGTTTAGTTAGCACAATCCAATGGCAAACATTTGTGAAGAGTTTGTGTATCTAAATTTATTGTCATAGATAGAAACTTATGAACTTGGAATGAATTACTCAAATGTGATGACAATTGGAACACAGCGTCATCATGAGTAAAAGTGCAACTGATTTTAACTTGGCTGCAATTGGTGCATAGAACTACCATCATACTACATGGACAGCTGTATAACCATGCAAAATTTCTTTAGTGATGAAACCAAGTTTTGTCTGGAATTGGGCGACCTCAATACTCGGGTATATAGAGGAGCTTGACAGCATACAAGTTAACACTTCTTTTTTAGATATACTTCACCAGAACTTGTGGTGTAATGTATGAATGTAGCAATTATCTCTGAAGAAGTTGTATGCACCATTTCAATCAGTGACCTCGAGTTATCTCAAAATATTCATGCAAACATCACAGTGGTATGAGTGCTTGCTTCTTACGTGATCGCAATTTTGTAAGAGGGGCTGGATCGTATGTGGTTGCAAATGCTTTAGTTTGATATTTTAGAAATATTATTAAATATTAAAACAAATCTTTAAAAAATATCCCTCTCAAAGTAAATTTTTATCCATAGACAGAGGAATTTTTTCTAATTGATTTTAAGATATTCTTCACTTGGTTGTTCCCCTTTGAGTGTTAGACCCTTTTGCAAGTATAACCACAAATTTGGATGAATTCATACTAATGCAGGAGCAATTAATTGAATTTTCAACAAAAAAGCAGCTGAAACCGATGTTTGAACAAGGATACTGTTATGAAGAAGTGCTTGATTAGCATTCAAATATTCCACATAAACTATAACTGTGATCATGATGCTGTTTGCTAAGTGATATTTTTGATACCTTTCCTGAAGAAGCTGCTCCGTTCATATACTAGACATGTAGAATACATATACATATATTTCAGTCACCAATCTATTTACTATTATTATCGCAATAGATAACAGTCAAGGGGTTACACAACCAAACAGAAAAAGTCACTGCTGTTTCTAATTTGATATATACTTAAAAAGATGATGAACTTAATACTGGTATCAGATCACAGATTAGAAAGGGCGTTGAAGGCTGAATTGGACATTCAAAATCACATATGAAGATGGTAGGCTATTCTTCGAGTCACTACACTGGCTAAAAGCATTCACTCATGCAAACATACTTAGATCTGTAACATCAATTTAGAGTGAGCTTGCTGAACTGTTTATGCACAACTATTGTAGACTTCTGGATAATGGAAACAAAGATACTGCCGTGAGGCACATGTGGCTGGTTTGGATGTGACCACATCTTTCCCCTTGCCATATGTCTCACCCGCCTCTCACATGATTAAGACTAATGTCGAAATATTGTGCAATGTGTTTGTTTTTGTGTTTTTACGTGTTCTTCTCACCATCCTGCCTTCATCTGTGGTAAGTGATGAGTATGTGTTCCCCCCCCCCCACCCTATCTTATTTTTATTGTAGACTTCTGAACAAATTGTAAGAAAAGTTCCTAATTTAACATTGCATTCTTTTCTGAAAAGCTTATTAGTGTCTGCAAACATAGTCTGAGGTGAGAGAATTGAACTATTAAATGTTTCATTTTGGAAACATCCATCCATTTTTTTTTTTTTTTTTTTTTTTACTTATAGTTTACGCCTTGTCTACATTGAGGTAATTACAGGCGGGATGGGACTGGGTGCAAGGAATGCGAAGGAATTCGGCCATGGCCTTTTGAAGGAAGCATTCACCTGGAGTGATTTGGGAAAACCATGGAAAACCCAAATCTGAATGTCTGCATGGGAATACGAACCGGCGTCCTTCCAAATGCGAGGTCAGAACGTTAACCACTCACCCATCACGCTCAGTAAGTGATGAGACATGTACTGATGGACTGCTGGCCACAAGGTCTCAGCTAATCTTGAACTGGAATGTTCTGGAATATTTGTCTATCCCCGAGGGAAACCACTATTATCTTGTGAATTACAAAAGTCCCATTTTCTCATGGTTCATTATTTTTGATCGGATCTTCCCGAAACTTTTGTATGTTATAGTTTGATTCATTTTGAATCTTTTAGGTTATGACAAATTTTCTTATAAATGTTCTTATTTAAGAGTTATTAATTTCTAAAAGTCACACAACGCAAGGTTATCAAGTTTCAATACCAAAATTCAATTTTTATCCTTTATTTTAAATCTCAAATTAATGTTAAACTGTTATGTTATTATTACTGAATAGATTTTTCTCTCTCATTTAAGTCTACTTTTATCTTCCTAGATCTTTTATTTACAAAATCCAAATTCTTCATTTCACTAAAAAAAAAAAAAAACATATTTAGAATTTACTCATCAATTCCAGTTTTATTCAGAATGCATCTACCTACGCTGACAACAAAGTATAATATTAAAATTTGGAATAACTCTTTCATTAATTGAAAATTATTGATTTTACACTTTACCCTTTTTTTCGCACCCACGCACATGGTGAAATAAAAGTTGAAACTGAAATATCTTTCTTAATATAATTTGTGGGGCATGAAAACTGCAGCTCAAACAATTCATCTTTGAGATGTCACTGGTGAAAGAAAACTATAAAATCTATTAACATTAAAATTCCAGCCTAAAGAGTTTTCTGTTTCTTTACAATACTGGTTAGATACACTGTTGAAAAGTGCCTTATCATTAAGAAAATGCTTATAAAAGTTATTTGCTATATAAATGGAATGTGATAGGTCTCCTCCTAAATGGTTTTGGCAAGATAATAAATATATGACAATACAACAAATTCAAGTTACAAAACAGACAGAGTATTGGTGGATGAGCAATAACACTCTGACTTGCATTCAGGAGAATGCAGCCATCTAGATTTGGGTTTTCCATGGTTTCCCCAAATCACTCCATGCAAATTCAGGATGGTTCCTTTAAAAATGCCAAGGCCAAATTCCTTCCCATTCCTTGCCCCAATTTTTTTTTTTTTTTTTTTTTTTTGTAACAGTTTAACGTCCCTTTTTAACAACGTGGTCTTTAGAGACGGGAAAGGATGGGGGCAAGGAATGGGAAGGAATTCGGCCATGGCCTTTTGAAGGAAGCATCCCGGCATTCGCCTGGAGTGATTTGGGGAAACCATGGAAAACCCAAATCTGGATGCCCGGACGGTGATTCGAACCGCCGTCCTCCCGAATGCGAGGCCAGAACGCTATCCGTTACACCACCACGCTCGGTCTTGCCCCAATTATTTTCTTACCTCTAATGACCTAGACGTCGAAAAGGCATAAAGCCAAAATAAATAAATACAAAAAAAAACCACACACACCAACTTTATATCGTGAATGATGGGTAATTGTACAGAAGCTTTAAGTTGTTTTTTTGGTCTTCTGATTATGTAGAATGTGAGTTTATCCTACAATTACAATATTGTGGTTTTACATTGGAGGCTTTGTTTAATTTGTAGTATAAGAGAAGATTTTTCAAATATTATTCAAACATTTAAATCAAATTGAAATTTGCAGCTCACGAAATACATAACAGTGAAATTGCATTGAATGTATGCATACTAACATTCAAATGGTATGACAGTGTACAATTTATAAAGAGATCAGTAAAGTGAGACAATCTGCCAAGTTTAAAATTATATTGCAGTCAAACTAATTGCTGCCACTATGCAAAAGAGTTAAACCTCAGTTTCAAAAGTTAAACCTCAGTTTCAAACTCCATCACCAATGCGTTATGAAAGGGGACAATGATATAATATAAGAAATCCCAGACATCTGTATTAAATTGTGTTCCATTTCTATGACATTGTAAGGACCTTAGAATTTTGGCAAATTCTAGTTTTGCTTAGGCGGGACTTAGAAATTCGAGAAGTGCAGTTTTCAACTTTAAGGAATTTCCCTGTAATCTTCCCTATAGTAACAACTCGTTATAAAAATCATTTTAAAGTGTAATTATCATATCGGGAAACGTATGGTTTAAGAGATATTTAGGTTTGTTCATGTTTTGAAACACGCGATCAGAATGGTGAAATTCTAAGATCTGTAATATCTTTAAATCGAGTAAAGCAACAACCGAACTTTTATCACCAGCTGTAGTCAGCACAATACCAGATATTTTGGCAATAAAATTAAGTAATTTGGTAAAGTCTAATTGGCGATTTTAATTAAGAGAAAATAATAAGCTTTTTTTATTAAAAGAATATCAATTTAAATTTTACATCAGCAGATAGCCCTAATTAAGACGATTTCATACATATATGGGTTTTCTTAAAAAGTTTTAGCATTTGTCCGGTAATTAAGTTTTTGTAAAGTAGATTGTCGCGGATTGTTGTGCACGCGCGTAAAATTCTAGAACACTTAGGGATTTTACCCAAATTTGAATGTATCACTACGCGGAGTCTTAAACAGCTAAAACTTTAAAATTAATTACTCTAAATTTCTCACGAGACTGCCGTCGGACTTCTAGTAGATAAGTCCAGATACTGCTAAAGGTTGAACATTCTTAATAGTCGGGATCGTCAAATAAATTACACATACTTTGAGCTACGCGGAAGCAAAAAGATGTGATACAGTTGCTGACGTCACTGGTTCTAGCCGTTTCTATAAAAAAGACCCCGCCGCCATTATGGTTTGTCTGTTCCTGTCCGCGGTCTGTTCCTGACTGTGGTCTGTTCCTGTCCGCGGTCTGTTCTTGCCGGTGGTCTGTTCCTGCCTGGCGTCTTTTTCGGTCTGTCGTTCGTCTCGGTTGGTCGTAACTCGCCATGCCGGCTGGTTCGAACATGTTAGAACTTTCGTGTCGTGTTATATCTCAACTTCAATGACTGTTAACAACTGGTAAATTTAATAAAGGGGTCGGTCGGTCTTTACTTCTCTCCACAATCTGCAAACTTTTGGAACGAGAGTTCGATTTGCCTAATCAACTTTAAGAATGCTGTTTGAACTTTGAATTTCATTTTAAATAAACTTGAAGAATTTTTGGGAAAGTGAACTGTTTTATTTCTGTAGCTGTTGTAATACCTTTTCAATATTTGGGGTCATCAAATATTGTGGCGACCTGTAGCGTTCTAGTTGAATATCCAGGCAACATGGTCAAAGCAAATTAACATATTCAGTAAGTTTTCATCGAACAGTGAGGTGCTATCAAGAATTTAAGTTAAGGCACTTAGGCGATACTCAACCCCGGTGTCAGCCTTTGTCCTTACAACATTTAACATATAAAGCTGGTTTGACATATCAAAGTTTTCAAACTAGCAGGTTATTATTGATCAAATATGATTTGGAAGACATTTATAACAAGTTTATATTTAGAGGCCTCAATTTCATTATAGCTTCAGATATGTAAATGTGACATCCTAGTTGTGCTTCAAGCTATTCAATTAGGTCCTGATTTGAAAACAGACACAAACTAGTGCGTTAGGTTTTTATGTTCTCTGTTTAGATTGAAAGTGAAACAAAATCATCAGTTATATATTTTAAGAGAAATTAAAAAGCATCAGATAGTTGCAATACAATTATAATGGTTTTAAATTGCCATGTTATTATCCACTTTTGAATGGGTTCTACATTTACAATGACCTGTCCTTTGCAAGAATTTAATTACCAATATGTGAATATGTTAAATTATAACAAAACAGCTTTAGATAGTTTGGTTGTGACAACAAAAACCACAATTTTAGTAAAACTAGAAAATTCAAATGTTTCAAGAGAAATAAGTAAAATCTAACACAAATCACTGAGGTTAACACCAATACAAAGCAAGTTTGATTATAACTATAAATGAAACTGAAAAAAGGAGTCATCAAGAAATTAGTCGAACAATAAATACATATGTCTAAAAAAATGTATTTCCTTCAGGTACTCCAAGAAAGGAGAAAGTGTTACAAATATAAAAAAGGGCACATCAGGTTTTTCAAATAAATATGACTGAATAGCAGAAATAAGTCACAAAATTTTACACAGTAATTTCTTAAACCAAAATCATCGACATAAAATTTAAAAACCTTGATATATAAATATCTTGAGTAGCTAATTACAACATAATATACAGAAATATGTAACTCGGTCACAAAATGTTACTGAATAATTTTGTAATAAAATGGTCTTTATTCACAGGTACAAGCTTGCTGCAAAGACTATGTCTCTCTTAATTAATTTGATGCCTTCACTGAACTTATTTTCTAAATCAGTATTACCGATATTCTTGGCAGCTTGGCATAACTGGCGAAGAATCTCCTCCAAACGCCTCATGCAACGAATTATGCTGCCTGTAAAATTCATTTACATACAATTAATTATCAGCCACTTTGCCACTGTACAAAGTTTCTCTGGTAAGCATCCACTTAATTCTCAAAACTAATCTGTCAGCTGAGTGAGATATAGTATATGGTAATCCCTAATCGTGAGGTTTATATCTTTCTGTCTACTGAGGATCTTAAAGAAGGTATGTGGTAAGGCAACTTGGTAAGTAACATCAACTGCCAACATACCATGTAAGATCAATTTCAATTTGTGTTCCACTATTGTGTTAGTAAAAATCATGTTTTTCACATTAAAATGGAGACCACCAGAAATTCATTTAAATAATTGTATGAGAATACTTAAAAACTAGAATCAGGGATTTGAGCTCATGCCACTCATATTTCTCAAGTAGATTACTAAGCCAAGCCCAAATCACATAACTCATTCATTTGACAAAATACTGAACTGCAATGGTGCTTTAGTAAACATACAGTCTTTCCAAAATTTGGAACTTGCAGCTTCCCTCTTTTTAAACATCAAAATCACTACTGATAGGTGGTTGCTATTAGAGCACAGTTAACAGTGATCACATAAAAAAAAAATTTCAGACAGTTTAGGGAAGAAAATGGAAAATTTGCTGACAAGTGTGTGAGGTACCAACATAGTAATAGTGAAGAGAGTGACTAATGTATTATAATCTTAAGCACGACATATTTTTAATAATATTAAATAACTGCTAACTTTCTGGAGAAACATAATACTCTAACAATAATATATTTCATGATTAATTGACTTTTGGGTTATGCCGCATTGTTTATTTCATTACCTGAACTTTCGGCTGGTATCCTCCAGCCTTCGTCAGAGATACTGTTTATGTTGACATAGCAACGAGCGCCAAGCATCACAGAGTAAAAGACTGCTATCTTCGTTGATGTTGTTGGTATTTTTTAAAATTTCTGCTGCCTCTTTCACCCGTCGGAGCCACCACTGGTCTTCTCTCCACAGTAGCCTCGTTTCTTGAAATTTTATTTCATGCCCGGTATTAATAGCATGGCGGACTACGGCGGATTTGTCGCTGTTGTTATATTTGTAGTGGCGGATATGTTCTTTGAGTCTCTCCGCCACAGTGCGACCTGTCTCGCCAATATAAACACTGCCACAGCTGCAGGGGATTTCTTTCGTAAACACCCATAAGCTAGTGTGGGTGCAATCTGTCTTTTACCTTTGTCAGTGACTGACCAAGTTTGCAGTTAGCCTTATATACTATTCGCACCTCCACCCGCTTTAATAGTTTCCCAATCCGGTCTGTGATACCCTGTATGTATGGGAGACAGGCTAATTTTGTTGGTACATTAATATCATGGGATAAGTTGACATCTCCCATAAGTTTTTTGGGTCTTAAAACCCTTCTGATGTCGGATTCACTATAGCCGTTCGCTCGGAATATTTTTGTATGTGTATCCATTTCTTCATTCAGACTTTCTGAGTCACGTACTGTATTTGCTCTTAAGTTGAGTGATGTTAATACACCTCTCTTCGTTGGCGGATGATGGTGCGACATGGCGTGCAGATACCTATTAGTGTGGGCCGCCTTGCGATACACAGTATGACCAAAACGTCCATCGCCTCGCTTGTGAACAAGGACATCGAGAAATGGCAGTTGTCCATTTTCTTCCACAACCATAGTGAACTGAACTCTTGGGCTACTGTGGAGAGAAGACCAGTGGTGGCCCCGACGGGTGAAAGAGGCAGCAGAAATTTTAAAAAATACCAACAACATCAACGAAGATAGTGGTCTTTTACTCTGCGATGCTTGGCACTCGTTGCTATGTCAACAAAAACAGTATCTCTGATGAAGGCTGGAGGATACCAGCCGAAAGCTCGGGTAATGAAATAAACAACGCGGCATAACCCGAAAGTCAATTAATCATGAACCAAGATGGCCATGGAAGTCTGAGGAATCGTTTAATAATATATTTGTACATTGTTTTAACACATCTTACAATACTATCATCAAAAAAGTTGTGAAAAACCTGCATCAAAATTATTTTGACTTTACTAAATTAGAGACAAATTTTTCTGCTTTAATAGTGTGTGAAATTAATGTGTCAAACATTTTGAATTATTAATGAAGATAAGATTATCAATACTGTACACAACAAAATAACAAATGCAGCACTAGCATCAATACAAAATCAATTATCTAAAATGGAGCAACCTATAAACCAAACAAAAACAAAACAAAAAACACTCACAAATTAATAACCAAAAGATAATACTAATTTAACAGAAAAGAATTCTATGGATTCAAACAAAGGTACAGAAAGTAAAACCATCATTTAGCAAAGCTGTAAGGCAGAATTGCTACATCAACAAAATCCAGACAAAATAAATACCAATGTTTCAGATAACCTCTTAATGATGTGCAAAGTAAATCAAAGAGGTAGTGGGCCCAAACACTGGGAAAGGGAAAAAGAGTGGGGGGGGGCAAAAAATAAATAAAACAATGACAGAATATAAAAGGAAAAATACTGATTGTGATAAGAATATTTGATAATTAAAAAATGATATAAGTTTGGTACTTAGAGAGTAATATCACAGACTCAGAAAAAAAAAATTCTGCTATGTGGTTGGTTTTGTGTGTTGCAAAGCAGGAGCTGTTGCCAACATGTGAGGGTTGGTGAAAAATTTTAGGAGTACTGGCTAGGGTGATAACATCAGCAGTGGATGACAGGACTAAATATGAGGATATATTTGACACAGAAGGAAGGACAGCTGGTCTATCCATGGGAATGGTTCAGATAAGGGGTTAGCAATCCTGGGATGCCCAAGTTGCCTTCCCCTCAGTTTTCTGTGGATATTATGGGATCTCCACAGTGCAGTTAAAAGAAAAATTAAACCTCTAGAATGATGTTGAAAAAATTGTGCTTCCAGATGTTTGCCAAGGGAGAATACCAGTATGGAGGATGTCCCTCTGTCACAACCAATTGTTGCAGGAGGGTTCTCAGAGACAGTGGTGTCTGCCCTACTGTTAGTAGCAAATGGTAGCTTGACTCGGAGAATGATCCAGCCCTTCCGTATGTGAGCGTCTTGTGCCAGTTGTCTTTAATGTGCCTGATTAAAAGGAAGAGTGGGTAGGATGCAGACAGGAAGCTTATACTCTATCTCAAAAGGGATGGGAGCGCAGTGATGTGCAGCATCCTGCAGCATAGCAAATACTTTTCTATGGCTATAATTATTTCAGACCAACGAAGGAGAAATGATATGGCCCAATTATTGGCAGCATCTGGTGGAGAATGTAATGTGCTTGGTTTAATAGAAAACAGAGTACTAGTGCTAACAGGAAAGTAGCAGACCCCTGCCATTGTCTTGTCATGCACTCTGTGCTGTTGTTCCCTGTTGTAGATTTGAAGTTCAGGTATGTAGCAGAGCAAAGGCTGCAGTAATGGAGCCATGTTAAAAGAGTCTCCTTAGCACATGAGTCAAACATCATATATGACACAGCAGCACCACTGCCTGGAGTGCCTTTTTGTGTGATCATGTGCTAATACAGATGCTATACAGATGAGGACTTGGAGGTCTTTGACTCAGTTTTGATGGTGCCAATTCCATGTAATTTAATTCTCTTTGGAGAATCTGCCCCCTGTAATGGCAGTAGTTCTTTTATAAGGGTAGAGGGAGGGATGGAGGACGCAGTGGAAAGAAAGAACTGGAAAAAGGGGGAAAAGGGTAACAGGAGAAGGAGCAGGGTGAACTGTAGGAGAAGAGGGAGTGGGAGGAGAAAAGGTAGAGGGAAGAGAAGATGGGAGAAGAATAAAAGGGTACAGGATGGGGAGGAGGGGTACAAGAAGGTGAAGGGGTACAAGAAGAGGGAGGGGAATTAAAGGAGGGGGGGGCAGTTGCTTATTAGTGTGTACATAATGGTGTCAGAAGAGGTGATCTGAGTGAAAACAATTACTGCCATAGCCCCACCAGATCATTAAAACAAAGTAGGTTTGTGGGTTTGATGCAGATAGAGACATCTAGAAGGGCTTTATCTACATAAATCATATACTGATGAGTCCCAGCTACAGAGTTTGAACAGGATAATGATCTAAGGAAGAACCTTGATGGCTTTAATTGCAAAGTTATTGCAATTATGAGAACTGGCATGGATAGCAATTGAAAAGACTGAATTTTTGGTGAAGCAATATTGAAGGCTTGTGTGGATGTAGGCCATTCAGTACGGAAATGTAAACACTGAAGGGGGAAAAAATGGCTTGGGTATGGGAATAGGTCCAGGTAAAATTGAGGAAATATTGAAGTTAAGGGAACAGTTTTTACGCACGTCCAGGTCGTAACTATATCATGAATGTATTGGAACCACACTGCTGTCTTGAATGAATATTATCTATGGATTCTTCTTCTTGGTCTGAAAATAAAGAACCATGTGAATGTACGCCCCTGAAATCTTGAATTGCAAAGTATAAGGAATAGGTTGTGTTAAGTGAGGAAAAGTTCAAGATGTGTGCCAGCCTTAGGGATGCAGAAATTTGGTAGGATATATGTATTGGTTTGGAGTAATGTATTGGTGTGAATGCTGAGTGTTCCAGTTTTCCAAACCAATGAAAAATTATCTGCTACTGAACTGCTCTCCATGGTCATTTATTTTTTTAAACATTTTTATGTGATGTGGGTTATTTCTTTAGTTTTACTTCACTCTAAGCTCACACTGGCCCCTCCTCTTCATTTTGCTTCTTCATCTACCCATTTCAATCACAACCAATCATTTCATTCGTACAATGATGCATGAGGCTTATCATGTATCTTCTTTACTATTTTATATGAAATACTGAGAATTTGTGTTTGTCTGATACTTTTTTCAAAAAGTTACCTTGCCTTCAGCTTTAGTACACGATTGGATTACTTCTCTATACTCCTCTGAATTTAAACAATAATAATGTTGTGAACATAGAAGTTAGAAAATATAGACTAGAGCTAAAAAAATTTAAGCCTTTAAAGAAGCTGGGACGCACACCAAGCCATTTATTTAATCCTGACAAATTACTTACCTTCAAAAATATCTGTCATTTTACAAATTTGCAGGAACGTTGCTCCTTTACACCATGCATATAAAACATCCATC
The DNA here is from genome assembly GCA_031002005.1 of Vandiemenella viatica. Taxonomy (NCBI): domain Eukaryota; kingdom Metazoa; phylum Arthropoda; class Insecta; order Orthoptera; family Morabidae; genus Vandiemenella; species Vandiemenella viatica. The sequence continues at coordinate 275,408,819 of JARYHS010011408.1, forward strand.
AGGAAAGGTTTAAACTGATCCACATAATTATCTTCATTCACATCTAATTTTGCTTCTGCACTCACTCTTGCTATCCTCCTTGCCAAATCCTGTACGGAAAAAGTGGAGCTCTAAATAAATACAGCCATTTTTCAGTTACTGATATGAAGATGAACTTTTTAATAAGCCTTTATGACAGAAGATAATAAGCAATCAACAGGAAAAACTCATTTTACTTCTAAGGAATATCATACTCATTTTACAGTTCATACCGACATTAGTTAGAGTTGTTCAATCTCAGAGCAGAAGTGAAAAACAGACTGAAGCAGATAACTGGAAATTGCAAATCCAAGTACTTGCAAAATTGGAGGGCTACTTTAGCCCTAAAAAAAAATTCTGTTGATAGAAGTATATTCCAGACATAGATTTTAAACCATTACAGCATGCAAATAAGCCATTAAAACTGATGGGGACAGAATCATGTCAACAGTATAAATGTGATGAATCAATCTGTAGGAAAGTCACACCCCTAATTCTAATTTACTGAAGAAACAGAGTAACTTTAAAACATTTAATCTGACTGCTGCATAATTTGCTTTTTGCCCTCAGAATAATTTTTCAATAGATTAAAAAAATATACCAACCTTAGATTTTAATCACAAAATTACTATTTGTTTATTTATGGTATAGTATTTCTTTAGTGTGTAATGAGAGAAGTAATAAGCAAGAAAATTAGTGAAGTAAAATCAAACATACAATTTTTAAACGAATAGCAAATAAATGCCTACATTAGAAATTTATCAGACTTAAGTCCCGTTCAGAAAGTCAATTATTTCTCGTATTTATCATTTGAGACAACATAGCCAGATGATTGTGTGATAAAAGTTCGATTCCCTGCACAATAACCATACTCTTGGCAAGGGAATCTTTTCAATTTGAAAAAAAAAAAAGAGTTCAAACATTATCATTGTCTATGGTTAGTGCAAATCTGCTTTGTGGAGGTCCAAATCTTCAACTGAAGCTTAAATCCAAATGGCTTCTGGTCAATAGAAGGAACACAATGGCAGTAAGCAGGGGAGCTGTGAATCCAATCATCCTTTCATGTTGTGTATGAATCAAAAAGGCAACAGCGATTATGAAGTTAATAGCTAAGAGTGCCTGCACCAAAGCCTGTCACTCCGAAAATGGTTTATTTCCAAGTAATGGAGAAATGAAGATTGCATATCATTTTCTTGTACTCCCACTGTTAAATTTTCTTTTCCCCACCTCATTAGTGTGGTGGAGCTAGATAACTTATGATAAACAACCAGCTGCTTGCTATTCAGCCAAACAGGAAGGTAGTATTCTGTAATGGAGTACACTAATACAAGAGCTGAACACCTTAGTGTGGCAGCTGATTACCTCCACATGGAGCCAAATAATTTCTAGAGGTGTTGTGTCCAGTGTAATGTATTTCAGGTGATAATTGTGTCAGTATGGAGGTAAACATCCAGTTTTCTGAGGGTCAAATTGTTGGTAAGATGGAAGTAACTAACAACTTGTAACGATGCAATCGAACCGACGCGATTCGAGCGTGGTGTCTGCGAGAGATTATCTTTGGACAGTGAGAGCAAGATGGCAGAGAAGTATAGTATGCGGCGGGAGCGCGGGAAGCGAATATCGAGAGTGGTCGACTGTTGAGAACGATGCTGTGAGAACGAATATTATAAAAAGTGCTTATAACTATTCCATTAACTTGTACGGTGATTTGAAGAAGCATTTGGAGTGTCGGTGTATGAGGACAAGAACAGTGTTCCGGATAAACTATTGTGATAGTGGCACCACATGCTACTTGTACCTGCTCGGTTCGAATCTTGCACGCTTTGGTAAAGAAGTTCCGATAGCACGAGTGTTTGTAACTGGTGGTTACTTCGGCGACGTATTTCTTCTGCTTATTCAGACAATAAATGTGTGTTCTGAATGTAAACTTGTATGTGATTTATGTGTTGGCAATTCACGCTAACTGCTACTGCTAACTGTTTACGTGATTGATTTTGTGAGTGACTATGAATTATTAGTATTAGTTGTGGAATCCCCACTGGCGACCTGACGGTATCAAACCTGTAATCTTACGAACATTTAATTAAGACTGAAATACACGTCGTGTTGAGTAGTACCACCAGGACATAATTTATCACTAATCAACCAACGGCCTTACAAACTGTTTTAGTTCTCATGCTTCAGGATAGTGCCATATCATAATACTAATTGCTGACATTTCAGCCGAACTTCTTTGGTATTTGTCCTGGCCAAAGAAGTTCCAGTCGCCAAGATAATTATTTATGTTCTGCTGATAAGCATACATTACAACACGGAAATTTTTACATAGTTTAACTAAAGAGGCTAAGACTGGACATCAGCCAGCATCTTAGGCTGATGTTAAATATGTGAAACATTTAGAAGTTTTTAGCTGTATTTGAAATCCAGCTTCACAGTACATGATCAAAGAAAACACTTGGTCAATACCACTTCTATTGGACTGCACAAGTTGTTTGTATAATAGTTTCACTAACTGTGTCATAAATCAAACTTTCAAGAAGTTTATAAAGCATGCTTAGTGTAGCACCTTTAAACTAGCTAAGATCTTTGCCCTTTTCATTAAGCATGGTATGCTAACTGAGTTGAGAATATCAGTGAAAAAGCAAGAATATTTTTTGCAGTGGAGAAGGAATTTACGATGCACTCCATCAAAACCTAGCACTTTGTCTGACTAAATATCCTTGATGGCCATGGTAATGACAATGGCTTTGAATGGCTGAGATCATGATGAGGTCCCCACACTTAGGGATTAAGAGTTATCAGTTCTTGCAGAAATTTTTATGCGTATTTACAGTGATTTGGAAATCATGAAGCATTAAAAATGTAAGACATGAATGTATTTGGTTTTATTTATAGATAGCTGCAACAGATGTAGGTTCTACAGTCACCCAGTGTAAAAAAGAGAATCCACGCTTTTCTATTTGATTTTGTGAAATATAGACTTTCTACAGAGTTCGGCAGATTTTCTTGTCGGGCAATATTAAGGCTATGTATTAGTTTGCCTGCTATGTCTAGTATAACACTAAAAAATTATTAGTATTGAAGGAGGTATATGGAAAACTTGTTATGTAAGAGATGTAAGTGTCACTAATTAATCTGCAGAACACAAAAACTCTGTGGCATGATTTAGCGAGTAATATTATTCTGTTTGGGAAAGATGTACTTTTCAAGTAGCAATTGGCAAACATTGAAAGATTTGCTAATGTTAAGTTATGAAAAACTGTGACAAACCTTTATTTGGGTGGGCAAGCAGTGGCAGAATTTAAGTGCTAATGGCTGTAGCATCCCTTGTGCAGTATGGTGTCATTAAAATCCCCTTAACCAGTCTCCCACAAAATTTTGTATTGGTTCAGCAATTCATTCATAAATGAAAGTAATATCTTAGGAACAATAACTGCCCCAAACAGTTAAAGATTCTATATATGTGAGAGGTGCAATATTTAATATCTATGTAAGACATATATTGGTCAAAATATCGTGATAATGAAGAGCTACAATACTGTGCCCCATATATCCCCTTCCCCCTTTAATTCTTAATGATACATTAAAAACAGAAAATAAAAAACTAGAGGAATAACTCTGGATTTGAATGAAGAAAATAGGAAAGCTAGAAAGCAAAGGCTAATGAAGAAATTTCATGAATAGTAAAAAGGGGATTAAAAGTCTTCAACAATCTCTTCAATAATTTTGATGAAATAATGTGTCTGTCAGATGGTTTCACAACTGGGGAAGACTGGGGAACTAACTGTAGAAACATGTTTTTGAAATACAATATGGCTGTACACCTGTCAAAATCTCATTACAATTCTAATATTATTAGATCTGAAAATTAGTGACAAAGAAATTGATTGACTTTAGATTCATCTGGCGTATCATATGCATATACATTTCTCAGACATTCTGCTGGGTCATCTAATTGAAATGGAATCATCTTTTTGGTGGCAATCATCACATTACACTGATTAACTGATTAGCTCTATCACCAGTTCTGTTTTTAATAAGTGCAACAAACATGGTGATGTTGGAAATCAGTAATAGAAGGCACTGTGGTGAAATAGCAGTAGAATGGCTGCTTTTACCACATTAGCAACTGTTTCCAGTCAATGGCAGTAGAAAGGTGCGTACTAACCATTGCTGATATCGCTGCATCTTAATCATGCAAAAAGCTGAAGCCCAGGTATCACAGACCTGCAAAACAACTGTATCTATCAAATAACGTGACCAACAGTCATTTGTGTCTTTTTATAAATGACAGCAGGAAGATTAGATCAGGATAGGGCCATCAATTTTATGTTGTCACATTCCATGGCATACTCTGAAGAAAGGCAATGTTCAACAGATACAAATTTTTCCAGTCATAACAGGCACGTGGAACAGTGCCAATTCTCAAGAACAACGGAAAAACACACATTTTATTCACTGCCTTTTTAGCATACTTTAAATGCCAGGTCATTGAGTAAAGTGAGGAAATCCTATATGAATTCCTAATTTAAAAGAAGAACAGTGGCATTACCCTTATTGACCAATGAGATTATGTTAGTCTTCTCTCAAGGTGTACCTGTCAGCCCTGGAGATTTTGCATAAAGGAGGAAGTGTCCTCAAAGGTATAGAAGTTTCCCCCTTCCTCCACTGAAGGGTAAACGCAACCTGTTCCACAATGCAGATAAATTCATGGACTGCCAACAGCACAGGCGTGGGTGCAAAATTCAGCCCTCTAACATGAGAACAAATGTATCATCTATGGTTTACCCATGGGATTAATCTTGGTTAGTTGCAATTTTGCTATTTTACCCACTGGCTTAAAGGACAGTTGTTTGAACCTGGTGATCTTCCACATTGATCCTTCCGAGGCACCTGTCAGACTGTGCCCATGTGGCGTCATCGAACCAGCCTCAGGAATTTGTCCAGAGTCCTCGCATTCACGCTGAACACAGGTACTGTTTGGTGTCAATAAAAGATGTGAGTCTATGCAAATCCAGCATGTATTGCATCTTATGTGAATGTGGTAACACAAATCATCTGTGAGGAGCACCTCTGCTGCATATGACTGTTTTGATCAGAAAAGTCCACGACTGCTAAACACTGGCTACCCATAGAACATGCCAAGCAATATGACAATACGAAGGGGGTGACCCCATCATTCAGTTATTGAGATTCCATCTTAAGAAAGCCATAACAAGAATGAAGACTTTCCCAGCATACAATTGTGATGAAACATTCATGTGTGTACCACTGGATTGTGTTGTGAAAACATGATATTTTGATGACTAGCTCTGTTGTCTTCCTCGGGTGCGAAAATATCTATTGTTGTCGGCTGACTGACAGATACTGAGACAGCAAAGGTGCCACATTTCCTTATATACCCAATGGCTCTGTTGGTGGCCATGGTAACCAGCTGCTGGGTGTGGGCCACAAACAAAGCCGTTGGGTACAAAAGGAAATGTGGTGCCTGAGCTGTCTCAGTATCTGTCAGTCAGCCGACAACCAGTACCGGATTAACCACGTAGCAGGAAGTAGCAAATGCTACGGGCCTCACGCCTTCTAGGGGGCCTCGCATCTTCTAGGGGGCCTTGCGCCTCCTAGGGGGTGTCCCGCACCTAGGCGAGTGGCCTTTTCTTTTTTAAGCTCTACACAATTTTCCCCCGGATGGCACGGCAAAAATTAAGGGCCTCTTCTTCATATTTGCTACTGGCCCCACGCTGTCTTAATCCGGCCCTGTTGACAACAATAGATGTTTTTGCACCTGAGGATGACAACAGCTAGTCATCAAAATATCATGTTGATGAGACCCACAACAGTACCATCTTCCGCCAGTTCTTAGTGTCTCTAATGTCTGATACATATGTAATGAACAAAAACATATTGTGTATGTTCATGGCTTGTGTTTCTCATTCGTCGCAGCCTTCAAATTCGGTGAGTGATGAGTCATTTTCCTTATCCTTTGTTATTTATATTGCCTAAAAGCCACATCATTAATGTCTGGTGCAGATTTAGATAACATTTTTGCAAGAGAAACAGTCAATTCATCAAAACAACTTGATGAAGGCCACCATATACGAGGGCTGTCCAGAAAGTAACTTATGTTTTGAAATTAAAAAACTGACCAAATAAGAAAAAAGAACTTTTATTATATATATTTGAAAGTGACAATCTTAAACTATTTTTCTACATAGCCACCATTTAAATTGAGGCACTTATCGTAACAATGCAAAAGGTTTTAAATTCCATCTCTGTAGAAATCTGCCACTTTAGATATCAACCACTGGTTTACACCGGCTTGAAATTCTGCATTACTGGAAAGCACTGTGTTGTGAGCCAGGTCTTCATTGTTTGAAAAAGATGGTAACCACCTAGCGCCAGGTCCGGACTGTACAATGGGTGATAAAACACTTCCCATCCAAAACCATCCAAGAGCTGTTGGGTACAATTACCCATACATGTGGATGTGCGTTGTCATGAAAAAAACAATGCTATTGAGCTCAGTTTTTCACAAAATTTGTTTTGTGTCGCTTACCTTAGTTTTGTCAATGTATCAAAAAACCTTTCTAAGTTAATTGTTGAGGCACATTCAAGGAAATCAACCAGAAGCACTTCTTCTACATCCCAAAACACAGTTGCCATAATGTTTTTGGCTGACAATGTTTGCAAACATTTTAATGCTTTTCTGGGAAAACTCATGTGCCCCCATTGCACAGACTGTCTTTTTGTTTCACAATTGATATGCTTTACCCAAGACTCATCTTCCGTTATGACACAATCGAGAAGTTCATTACCATCCTTGTAGTAGGCTTCACGGAAATTACGTGACACTGTATTTTATGGTTTTCTGTCAAAATTGTTCGCATCCATCTTGCACAAAAATTGTGATAAAGAAAAAGATCTCCATTCACAAAAATTTCGTAAAATTTGAGGTACTTGGAGCAAGAGTACCGTAATCGTAAAGTGGTGATTTTCACAAATTTTATTGTTGATTTTCATCATCACTTAATCAGTCACTAGGCTAGGCTGACCAATGCAGTCCTCTTCATGAATAATGGTGTAACCTTTTATAAACTGAATGCACAGCTGCCTCACTCCACCTTCACTCATTATTCCATCCCCATACACCTCACAGAGTTGTCGATGAATATCAATTGGTTTGAGGTCTTTTGGCAGTAGAAACCTAATCACTGAACGCTCCTCACAACTCGTGGGTTTTTCTATTGAAGCACACTTTCAATAATTCACAACAAACAAAGTAGAAAAATCACAGTCCACATGCTATGAGAGTTTAATGCTTATAGAGTGTTGACATGTTTTGACATCATGACAGCAGCTCCATCCCCAACCATCTCCATGCTAGGCACAAATATAAGTTACTTTCTGTATAGCAATTATATTTGCCAACTAAAATATTATTCCATCTTAATTAGACAACCTGTCAGAAGGTTCCATTAACATATAGACAGTAAAATGCTTGTTTATTTAACAATGCATGTTGTAATTTCTGAGCCTTACTTCTCTGAATCACATACCTGCATTTGTCTGAGTGGTCCTGCAAGTTCCTCAGATCTTTTTGGCATCTCAGTACTCTTCTCATCACAAACAAAACAACTCAGAACGGCTACACATTGTGGAACAGTTAAGTCATTAAACATGCCATTGAATATCATCTCAGTCATAAGTAATTCATCACCACTGAAATGAGGAAGTTTGTTATAATGTGAAAAGCAACTTATTTTGCACATTAGATCTATTCAAATTATTAAAGAAATGAAAACAAATAAATAAAAATATTTTTTATTTATTTATTTATATTTTTATAACTATTATTTTTTCAACCATTTTAATCTTACTTATACTCGCAGTTATCGTTGGTCCCCCCACCACCTCCGATGGTCTATTGTGTTTTATGAGTGGCTGCGTCGAACCCAAGTCTTGCGCAAGCCCAGCAACCTACTTCTGTTAACTTGAAAAAGGGGTTTTCACCCGAAATATTTTCTTTGTTTGTGTGTTGTTTTGTGTTGCAGCTGCCCTTCAACTTTGGTGAGTGTTGGGTGTTTTTTTCCTCCCCTTTCTTTTCCATGTAAAGAAATTTTTTTAGATTTGGTGGTCTGCTGAAACATGTACATGGGGCAGTGGGTAGGATTTTATGGAAAATGGTGCACATCCCAGGGAAGGAACATAGGAACTCGTGCCCACGACAAAAGATTAGGTTAATTTACTCAAGACCACGGAAGAACTGGGTGATGAAAGTGGGGCTGCGGTTAGTTTCAAGGGGTACAGCCTTGGAGTGGCTATGCACAGGAAGTGCTGTAACACGAGAGATTGTTTGTGTATTAAGTCAGGGGGATAGCTGCAGGAGATGAGAGCTTCAGACAGGTTCTGTGTGTATCAAGAAAGAGATTCTTCATTAGAGTAGATGCATCTGCCACAGATGGACAGACTGTATGGAAGGAAACATTTAGTAGGGAAGAGATGACAACTGATACTGCTGTAGATTTGTAGGTTTCATATGAACAGAGGTATGTAGACACCCATTATGTAAGGAAACATCGACATCAAGAAAGGTAAGATGGTTGTGGGAGTACGTCCAGGTAAAGTTGATGGAGTGGTTGTTTATGGAGTTGAGGAAGTCTATTAGATGATTCTCTTAGTCAGTCTTGATCATAAAAATATCATCTATAATTCTGAACCACACAAGAGGTTTAATGGAAAGATTGTTTAGGAATTATTATTCCAGATGGCCCAGGAAAAAGTTTGCAAAGAATGGTGTCATGTGGGTGCCCATAGCAGTGCTGCATATCTGGTGGTAAATTTGAGAGTTGAAGGAAAAGTAGTTGTTTGGCAGAATTAAGTTTGTCAAGGAAATGAGGAAGGATGTCTTGGGGAGGCTGTCGAGAGGTCGTATTTCCAGGATGTGTTCCATGGCACTGAGGCCCTAACCGTGAGGGATGTTGGTGTAAAGGGAAGAGACATCTATGGAGAGAAGTAAGGAGTCTGGTAGTAGAGGAATGGGGACTGTGGAAATTTGTCTGGGGAAGTGTGGAGTATCTTTTATGAATGAAGGGAGGTCCTGTACAAAAGGATGGAGGTGCTGATCCATGAGAGCTGAAATTCATTCAGTAGGCAACCCATACGACACAACTATAGGTCACACCGGATTTCCAGTTTTGTAGATCTTTGGATGAAGGTACAAGGTGGGGGATCGGGGGTTCTGCGTAGTAAGGAGGGGCAAAGAGTTGGGAGAGAGTCCTTGTAAGGGGCCTTGGAGGTCAAGGAGAGCACATACTTCTTGGCATATTGGCATAGATGTGGAATGTATGTAGTGGTGTCAGAGTTCTTTATCAAAGCTTTGGCTTCATAGTCACTGTGGTCCATGACTATGGCCATTGAGCCTTTTGTCGGCTGGGAGAGTTATGATATTCCTATTCTTAGACAGTTCTCTCATGGCATGGGTTTCAATCGTACTGAGATTGCGGGAGTGGGAAATGAAGTTGAGGAAAGATTTTGAGGACTGGTCGGATGCGAGTAATTCCTGGAACATAAGGATGGGATGGTGTTGAGGAAGGAGAGATGGGTCTAGTTTGGATGGAGGTTTGAAACGCTCTAGGCAGGGCTGAGTCTCATCATGCCAAATATCACTACCATCCCGGGTGGCAAAGTGGTGGCAGAAAGCTAAAGAGTTCCGGACCAAAGCAGCATGGTCTAATTTCGGGATTTTGGAAAATGACAATCCCTTAGAGAGAACAGAGAGTTGAGATTCTGATAAAGGAGAAGATGAAACGTTAACCACAGACTGCTGTGGTTTAGCAGGAGGTAGGATGGAGGCTTTTGGAGTGGGTGGTAGAGGGGTTGGGTGGGGGAGATTGAAAATGTGGGCATGACAATAGGTTTTGGAAATCAAGGGAGCTGTAAGAGTTTGTTGAGTATGATTGGAATTTTGGTGAGGTAGGGTAGACCTATAGCCAGATAAAACAGATATCAAAAACGTACAACAAATCAACTACTATAAAATTTTTTGAAAGTAAATAAATAGTAATTATCTTGCAGAGGAAGTGCGGAAAAATAGTCAGAATCATCATACAGAAATTAAAAAATGGAAAAGAAGAGTGAAGCACCAACTGGATCATGGCAGCAAACAATCCAGGTCGCAAGTGAGGTTAAAATACACGAATTTTAAATATAACGTGGTGATTAAAATAAATAAGGAGGTATTACAAAGGGTGTGTATTAACTATGAAAAACTAAAGCATTCAGAACAAAATACCATAGTAAAAACTGGCTGCACATGAAGGGCAAAAATTAAAATTCACCAAGAATATCGTGGCCTCAGACAAAACAGATGTAGAAATCTAAGTGTGATATTAATCACACAGATGGTAGTGGGATGAGTAGGTACTGCGTGGATGCAGTAAATAAGACAATTTGGTGGGAAAACAAGGTAATCAAAACAAATTACTGGGAATCATAGTAACACAACAAGAAGGGAAAAGATGGAAAGGCAAAAGCATATGAACGACGAGACAGGAACGAGCAAGACAACACAGAAAGGGACTGTGGGGCATTACAATAACAACAATGAGCAGGAAAATGCTTTAAGACAATAAAAGTAAGGAAGGATAGGGAAATATGATCCAACACTTACCACAGATGAAGGCAGCTGAGAATGATGAACATCTGGCTCTGTCTGGTGTCTCACTTTTAGCAAGAATAAGGCTAACCACCAAAGTATTGTGCGTTTCTTGTGTTTGTTCTTTTTTATGTTCATCATTCCCAGCCGCCTTCATCTGTGGTAAGTGTTGGGTCATGTTTCCCTGTCCTTCCTTAGTGTATAGGAATTACAAATAGGATAGCGAAATGAACCACCACTACCGTAGATGATGGTTGCATGGCATGATCACATAAAAAAGACAAGAACATAAATAACATTGAATGTTTTTTGGTCCTTTGTCAACAGAAGAACTTTATGGAGGGTGGGTACTGTAGGAGACCGTCTCACAGAATGACTGTTTGTCAAGAACATGGTGGGTGTAAATTCAAACAGAGAACAGGGAGAGGGGGGTAGTGAATTGGAGCTAGTACCGGAGCAATGCAAAATGTTGCAAAGAGAGCATAAAATTACATTAAAATCTTCACAACATAAATCTGAGTAGCAAAAGTAAATAAGTAAACAACATAAAATCGAAAAAGAAAAAAAAAAGAATCTATGCAGTTAAACATCATCTCTGGTATGCAGTGGTTCAATTTAGACAGTGGGGATGGAGGCAAGGAGAGGATAGAGGGAAGGAAAAATACTGACAGAGTATTATCTCAAATTGAGACCAGGAGGTTGCCTTCTGCCCAATTTGTATCGGTAGACAAGCTCCCACCTTCAGAGTTTAGAGGAGCTGCTGTTGTTTGGGAGGACTCTGATAGCATGGACCATTAAACAAGAATTAAAATTATTGATGTCATGTGAGATGGCAAGGACAGCTACTGGATGTTTTGGATTCTGAGTGAATGGCCACCAACAGACAGTATTCAAATTTCTATATGCTGATTTGAATATTGGCACCAAAACACTCACATCTGTCATTTTGTCTCCTGTGATATCACATCTCAGTTCACACCACTGTAAAAATAAGCAGTGGTTTGCTTGTTTTGTTGATAAAATGAGTTCTACAGTTTACAAGTCATAAGTAGAGTGTCAAAATACCAAACAAATTGGTTATTTACATTCCAAACAAGGAAACATGAAAAAAGTATCAAACTTGGCTTAATTTCTTCTACAAAAGGTGTAACAGCAATTAGGCCGCGTCCTATGTCCACTGAAAAAGCGAGTGACAGCGCGCAATCTCTGGCTGAGCTACTTTTAGCTACAAGCAGCAACAGCAGTCAGAACGTTTGAGTGTCCTGCATGCAAGCGACAGATTCTCACTACAAATTGAGCCGAACAACTGAATTAAAATGTCGGCAAGAAGCTGTAAAATGTTGCTGGACAGTGCATTAACTAAACTAGCCTTAATTAGGAAAATTAGGCAAAAGAGGAGTGCTGTAAGTCAAAAATATATCGAGAGAGGCACATTCACTGAGATTTTCACCACTTATATTTACAGCTAAGAAGATCACCACCAAAATTCTTCGAATATACGAGAATGACTACAGATACATTCGACTATCTGATAAATGGATTGCGGAGACATGTTCCGTATGCAGCCACAAACTTTCAACAGCCAATAAGCCTTGAAGAAACGGTGATTATTGCATTAGGATAAGCTACATCTTTTATACCGTGTGTGCATTTCAACATTATAATTATTTTCTGTACACCCTTTATAATTTCTTGTTTCATATCAGTGATTGAGTAGTATGCAGTTGTGTCAGTAGAAATGAACAATTTTCCACACATGATTGGTTGTAAATATAGGTTATGAGCTAAATAAATTCATAAAGTGAATAGCTGATGTACTTAATGTCGAAAACTTCAATTTTTGGCCTCCATAAATAGCAGAACTGGTTGCCATGGAATTAAAAGTGGTTAATATAGACTGTGCTTTCCAAATTAAAACATGCCCTTCTTGCAAATCCAAATATTTTCTCTTACAACAGTTTTCTCTTTTTTTTTCTTTTTCTCTCTCTCTCTCTCTCTCTCTCTCTCTCTCTCTCTATGTCTTCTTCAGATATTTTGCTACAGGAGCATCATTCCGACAGCTCTCACTTTCATGTAAAGTTGGAAAAACAACAGTTGCAAATATAGTGATTGAGATTTCAAGGGCGTTGTGGAGGAATATTGCTTGCAACCTGACCCAACCTAACCTCGTAGTAGCAGACGCTTCTAGCCAATGCCTGTTGCGCGTGCTACAGCGACAAGATACAAACAGGTTTGAAATTCAAACGTCGCCCGTTGTAGCGTCAGATAGTCAGTGCTACAAATGAAGCTCATGTAGGACAGAACCGTAACTATACCTGTGTTTGTGTTTTGTGGCATGAAGCTGCCGCATGCTGTAGCTCACTTTCGTAGTGTATGTAGGACGCAGCCTTAGAACAAAAGGTAAATATCGCATTCATGATTTCAACTCTTACCTGCTGAGTTCACATGCTACCCTTCCTTTCATTTCTATAACATCGGAGGCAGTACAGTAACCCATTCTTCGTAACACTCTTTTCCTACACTTCAGCTCATCCATTTGTAATAAAGACTTTGCTTTCTTCAGTTCTTGCTTTATGACTTTTAACTGCTCAGCAACCTAAGAAGTATTTCCAGCGTGAAAATCTGTTTCTTTGTAACATGTATTAAAATAAAATAATTCTCTATTGACTTGAAAAGACAACAAAGGAAACATGACTACAAAAGTTTTGTAAAAAAAAATCATTTCTATTTTCTAAAATGAATATAGACAATACTTTGATCAAAAAATTAATGCACTATATTACTTTTTCTTTATAGAAGTTGCATTTAGAGACAATCATTATTCAGTTTAAACATTCTTTTAGTATTGGAATAAATATTTGGATTTTTAACTATTACTTTTGATTTTACTCACTACTTGTATCTCACTGAATAGTTTTTGACACACAATTATTAAAAATAATCAGCAATTTCAAATTAAAATACCAAATATACACATATTAAATAAATGTTAGAAGATACAAATTATTAACTGTTTTTGATTAAAATTATTTATGAGAAACTAATTTGTATTGTCACTGCCATCAAATTACATGTAGTAAAAAATAATTCATGTAGAGCTCAGAGCTCACAACTTTTCTACATGTTAACAAAACACAATAATTGCCATATTAGTTATTTACCTGGTGTTTTTTCTCATAAATAGAATACAAGTCATCTAGATCTGGTTCATCATGCAAGGGATGAGCGTACAGTCTTTCTTCAAAAGCAGTTATCCTTTTTACCACATCTCCAAACACAGAATCTTTTATGTGCATATCCGTTATAGGATTAAGGAGAGGTACACCTTTCGGAAATCGCCGTTTCACTTCCTATTTACAGAAATATTTCACTGCATTCAAATAAACAGAATGATTCATTTACTTTCTGGGTAGACTATTAAATTATTAACACATTCAAAAACATCCACAAATTAAATTTGGAATAACATTTCCTTGCACAACAAATTACAGGTGCCATTAAGCAAAGATAAATAAGAAAAGGGAGTGGCACCATTATTTACCACAGGTCTGAAGTAAGGCAGTGCAACTTATGAAGGAGAGGGAAGAAAAACACAATTACCATAGATGACAGAAACGGGAAATGATGAACACAAAAAATGACAAACACAACAGACGCAATATTTCGGTAATTAACCTTATTCCCTACTGTTTTGGAGATGCAAAAAATGGAAAAGTCGCAAACGTAAAGTTTTCTTCAAATGGGTGAAGGGGAGAGCGGATGCAGTTTTGAAAACTAAATGTAAACATCATTTTTGTACTTTTTTTAAAGCATAGATGTGCAAAGTTCCTTCGAGATCAGATAAAAACTTTAGATTTTTGTTGCCACACCAACTTAAAAACAATTTTTAAATTCAAGTTCAAATTTCTTGGTCAGCAATTGTTCTATCAGAATTGGTCCAATGCCATGCTCAGAATATCATTATCCACTTTGGCCAATTTCCTCACAGTTTTTGAGATATTTTCAAAAGAATGGAATAAATTCAAGTTTAAATTTTTCGTAAGGAGAGTGAAAAAGAATAATGGGTAGATCAAATTTAGACAGTATTCCCCTTTTGGTTTAAAGTACACAAGTTCCATCAAAATCGGATAAAATCTGCGGGTTTGTACAAAAAACATTTTCAAAAATTAAACTGGGTTAAGGCGAAGAGTGGTTGGGTTTCTATAAACCAAATTCAACATTTTTCTATTTGTTTTACAATATCAATGTGCAAAGTTCCATTAAAATAGGATAAAAACTGTAGATGTGTATAAATAACATTAGCAAAATAAGGGGAGGAGGGGTTGGGTTTTTGTAAAATGTTAATATTATTTTTCTCTTCATTTTAAAGTAAATAAATGCATGATTCCATCAAAATTGGATAAATACTGTGGGTTTGTACAAAGAACATTGGCAAAATTATGGGGCAAGGGGAGAATAGAGAGGAAGGGTGGTTGGAATTTTGTAAACCAAATGCAGACCTCTCTTTGTTTTAGAGTATATGTGTGTACAGTTCCATCCAAATCAGATAAATACAGAGGGGTTTGAATAAAGAACATTGGCAAAATTAAGGGGCTGGAGGGTGTGAAGGGGTTGGGGTTTTTTAAACCAAATATAAACATTATTTTTCTCCGTTTTAAAATATGCATGTGTAAAAGTCGATTAAAATAGGGTAAAAACTGATGCTGGCAAAATTGAGGGTAGGGGTTAAGTGGGAATAAAGGAGAAGAGATATTGGGGTTTCGTAAACCAAATTTGGACAGCATTTTTCTCTTTGTTGTAAACTATATATATATATATATATATACAATGTTTCATCACAACCAAATAAAAAATGTGAATGTATAAAGATTATTGGCAAAAATTAAGGGGGGAGGGGTTTCATGGGTATGTGGGTACGGTTTTCGTAAACCAAATGCAGACATTATTTTCCTCCTTATTTTAATGTTTACGCATGTAACAAAGTTTCGTCAAAATCAGACAAAAACTACAGGTTATTGGGAAAATTAAGGGGTTGGGCAAGGGGGTAAAGGGATAGAGTGGTTGGGTTTTTGTAAACCAAGAGTGTTCAGTATATCTCTCTTTGTTTAAAGATTATGTATGCAAGTTGCATCACAATCAGATAAAACTGTGGGTGTGTATAAAAAAATATTGGCAAAAGCAAAAATTATGGGGAGGGAGGGTAAAGGGGGAGAGGGGATGATTGTTTGGTGATTCACAGGAGCACACACAACAGTTTACCATGATAATAGGATGAATGGTATAGGAACACACAGAAGATGAACAAACAAACAAACTTTCATTTTTATAAATTAGATTAGGGGACCCAGCAATACTTCACTATTGCTAGATTTGATTATACATACAGATTCAACTAACACAACTGAAAGTTTTAAATTAACTTCTGTTAAAATTAAATAGTTACATATACATTATTATTTTTATGTTTTAAAAATAAGATAGGATAGGGAAAATAAACAGTTACCCGTCACTTACCACAGATGAAGGCAGGAGGGCGAGACACATAAAAACACAAAAACAAAAGAATTACACAATATTTCGACTTTTTAGTCTTCCTCATGTAGGAGGCGAGACATATGGCAGGGGGAAAGATGTGGTCACATCCGAGCCTGCCACATGAATGAAGCACAGGCGGAAAACGCGTGGGTAGTGGAAGAATTGCCGGGAGGGGTGGGGGGGTGGGGGGGTAGGGAATAGGCTTGACCAGCGATAAAAGTGAAACAAATGAATATAATGTCTGTGTAGCTTAGTTCAAAAAGTTATAATTGAAAATAAAGGGAGATAGAATAATTTGCCTCCACTGTCCAAGTTCCTACATTGGCCTGACCTCAAACTCATTATCCATCAGAATGAATGGTCACAGACAGACAGTTTACTCCCAAAACCTGGATCTCCCCGTTGCTCACCATGCCAGTACTCACAACACCCGTGACCTTAATAACTGCTTCACAGTAAGAGCCATTAGAGAACTTCCAGACACTACCTCCCAATCTGAACTCCGCAGGTGGGAATTGGCATATCAACACATCCTTCAAACCAGACATCCCCCAGGCCTTAATTTCCGTTAACATCTTCCATCCTCACCCTATACACCCACCACTGGCCAGTACAATAGTTCAATAGTTTCATAATTTTTTTTTTTTTAATTTTCAATTATATTTTTTCTTTATATATATTTTTAATAACTAATATATATGTATATATTTTTTATCATTTCAATCTTTCATATACTCGCGGTTATATTATCGTTGCTGCCCCCACCACCTCCGACGGTCTGTTGCGTTCTATGAGTGGCTGCGTCCGACGCAAGTCTTGCGCAAGACCAGCCACCTATCTGTTTACTTGAAAAAAAGGGGATTCTTCACCCGAAATATTGTTTTTTATTTGTTTGTGTGTTGTGCTGTGTTGCTGCTGCCCTCCTCCCTTCAGCTTTGGTGAGTGTTGGGTGTATTTTCCCTTTCTTTTCCATGTTAAAATATATATATATATACATATAAAAAATAAAAAATAATAAAATAAATAAATAAAGAGAAAAATATATATATATATATATATATATATATATATATATATATATATATATAAAAATAAAAATAAAAATAAAAAAATATATATATATATATATATAAATAACCGACTGTAAAATGAAATGAGAGATAGCAAGTGACAGGTTTAACGTAGGTTTAGGCCAGGGGTGTGTCTGGTGTCAAGGATATGTTGATAGGCTAGTTCCCATCTGCGGAGTTCTGAAGGGGTGGTGGTATTTGGAAAAACTCTAATAGCTCTGACTGTGAAACAGGTGTTGAGGTTGTTTGAATTATGGAAGTTCGCATGAATTGCCACGGGATGGTCTGGGTTGGAAGTATAAACTGTTTGCCTGTGGCCATTCATTCTGTAGGAAAGTTGTTGAGTGGTGAGACCAATGTAAGAGGCAGTGCAGTGGATGCAGGTGAGTTGGTAAATAAGGTGAGTGGTAGCACATGTGGCATGTCCAATTATAGGGAAAGATTCGCCTGTGACAGGATTAGAGTAAGTAGTGGTGGCAGGGTGCATGCTGCAAGTTACTTGACCCTCCTCCACTTCCCCAAAATCATCCCCTCCTCCTGTTCCAAGACTTCCTCACATCGACCTTATCCTCAAAATCTTTCCTCAATTCTATTCCCAACTCCAATAACCTCAACCCTACTGAAATCCGGGCCATGAGAGAACTGTCCAATAACAAAAATATCATTATCCTCCCAGCAGACAAGGGCTCCACCACCGTGGTCATGGACCGCAGTGACTACGATGCGGAGGCCCTTAAACAGCTCTCTGATACCAACACCTATCGTCCACATGCCACAGATCCCACCTCTTCCATCTGCCTCGAAATTCGCTCCTTCCTGGACCTCCTAGGCCCCTTACAAGGTCTTTCTTCACAATCCTTATCCCTTCTCACCCCTCAAAATCCCCGCACACCTACTTTGTACCTTCTCCCCAAGATACACAAGGCTGGCAATCCGGGACGACCTATAGTTGCGGCCTATGGTTCCCCCACTGAACGAATTTCAGCCTTGGTGGATCAACACCTCCAACCTTTTGTGCAGAACCTTCCATCTTACATCAAAGACACACCACATTTTTTGGAACGTCTGTCAAAAGTCCCCAGTCCTCTACCACCAGACTCCCTCCTTGTTTCAATTGACGTAACCTCCTTGTACACCAATATTCCCCACCTTGAAGGCCTCAGCTCCCTTCAGCACTTCTTGGATATGCGCCCTCCAAACAGTCTTCCCAGAACATCCTTTCTCATATCCCTTGCCAACTTTATCCTCTCCAAAAACTATTTCTCCTTCAACTCCCAGATTTACCACCAGATACGCGGCACTGCCATGGGTACCCGCATGGCCCCGTCCTATGCTAACCTTTCCCTGGGCCGTCTGGAAAATATTTTTCTGAAGAATTCCCCCCTCAGTCCCCTCGTGTGGTTCAGATACATAGATGATATATTTATGATCTGGACCCACGGGGAGGACCACCTCCTAGACTTCCTCAACTCACTAAATGATAATCACTCCATCAATTTCACATGGTCATATTCCCACACCTGTATCACCTTCCTTGACGTAGATATCACCCTACGACAGGGGACCCTCCATACCTCAGTACACATTAAACCGACCAATTTACAACAATACCTACACTTTGACAGTTGTCACCCCTTCCACATTAAACGTTCCCTCCCATACAGCCTTGCAATCCGTGGCAGACGCATCTGTTCTGATCATGAATCAATCTCCAGTTACTCCAAAAAACTATCCCAAGCCTTTGTTTCCCGCCAATACCCCCATGATCTGGTGGAAAAACAAATTTCCCGTGCCATCACCCACAACCCTCGTTCTGCACCTCCTAAAGCTGACCGTGGTCCAACACTTGTCACCCAGTTCTTTCCTGGCCTGGAATCTGTCAACCAGATACTCCGCCGTGGGCATGATTTCTTATGTTCCTTCCCTGAAATGCGTCTCCTCCTTCCCAAAATCCTACCCACTGCTCCCCGCACTTGCTTCAGCAGACCGCCCAATCTGTACAACATCTTGGTCCACAAGTATTTACCTGCCGACTCCCCTAGACCTCCACAGGGATCTTTCCCGTGTAACAGACCCCGCTGTAAAACTTGCAGCATGCACCCTGCCACCACTACTTACTCTAATCCTGTCACAGGCAAATCTTTCCCTATAATTGGACATGCCACATGTGCTACCACTCACCTTATTTACCAACTCACCTGCATCCACTGCACTGCCTCTTACATTGGTCTCACCACTCAACAACTTTCCTACAGAATGAATGGCCACAGGCAAACAGTTTATACTTCCAACCCAGACCATCCCGTGGCAATTCATGCGAACTTCCATAATTCAAACAACCTCAACACCTGTTTCACAGTCAGAGCTATTAGAGTTTTTTCAAATACCACCACCCCTTCAGAACTCCGCAGATGGGAACTAGCCTATCAACATATCCTTGACACCAGACACACCCCTGGCCTAAACCTACGTTAAACCTGTCACTTGCTATCTCTCATTTCATTTTACAGTCGGTTATTTATATATATATATTTATTTATTTTTTTATTTTTATTTTATATATATATATATATATATATATATATATATATATATTCCTCTTTATTTATTTATTTTATTATTTTTTATTTTTTGTATATATATATATATATATATATAATATTAAGGAAGGATAGGGAAATATGACCCAGCACTTACCACAGATGAAGGCGGCTGGGACGACGAACAAAACCAGTCGGCTGTCTATGTGTACACATGTGACGCCGCCTGGGGCTTCACCTTCTGCACGTTTAAGGCTGCTGTAGGCCGAAATATTGCACTTCTCTTGTGTTTGTTTTTTGTTCGTCGTCCCAGCCGCCTCATCTGTGGTAAGTGCTGGGTCATATTTCCCTATCCTTCCTTAATTTTATTGCCTTAAAGCTTTTTCCTGCTCATTGTTATTATATATATATATATATATATATATATGTTAAATTATTCTATCTCCCTTTATTTTCAATTATAACTTTTTGAACTAAGCTACACAGACATTATATTCATTTGTTTCACTTTTATCGCTGGTCAAGCCTATTCCCTACCCCCCCCCCCCCCCACCCCTCCCGGCAATTCTTCCACTACCACGCGTTTTCCGCCTGTGCTTCATTCATGTGGCAGGCTCGGATGTGACCACATCTTTCCCCCTGCCATATGTCTCGCCTCCTACATGAGGAAGACTAAAAAGTCGAAATATTGTGTAATTCTTTTGTTTTTGTGTTTTTACGTGTCTCGCCCTCCTGCCTTCATCTGTGGTAAGTGACGGGTAACTGTTTATTTTCCCTATCCTATCTTATTTTCAGTGCCTCGCGGCAGTTTCTTTGTTTCCTTTATCCAACTATTTTTATGTTTTGGATTATATACACTGTTTTATTCAATTTAAAGTTGATTGCAATTCCCATGGAATATGATGTTTTGTGGGATTGCATTTCGCATATATACAAAGAAATACTATGACTTTCTTATGCAGGAGCATGCAACATATAATTGTCCATGAAATAATTTTCCATTTCCCATATCCAAAAATATTACAGCTAAATGTACAGCAGAAGGATTGTTTTGTAATTTAACGCACATAGTGGACACCCATGTGCGTGAAACTGGACCTAAGGGGAAAGGTGCAACATGGTCTAGAATCCAAGAGGAGGAAACGAACTTGGACAGGCAAAGGTGGCGAGTGCTCTTACACTGCACCCGGCCAAACTGGAGACCGAAGAAGAAGATGATGAGTGGACATACGAACACTGCCTTTCATAAATATATAGCTCCAATCTATTTTTTCTATTTAGTTTTACCTTAATTCTACAAGTTTGTTCAGGGATCTCAATAGCTTTAAACCTTCTCCAGACAATGCAGACCATTTTGCAAAAAACACAACACATAAATCGGTCAAGTAAGTTTTTTATCTATAGCAGACACATATATGAACATTTCCTTTTACATATACAAATTAGCAGTACCATTGAAAAAATAAACGATTTATTGTGCCACCTAGCATACACATTGATCCAATTCTTTGCGCGAGTGAGTGACAGTTTCTTTCAATTGGTCAGATCAAGGATTTCAATAACTTTAAACTTTCGACAGATAACACATACCATTTTACTAAAAAAAATGATTGTGAAAACATAGCAGGAATACAGATTTTTGTAATGTGTAAACAAAAGGGTTACCAGCAAGAGATGATTCAACATCCAAAACGTGGAATGAGAAGGCAATGGAACTACCAGCTCATTCCAAAACAAGGTGAGAGTTAAGCCTCTGTATGAATGAAGAAGAGAACAATGTTGTGTTTTCACTACACAAGACCTCAAGAGATTCTTAGACTGTGAATAAACAAGTAAGCAAATTATATTTGCTTACTGTATGAATGACATGCATAAACAATGCAAATTTACAGGTTACATGATATTGGACAAATGAAAATATCTTTCACAAGGAGCACGTATCCATCACTGAGTTGTTAGGTGGGATTATTTTTGCAAGTAAAAGCAAGAAGGGTGGCAAGCTGTGGTTGGGTTCTGACTGATCAATGTCAAGGTCATTAGAAGCAAGAAAGAATTGGGCAAGGAGTTCAGCTATAACCTTTTGAAGTAACTATCCCAGCAGTCATCTGGAGTGATTTGCGAAAACCATGGTAACCCAAATCTGGATGGTCATACAATGATTTGAACCTGAGTTCTCCCAAACATGATGCCTGAGCCTCAGCGTTTAGTGAAATAATTTCCATGATAGAACCAGCATATATGGTGTGGAAGAACTGTATAAGAAATGTGTGAGAATGTCATAACAAACAGAAAATTTAACAATAAATTTACTGTTGTTAAATTTCTCCACATGAATGGAAAATCACATAACATGGGTACAAGAAGCAATGCCTTACAAGTGCTGGAATGGATGCCTGAAGGGATATTTGAACATTGCAGAGGATGACTGGGTGTTTGAATATTGCAGAAGCAGGATCACCAGCAGCAACACAAACTGTTTGGTAAATTCTTACAACCACAGAATTTTTATTGGTTAAACTGTCACATGAACATTTGCCTTGCTCACATTTTGATATTAGGAAAATGTGCTTCAGAATTGGTAAGGGCACGTATCGAAACAACATGTTGGGTGAGTCGTAACGCTCTGGTCTCCATTCAGGAGGACTCATGTTCATCCAGCCATCCTGATTTCGGGTTTCCAAAGTTTCCCGAAATCACTCCAGGCAAATGCCAGGATGGTTCCTTCAAAAGACCGTGGTCAAATTACTCCCTGTTCCTTGCTTCCAGTTTTTTCCCCCACCTCTAATTTCCTTGAAAAGACATAAAGTAATAAAAAAAAAGAAAATACATATTTAAACTGTTGCAACACAAAACAATTTTCTCCTTCTCATGCCTTGATAGCTACAATAATATTAGTCAGGTAACTATCCTGATAATTAATTCACAGTATTATATCGAATGAATCTGCTACATGAATTTTCAATTTATATGTAAACCAAAGCAGATAACACCAAACTTACCTGTATAGTTTTAAGAACAGATCTTCTATTATCCGGTGGCCGTAAGTCTTTAGGGTAATACAAACGAAGAGAACTGATTTTAGAAATGAGTGTGTGAAGTACAGGAACCACTTCAACTTCTCCTGTCTCTCCTGGAGGGCAAGGCTTTGGTTGGCTACTAGCAACTCCACTACTTCCTTCAGCCACATGAAGCAGTACGTCCACTATTATTGTCGGTGCATTTGCAGGGTTGCCTTTCTTTTTGCCAGGTCCACTACTATCACCTTCCTTCTTGAAGTTGATTATAATGCCCCACTCAAATTCATCATCTTGATTTTTAATCTGAACATCCATAAAAAAAAGTACATTCAATAATTTTAAAAAAGAGGCTACAGCTGGAAGGAATAAAGCATTATTTCCACTTCAACATAAGCTCAAAATCTGTGTTCTACATCCCTATTTAAAAATGAACTGAATTTGTGTTTTAACAGAAGGATCAAGTAAAACTGAATACAAAATTATTCAATAAAAAATATAAAAAAGTCTTCAGTAAAAAATGTAATAAACTTGTTACACGGAATTAGCAAATAACAATACTCATTGTAGGCAGTATTAGAAATATTACCAAAGATAAAATATTTAACAATAAGAAACCAAATCTTACAATATAAAGCACACAAAAAGTAACTTAGAAAAAAATTAATTTTGTATACCATTTGACCACATCTTCA
The DNA here is from genome assembly GCA_031002005.1 of Vandiemenella viatica. Classification (NCBI taxonomy): domain Eukaryota; kingdom Metazoa; phylum Arthropoda; class Insecta; order Orthoptera; family Morabidae; genus Vandiemenella; species Vandiemenella viatica. The sequence continues at coordinate 275,432,342 of JARYHS010011408.1, forward strand.
TTAAAAGGATAGTTGTGATACCACAATTATTTTTAAATTAAAAAAACATAAACTTTGTAATATCAATAAAAAATTTGTATTTTACTTCACAACTTTCAATATTTCAAGTGAGAAATAAATAAAGATATATCTTGTGTGATCTTAACGAACTGATTAAATTATTGTGAAGTGCCATACATTCAGTAATCACACTGTGAAATGAGATAACTAGTTTGCATCTTGGTGTAATGGAAGGAATTTTTACATACCCTTACTCTGGCAAAACTTGCTTTTGGTATATGAGAAGCCTGTCACAAACACTCATTGTTCAAGATTCCATTTAAGACCAGCCGAAAAGAGAGAGAACCTGTAGCGATTGTTAGAAGGTCTTTAAGATCATACAAATTTACCTGATATGTACTAGGAAAAAATAAACCAGCACTCTCAAAAATGGCAGCAACTTAGTGATAAATAATAATGGTGTATCCAAAAGAAAGAGGCCTTTATTCTCTCTCAAAAAGTGATTGTAACAGCATGGCAAAACAGTACTCAATTAATCATCAAACCTACATTTATATGTCTGAAATCTGTCAAGATAGCCATTTGTGCAAATGCTTTTATAGGTAAACAATGTTTGATTTTGCTTTGTAAATGCCTGGCATGTATCGGGTTGTGGCTGAATGATGAAATATAGTGCTTAACACAGGACTTCCTGCTAAAGAAAGACACCACACTTATTCCTTTAATTAACAGTTTTTTAATACATCTCTGTTTACTCCTAGCTATTACACAAAAATTAAATACCACTGAAATGTTTCTGAAAGGATGACACACTTAACTCGATGGCAACAGTAATAGACACCTTCATGTGGTACAATTCAACTGAGAACAAAAAGTAATAATAAAGAACCACAAAACTTATCAAATTCATTAAATCAGTAAGTAAAGCTAGATGTGCAATGCTCATTGTATCCAGGTACAGTGCATATCAGAAAGCTATTCTGCCCACTAAACATATAGGTAATTAATGTCACAGAAACCATGTGTGAGAACCCATGCATTCACTCAAAATTAGCAGCACTATGAAAGATATTTTTATATATATAAAAACATTATGGAAATAGATCCAATTTAAGAGATGGGGGTCAACAAAAGTTTGAGAAAGAAGAGACAACTAAGAGAAACAGGGAATTTGACATCACCAGATAGGCTTTGAGACCTAAGCAGTAGCTTGGAGCTCCCTAGCCTATTGACAAGATGAGGTTACTTAGCTTCATTTCAGCTAAACTGATAAATGTTAAATAGTGTTTTCTAGACAATCAGCAGAACTAGATTCCCCACCACGATTCCACTTTGTACTGGTTATCCAGGTAAGATTTTTCAGAGATTCTTGTATCATACAGAATTACTGCCGCATATCTGTAATATTTTTTTTCCACACCTATGTTTAGGTTGAATTTTTTATTAGTTCTTTTTCTAGTCTATTTGAGAAAAAACCATCTGCCACACACAATTCACAGTAGTTGTCAAAGTTTTCTGACTGCTTGCAGACATGACAAGCTCATAATTATAATTTGTTTTCAGCTGCTGGAGTTTGCTGAGCACAATACACATTTGGTGGGTGTGAGCACTAATTCAGTACAGAATGGGTGAACAGGAATTAAGGTCCCTGTTATGTGAACCCTATCAATTGACACAAATGGTGCACTGTGAGTAAGAAAATCAGCCAAATCGAGAGTCAAGACCTGAAACAAAAATCTGAAAGCAAAGGAGAACTGAATTGATCTTAATGCCAGTCAGAAGATAACCCAGTGAGGTGAGCTTACAGTTTCAACACTGAAGATGTGACAATCAACAAAACCTAATGTAATAAGCTGCCCACAGTCATAGCTCCAGAAAAAAATGAGCCAAAGCCACAGTGTAGCAGACATGCTAAATGGAAAAGTCAACCTAGCAATAAAAAAAAAAAAATTGGTAGTGAACAAGCAGATAAACCTCAAATAAGCATAGCTGAGATTTAAATTAATACCATCAGACTATTTCAGGAAAGGTATTGACAACTGTAATTTTTTTTTAAATCGTCTTTCAGGTATACCATGAAATATAAAAATGTGTATCACTGGAAAAGGTAATCAAAGCATGACTTCAAGATATTCAGAGCATTATCAAAAGAACATCTGACAGGTCAAGAGTTCACATCCCTAGATTCCAGATGGTCAACTCTGCTTTCCTAGGTAGAACTGTAAAAGTAACTATGTATTCGTTACTAAGTAACGGGTTCGTCGAAGTACCGAATCGTTACTCACAAATTCATTTCGTTACTCGCATGTTTTGTTACTCGCATTTGTCGTATAGATACGATCACGTTTCAGCTCCCACAGGTAACTAATTTTGACAACGTAAAGATTAATTTTGTAGTTTTTATTTTGTTTAACATTAAAATTTACAGTGCATAATTTGTAAATAGAAAATTTGTATGGATAATTTGAGATAGTTACTGTTTTTTCATTGATAGTTCATTAGTGAGGTTTATTGATTTCAAACAATTGTGAGATTTGTTTATTTTAAGCATTGATACCTTCTATTTTATTTTATAGTATAATTTACAATATAAAAGAATTGTCTAATAGTTTTTGATATACATCTCTGCACTTGTTATGTTCTAAAAATATTTAATAAAATTGTAATGGAGAATACGCTCCGGTGGCAATTTTCCTACACACTCATCTTCCCCCCTTTCCTGCATCCACCTACATTTGCCCTCTACAAATTTTAACTTTATATTCTTTCAACATTTTTGGTAAACTATTCATAATTTCTCTTGGCAACATAGTCTAATCCCTGACACCCTTACCTAAAACAGAGAATCTTCCTACACCCTTGTGCCTGAAATGAGTGCAAGATTGTGGTCATGGACATCTTTTCCCTTCCAAGCATTACTTTTAATTCTTACACCAATATCTTTCAAAGTCTCTTCATCAATATATGCCTTATACACTCCCATGACTCTCTTCACCCTCCTCCTGTCTTCCAGTGAAGCCCATTCCAGCTCTTTTATCATATCTGTTACTGATTGCATTCTGCGATAAATTCCAGAAACAAATCTAGCAGGACTTCTTTGCAGTTACAGTATTCCATAAACAAAGAACCAGTTACAATGACTTTATTCCTTTTGTCTACTGTCAGTTATTGTATCATTACCACAGGATTCATGCGATCAATCATCAACGCGGTTCTGGCTTTGATGTTAAATGTTTGTTGTAATCGCGATGCAACAACAATTAATCTAATCACATGTTTGTTCTGTACCTTTGTTAATGATTTAAATATTGTGAATATTGATATTTTTTAAATAAAACAATTAACGTGGAAGTCAATAGCATTCTGCCTGCAGGCTCGATTTGATGGTATGTCCATATTTATTTTAACAAAGCTATCACAAAAAGATGAAGAATTTACAAAAATAAAGGAAAATCGGAAAAGGAAGACTGTGGTGAAACCTCTTATTTAAAAACGAAATACTTTGATGAGATTACAATATTTGTTTAATACATGTCCCATTATCACATCAGGCTTTTATGCAGGGTTTTGAGCAGGCTACTTTAAAAAATAACCATCATTAGTTATAGTCACTAGATATATCACTGTCACGTGAAAGGAATTTTTTTTTATGCAAACAGGTGTTTGTTTTGAAATCAGATTATTCTTTCGTATATAATATTCATTACAGTAAATCAAGTGTACATTCACAGGTTTTCCGTAAGATCCATGTGCTAATTACTCGGCTTTTAAGTTTTATCCAAATTAACAACTTACCTAATTTATTTTACTAAATAAACAATTCACTTAAACTTTTGCAAGTATGAACAAAGTCATCCCGTATGCGATGCGATGCTTCATGCTAGTGTTCGGTTGTACCGAAAGTAACGAGTAACGAAACGATACGATAGTAACGAAATTATCCTGTATGCGGCGTGACTCGATACAACCCCAGGGATTGAAATCCAGCAAAGCGGGATGCCGCAAGCCCACGGGATCCCGCATCATTAGACAGTCTGGCGGATCCCGCACAAAATTAAGCGGATCCCACACAAAATTAAGCGGATCCACAATCCGCAAAATCTGGCAAAAACGTGTGTCAGTCTGCATGATTCGCTGCCCCACTCGGTCTCCATCGGATGTTTTGCACTGTTTGCCTGTACCAGAGCAGTTGGCATTTGACGCGTGTGAACAAACGTTTGTTTTTGTCAACCTTCGTCATTCGTAAGTAAATTAATACACTTTTACATATTCATTTTCGAGTACACGTTTCTGTAATTGGAGTCATTTTGTGTATTTAGTAAGGTTTTCTAACTATATAATTTTTTTTTATGAGTCGCAAACTTTATCTGAACTACAGAGTTACAGTTTTTTATTCACGGTTTCATTATTCCCATTTTCTGTATTTGCAGATAAAGTTATTGTGACAATTTCCTTAACTGCGGCTGAAAATTTGATTATTCGTTGATAGGAAACTAATGTTATCGTAATTTTAAAGATCGCATACCTATTTATTTAGCAGCTATCAAAAGGCAATTGTATATCCTTTGACTTATTGTTGTTTTGGCCGCTGCCTCAATGCGTTTCTTTGACGAAAGCCGCCTGCTTTCATGTGCCACTCAGGCTATCGATTAATACCTCTTCTCCTTGTTATTATTTCGACTAAAGGCAAAAAAGTTGTAATGAAGTACTCACGGGTGTATCGACGAATTGTGTTGTAGGAACACCATACTTCGATAGCTGCCTCCGCCGTCTTCCCCACATGTGAAATTTCGTGTTGTAACAGAATGACCACATATGGGTCATTCGGTACATTTTTATATATAATATTTTGTATATTTTTATATATAAAAAGAATAAGAAATGAATTATCGGAGAGGCTTGTCAGTGTTTGTGGGACCTCCCAGGTAGCCGCACCAGTCCGTCCCGCCAGACAGGCGGCGAGCGAACAATGCAGCCACCCTTTCTAACAGATTTGGTCAAGCATATGATCCCTTAGCTCCGGGAAACTGCACACTGGGGTGAATGCTCGTATCCCATCCCAGGTCCCCGAGCGGGCAGTTTTGGAGGTCACAGTTGACGAATAAGTCCAAGGCTAAGCCGAGTTCGCACGAATCTCGAAAGACAAGGTTCGCCTATCGTCACACCCTGTAGGAGGAGCAAACAAAACAGCAGAACCTTTTTTTTTTTTTTTTTTTTTTTTTTTTTTTTTTTTTTGTAACAGTTTAACGTCCCTTTTTTAACAACGTGGTCTTTAGAGACGGGAAAGGATGGGGGCAAGGAATGGGAAGGAATTCGGCCATGGCCTTTTTGAAGGAAGCATCCCGGCATTCACCTGGAGTGATTTGGGGAAACCATGGAAAACCCAAATCTGGATGCCCGGACGGGGATTCGAACCGCCGTCCTCCCGAATGCGAGGCCAGAACGCTATCCGTTACACCACCACGCTCGGTAAAAACAGCAGAACCAATCATCGACAGACTATCCTCTGCATTTTGTAATGCCAGGGAATTTTTGCTCTATGTGAACCACGAGCGACGGGGGGAGGCTTTTCCTGCGGACGCTGGAGAGCACTTGACGCCAAGTTTTCAGACTGGAAGGAGCGGATCTTCCGAGGTTTGAGATCGCTCCGTCTTGGCATCGAACCTGAGGGTCCTGTACTCATTCAGTACTCTTACTGAAAGACGTGGTGCACTGTCCGCTATAGCCAAGGGGCTATAATTATTCCGCCGTCAAGGGAAACATATCGCCGCCATGGTAATATTTCTACAGTACAGTGTGGTACTTTCATTCAGTCATTGGGTACAGCCCTGTAACGGCCTCTGAATGATTATGAGTTCTCGCTCCTCCCAAATATCGAGCTAGCTGGGGCAGACTTTCTTAAAGCCACACTTGATGGATAATTCAAATTATCCTGGCGCCCGGCATTTGAGATCGAATACAGTTAATCTTAATATTGTATTTGATTTATGATTCCCGATTGTTATGAAGGGAACTTTCATTTAAAAACCAGTGTGAAGCTTTCTTGTTTGCCAATTAATGTTGGGAATTTGCTTCAAAATCAATTGAAAATATGGTGGTGTTTTATGCTTTGTTTGTTTATTAATATGTTGGCAATTGTAAGAAGAGGCTTTGCATAGTTCTGTTTATCATATTTCTATATGTTAATGTTAAAAATAAATAAGCCTCGCCTGTACGCCATTATGAGTACCCAATAAATTAGCAGCCTAGGGTTTCATTGAATTAAAAAAAAAAAAAAGTCAAAAGGTTTGCACCCATACCTCCCTCCCGGCACCTACCGCTACAGTGTTTTTACAATGAAATCCGGAGATACAACCTATGATAACTTCACTGCAATCATTTGCCTAGAAAGTCTCCTTTCTTACTAAAAAATAATAATTTCCACTCTAAAATCGTCGTTACACCACGTAAGTAAAACTGAAATACTTGACAGTTTAAGTGTTGGTGAGCAGTTTCTTTTAATAACATTGAATCAACTGTAAGATCAATCAAGTAATCAGGAGATATAATAGGGAATCCCACAAAAACAATTTTTGTAAAAAAAGACCAAGTCCCGTGCTTTTGCAGTGACAAAAAGTTATGAGATCTTGTTCTGAGCCAAGTCTACACTTTACAGAGCATATTCACTTCACTTTGTGAAATGGAATGCTTTCTCTGGGTTTTATGGAACGTTTATTTAGAATTTAAAAAAAAAAAAACTCTGGTAACTTGGCCATTAAGCAAACCATGTTTTTAAACTTATGTGATGTATTGTACGGCACATAATGACCTAACACTGAATATTTTTTATTATTTATTTAAAAATTGGCTTAGAATAAAAAACAAAAATGTAAAACCTCGATATGTATCTAAGACATGATAAAAAGTTGTAATGTCATTTTGCCGATTAAAATAGTGTTAACTGTTAATTTTTATCACTTAACATTAAATTTTATTTATTAATTTAATTATTATTTAATTTATTAACGTTTTAAGTAACTTTGTTTTAAATGTATTCGTTAAAAAACGGTTTACGCCAATCCCGCACGGATCCCGCGGGATTGGCGCAAGTCCCACACGGATCCCGCGGGATAGAAAACACTGCGGGATTGCAATCTTTAGATACAACGCTTCATGCTATTGTTCGATTGTACCGAAAGTAACAAGTAACAATTCAAAAGTAACGGGTATTTATTGGTTTAGTAACGAATACATACGGCTACAGAATTTCTCGTTATTTTTACAGCTCTATTCCTAGGAAAGGAATGGATCTAAATAAGGAAAGATAATGGAAAGTAAATCCCTCACTGACCATTGATGGAGGCTGAAGAGCAGCAACGAACACACTTAACAATATTTCAGGAAAACACCTAGTAAAATCATCTAGAGAGGATGCAAACTATTGAATATGCCACTGTGCCACTGAATACCACCCCCAATCAATTGGACTTTTAGAAATGCTGGTTAATAATACAGTTGGGACAAAAATATAAAAATCTTTAACCATGTCTGAAACCAGGTAATTATTATTATTATTATTATTATTATTTTATTTATTTATTTATTTTTGGCAATGTGTAAATACTATATTACATTGCATAATGAAATAATTTAGAGCACTATAATCTGACAAAGATAGCTTGAAACCAAAAAGACTTCTTGAGCTCTCTATCTTGTAACTTGAATATTTATCCCAAGGAAAATCAAAATAAAGTAACATGAAAAAAACTTCAAATATCAGTCAGTACCAAACCAAAAAAAAAGTCATCCGGAAACAACACTACAGTATTCAGTAACAATGTAAAATATTAATTTTAATACATATCTATAAAAGGAAACCAGCGTCTAAATGTTCCAGAAAAACTTAAAAACTATTCAACAGATTTTCAATGCGGTTTTCACTGTTTTAAAGCTTAGGAACAGACTTGAATTGTTTGGTATGTCTTATGATTCAACATTACAAGATGCCAGAACAGGAAATGAAATTCTGAAAGTATCACAAGCAACACCAAAGATGAAATGCCTACTAAATGTACAGTCGTATGTCATTGAAATACTGTGGCGTTCAACTGTTCCTTTGTTAAATTCTAGTCATTCAGTCTTTAAATCCTATAGATGGCCATATTTAATTTTAATGACAGGTAAGTAAACTACATAAATTAATAATATTATAGAAAAAACACTCAAGGGCTTCTTTACTTCTTGAAGCTACAATCTCAGGCCTCACAGCTATAATCTCTGACTCTTGGAAACAAATTTATCTTCATGGTTCATAGTGAGTAATACATCTGTTGGGTTTTAAACATAAAAGTGAGCTAAATAAATTCTCTGGCTTCCAGGCATGTGAAAAAGTCACACTTGTGGGACGTTTCGAAGGCGTCTATCTCAGCCCTCATTTTCAACCATAGATGTCACCGAATAACTATTTGTTTACATGCTGCCACTGAAATGGTGAAAGACAAAAGCTAACCCAGAGCAATGACGCCATCCACTCTTACGGCTCATTACTGAGGCAAAGCTGTTTCAGCATTTTGATTGCTTGGTTCCAAGCTGCACTGAATTGATAATCTGTGTGCCTATTAACTAAAGAATCAGTTGTTCTGATTTCTAAAGTTTCTGCTAAAATGCTGTCACAAAAATCTCTGAACCAGGCTAAAATTGTAGTTTAAAAAAAAAAAAATATGTATGGCCTTGGATACTGTGTTTGGACACAACTGATTTCTCTTCATGCCCCAGATGAACATTTCTTGCATGTTCCGACACATTGCTGCACAATAAACTGTTGCGTTTGTCCAATATAACCACGGTTACATTCACAAGGTATATAATACACATCTGGGGTTCGTAAACCAAGGTCATCTTGAATGCTGCCTACCAAGTTTTTAATTTTTGCGGATGGTTTGAAAATTGTCTTGACTCCATGTTGAGTCAACAGTCTAGCTATTTTAGAACTTACGCGACCCACAAATGGCAAAAAGGCAATGCCCTTAGTGTCTGTAGATATTACTTCTTTTTAAACACATGACTTATCTGCCCCTGGTTATAACCATTATTTAAGAATGTTTTCCGGAGATAGTCCAATTCATCTGCAAGGCTACCTTTGTCACAAATGCTTTGTGCTCTGTGTTCCAAGGTGGTTAAAACAGTGTCATGCACCACTGCATGACTGTTGTTGGTGTTTAAATATAAGACAGTTTGGGTAGTCTTCCCATAAACAGTGTCCAAGTGAACCGTCAGCATGTTTTAAAACAAATATGTCTAGAAATGGCAGGCATCCATCCTCCTTCAATTCCATGGTAAACTGAATATTTTGATGGATAGAATTCAAATGTGCTAGGAATTGGTCAATGCTGTTTCTACCATGTGGCCAAATCACAAACATATCATCAACATACCTGTAAAAACATCTTGGTAGAAGCAGAACATTGTCGAGTGCCTCTTCAAAAAAATTAAGAAATTTGCAGTGACCAGAGATAAAGGTGAGCCCATTGCTACACCATCCACTTTCTTGTAATATTCTCCTTCAAACCGCAAATAAGTGGTTGTCAACACATGGTGGAAGAGATCAATCATTTTCTGATCAAAATGACTCCTTAATAGTTCCAAGGAGTTGACCAAGGGAACATGAGTAAAAAGAGACACTACAACAAAGCTTACCATTAAATCACCCAGATCTAACCTTATGTTGGCTCAGATTTCCACAAACTACTGCAGTTTAGAATTTGGTGATGACCTTTCCCCACTAATGGGTTAAGAATATCTTTGAGGTATTTAGCCAGAAAGTATGTAGGGCTATCAATTACACTTTCAATAGGTTGCATTGATACTCCTACTTTATGTACTCTTGGAAGACCATACAGGAGCATGGGGTTGGCATCATCTCTTCACATTTTCAGGTAGATCTGTTTGTATCAATTAAATTTGAATTATTCACCTTTGGTAAATAATATCATCTTTGTTGCTGTACAGATTATGCTTTGTGGCAAATCTATAAACAATGATTGTTACTGCTCTGTATTGAACTATTCTCTGTTACATTTTGCGTTATGAGCATATTTAAAACTCATCAAGTATAAACAACCAAATCACACCCAAGTCGCCAAGATTTACTAGTGTAAGCATTAAATGTCACGTCTGTAATCAATAAAGGAACATCAAAGAAAAGAGTGATTAATCGATGTCACAAGAATGAGATAATGGGAAATTTGGCTTTCAAATGCTTACCTTAACCATTCTACCAGGTTGTAAGAAAGGGACAATGTAATCTGGCTTGGTGAGAAAGGTATGGAACTGCTTTCCCAGCTCTTCAAGCTGTTGCCTTATTCTAAAATATGATGCAACTTGAGCTTCTTTTGGAACAACAATGCTATCATGCTCATTCTGCAGTTTTTCTACTCCTGTAAGAGAAAAAATAAATTTTAGCAACATTGGAGCAGTCATGATGCAATATTTATATGGAAAGGAAATATATAATTTATCTTTCCTTTCCATATATAAATAAATTTTAATAACACAAGTGGCTTTCTGAAGGGTTTCAACCTGGGAAGTTGAAAGAAGACAGACAGAAGACAAATAAATTGGGGTTTAAGAAAACAAAATGATGAAAATTCACACACTAAAATAGTAGTACAGTATTATGTTAGTAAAAGTTTGGTCTGAAAAAGTTCCTCTTTTAAATAAAACAGCAATCATCAAAAGAAAAATCAATTATATTTAGGAATATCAAAATCACACGTATTAGCCACACTATTATGACTAAAATGTGAGAATAAATTGTATTCTTACTAATTGTTCTTACCACACAGATAAGTAGAATATAACTTTTGATTGGGATAATGAGGTCATGTTATCTAACCTAGAATTTCGCAAACTGCATAACGAAATTTATTTTCAGAATAGAGGGCTCGGTTGAATAATATGATATATCAGCTTTAGAGTCATTTACGCATTCAATTCAAGCAATAGATCAAGTTTAGCAGTAAATTCAAGTTTTAAATGTAACTAAACAGCTATAGGAAGACCTTACATAAGGTCTGCATATGGAATATTTGGTTCAGTATAATTTTGTAAATGCGAACATTTCCTTCATTTTTAGACATTTAGAATAATAATTAGTAAAAAGACGATAAAAATTATGTAGCTGAAGAATCCTATTAATGGCTAAAAGCTGATATGAAAGCTCTAAGATGTAATTACATACTTTAAATTCTAGAAGTCATATTTTGGAAAAATATAGAAAGTCAAATTATAGCAAGAAAGAAATGTAATTTTTGCTTGCATAACATGTTAAAGTTTGAAAAAGCTCAATAAAGTTCAAAGGTTGTTTTTCAAACATTATATAGTAACTTTAGACACATGACATAAGGTAAAATTAATCAGTTTAGTAATGTACGTAAATTCAAGGGAGTAAACTATATTTAGAACACACTATAATTTGTTAGAAATAGTTTCCAGTAAGTCTCGCTAGGAGATATATAGTATTTTGATTAGGATGGAACATTTTAACAGTTCTAAGAACATGTCTGCACAAGCTGGCATTGTACGTTGCACCACCCAAAAGTAGTGTTCACTTTAGAAATTCATACTGGGGTTGAAATTCGTGATTGCATCATACTTCATTTCAACGTGTTAGGAAATAGTAAATACAGCTTTCTTGGTACCAAATGAAAGTAAAATTAATTAGAAGTAAAATAAAAGTTGTTTCAGCCTCATAACTACAAATTTTTAGACATTAGGAGCAGTTTTTGAGTAAAACAGAAAATAATTTTTGCGTGTACAGCGTAGTGATGAGTGGTCAGGGGCAGCCATCTTGAGATTTAGTAGTACAGCAGAACAGTTTAAAATATTTTCAATGTGACTTTCAATTAGCAACGGGGTCTGGTCTTATTACTATCATAAGTCGATTATTTTGGTGAAGAAATTGCAATTGCCTATAGATTGTTCAGACTTGTAAAATTTTTCTAACGAATATAGTGAAGCTTTGAACTTTAAATTAGCATCAGTGATTTTTATTGACTTGATGAACCTTCCTTTTCCATTTTGAAAGGATCAAAGTGGTGGCAGCCATAAAATTAAGAACAATCTAACATCCAAAGGCTCATAACAATCATGGTTGTAGTCGAGGTGATTAACTGTTAATTCTATTCCTGCTCCTTACAATCATAGAAAGAAAAAGTCACATGCCAACTGATCAAAGACAAGCAGCAATTAAAACTTAGACGAGAAACACTGAGGAAATTTTCAAATACACACACATAGGAAGATTTCTAGCTCGACGTCCGTTATCTTCCACTTACTGAAGATCCCACAGGGATCATCTGCAAAGATATCATATACTTCTCTAGCTAGAACTCAAGTTCATTTCCCTTCCACCTACTCAAAATCTCCACACCTCTAAACTGTTCTTGGATCAAAAAATTCAAACGCCCCGTAAAAAAATCATCCAATAGTCATTGCCTCAATTTAACCAACTGATCAACTCCCAGTCTTCAATGATCAACATACCAACCTAATAATCATTAACCTCCCTAATTTCTTATTATTTATTTAAATTTTATTATTATTTTATTACTGGATAAATTCTCTACAACTTTTGACCTTTCATCACTTTTCTGTTCCATTTCAGTCTGCACTTCAAAACTATTCGATTGTGGTCAGAGTCTATATCAGCTCGTGGGGCTGCTTTACAGTTTAGCGATGATGTAATCAAGCTTTCCCTGGAAGTTGGCAGATTTTTTTTTTAAACAAATATTAAATAGCATCTTTGCTATGATCAGCTCATATTTTTTTCAAAATTCTCTATAGCCTGATTCTTTACTCAGCGCTTTCTCCTCTTGTCCTACTACCACAATTCATTCAACCGATATTTTATTTCCTCCACCTTCATATATTGAATTAATTCTTCAAATTAATCATGTGTTTTATCTATTTCATCAACCCCCTCATGCAATATTGGCACATGGTTGGCACAATATTAGTGTTTACAATCATTAAAATAATCCTGGCACTAAATTTTTTTTTATAGTAACTCACCTGTTTCCCTTCTCTCACGATTGTTAAAAATTCCTCACCAGCAACTCCACTGAGAACTTGTGAGCTAATTGTTCTATAGTCTCTATACCAGAACTATTGCACATCTTTCCACTTAATTCAACTACTTCAATAACCTCTAAGTTTCAGAGCTCTGACTGAGGAAATATTTTATTCATATCATTTGAGAGGATCACAAGGTCTTGGGATAACATTTTTTTTTTTTTTTTTTTTTTTTTGCTTGCATTTGCCTGGAGTAATTTGGGGAAACCATGGAAAACCCAAATCTGGATGCCCAGACGGGGATTCGAACCCAAGTCCCAAATGCGAGGCCAGAACGTTAACCATTCACCCACCACGCTCGATCTTGGGATACCATTTGAGTCTCTAACACAGTAAGTTTCCCCATTGTCTTCTACATCCCCATGTCATTGATCACTTCTGGTTCATCCACCTTTAGATAACAATTCTAATTCCAATGGCAAGATGGTGTCCTGGTCCACTCCCTGGCGAGTAGAAATGACTTCTTATACCATGAAATGTTTATTTGCCAGAGCCTTATCTGTGCAAACAAGATACATGATATAACAGAGAGGTTGATTTTTTTTCCTTGTTACATCAACATCGAGATCATTAGAGGTGGGGAAAGACTGGAGGCAAGGAACAGGAAGGAATTCAACCATAGCCTTTTTGTAGGAACCATACCTGCATTTACTTGAAGATTTTGGAAAACCATGGAAAACCCAAATCTGGATGGCCAGACAGGAATTTAAGCCCATGCCTTCATGAATGAGTGGCCAGAGTGTTACCATTCACCCACCACACTCAGTAGAGAGGTTGCCATTTGGTTGTAAAAAAACTAACATAGTTTCTCAAAAACCTTTCCACCCCAGGAGAATAGTTAGGTTTTCATAAATGTTCAGACAGACAAATACATGCACTAAAAATATTAAGTGGAGGTAACTGGATGAGACACATCTGAGAACAAAACACAGTAGAACACATGACAGAAGACATCAATCACGTAATGTGACAGACAATGTAAAATGCGTAACTTTCACTGTACTTAAGAGACTGGTACCAAACATCTGGGAGGACTGCTATGTAAGCACTGACAACTGCAAGATCAGCTGATTGAAATTACAAAGCTTCACACTGATTTTGATGACATTTTTGTGTACGAATATACAGAGTTAAAATAATTTTTGTTTTCTTTGGATTGGTTATAAGTTGCTATTTAGTTCTTATTGTCTACTGCTAGTGAAAATCTAGCTTCAATTTTTCATGTTTTGAAGATAATTCCTAGATTATATTATGCATTAGCAAAAATTTTCTAATTACTGTCAACAATGAAATGTTGAGAAGTGTGCAGTATAATCTTTTCTAAAAGAAACTCATCATTCGTAGTAACTTCATTACAATAAAACACAAAGTTAATTAGTGACAGAAGAAATTCCTATTCAACATTTATAGAATATCATTTCTCTTGTAACCCTGAAATTGGTACTATTAACCATAAAATTCTGTGGAGTTTCTATCTGTAACTGTGCTACTCATAGTTTTGTGCAAACAATAGTGATAAATGTTTTCTCTGTTCAAGAAGTTGTATAATGCTTTATATGCTGCTCTCCTAGGTTTCCCAGCTCAGGCAAGATATACAATCTGAGAGGATCTGGTGCCAATGAAATCAATGTGGTCTCGTAGATGGACTCATCTGTTACTCAATTTAATCCATAATTTCATATTTCTTAAGTTCATGTTAAGGCAATTGAAGCAATTTTCATCTTCCTTTGTTAAACTAATCTGATGTGGGGGATTAACTTGACAGATGTTGTTCAGCTGTGACTGTTTACTGGTACCTATTCTCTGCAGGATAAAGACTTGGTCGCTAATTTGTTCAATACAGCCGTAACAGATAATGGTTTTCTTTTTTTCATGAAATAAAGTTCACTGAATAACAAAATGTCACAGTTAAATTTTACAAAAGCATGAAAAAAGTGAATAGTCTGATCACGAAAACTTCCTCAGTCCGCATTCCAGCTCTACTTAAACATGGTTCACTAACTGCCCCAAGTATGCACATCTGCTCACCTAGGTGTCTGAAAGAATAAAGGCCTTGAACAAGAAAATACGGGTCCTTTATACTGGGGAAGGCCAAATCTGTGCATGGGAACCACCTTCTTTGTCTGCCAACTTATGTGAATCTCAGCGAAATTTTGATATTATGTAGACCCTATTTTTCTGATTCTTTTGCCCATAAGCACAAAATCTTAAATTACTTTTCAAGTCTTTAACACCCTGTGATGATTTTAATATCAAATTACTCCTTACAATTTTCCTAATCTTTTGATATATGTCACTCTACTGAATACTTTGTACTTTGGCAGAAATTCGTGTTAAACTGAAACTGCGCATTGATTCCACCATCATAATGTAATTACCAGCATCTTTTAGAATTTTTTTCTCCCAAACTACTGCTCTGTTTGAGATGGGGAAAAAACACTATGTGCCTCAGAAAAAATTCACCTATATGCCAGTATTTTTCTCTTATCCCTAAAGCGATTTTTTATCATTTTCTACTTACACATATGTTGAGTGAGTTGTACGATCCTACATCGTACAACAAAGAAAACTGACAATGAAACCTAAAATTTCGTTTTTAGTCCTTAAATTTCGATCTAATTGAAAAACTGAAGTCATTTTCATAGTTCGTGATTTTTTCCCTTTCATCTGAATATATTTTTTAACCATATCACTCAACTTATTCAAAAAATTTATATCTATTTTTACCTATTTCTATTTTACCTATGGGGTCTATTTTTACATACGAGGTGCATCTTCTTATTCTGTTCACGTATCAAACTTTATGATATCTTTAAAACTGAGTGATCTTTCTTTATTAGCCAGGTTTTTTACTCAAATTATCTTCCCCACATGACATAAGTCACTAAATTTGTTATAACTCTTTAAATAAAATTTTTCGCCTATACATATTACACCTTAAATTGATCGTAATTTTTTGCTTTACTTGTGGAAATGAATGCAGAATGGGGAATTCGAATTAATGATTCTACATTTATTAAACTTTTTCTTCTTAAGATGTTGCTTAATTTTGAACTTCCAGAGTGCCTTATAATTAAGAAAACTACTTTACAAGTGACTATTTGACTGATATGTGATGAACTTCTTTTAAAAACTGTTTTTCATTATATTATGGATATACACAGTCCAGTCACATTAATGTGACCACCACCTTCTTTCGATGTCAACGTGAAATAACCAATCACAGAAGGCAAGTGGCAGCACATTACAGTGGAGTGTATATAAAGGATGTCCTAGGGCATTGGAAAGCATTTCAATCGTTGGCGTAATGCAGAAACGTAGTGATTTATCCAACGTCCAAAAGGGTATGATTATTGGCTTTCGGGCCAAGGGTGGAAGCATTTTGGAAACAGCTAATTTTGTGAACTGTTCATGTGCCGCCGTGGTGAAAGTATACCGTGCATGGCAAAATGGCACTATTCAAAATCAGCGGCGTGGAACATGTGGTGCACCAAGGGCTATAGATGACAGAGGCATACGTAGGCTACAGAGATGCGTTTGGGCAAATAGACGTGCAACTGTTGAGCAACTGACAGCCCAGATGAACCAAGGGGCTACCAAGAGTGTATCCTCAACAATGATCCAGCGAACGATGCTGCGCATGGGCCTCCGCAGCAGACACCTGGTTAATGCGCCTATGCTGACTGCTGTTCATCGGCGACGAAGGCTGGAATTTGCACGCCAGTACCATAACTGGACATCCACAGAGTGGCGACAGGTGGCTTTTTCCGATGAATCACGTTTTATGCTCCATTGGACAGATGGATGTTGGCGCATACAGCGTGAAACGTCTGAAAGCAAACACCCTGTAACAACTGCCGGAAGGATCCAGGGTGGAGGAGGGAGCATTATGGATTGGGGAATGTTTTCCTGACATTCTCTGGGTGAAATCATCATTGTGGAAGGCACGATGGATCAGCCCAAGTTCGTATATGTCCTTGTGGACCATGTCCACCCCTACATGCGAATAATTTTTCCTCAGAATGATGGCATCTACCAGCAGGACAATGCGAGGTGTCATAAAGCTTGCAGTGTATGTGCATGGTTCGAAGAGCACCAGGATGAGTTTACCTTACTCCCCTGGCCAGCAAACTCACCGGATTTAAACCCAATCGAGAATCTGAGAGACCACCTTGATCGGGTTGTTCACGCCATGGATCCTCAACTGCATAATCTAGCGCAGCTGGCCACAGCACTGGAGTCGGCATGGCTCAACATCCCAGTGAACACCTTCAGAAACCTAACTGACTCTCTTCCTGTACACCTCGCAGCGGTCTGCTCTGCCAAAGGTGGTTATTCTGGTTTTTGAGAGGTGGTCACATTAATGTGACTGGACTGTGTATTACACCTTCTTGAGAACTGGAAGAATTACCACAAAATTTCATTTCTGTTGTATCAGTAATATCTGATATCAAACTGAGAACCCAGAACTCTACATCTGATTTCCTCTTGTCTTTGTGAGTACCATAATTGAGCCTTTGCCTTAATGTTTTGGTTTAGTTTTCTGTCATTTTATTAGTTTATTTGGCTAAGCAGTATTTTGCATTTTGATCCAAGCGATCAGAGATTTAAAAAATTTTGATGTATTACATTTTCTAGTCAGCGCCACTAGTTTCCCAGCAAACCTGAAGCATGTATAAAAATATTCTTTAATAACATATTTCATACATTCAATGTGTACTCTCCAAGGATGTGGTGTCTTGTAACTTTTATAGTTGTCAAGTTCATATTCAAATTCTTTCATACCCTTACCTTTTCCTACTAGGGTAAAGATTCCACTTTTTTGCAGTCTACAATTAGTAATTACATTTGAGTTTATAATTCATTTTTGCCACTTCTTAGGGAAATTATCATTTCAGACCATAAAAGTGATTAATATCTATATTAAATTCCGTATATATTCTTGTCATGCACATATGGTAAGGAATTTATTATTACATTTCCCGGTGAACACTTGGATGGGTGACTGCACATGCCAACTGTTAGGCAACGTTTTGCTTGGTTGTTACTTGGATGGGTGACCACTCAAGATACCGCCATGGAGCTACTAAATGCCATCCAGCTGCTGAGCTACAGGATGCAGCCAAACCGGTTTCACCCCGTCTGAGGCCGGTTGCATCACTGACCAATCAAAAAGCAGCAGGAAGCTTCACTCCGCAACAGGCTATTTATAGGAGCCAGGACTGGCTCGCGAGTCAGTCATAGTCTTGTCTTTATATTTAAGAGTTAACCTGATGAAGGCAACGATGGCAGTTGTCGAAACGTTGTTAAAAGAATTAAGTAAATCAATTAACCGGCAGAAAACCAGTGAATTATTTATTTTGAATTTATTATTATTATTTGAAAGAACACAATATTTAATTCCTTTTAATGGATAGGCCAAAAACCTGTTCTGACCTCAATAATATCTAAAACAGATTATCCACCACACAGCAGGGCACACTCTGTTACTAACCATTACATAATAAGACGTAAAAAGCATAGCATTCCTCATTTAGGTTTTAAATCATAACTATATGCAGACACGATTTTTTTAAAAGATCAAGGGAAGAAAAAATGTACATATTTATAATTTTTTTAACAGCTTGACATGTCAGGTAAGAAGGAATAAAAAAATTATGGAAAGAATTGTTTCTAACTTACTTTCATATAGGGTAGGAATAGTTGACTGGTTTTGAAATTGGAAGAAGCTCCTTTCCAACATATATTCAGGGTTAATTTCTTCTACACGCAAGAGATTGAGTACCATGTTATAAGTCAGGTGGAAAGCCGAGTTTATTGGGTCTGGAAGACCCTGGACAATATCACGACCAACAGCAGGACTCACTTTTTCATCAATCATGAGAATGACAATTCCTTTTTCATCTAGCCCTCGACGACCAGCTCTCCCAGACATTTGAATGTATTCTCCTGATGTAAGCTTAAATGGAAAAAAAAAAAAAAAAAAAAAAAAAAAAAAAAAAAAAAAAAAACATCATATATGATCTGTAAACATGTTACAAAGCACTATATATTATACAAGGAAATATATATAGATATCAATGTATATCAGACAGTATTTCAGCCATTGTTACAAATTACATAAGGAATTGAATTAAGCTTAATTTTATAACAATTCTTTTTAGTTAAGCAACTCTGAAGACATTAATTGCCAGAACACTCCATTCAACCCGTCAGTTTTGAGGGGCTTTGAGGCTAGTTCTATATAAAACAATACTATGGTAACATAAACAAATATTGATAGTCTACATAGGGAAAAGATAGATTTTAGATGTTGCACAACTGAGCAACTCAAGGTGATCTTAAACTAGAGACATTACAAAGATGGGAAACTAATTACAAGAAAGAACATAAAATTTCAGTAAGAAATGTGATAGTGTCATTTAAATATATGAATAAATAAGAAAGACATCGAATTTTGAAAAATATATTCAAACATGGCTTGGTATAATCTACAGCATAGAAACATATCTGAGGAGGTAATGTATAAAGAGAAATAAATACAACTTTAAATAGTACGCTAAGCGAAAGTAGTATGGAAAAGTAATTTTTCTGAATACTTACACTTTGCAAGAGATTGAATTTTTTTTTTTTTAATAAAAAGGAAGATAAAAGAAATTAGCAACCCTATCATTTAAATAATTTATAACTGTTAAATTAGGAGGAATTTGAGAATGATGGTCATAACTAAAAATGCAGGAAATAATTTAATTTACACCATGTCAAATTTTGGCAGAGTTAGATTGAAACGTTAGGATTGCGAGAATGGTGGTAGAGGGGGGGTGGCGGGGGAGGAGGTTGTCAGT
The DNA here is from genome assembly GCA_031002005.1 of Vandiemenella viatica. Taxonomy (NCBI): domain Eukaryota; kingdom Metazoa; phylum Arthropoda; class Insecta; order Orthoptera; family Morabidae; genus Vandiemenella; species Vandiemenella viatica. The sequence continues at coordinate 275,452,297 of JARYHS010011408.1, forward strand.
TCACAGTAAACAGGTGAGTAATGGCGGGAATTCACCATTATTCAAGATGTTTTCAAGGCAACAGTGTAAAAGGTGAAGCCGGAAGCTGCATCATCGCAGTCGTTAATCAGATTTTGAGTGTGCAGTTGAGATCTGTGTCCGTCTATGCAGTGAAGTGTGGAACTTAGAACTTTTTCAGAGATAGAAAAATTTTGGTGATAAATGTATTTTAGAACATTTTGGTGGCAAATATTTTCTTCGAGCCCACTTAATGGGGTTGCAATGTGGTCAACAATTCATGAGTGAAAGCTGTATATTTTGGTGTATGTTTTTCGTGAAGAATAACATGCAATCTTCAATTTTGGTTCAAAGTCCGGTAAGTATTTTTTTTTTCTTTTTTTCAAGATCGTATTAATTTTCTGATACCAGCAGAAAATTCAATTTTTTCAAATAAATTCAGTGAAAATAATTTTCTGGTGAAAACTTTTTAACAATAAACAATTTACTCATTACTGCTCCTAGCAGTGATAACTGATAGAAGAATCTAAGGCAGCTGGCAACTGTCTTCATGTATGAGCTATGCAAATATAATTCATTAGTATCAGGAAAGAATAATACGTTCCCCCTCAAACCCCTCCTGTGGCTGGGGTACATAGATGACATATTTATGATCTGGACACATGGAGAAAACACCCTTCTAAATTTTCTGGAGAACCTAAATACCTTTAATAACTCGCTGAATTTCACATGGACTTAATCCCACACCCAGGCCACATTCTTAGATGGGGACCTGTCCCTTTCCAATGGCCACCTCAGCTCCTCAGTCCACACCAAACCCACCAACTCACAGCAGTACCTCCAATTTGACAGTTGTCGTCCGTATGATACCAAACTTTCGCTCCTCTACAGTCTTGGCTTTTGAGGCATTCGTATATGCTCCAACTAGAAATCCCTTATGGAGTATTCAGACAATATTTCTCAAGCATTGGTAACCCACAACTATCCCTCAGCTTTGGTTCACAAGCAACTTTCACGAGCCACACTGCAACCGCCTCAAACTATTGACTGCTCTAAACCCTCAGAAACCAACCACAGTCCAGTCCTGGCCTTGAATCCATTAACAGAATCCTTCAGCAGGAGGACCTAACCTGCCCAGAAATGAGATCCATTCTTCCTAAAATCCTCCCTGGCTCTCCCACAACCTGTTTCAGCAGGCCTCCCAACCTCAGCCAGCTACTAGTCTACAAACACAGTCTTCCTCATCCCATCAGAGAGCCCCAAGAATATTTCCCATGCAATAGACCCCACTGCAAGATGTGCGACATACACCATGCCTCTACCACTTTCACAAACTCTATCACTGGCGAGAGGTTTCCTATCATAGGACATGCCACCTGTGAAACCTCCCATGTAATATACAAGCTGACCTGCAAACACTGCTTGGCTTCCTATATAGGTTTGTCTACCAATCCACTAGCCATATTAATGAATGGCCACTGACAGACAGTTGGAATCCAAAACATCCAGTAGCTATACATGGCACCAATAATTTTAATTCTTGTTTCACGGTCCATGCTATCAGAGTCCTCCCAAACAACAGCAGCTCCTCTGAACTCAGAAGGTGGGAGCTTGCCTACCAATACAAACTAGGCACAATGCAACCTCCTGATCTCAATTTGAGATAATACCCAGTCTGTGCTTTTCCTTCCCTCTATCTGCTCCTTGCCTCCATGCCCACTGTCTATACCAGTGTTTCCCAGCCTTTTTTGGATCATGTCCCACTTTCAACATTTTTTTGCCCCCATACATAATTTTTAATAAAAAAATTGTTTGTTATTAAAGAAACTGATATAGGATGGTTTTTGAAAGAAAACACTTTAATATTATAATAAAACACAGTAAGTAAAATTAAAAAACATATAATGAAATACTAAAATTCAAATGATTTATAATAAACATTTATTATGGCAATTTAGTGTGATCCTTTTAAGAATTTGCTTTTTTGCTATATTTTGTAACCATATCTGGCATTGCGTTTAAATAACCCAAAGAGAAAACGGTAAAGTCGTATCAAGTCAATTTCTAAATTGCCCTCTAAAAAAACCAAATTGCCCCCCTGTGGGGCGTGGGCCCCACGTTGGGAAACACTGGTCTATACTGAACGACCACATACCAGTGGTGATGTTTATCTGCATAGATTCTTTTGTTTTTATTTTGTTTTATTTTTTCCCCGATTTTATTCTGTTTACTTATTTCCTTTTTTACTTTCTCAAATTTATGTTATGAACATTTTAATGTATTATTCTGCACTTTTTACGACATTTTGCATTGTTCCTGTACTAAATCCAATTCACTGTCCCCCTCTCCCTGTCCTCTGTTTGAATTTACCCCCACCATGTTCCTGACTAACGGTCATTCTGTGAAACAGTCTTCTACACCACCCTCCCTCCTTGATTTTCTCCTGTTGCCGAAGGGCCGCGTCCCAAAATATTCATTGTTTTCCTGTGGTTTGTGCTTATTTATGTGTTCAGCCCATGATACCATCATCTAAGGTAAGTGGTGGTTCATTTCGCTATCCCTTTATATATATTATACATAAATTACTTTATTATTTGTGTTTGTGTCTTTTCTGTGTGTTCGCACCCCACATCCATCATCTATAGGTAAGTGGTGGCTCATTTCCCTATCCTAATTTGATTCCTTTCTGCTACTTAGGGTCTTGATTTAATTGTTACAATATAATTTGAAATTTCAGCACAGTCTCTTGAGAAGGACAGAAATCTACATACAGTGAATGACTAATGACTTAAGAGTACATGAAGATGGAGTCATGGTGTAAAGTCATGCCACAATTGGATATTGATACTACTTCAGTGTTCATTTTTCCAAGTGAATTGCAAAGCCAAGTGACATTCAGAACAGTGGAAAATCGAAGTGTAAATTTTAATATCAGCAAGGATTTTTAAAAGTATTTTTTAATACGATTATGATGTTACAGACAGCCTAATCCCTTGTCATCCTGAATGTCAATCACCCAAAACACAATCTAGCAGTGGACTGTCAATGAACAGGAAACCTAAATTACGTATTTTATGGGAGGATATATATTAATTATGCTACCTTGTTAGTGTACAATGTTTCTTAGCTATTTGTTTGAAGTAAATACTGTAACCAGTTATACGTTCTCCTTGCAGAAAATCACCAGAAAGATTCACAAACTGTTCATCGGACTTATACATTGCCAAAACTACATGATACTCATGCAGAATTACTGTTCTACTACACTGGGTATTATTGCAAAAAAATACAACACCGTAAAATGGGGTGAATCGGAACACTTCTGAAATTCTAAGGTGAAAAAAGGTAGGAAGTTTTTTATTTTTAGTTATGAATTTGGAACAGAAACTTGGGTCTCACTTTGTTAAGACTGCTCCGAGTGAAAGAATAATTCTTTGGGCACTTTTTATATTTTTTAAACATTTTTTTCATGGTGTTTCGAATTACCCCGCAGGTAGGGGTGAATCGTAACACATGTAAAAAAAAAAAATTCAGTTCAAACAGAAAAAGATGTCTTTTGGAATGAGTAGTGATAAGGCATTTTTTTTTTTTTTTTTACTTATTGGTTTGCGCCTTGTCGATGGCTAAGGTCATTAGAGGCAGGATGGGACTGGGGACAAGGAACGGGATGGAATTCGGCAAAGTTCTTTTTGAAACAGATCACATAATAAGCATCAAAGTAATTATTTGAATCCCAACACCTTTTTTTCTTGTCAAAAAACGTTATAACTGAGGAACATATTCACTAATTTCAATAAAGTTTCAAATCAATTACGTTATCCTTAAAATTTAGCATATTTTGAAACTGAGAAGATGTCTTGATATTCTGAGAAGTCTGTAGTTTCCTGATAATGTCTTGAAGATAAAACGCCTCTTCATCAATCTCAGAAAATTTCCATGTTTGAGTGACCCTTTTCCAGAAAACTCCCATAAACTCTTCTGGGTACAAAACTTTGATGACATAAGAGTCTGTATGCATTCATTCTCCAATTTTATGTATACTTTACTAACCACTGGAAAGCCTTCCTGAGAAAAAGTAATAGAAATATAACAGCTTTCTGGATAATTTTCTAACTACATCAGCCATCCATGCTAACTGTAATAATTACCGCGGTCGCCACTTACAGCTTAACCTCCTGTAAGAAAGGTACTAATATAGGAATGAAAGTCTCAATCCTGATAACTGAAATATATTCTTGAAAATTTTCACATAAGTTACAAAAGTCACAGTTAGCTATGGCAATCGGAGAAAAATCATCAACCGAAGATCACAAATCATGAAACAGAACAAACCGCACTTCCCCCAAGGTAATCTTGATCATTAGAAAATCACATGTCGGAAAAAGTTACTTAGTCTCATTGTTCATGGTGAAATTTTGAAGATGGCGCCGGTCGGCCATTATGTCTGAACTTCCCCTACCAAAAGCTTCCGCGCACCCCGAAGCTTTCGCACTCGCGAGGAGCGTGCGTTCTCCTCCAAGTTAGATGATGTACTGTACTAGACCGGCTGTGCTCTCCCACCCCCTGACTCGCTTATATAGGCGCACTTCAAGGACGCTGCACTCCGGCTGTGTTCTGCCGCGTTCTCACATAATCCAAGACATTTATTTCTATAACTTCCTTCTAAAGTGTTCAATTTAAAATCTAGAAATGGCACGAGTTACGGGAGTTTACGTGTGTAGTGTGGTGTGGCAAAACTTTAATTTATTTTTAACTTTTATTTTTGGTCTGACGTCACAGCAAATTTTAAATAGTCCTACTGTTGCGACATACTCCAAAAATTTTAGAAATTTTAAAACGGCATAAGTTACCAACATGAAATAATGGTCAAAATGTTGGCCCGGATTTTAGCCGCTCAAAAATGTAAATTTTATTTAAATCTGTTATGAACTGATTAAGTTATTACTATAAACAGAGATTTCTCACATCCGCCATTTTTATTATTTATGTATTTTTATGTATAGCTCTGAAGGTATGTTAATTATTAAACCGGAAAAATTACTAATGTGTAGCCTGTATTAAAATGCGTGTTTTAAAAGTTATCCCATCTTCGTAGGTGTGATATCTTGGGCACAATAAAATTGTTCTGTTTTTTCCACGTGGGCTATTTCAGAGTGGTTTTAAAAATTCTCTAACATCTGTTCTACGGTGTTAAATGACATGAAATTAAGGTGTGTGAAACTAGAAGAGTGGATCTTTAAGGAAAACTACTTTTTAAACCAGAATCTAAGTAGGCTTTTGAATAAGAAAATGTTGAAGTTGAGTGACCTATTTTATACGTTCAGATAATATTTAAGAATACTTAAACGGCTGGAAACTATGAGATTTAGATGAATTTAATTCTCTTTAGGACTGCTTTAATTTATTATTTACTTTATTTCGTGTGACAGTGTTTAAAATCAGTGAAAAAGCATCTTTTGTGTACTGTGCCTCTGGCAAGTTATTTCGAAATTAGATTTACAAACAACAGGTTAGTAAAATGTCTTTTAATGGTTATAGAAAGTTAATTACGTGTATTTATTAGCTTCTACCTGTTCTTAGCGCTTTTAAATGGTTTAACTTTATTGGAATTAGTGCTGAAAGGTTTGATAATTTCGTCTGTATACCGGCTTCCTATTTTTACTGATATTTCCTATTTCTCTGGATTTAAACTACTGGGAACCTATTAGAACTGAAAGAGAAGATTATTTACTTATATTTTCTATTTGTTAGTTGATGGTTACAGGAAACTTAAGGAATATTAACTGGCTGGCTATTTTACTTGGTTACATTTACTTTTAAAGCTTTGAAGTTGTTTAGATGTGGTGGAATAAAATGTTGAACTCCCATGTGGAGATGCATTAAAATTCATATTTATTTCTTTAAATTGGTCTGGAGCTGCGAGTTATTAATGAATTTAATATCAGATGGTGAAATTCTAATTATTAAAGTGCTTTACAGTGTTTAATTTAGTGGAATATTAGTGCTCTAGTAGTGTAAACAAACCTGTGTTTTCTGCTTCATGGATTATTACGGATTACGCTCATTTAGGTAAGTTTATGGCTTATATTTTACCTGAAACTTCTTGTTTATGGTTGCTATGTGCTATTTATTTACTTTACTGTACTCAGAGTGTTGTGATCTCGATTTTAACTGTTGTATCGTGTACTGAAGTTAACCTCAAACTTTGTCGGATTTTAACGGAATCTCGAAAATAGAGCGAAGGGTACCTTACAATGTGTATACATTCCACCACAGTCTTACATTGATATACACTCTACACATCTGGAAACCATATCCTATATCAGAAATAAGTATCCAAATTGTCATGATATTTGGTGATTATAAAATTTCATAGTAGCTTACCATAATAGAATGTGAAACATTGGAGAATGAGAATTTTCTTCTTTCTGGATGCCTTCAAACAACATTCGCAATAATCATGGTCAGATACTGGACTTGTGCTTTAGTGACCTGGATGCTTAAGAAAAATGATAATTATCCATGTTGGTTTTCTAAGGAACTGATATGTAAAATCAAACAGAAGAAAATGGCTCAAAGAAATTACAAGAAGAGAAAAACTAACAGTAATTATACCATCTTTAGTAAATTACGAACTGAATGTAAAAATCTAAGTGCATCTTTCACAATAATTATCTTGACAAAATTGAAGAAGATTTGAAATCAAACGCTAACAAATTCTGGAGTTTCATTAAAAATAAACGACACAGTGACGTCGACATTCCTTCGAACATGACATGGAACGGCACGACTTTGAGTAATGGTGTTGAGGTCAGCAATCTGTTCGCATCATATTTCAAGAGCGTATACAAAGAACCATCAGATCATCCACCTGCTCCTACTATTTATGACAATAGCAGTAAATATCCAGAAGCAGACGTCTCTAAATTTGAAGTCCATTTTGATAATTTATTTCATGAACTTGCAAGACTGAACATTAATAAAGGTGCTTGACCCGACCTGATACCCAACATTCTGTTGAGGAATTGTGCTATTGGACTTTGTGAGCCAATCACTCACATCTTCAATAAGTCTCTTGAAACAGGAAATTTTCCCTCAACATGGAAACTATCATACATTAGACCCATACATAAATCAGGTGATAAATCTGATGTCAGCAAATATAGACTAATATGTATTAAAACATCACTTCCTAAGCTTTTGGAGAAAATCGTCCTGCTACAGCTTACTTTTGCATTTAAAAATATCATAACATCAAAAAAGCATAGATTCTTTGGCGGAAGTTCTACATCAACTAATCTCTACATTAACATCATACTTAACACACTGAATAAAGGTCAAAATGTGTACTTCCTACATACAAATTTCAGCAAGGCCTTTGACATGGTTAACCATGATATTCTAGTTAGTAAATTAAGTCATTATGGGATACGATCCAAAACCTTGGACTGGCTTCGCTCATATTTATCTGACAGACGATTACAAGTACGTGTGAATGGTCATTTGTTGAATGAGTACACTGTTACCTCTGGTGTACCACAAGGTTCCCATCTAGGACCTATCCTATTTAGCATATTCATAAATGACATTGGTGAAAAATTTAAATCCGAGTATCTGCTATATGCTGATGATATGAAGATCTTCAGAGCAATATATAGTGATCATGACATTGATATTCTATGAGACATTTCTGAATTAGAGGTATGGCGTCAGGTAAATAAGTCCCATCTTAACATAAAAAAAAAAAAAAAAAAAATGTGGTATCAAGGTGTTTTCCTGACGTGACAACCTGCTGTCTGTTAACTACTCATTATGTGGTCAAAATGTGGAAATAGGTAGTTCAATAAAAGACTTGGGAGTGATAATTGATGACAGGCTTACTTTCTTTGATAATATTAACTACATAACTCTAAAGGCATTTCGTGACCTGGAACTCATATCTAGATCTGGGAAAGAATTCAAAATAGTTAATACACTGTTTCGACTTTTATCTGCCTTTGTCAAACCATTGCTGGTCTCCATTTACAGATCAACAAATTAGCTGTGTCAAAAAAGTTCAGCGTAAGTTCTGTAAGTTCCTGTTACACTATCCTCAAGATTAAAACATTACAAACGTTTGTGATGTGTATCTCTATTATAACATTAACAACCTATGAAGTCTGGGACAACTGACAGACCTATGCTGCTTCTACAAAGTTGTCAATTGACTTATTGATTCACCAGAAATATTCAAGCAATTCTGAGTTAACTGCTCTAGGGTAGATTTTCGAACAAGAAGGCTGCTGCATGCTGTAAAGCCCAACAAAAACTATGTTGCTTTTGGACCATACCATAGAATAGTCAGTCTTGTTAACTTACATGCAACCAACATCAACTTCTTTGGATGATCTCATGCTGAACTGATCTCTTACATTAAAAGAATTTTATGAATCATATAACCATATGCATACCTTATATGTTGATGTTAAGTATTATTTCTTTATGTACAAAGCCGACTGGCGTATAAATAAATAAATAAGGCAGCAGTATAGCCAACAGCATAAAAACTAATTTTCCAATCCATTATTATGTTAGCTAACTAACAAAAAATCATAAAGTAAAAATTCCCTAAAATATTTCTGTGAATTTTCTTTGTGAACAATCATGAAGTTTCATTCCTAATTACCCCGCTGTTCCAATTCACCCTGTTTTACGGTACTTACTTCTTAATATGGACTATAATAGATAATAAATAAGATAATTACATATCTGAAATCCTTTCCATCAAACTTCCGTGGACCAGAAAACAGAACTGTTCTGGCAGGCATATTGAGACCCATTGCAAATGTTTCAGTTGCAAATAATGCCTTAATTAAACCTTCAGCAAACAAGATTTCCACTGTTTCTTTCAGAATTGGCAGGAGTCCTGAAAGAAAGTAAATACCTTAGCCAAATACAAACATAAAAATAATTAACTGATACATAGAAGTAAAACATTATTTCAAACCTCCATGATGAATACCAATCCCTCTTCGCAGTAGAGGCAGCACATTTTCCACTTGAGGAAGCTGTCGATCCTCCTTTGATAAAACATCCATGGCATTATTGAATACTTCATCTACTAATTTCTTCTCCTCAACTAAACAAGAAAGGAAAATTATAAAATATAAAGCAAACAGAAAGGGAAATAATACTCTCTGTAACACATTACCAAGCTGAGCTTCAATCAAATTCTGCCACCAATAATATATATTTGGTTGGCAAATAAGTCTGTCCAGTTTTTTATTTGGTGGTGGATTATTTCATCATTTGCTCTCATTTCTTGGTGCTACTGCAATAATTGACTATGCATATGCAAGAATAAATTTTACAATGTTTCGTTTAACAGATATTGGTATTTTGCACTTAACATAGCTTTGAAAACTGACATAAATAATGTTTGATATAATCATATTTTGCTGCATAACTTTTTTTAAAAAGTAAACATACTGTTGAGCTTCATATAAAGGATTATTACTATTAGCTGCAACTTCATTCACATGGACTACTAATGTATCAGCCGATCTCTTAAAAAGATAAATTAGGTAAGGACCGATTCTTCAAGCTTTGGCCGAATCATAAAACTACAAGCCAATAGAACAATATGTTTGGTATAGATTACATGTTTTGGATAAAGTATAAAAATAACAAATAGCAAACACCGATTTTAAAACTTCTTTCTAAGGAATGTTAGTATTTTTTCTACTGGGAACAAAAAACATAAAGATTTACAGATTGCCAACACAAGGAAACAACTAATAACCAGCCTTGTGAAAAGCATTTGGTTTCTATTTCAAAAATTGTAGCACAAAGCATCTGTCCTTACCATTTTCTGATGATCATGGTGAAGCAGACACTTTCAGGAAACTACACTATTTTAAACTTACAATTGTTATGAATCAGGAGTATAATCTCAGCCTATGGTCAACCTAGCTTGAAATGATTTTTTTTTCCTTTATTGATTTCTACAATGTCCACATCACATTCATTGAAGAGAAAACTTTCTCTACAGATGCATTACTCCCAGGAAGGCACAAAGATGGTGAATAAAATGTTCACAAACTTTCCACCAGGACAGTGCATCCACAAGGGGCGATATTTCAGAGCCTGACTCTGGTTCCATCTTCTGGCAAGGTGTAGGGTACCAGACAAGTCTACACTTATGGTGGGTGCTACGTGACATCAATCATGTGCGTCAGGGGCCAATCAGTGCAAAGGAAGTGGGGCAGGTTAGGAACTGGTGGGGCAGCTGGATAGTGGGGCCAGAGGGGTGGTAGGGGGTACACCCAATAGGAGGGAGTGGCTGTAGGTGGTCCTCTGTCGGCCTTAATCTTTGCTTCTTCAGATGATCCATGATACCAAGCCATGCTAAGGCAATATCCTGTATCCCAGTTGCCTTATAAGAGCTGACTCATCCAGTACCCAACACTTCGCTGGAAGATGGAAACAGAATCAGGATCAGAAACATTACCTCTCATGGTCGCGCTCTCCCAGTCGAAAGCTCGAGAAGATTTTCTTCATCTGATTCACAGAAAAAACCTACATTCTTTCATTACAAAGATAATTACAATACAAGGGGCATTCCGAAAGTAATGCAATTATTTTTTTAAAAAAGTAATTTATTGAACAGATGTGCACAAACACTGAAAATTCTTCAAAGTACTGTCCTTGGGCCTCTACACGTATTTTCCAGCGACTCGCCATGACCAGTACGTGCCCTGGAAGGTGTCTTCGGGGACAAGCGTGTTGTCATGATGGAGTTGCCAGGTAGCAGAGATGTCTTTCTTCGTCCTGATGACCCTTTTTCGGAGTCTTTACAGCACATCCACGTAGTAGGCAGTGTTAACTGTCTGTCATTTAGGAACAAACTCCTTATGTACCACTCCTCTACTGTTGAAAAAGACAATGAGCGTTGTTTTTCATTTTTGATTTCCTCATTTTTGCTTTTTTGGACTTGGGGAACTGGTGGGTGTGTCACTCAAAGCTTTGTCGTTTTGTTTCTGGATCATATTAAAAAACCCAGGTTTCATCACCAGTGATTACGTTGTCCAAATAATGAGGTTCAATTTCAACATGCTGCAAAAGTTCACTTGAAATCGTTGATTCCATTTCTTTCGTGACACGGTCGGCGCGCAGAGGTTCATAGTAACTGATGTGCTGCCACTTCCACAGCTTGGAGAGCAGTGAAACTGGTTTCGCGCCAAAGCTTAGCGTCTCCCCACCCCCCCACCTACTCCAAGTGGTTTGATACCACTCCGACTAATAGGAGCAGCATGGGAATTTCAATTGCATTACTTCTGGAATGCACTTTGTAACTTGTGCAGCTGTGCATATGGGCCCATTTTATCAGAAAAATCTGAAAAATTTCATTCATCTTGAGCAAACATAAACACTGGATTTATTCCAGGTATCTGCTTTATCTTTTTTACTAAATTTCTTTAATGAAGAAATTTCATTGAAAAGGCTGTCCTCATCTAAAGCAACTCCATCCACTTTTGAGAAGAAGTAATTAATTGTTGGCTCAAAGTTTTCCAGGGAGAGATCTTAGTAGCATACATTTCATGTGGCCCAAGGCTTGACAATAAACATCCCAGACTTGCAGATAATGTATAGCATTGTATGTAAGTCATATGTTGAGGAATTCTGTAGGATAACGTGATCTACCTTCATCTAGAGAAAAGGAAAGGGAGTTTTGGCAACCGCAGCAATTAGAAATAGCTTGGCTCAAAAATGGAAGTAACTAAAACTGTTAAAATACCAATGGGCCTGACACCGATAAAAGAGAACCTAACATAGAGAAAATAGGAAAATTAAAATCTTGTGGAGCTAGTGAATTAATTAACTACTGAACATTCTACTAATTCCAAACATGGTGTGTCCAAGACGCAGCAGCTTTGTAATTTTCTTTTATTCGTAGGTATGTACATGGAAAGAATTCTCATATTTCTTTCTTTAAAGGAATGCATTAGTTTATCAAAAATTCTTGTGTAATTTAATATATATATATATATATATATATGGACAGCGGTAAAAATGTGGGGACATTGCAGGGATGAAATCTGTCCACAGATAGAAAGCTAAATACACAGACCATCATCGGGAAACAGAGACGTCTGGTAAACCTATCTTAAATGTACTATCTTATTATAAGTATACATTATCACATGTCACTTCTGTCATAATTATAAAAAAAACATAAGCATGGTTGGGTAGTGGCAGTGGGGAGCGGCACCTGATCTGTTCAATCACAGTAGAGACTTTCATGCATTGTGACATTTAAGGGTATAATCTTCATTTATATTATCTGGACATTTTTGCAATTCCAATGCCTCATTTACCCTCCTTGGCCACCACTGATCTTCACATAATATCAGTCTCCTCATATTTCATGTACTTAAGAGAGACAGGATACGCACTATAAAGGACAGACTGTGAGAGCGCATTCAGAATTATAGATCTAATAACACGGAGAGTTCGGCCACTGCATGACATGCAGCCGTGAACTGTCATGTCATTAACTTCAAAAACACAAGACTGATACTATGCAAAGATCAATGGTGGCCAATTAGAGTACAGGAGGCATTGAGATTGCCAAATGTCGAGACAATATAAATAAAGATAATGTGATTAAGTTTCACGACAGATAGCTGTCTCTAGTGCAGATGGAACAGGTCAAGTGCTGTTCCCCACCACCACCAACCCACGTCTTGCCGACCGTCCCCCACCTAGCCAACAATCATGTAACATGTCAGACATCCCAAATGGCCAGGACTGAAGTCTCGAGAGTGTAATAGATGGGCAGTAGGCCATGTGTATATAACAGAAACCAACACGAATCAAAATAAATGCAATTCTGCCCAGGAAGAAGACTGTAGATAGAGTCGAAACCTGGGTGCTACGTTTCACAACACAGCGTCAAACCAGACAGCCAAGAGACAAGATTCTTAATGTATCCCTACTGTCTTTTCACTGAAGGCTTTCCTTATCTTTACACAGCAACCACCACCAATCCCCCTACCAATTCAAAACTGAAACAAATAATCCCAATTAGTATGTATCGAAAGAAAAATATCCCAAATGTAATTAAAGAACTGTTTCAGCTCAAGAATATTGCCCCGATGAAACTTTGCAATAAAATTTTATTTCAAGTTAGAAATTTGTATGGAACAATACTGCTTAATTCAAAGTAATCTACATTTATTGTTAGTTTGACTTTCAACCTGCACATTAAGAATGTTTTTCTGATATAACTGTAACCTGAGATACTGCAATGATAGAACTGTACAAGTTAAATACACTATTCATTAAGAATAGTTAACCAACAATATTTCTTTATAGTACATGAACTTTCCTGCTTATGTTTGTGTCAGAATTTTTTAGCCAATAAAATAATATATTCAATGCACACAACAAAAAATAAGATCACTATTCACCTGTGTTAAAATCCAGTTTTGCCATTTGCATTGCATACAATTCACAGTCCTTTTTGCTAAAACTGAAAATGATTACTGGGGCAAATTGCCTTTCCATTATCATTTTGACAATCTTATATATATTTGATTCCCCACCACCTTTGACTCCACCTCTTCGACCTTTTTGATCACCTTTAGCTGCATCACCTGCATTCTGCAGTACTGCCATTGCTTTGTTAAAATTATCTTCCTTAAATTGTCCCTGGAAATAAATTAATATAAATAAATTACTTATCAAAAGTAATTTATTGTTATTCACTGATTATTTTTGTTAGCTGTTAATTCAGCATCCTTTGTGTCCCACCAAACATTAAAATGAAATAAGTGTCACACAAAAATTACAGCCTTAACACTAGTAATTTTTTCAATTACCGTTTCATCAACAACCATATGAATTCCATCTCCTCCAACAGGAAAAATATAATGTTGTAAAGGCACTGGTCTGTAGTCAGTGTAGACTACATGACATGGCTGATGGTGCAGATGCGCAACCCATTCAGCAAACTGACGTGCATTTGGAATTGTAGCTGACAGGAATACATAGTGCACATTGTCTGGTAGTAAAATAAGTGTCTCTTCCCAAACCACACCACGTTCCTTGTCACGCATGTAGTGGATTTCATCAAATACAACCCAGCCCACTTCACGCATCACTTCTGAGCCACGATACAACATATTCCTCAGAATCTGTAACAAAACAAATGCTTTATTATTACTATCACTAGCTTCTAATCCCATAGAAATGATTAGTTGAATGCAGAGTTCTGGCACTTTATTTCTTCGAGCTTACAATAACGGTGACAAAGACTATATCTAAAACATATACATTGAATCTAAATAGCTTCTAAACCCTTCAATAATAACGGGTCCAACCCAGTGTTCTAGCAGTTCATTTCCTTGCAGGCGAAAATGAAAAGGTAATGTAACCCAAAATTAATCATTAAAATGAAATTATAATCATTATCTTTAGGGATGTTACCATTTTCACAGGTCATTCTCTTTCAGAGGCTGAGCTAATTCTGAAAGCAAGTTTCCATCACTACTTTCTAGGCATGTCGTAATATTGATGAGGGAGTGAACGTGTTGCCATCTATGAGGGTTGTCCTTAAAATAAGGTTCCCAATGATTTTTTACAATGAAAAATGTGTGTGTTTTTTTTTTTAATTACATGTTTTTGGAAAGTTTAGATTCTTTCCTATTTTTCAACATAGTCGCCATTGAGGTCGATGCATTTTTGCATGCAGTGTACCATCTTCTTTATGCCCAAGTTGTGGAACTCTCCCACTGTGCCGAAAAGGTAGCTCAACACCTCTTCTTTCAGCTCCTCTCTGGTTCCGCATTAATGCTAATGTGGTCCTCATAATGAGATAGATGTGTGCAGTCGCAATGTCATGGCGATGTAAGTGGTTTGATTCATTTTATATTCTGTGTCATTGCGCAAATCATTTTCCCCTCAGTCTTTTCAAAACTTCTGTCTGACCATGTGGAACAAATCATCATTTTGTGGTGTAGATTGTGGAAAATCTACCCCAAATTCTTCAACCTTTAAAGTGAATGATTGGAAGCATTTGAGTGAATGCCCATTTTCTGGTTAAAATTGCTTAAGAAACAGTCTATATACTAGGCCTCTTAAAAAAAAAATCAGTGGGATTTATTGAGTCCCACCCAGGTGTTTCTTCAATTCAGGGAAGATACGGTAATCACTTGGGGCTATGTCTGGATTGTAAGGTGGGTGTATGACAATATCCCATTACAATTGGTTGAGAAGATTGGTTGTTACATGGGCGGTGTGCAGGCGAGCGTTGTCGTGATGGAAATACACTCCCCTCAAGAACAAGCCTCTACTCTTGTTTTGAACTGCACGGCGGAGGTTCTTCAACATCGCACAGTAGCGGTCAGCATTGATTGTTGTACCAGCAGGCATGAATTTGCACAACAACATGCTTGCCATCACTTTGCCAGCAGACAGTGTTTTCATGAACTTCTGTGGCTTCGGCGACTCTGGATATATCCACTGACGGGATTGTTCCTTTGTTTCCTGCGCCGTGTCTCAGGACTCATCCCCAGTAACAATTGAACCCAAGAATTCTTCACCATCGGTTTCATAGACTTGAAGAAATTCAAGGGCTTCTTCAAAATGTTGCCAATTATGGTCTTCCAAAAGCATTCTTGAGACCCATCTTGCACAAACCTTGGCATACTCTAAATGTCAAAATTTTGTCAATGGTAGTCTTGCTGACATCAGGGATCATCTTGCAGAGCTCCCAATTTGTTGTTGTTGTTTAAGTTTTAGGGCACGTCGACGACGAGGTCATTAGCGCCCTAACAAAAACCAGGCGTGACAACGTGGCAAAAATGCCGTCTGTGTGGCCGACTGTAAAGGGGTCGGCCACACAGACAGCACGATAAAATACTAACATACTAACTAAAAAACCGTCAGCGTGGCCGACTGTAAAGAGATCGGCCACACAGACGGCAACATAAAATATAAAACTGAGACTAAAATATAAAATTACATACAATAACTGGTTGGCTGTAGAAAGGCAAACCAGTTAAAAAACGATTAGCTGACTGGCTGTAAAAGGGCCAGCCATATAAGCAGTGTCACAAGTAAAATCAGTACTTGGATTGGTGGTTGTAAACAGCCACCAATCCAATTAAAAACCTAGGCCGATCTGCCCAAAATTTTTGGGACAAGACCGGCCAAGCAACAAAACTTTAAAACCTTAGCCACGTTGTCACGGTCATCGTTTAAAATAAGGGACAGATCGTTGGCTAGGCCAACGTCTGCCCTTAGATCTAAAAACAATACACATTCGGTTAAAATGTGGCGTACCGTCAAAGGTACGCCACAAGCATCACATTCCGGAGGGTCCTCTCGGCGGAGAAGAAAGCTGTGCGTCAGAGGACAGTGCCCTATTCGGAGGCGAGTAAGGAGAACCTCATCCCTCCTCGCCCGCTGGAAGGAGCTGCTCCACGGCTGAACGGTCTGTTTGACCAGCCGGAGCTTATTATGCTCGACTTCCAGCCACTGCCTCCGCCAAATTTCAAAGATAAATCTCTTCGCCGCCGAGGCAAGGTCTGACTTTGGGACCGGAGCGAAGTCGATTCGGACCTTGTCGCAGGCCAACTTGGCAACAACATCGGCTGCCTCGTTCCCCCTGATTCCCACATGGCCAGGTACCCAGCAGAATAAAACCTCCTTTCCAAGAGATTGAAGAGAAAGGAGGGCGTCCTGGATGTCCTGGACTAGCCAGTCCGCTGGGTACATAGTTTCTAACGCCTGAATACAACTGAGGGAATCACAGCATATGAGGTACTTCATATCACGGCGTGCCTTCATATGCTGGAGCGACTTTAGCAGGGCATAGCACTCCGCAGTGTAAATACTGCACCTGCTATCCAGCTTGTATTTGTAAGTCGCTCAAGGGAACACTACTGAACACCCTACACTGTTAGCCTGCTTAGACCCATTCGTATACACCGGGGTAAAACTGTGATATTGATTAAAAATATCAGTAAAAATATTAATAAAAACACTGTCAGCGGTTAACAGTTTGTTATACCGGGAAAATTCTAAAATTGTTCTGGGCCTCTTTAAAAGCCAGGGAGGAGATCTACTCCAACCCTGGTGATAAAAGGAGGGACACTCAAATCCGTATTGTTCTAAAATAGACTTTGTACGGTAGCTGAACGGTTTAGTGGCTCTATGCCGGTTGGTATAGAGCTGCTCGTAGTTGGGATGGAGCACAATGTCGTGCACGGGACTGCCAGGTGTTATGGCAACCTGCAGGTAGTGTCGCACCATAAGGAGTTGCCGGCGGATGGTAAGCGGCGGCTCGCCCGAGTCAACACAAATACTGACAATAGGGCTGGTGCGATATGCACCCGTGGCGAGCCGAATTCCAGCATGGTTGACACTATCCAATATATGGAGATAGCTGTCCCGTGCCGAACCATACACAATACAACCGTATTCCAGCCGCGACCGTACAAAGGCTCTGTAAAATTGTAACAGGCATGAGAGATCAGCGCCCCACGACCTACCACACAGGCATTTTAAAATATTAAGAGCTTTTGAGGCCCTGGCTTTAACATCTTTGAGATGTGGTAGCCAGGTTAGCCTAGTGTCTAAAATGAGGCCCAGAAACCGAACAGTGTCAGTAAAACGTAAAACGGTGTTCCTCAAGGTAAGGTGAGGCTCTGGTAAAAGAGTCCTACTACGACTAAAAAGTACACACCGGGTTTTCTCGGCAGAGAAACGAAAACCGGTGTGCACTGACCATTCATCCAGCCTGTTCAGCGTGAGTTGCAACTGCCGCTCAGCGCTTCTCAGGCTGGATGATGCAATAAAGATTAAAAAATCATCCACATATAAGGAGTACCCTATAGGACTCCTTATAATGGATGCTATGCTATTTATAGCAATTGCAAAAAGGGTCACACTTAAAACAGATCCCTGAGGATCACCGTTTTCCTGAATAAAAAGATCAGACACTTCACTACCGACTCGGTACCGGAAGCAACGTCCAGATAAAAATGATTTTAAAAAACGGGGCAGGTTTCCCCTAAAACCCCAGTCATGTAATTGTTTTAAAATAACATGCCGCCAGGTAGTATCATAGGCCTTCTCAATGTCAAAAAAGACACCCACAAGGTGTTGGCTGCGAATGAAAGCATCCTGAATGGCCGCTTCCAGCAGGATCAGGTTGTCCAGGGTGGAACGGGACTTCCTGAACCCACACTGAAAGCGGCTCAGCAGATTCCGGGATTCAAGACACCAGACGAGGCGGCGATTCACCATCCTCTCCAGTGTCTTCCCCACGCAGCTCGTCAAGGCAATATTACGATAACTACCTGGCAACAATTTGTCTTTTCCAGGTTTTAAAATAGGGATGAGCGTTGCTTCTTTCCACGAGTCGGGGAAGTGTCCACCACTCCAAATATCATTAAAAATATCCAGAAGGTACTCTTTAGCATCTTTACTAAGATGCCTCAGCATCTGGTACTGGATCTGATCCGGCCCTGGAGCAGTGTCGTTTGCGCTGTTTAGCGCTGACTCCAGCTCCCATGATGTAAATGGGCAGTTGTAGGCCTCTGTATTCGACGAATCGAAGCACAGCGGGCGCCTCTCGGCAGCGACTCTTCGTTGCTGAAACCGAGGGTCAAAGTTGGCGGACAATGTGACGGCGGAGAAGTTCTCCGCCATCAGCTGCGCTATGCTTCATTCGTCGGTAATTACACGTCCGTGATCCAGTAATCCAGATACTGGTGGGCGGGAGTACCTTCCAGACATACAGCGGATGGACTCCCATACTTTTGACGAAGGTGTGGAACGATTAATAGTGCTCAAAAAGTTCTGCCATGACCTTTGCTTGCTCTCCTTAATCACCCAGCGCGCCTTAGCTCTTGCTATACGGAACGCTGCTAGGTTGTCAGATGTTGGGTGCAACCTAAAATGCCGCAGCGCCCGTCTACGACGCTGAATAGCGTAGTGACATTCGTCGCTCCACCAGGGGACGGGCGTCCTTCGCAGCGTTCCGGAGCTTTTGGGCATAGAAACGTCAGCAGCCTGGTGAATCACTTCTGCTAAGTGACTCACCTTCTCCTCTATGTTGTCACGTGGTTCCAGGACAACAGAACGGCAGAAAAGCTGCCAGTCCGCTTTACTGACGTTCCCTTTGCGCCGGGTGTTCGCTCCTCTAATCTCGGAACCTAAGTGCATCCATATGGGGAAGTGGTCGCTTCCGTGAAGGTCGCGGTCCACTTCCCACTGCACGGAGTCCGCAATTGAAGGAGAACACAAAGAAGGCCGATGGCAGAAAACGTACCGGTAGCAATGGTGAAATGAGTCATTTGCCCTGTATTCAGGATACAAATTTCCTCCTGTTCTATCAATCTACCAACCACTCGGCCCCTGGGGCAATCGGTGGTGGAACCCCACAACGCACTGTGGGCGTTGAAATCTCCCAAAAGGAGAAAGGGCCGAGTGAGTTGTCGTATAATGCCAACCAGGTCGTCGTAGCCAACTGACACACTGGGTGGCAGATAGACAGAGCATACGGTCAGTTGGATTGGACGGTGTATTTTCACCGCTACTGCTTGTAGATGAGAGGTGAGAGCAATGGGTTCGGAGTGGAAAGTGTTCCGAACAAACACGGCCACTCCGCCCTTCGCTCGATCACCCTCGGTATCGTCCTTTCGGAATATGTCATAACCTCTTAGCACTGGCTGATGTTGTGGTCTGGAGACAGAGACACAATGGATTAGACCGTGCTAAAAGTTGGACTTCCTCTTTGTGAGCCTGAAAACCATTTACGTTCCACTGAAGTATGGGAGCCATCCTACGATTTTTGTTGTGAGACCTCGGAGTCTTGCGGAATTTTCTTCCGCCGAGGCCTGTTCCCCTTCTTCCCCTTCCCAGAGGGGGATCTGGGAGGAGAAGTCGGAGGGGATTTCACAAACATAGTGGGGTCCGTTGGCTTAAATTTCGGACCCCTAACCTTTTGCACTGTTTGCCATCCGCTACCGGCAGATGGAGTTGCCGTTATCACTTCTTTTGCAGATGATGTTTCTGCTTCAGGGGCCGCTTCTGCTGTCGCAGAGGGACCCACTGCTGTAGTGGATGGCAGTATCTTTGCTGGTGGACTTGCTGAACTTGCTGTCAATGTGGTCGATGTTGTCAGAGTATTGCTACCAACGTGCGAGGTCCTAGGTGTAATGACCTTGATGGGTGTGGCACCACATCTGCACTGACATGAGCACATTGGACTTGTGCCCATGTCCGCAACGGACGTCTGGGTAGCAATACTTTCTTTCCTGACGGGAGTTGATAACGTCTTCGCGAAGCTGGTAGTGAAGACTGGTGGAGCCAGAGCCTTATATTTCTTTTTGGCTTCGCCATAAGAAATCCGCTCTTTCGTTTTCAACTCCTGTATCTTTTTTTTCTTCCAGATACAATCGACACTCTCTGCTACAGGCTGGATGTGCCCCGGAGCAGTTGACACACACCTGTGGGAGCGTGCAGCTAGTGCCTGGCTCATGAGCCGCCTTTCCGCACTTCCCACAGGTGGGGTTGCCCTTGCAGGTCGCCGTCGTATGACCGAACCGCTGGCACTTAAAGCAGCGCATTGGGTCCGGTACATACGGGCGAATATTCAGGTTCAAATATCCTGCCTTGATGTTTTTGGGCAACGTTGGAGTGTCGAACGTCAGGACGAAGGTGGCTGTCTTCTCAAGACTGCCGTTAACCCTTCGTTTAATCTGACGAACCTCAACCACATGTTCTGTTGACCACTCCTTAAGGAGTTCCTCGGTCTCTAAATCCATAAGGTCCCTGCTGGTGATGACTCCTTTACTTGAATTTAGAGTTTTATGGAGTTCGCACTTCACTGCGAACTCCCCGAGCTTCTCGCACTTAAGGAGTTGGACAGCCTGCCTCTGGGTGGATGTCTCCAAAAGCAGTGTCCCATTCCTCAGCTTTTTTACAGATTTGAGGGTACCCGCAATACCCTCTAAACCTTTCTGAACATAGAATGGAGAGACCTTCACAAAAGATCCCTCCACCCTTGTCATAATAACGAAGGCATTGTCAATAATACAACCCTTGCCGTTACTTTTGTTTACATCCGGGGGAGGGCTTTCAACCCTTGCCTGTTTGTATGAACTGGGTGTGTTTTTATTTACCTGCAACACACCCGGGCCGCAGGGGTTTTTTGGTTTTTTTGTGGAAGGAATTTTTGTTCCCACGAGTAAAAACCATTTAAAAAAGAAATGCTTGTACAACAGAGGTGCGCAGGTGCCCCTGAGGTCGCACGTTAGCGGGTGGTTTGACTCACCACTCATCCGCCTCCTCGGCACGTGTCCGACCTTGAGGTTGAGGGGTTTTTTATAGAGGTTTGTACCATCCTCGCGATCCGGGCGATGAAGCCAAGATCCCCGTTCTCCTAGGCACACAACGTTCCACCGCCACGCCCTACGGTGGTCGTTGAAGCATGGTAGGAGTTTACGGTGTGGGAAACTTGCGGCGCTCACAAGTTTCCAGCTCGGGCACCGCGGGTTCGCCAAACCCGTACCTGGCACTTGCGTACCAGGCCCCTGCGGGGCAGAGCTCCCAAACCATTGCCCTTAGATCTCGATCTTTCAGCATTTCTTCTTCCACTTCTGCAGTTGTTTCGTCTGAAACCAATGGCTGTCTGGAATGCTGTTTGTAATGGACATCTGTATGTCCATCTTTTCTCTGCATCATTTGCACATGTGTTATAAGCTCATATACTTTTCTCCACAGAATTCACACAAGTGGGAATGAATGTCCCCCAGTGCAGTGTTTTTTGCACATAAAAAACTAATTACAGAGCATCTGGTGAGCGAAGCAAGTGGGAGGTCCATCTCTAACTGCTGCTCAGTCAAGACTGAGTGTTGCAGACAGTTCACCGGAGTGGAGACAAGGTGAGGGGTAACCAAACAACAAGCTAGTGTTGCCGGATCCCGCAAGTGTTGCCTCATATCAGTGAAGCATGCAGCTTGTGTTCTATGTTAGTAAAATGTGTAATGTATGAGGTAGAGATTGGGGACGCTCCACCATTTGCCTAGAAAAAATCAACTAACATCTGTAAACAGGATGGCTGGTATGCCAGGAACCTAGACTTTTGTACCTCTCCAATCCATTGTGGAAGCATTTTTATACCTACAGGCACACCTGCAGGTTAGTAATAAAACCACTGAAGTAAATACAGGGAGAAAATAATAGATTACATCTCAGCCTTTTTCAATGCAAGGATGAGTAAACTGACAAAAAAAATGCCACAGATCACTAACTTAAAGTAGGTACAATTTTTTGCTCATGTATATATTATTAACATCTCGGAACATATTTCACAGAATTCACCAGTCAAGAATTAAAGTTATACATTATTGTCACTCTGCCTTTTAATCTCGACAATGCAGCAGAAGCATGCCTGTCTCAATCCTCGTCAATCAATATCTCAATGAAATATCCTCAGTCATTGTTAAATCTGCAGTGGATCAGTGAGTAGACCTAACGCTATGCCGAAAGTAAAATCTTCTGAAAGTGCAAAGTTACGTAAGGGAATTTAGAGAGGAGTGTTTTAGTACAGATGAAAGAGTCCTATTCTGAAAATTATCTGAAATTAAAGTGACTTCAACAAAACTACTTAAAATTTAATTTCTCAATGGTGCAGCGAGTGCACGGAAGCAAATTATTCTATCTACATGAAAGCGACACTACTAGACACAATAAATGATGTATAATTGAGCATGTTTTGATGTATAGTAAATTTAAGTGTTTGGTCAAATTTTGTCATTTTTAGGTCATATTTATCCATTTTTAAGGTCATATTTGCCTGCATATTTCGCTATTTTTTTGGTCATAAAGATCCGAACCCTACTTATCACCACTTCCAATGGCACTCCTCTTCCCCAAGCCTCCAGTGATCTTCAGTGATTACCATATTGAATGTTAAGGTGGTTAGTTTCGGTGTGTGCACATCCTGCACACAACCCTCCCACACATAAAGGATTCACTCAAAATACAGCGAACCTTTGTATTTTTTGCTGTCTTCAAATGTGGTAAGTGAAAAGTTAACTTTTCCAGTCCTCCACTGTTTTCATATTGCCTTAATATTTTTTTTCCTACTATTTAAACTTAATACATGGAATACAGCTTACCTGTGTTGCAATAACGATAAAGGTAACAAATGCAGAAACAAAACTATTTGCCTATCTTAACTAACAGTATTAGCACAGTTCACTTGAAGATTCAAACTGCCTACACCAGGAGAATTATACTTCAAAAATTATTGGTACACTAAAGTAAGTAATCTACAACTACATACCTCAGTAGTCATTATAAGACAGCTTGCAGAAGGATTTATTGTGACATCGCCAGTTACAAGACCAACATCTTTGAACTCCTCATAAAATTCTCTATATTTTTGGTTACTTAAGGCTTTGATAGGTGTTGTGTAAATAACTCTCTGCTTATCCCGTAGTGATAAAGCAACACTGTATCTAAATGACACAAAAAAATTGATACACGATAAATACAACAAAAAGCCATTAAGAAAGTTACACAACATTCAGGCAATGAAAAAAAATACACCAATTCATTGAAACCACAATGCATTTCACATTTAATACATGTTAACAGGTTAGTTGACAAACAAAGGGAACTAATATCCTGCGGACAAAAGGCAAACTGCACAAGATAGGACTCATCGATATTGTGATCATGGGAGCACAACATGCAGGCGATGTTTGTTTAAAGTTTATAGCCAGGAATTTAGCAAGAAATGGGAAGGGAAAAATCCAATGCTCTATATTGAGAAACTATCCAACTGTTTGTATGAAGTGATTTCAGAAAATATAGAAAACTAAAATCTGGACAGCTTGAGTAGGGATCAAACTGACCTGAATGCAAGGCCTGACTGTAAGTTCTCATTCAACGAGCTTGATAATATATAGGTGTTTCAAAATGAATGTCGGGGTTTTGAGACTGCAAAATCTTTGTTATTTTACTTATACCTGTAATTATAAATGATACATCAAATTAAAGAGCAAGTCAAACAGTTTCACTGTACACATGCACATGCAGTCTTTCCTCTATCTCTTGCTAGAAGGAGCTAGTAGCAAAGATGGTGAATGTGAACAGAATGCTTTTTGTGTTTTGCAGTTTTCATGGTGTGATTTGGCAGTTACAGTTCAACGAGTGTTCCGTATGAAGTTCCATTGCAATCTTCCAAGTGATGATAAAATCTATACATGGTATCATCAGTTTGAAGACACCGGCTGTTTTTGTAAAGAGAAGAGTATGGGACGACCAAGCATAACTGAAGGTCATGTTGACTTAATTAGAGAGTCTTTCACGCGTAGCCCCAAGAAATCTGTTAGTACTTCCAGTTACATCTGAGTGGAGAGTTTTAAGGAAACACTCACATCTATGTTCTTATCGTTTACAGTTGTTACAAGCTCTAAAGCCTACATACTACTGTTAACGTGGCAACTTTGCAAACAAAATGTTACTGCATGGAAATGAAGGTTTCCTTGATCGTGTCATTTTCGGTGATAAATCGTCATTTCACCTAAGTGAAAATTTGAACACACATATTGTGCACATCTAGAGGCCAGAAAATCTCAACAAGGTGGTACACTTGTAACAAGACTCCCCAAAATTGAATGTTTTTTGTGCCATATCTCAGCACATTTTAGAAAAAAATTACAATTTTGGCCCCTCAACCAGTAGGTATGCTTTTTTAAATAAATTTCATGTAAAAATGGAAATTTTATCACATTTATATATTATGAATACTGCCCATATGTGCAAACATTATACCAACGTATATGCAAATAACAAACAAAATATTGCAATTGCCACACATGTGATTGTGCTGTACAGTTAATACTTTAAGACCTTAAAGTTCAGATGTCATGAGATGTTCATCATACAAAAAAATGATAAACTGAATCAATTTATGAACAAAAGCATCATTGTTGGAGGGGTTTGAGGTTTTACTTTTTGGGATCTTTAACAATACTCAGCAACAAGGCAATCAGACTCATTCTTCTGCTTTAAATTATTCTTGACCTTGTGTTCAGCAGTACTTCCAACACATAAAAAGAAAGACTATAGAAATATTTTCCAAATGTGAAGCATACAGTGTTTCATTTTTCATTTTTGTGACATGATTTACTCATGGGCTGGTATAATGTATGACTGACACATACACTGAAAATATTATGTTTCACTCACTCAGCTACAACTGTTTTTCCTGCAGAAGTATGGGCTGAAACAAGCACTGACTGATTATTATCAATGCACAGAATGGCTTCTTTTTGGAAAGGATCCAAGATGAATTTATACTCTTTGGCAGGTTTTCCAGTAATCTGCTTCAATGGTTCATACTGAACATTAGGTGGTACTGCCACCTCATGTGTGCAAGCCTCTAATGTCTCCACAGTATGAACCTTTATCCTTGACTGTAGCAAGTCAATGCTGAAAACAAGATAAAAGTATTAAAAACTGAATATATTGGAATTAATTTATATACATTGTTTAATCATATACTTAATATTTTGTTGAGATCAAAATTTGTGCAGAATGTGAATATGAGTTATAAGATACTGATGCAAGCAGGAAAAAGAAAAAACCATTCACATCAACATTGCTTAATGATGTCCAGAAGTTCCAAGAGCAGTCAAATTGATGAAGAAAGTGTGCAAAAAAATTGTAATGCTTCAGTATGGTGTTTTTCTCCAATAATTGCTCTCAATAAACAATCACATAAGTTGCTGCTACTTTGTGAAGAGCCAAGTAGTGCTGTACTGTTTGCTAATGAAGAACAACCATTTAAACAATTGCCTTACATTTTAGACACAACATTCCAAAATTTAATTTAAATGTGTCACAAAAATTGTAGCAGCTAGCTAATACTTAAAAACAGATCAAAACAAATCGGTGAAAATAGCTTCTCAATTAATCCTAACTCATTACTACACAAACAAATTAATTATCATGGGCCTCTATATAGGTGCAGGGTCATAAAGCTAGTTTGTATTCATGTGGTGCATACTGGGTGAAGCTAAATGGAAAAGAACTACCGGTGATAAAATAATCATGAAGTATACCTTCAAGATATCCTGAGCATTGCAAATTACAATTTAGATGCATTATTATAAGTGTAAAGAAATTTTCTATAAATTTTTTAAAGAAATAACAGTAATGAACAATGCAGGTATTGCACATACACACTTAAAACTTTAACATTAAACAGTTCCGTAAGTCATCGCAATGTAAGTACATCAAAATAAATCAGTTACAGGTTCATCTGTAGAGCAAACAATATTCAAAAGCTAGTTCCGGTGATCAATTTTATCATTCCGTTTTACAACTTTCATTAAACTAACAAAAATATGTGTAAAGAAGATTTTACATTAAATAAAATAAGAAAATACTTTATGTCATCCAAGATTGTTTCTGTCTTCAGCTTCTTCTGGGCATACTGTTCACCTGTGCCATCAAAATCACGTTTTATTCCCACTGGTTCTGCTTTGATAACAGCTTCGGCACTAAAACTGTAAAGAATGAAAATTAATGTCAAGCAAAGTTAAGAAAATCAATTTTACTAAAATATCAAATAATTAACAGCAAGACATTTTAATTTCACTGTAATGGAGCAAGATTAATTCCAATTTCAAATACAAAACACATTTGCTTCCAAAGGATTTCATATTTTACAGTAAATTATCTGCAAAAACTAAATATTTCTGTCGATTTTAAGCACTCTCCAGTCATATTTTACCAATCAGTAACTGCATTTAGAACTGGTTGCATTAATGATGACATAATGCTATATAAGAGGATCAAAACAGAGGACTGTAAACAGTTGCAAGGTGATTTGGACAGAATATCTAGTTGGGTTGGTAAACATGGGATGAAGATAAATGCAAAGAAGAGTCAGCTTATTAGATACACAAATAAAAAATAGCAGTGGCGGAACATAGTTTGACAGAAGGACATGTTTTCGATTTCGAAGTGACTAAGGTGTTGACACATGCGAGAGGCTTCTGGGACAGCGTCATCAAAGAAGCATTTGAAATTCGCCTCGCGTCTGATTTGGTAAACAGGGATTGTGGATTCCAGATAAGTGATGCATGGATTCCTGTGATTGAGGCTGTTCATCACCAACGCTCTGCTTTTTGTGTTCCGCGGGCGTCTAATGACATCTGAGATGCTGCTAGGCAACATAACAACATCTGTCGTTGCCATGCCAGTTTACAAACAACACACTCAAGGCTGACTTCAAGACTTGCAACTGCACCTGAAGATGGCGACGGAGAATAAAGTCGCCGAAATATTGTGCATTAATAACAACATCACTCGTTTTGTTTCCCGAGAAACGTTTATAAATAAACAACGCCGAGAAAGATTACATTCATTTATAAAAAACAAAAGGTTGATTATTATTATAAGGTGGGGAAAGAATTGCTTGGTAAAGACTTGAAATGTAAATATCTTGGCAATACATTTGATAAAAAGCTTAACTGGACAGGATACATTGGAAAGATGATGGGAAATGGTTTCAAAATTCTGCACTTGTTGGAGAGAGTGATGAGGGGATGTACAAGAGAAGTAAAGGAATTAGGTTACAAAACTTTGGTCAGACCATTGCTCGAATATGGTAGTGTAGTATGGGACCCACATTTTGAGTATCAAATGCAGGAATTGGAGAGGGTGCAATAAAGGGCTGTTAGATTTGTTTCTGGAAATTACCGCAAATGCTAGCAGTAACAGATATGATGAAAGAGCTGGAATGGGTTTCACTGCAAGACAGGAGGAGGGTGAAGATGGTCATGGGAGTTTACAAGACGTATACTGGTGATGAGGCGTGGAAAGATATTGGTGTAGGTATGAAAAGTAGAGCATGGAAGGTAAATGATGACCATGACAACAAGCTGGAACTCGATTTTAGGCACAAGGTTGTGGGAAAGTTCTCTTTTTTAGGTAAGGGTGCAAGGGATTGGAATAATTTACCAAGGGAAATGATGAATAATTTACCAAACGTTGAAAGAATTTAAAGTTAAAATTTGTAGAGGGTAAATGTAGATGGGTGCAGGAAAGGGGGAAGATGGGTGTTTAGGGAAATTAAATATTAAATTAAATTCCCTAGAAATTACAATTTATTACTTTTTTATATATAAAATGTAAATTATTATTAATTTAATTGCAATGAAGCACAAGCTCCAGTGGCAATTCACTTAATGATCTAATTGACCATTTTTTTATTATTATTTTCAATGTAAACTTCATGTTTTTATGACATTATCTGGCTAAACCTTGTGAAACTTACACTGAATCAGTGCGCTGAGAAAGTCTCCACTCACACATTTTTTATTTTATTTTTTAAATTATATTATATAATTTGAGTGTTAAATTCCTATCAATCTACTTTTACGTTTTACAAATTTTAAGTTTAAATTCCTTCAGAGTGTTTGGTGAATTATCCATCAATTTATTTGGTAATTTGTTCCAACCCCTGACACCCGTATCCACAAAAGAAAATTTTCCCACTCCCTTATGCATGAAATCAAGTGCCAGCTTGTGTACATGGTCAGCTTTTCCCTCACATGCACTATTCCTGATTCTTCAACTAATAAGTCTCAACACATTCAAAGCACAATCTTCACCCACCTCCTGTCTTCCAATGACTCCCAACCCAGGTCCTTTATCATATCAGTTACTGAGTGGGTCCTATAATAACTTCCACTAACAAATCTAGCTGATCTTCTTTGCATGTCCTCCAACTCCTGATTTTGATACCTAAAATGTGGTTCCCAAACCATAGCACCGTATTCACTCAACAGTCTGATCAAAGTTTTGTAACCCTATATCCTAACTTCTCTGGTACATCCTTTCCAGTAAATGAAGGACTTTGTAACCTTCTCCTACCGCCTGCCCAGTGTGCTCTGCCCAGTTGAGTTTAATATCAAACATTATGCCAAGATATTTACACTTCCAACCTTCAACACACAATTATGACCCCATCCTATACCTATAATCGTAAACAATGTTTAAATTTTTACCTGTGTACCTAATAAGGTGACTCTTCGTGGCATTTATCTTAATTTCATGCTGACCTATTAGAGCAGTAAAAGTAATGAAGTATTCGTTACTGCGTAACGGGTTCATCGCCTGACTCGAAGTACCGAATTGTTACTCACAAATTCATTTCGTTACTCGCATGTTTCGTTACTCGCAATTGTCATATAGATGCAAACACGTTCCAGCTCCCACAGGTAACTAATTTTGACAACGTAAAGACTAATTATGTAGTTTTTATTTTGTTTAACATTAAAATTTACAGTGTTTGATTTGTAATTAGAAAATTTGTATGGATAATTTGATATAGTTACTGTTTTTTCATTGATAGTTCATTAGTGAGGTTTATTCCAAACATTTGTGAAATTTGTTTACTTTAAGAATTGATACCTTCTATTTTATTTTATAGTGTAATTGACAATATAAAAGAGTTGTCTAATAGTTTTTGATATACATCTCTGCACTTGTTATGTTCTAATAATATTTAATAAAATTGCAAACGAGCGTACATTCCGGTGGCAATTTCTCTACACACTCAAATTCCCCCTTTCCTGCATCCACCTACATTTGCCCTCTACAAATTTTAACTTTAAATTCTTTCAACATTTTTGGTAAATTATTCATCATTTCTCTTGGCAACATATTCCAAACTCTGACACACTTACCAAAAAAAGAGAATATTGTGCATTAATAACATCACTCGGTTTGTTTCCCGAGAAACGTTTATAAATAAACAACGCCGAGAAAGATTACATTCATTTATAAAGAGAATCTTCCTACACCCTTGTGCCTGAAATGAGTGCAAGACTGTGGTCATGGACATCTTTTCCCTTCCAAGCATTACTTTTAAGTCTTACACCAATATCTTCCCATGTCTCAACATCAATATACACCTTATACACTCCCATGACCCATAGGTTTTCCTCCTATCTTCCAATGAATCCCATTCAAGCTCTTTTATCATATCTGTTACTGATTGAGTTCTGCGATAATTTCAACAAAAAAAAAATCTAGCAGGACTTTTTTGCAGTTACAGTATTCCATAAACAAAGAACCAGGTACAATGACTTTATTCCTCTTGTCTGTTGTTAGTTATTGTATTATTACTTCAGGATTCATGTGATCAACCATCAATGTGGTTCTGGCTTTGATGTTGAATGATTGTTGTAACCGCAAACGCACCAACAATTAATCTAATCGCATGTTTGTCCTGTAGTTTGTTATTGATTTAAAAGTTTTGAATATTGATATTTTTTAAATAAAACAATTACCGTCGAAGTCAATAGCATTCTGCCTGCAGGCCCGATTTGATGGTATGTCCACATTTATTTTAACAAAGCTATCACAAAACAATGAAGAATTTATAAAAATAAAGGAAAACCGTCAAGGAAGATAGTGGTGAAACCCCCTATTTAAAAACGAAATATTTTGTTGAGATTATAATATTTGTTAAACACATGTCCCATTATCACATCAGGCTCCTATGCAGGGTTTTGAGAAGACTACTTTAAAAAATAACCGTAATTAGTTATTGTCACTAGATATGTCACAGTCAGGTGAAATGTCAGGTGTTTGTTTTGAAATCAGATTATTCTTTCGTATATAATATTCATTACAGTAAATCAAGTGTACATTCACAGGTTTTCCGTAAGATCCATGAGCTAATTACTCGACTTTTAAGTTTTATCCAAATGAACAACTTATTTTACTAAATAAACAATTCACTTAAACTTTTGCGAAGCGATACTATGCTTCATGCTAGTGTTCGGTTGTAACGAGTAACGAAATGATACGATAGTAACGAAAGTATCCCGTATGCGGCGTGACTCGATACAATGCTTCAAGCTATTGTTCAATTGTACCGAAAGTAATGAGTAACGATTCGAAAGTAATGGGTATTGATTGGTTTAGTAACGAATACATACGAGTACAGAATTTCTCGTTACTTTTACAGCTCTAGGACCTATCCATTTAGATATTCTACCCTGGTCACCCTGCAGCTGGTCAGTCTTCTCCTGTCTTGGTCCTATTATATACCATTATTAATTGGAGAAAGTCTTCACATTTTAGATATATTATAGGAATATTTTAAATTTGTGTGTCTGTCTGTCTGAATGAGATTAACACAAATACTACTGGTTGTATTTTCATGGGGTTTCAAAAAATGTACATCCCATTGTCCTCAGGGTAGCATTGTGTTATTTTTAGATGAATTCAAAAAACACCATGTTAGTAATAAATAAACAAAGGTAATACAGGCTGCTTGTGTGTTTTCCATTCTGGAATTTTAACAAATGAGCAACAATAATTACTAGATTCAATTAGCATGGGAATTAACACAGGTCCTACCTTAGTTACATCTGAATACCTATTTCTACCTTTTCATTTTATCACAGCAGTCAGCACTTCCTTGAGCTGGCAGAACTGATAATTGTTATTACATATACAGGGCGTTCGCCGGAAAACGCTACCCTCCCAGTCTGTTGCCGTCGGCAACTTGCTCGGTCAGTGGAACCAGCACCTTCCGCCACACGGCACCGTGAATCACCGCACTGTTTAACACCTCCGCTGCCCCAACAGTGCAGTGCAGTGACCCTTACATTGTTAAGAACGGTTTCTTTGCATTGTAGCTAGTTTGTGACTTCAGTCTCTTATTAATCAGTGTTGTGAATAAACGTTTCTTTGCGGTTTGGCTGGTTTGGGGCTTCATACTCTTACTAATCTGTACCGTGTTTGAGTGTGAGTAAAATTATGGTACGTTACAGTTTGCAACAAAGAATATTTCTCTACGATACATATGTGAAGAAGAAGTCGTTTAAAAAGTGTCGCAGTAAATTTCGTCGCGAATTTCCTGGCGCTTTACTGCCAGCTAAATCAACAATTCTGCGTCTGGTTAAAAAAATAAGAGAAACGGGTTCATTTTTTAACAAAAAGAGACTGTCGGTCAACCGTATTCTCACAGAGGAGAAAATTGACGATATCGCTTTTCGACTAGAACAGTCACCCAAAAAATCATTAAGTCAGTTAGGGCAGCGTGTGTCTCGAAATATGTTCAGAAGATGTGAAATGTGCATTACACAAGAGGGTCAACACTTCCAGCATCTTTTATAAGGTAAGCTAATGAATAACGTCACATTTAAATGCTTAGCGCATACAAGTTTATGAAGCGTAATTATTATGAAATAGTCCGCGGCCGACGGTCGAACAATGCCGGAAGCTGACCGCTCGCTTGCCGGGAGCAGTTTCTTCCTTGTAGCGCTAACAGTGGGTTGCGTTTCCCGGCGAACGCCCTGTATATAGTATATTTGATTCTGAATAGTTTTAAAATTCTTAACTAGGCAACAATAAGGTAAACAGCAGCTAAATCATCACATTCCCCAATCTCACAGCCTGTATCCAAGAAATGCAGACCAACCAGGATGAAACCAACAGATTCTAACAGGCAAGTCTTTCATAGTACTTATGACAAGTTCACATTGTATATAACTGACTATAAATATGAATGAAATTCCAATGTAAATGGAGGTATTAACTCATAATATCCACAGATATATTTGACACTGAGAGGCACATTTTGATAAAAGTAAAGCAAATAATCATGACAATATTTCAACTGACGTTGAAATGTAAACTCTAGATGCCTTACTTCAACCATATACAATAAAAAATAAAAGCTAATCCGCACACCAAACCAATAGTTTAAGGTCTCTTATATGCTTACAAACTTCACTTTTTACTGTCGCTTTGTAACCCTACCATATTTAAAAGCCAACACCATGTTTTGCACATTCTTATTTTATTATCTCTTACTTTCCATGTTTTTACTACATCGGTTTCAGCAATCTACCAAACCTAGTTTAGTAGTATGCTTACTCCTTAAGCCTTTTGTCTTAAACTTCATCATAACACAACTGGTTTCGATTGCACATCTCAATATATTTAGTTATTGCTTCGTAATCTATGCAAGAGTACTCCAAACGAACAGCAGCCCCTCTGAACACATATGGTGGCAACTGGGCTACCAGAACAAATGGGCACATGTTTCTTGCACCAGTTTATTTTGCCTTCTTTTTTGACATGCCTTGCGGGCGTAAACTGGCCTAAGTTGTAGCTCTAGCAGAGCACGAGCAGTTAAAGTTATTAGAACCCAAGAATTGAATGCTCATACTGAAGAAAGAAGAAAAGACCAAGGTGAAATAAAGCTGCCCTTAGTTAACACCTCCACCCCCATCCCCCCCCCCCTCATTCCCTCACCTTCGTTTGTTTTTCTCTTTTTAAATATGTTGGAAATTGATTCTCTTCAAGAGACAGGTATGATGGTAGAATGATATAGTGATGGCTTTCTTGCCATATTATGCTGACTTTGTGTTGTTTCTGACCAATCCTTCGTTACCAACAACTTTCTATATTCAATTCTGGCAAAGAAATTCTTAATCCACGCATACGAAGTCACGGGTATCAGCTAGTATTCACATAAAAAATAAATTTCATGGTCCTTAAAAGGAGGTAATTTAAGGCTTTTCATGCTTTCATTAAGATGCTCCAGCACTGCTAAAAGGCCTTTTATTGAATTATAATAAGAATTCTGTAAGGTTGCGCAAGGAAAAGTTGGTGATTTCCCTATCAATTCCAAATATGTTTCATATGCTTTTAGTGATCTAGAACATAAATTCCAGACTGCCTGGCACTTGTGTTTTTCCCATCACACTTCTACAATCATTACCTTGTTGGATCCATTATGTTTTTATCCCCTTTATCAGCAGCCTGTAACCTAAAAACAAGCACAGTCTAAATACCATCATAACTGGAAGCTGGATCCCATACAGGTTTAACTTATAAACTTCAATTTAGGTGAATAAGGTGCGTAGTGAAACCCCACCTACCAATGGCGTCCAAAAGAGAACTAATGCCTTTCCCAAGTAGCACCTCCATTTCCACGTTTACCCACCTCACAGCATGGCTTGACTGTGGCCGGTAATGGCGACTTAAGTCCTGCACAAGTTCCACCCTGGTATGCTGTGTTTCTTTCACCACCATCCTCAGGTCATTTTCTATAGTATAAATTGTATTCCTATTAATACTATTGCCTCTACCTCCCACTGTGACTACTATATCATCCTTAGTGAAATCCCTACAAAGCAATCTTATATCCTCTATAACCTGTCCTAATGTTGCACTAGATTTGAAAAACCTTTTGACCTGGTACCCTGTGTATAATTGATCCTGAAGAACAGGGCCTATACCACTCCCATGGCTACTACCTAACAGCAGAACCTGTTTCTTCCTATTGTTCCTTTCACACCTCTATACATAAAGGCTTGCTGCACCCTACCTACTCCTAAATCTACATGAGGCTCTTCCGCATCTGACTCAGATAATAGGTCAAATCTATTTCTTCCCACTATTTCTGAAGTTTCTGGCTTCTTCATCCAGTTAAGCATATTTCCCCTACAACCTGTTATCAGCTCCCAACCATCCTTCTCATCCTCCTCATTAAATCCACTCTGTTTTCTGCTTGCATTAGCTGAGCCTCCATAGGCTAAGCACCTACAGGCAGAGACCCAACAGGCACAGCCCGTTCAGGTTGAGCCTCCACAAGTCGAGTTTCAAGGACCCTGGCACTGTCAAGCAATTCCCTGGTCATTTTTCCCATCTCCCTGATAATTTCATCCTGCCCTGAAATATTCATATCCTGCTCTGAAAGTTTTCTATCCCTAAAACAGAGTGGACAATAACATGGAAGAGCCTCATTTAGTTACCTATTTCCCCTCTGCCTTGCGTGGCCAATTAAACCACTTTTTACACCCACTGGAATCCAAACCATTCACCACACATCTGCAATGAGCAACACGATTTCCAGGCATGATTATCCCAAATAAAACCTTACTAGTACATTTTAAAATAACCTTAAGGACTAAATTATAGTATTCTATAAATCTTAAATTTAACTAATGCTCTAATAAAAATTTTAAAAAATTTACAGCGCACTTAATAGATTCTTCGATTGAAGCTTTACTCTTCAATCGCTTTACTGTAAATAATAAGTAAGTGAAAAGTACTTAAAAGTCAATAAAATAAAACTTATGCATGCCAACTTCAAAATTAACCCTAAGCCAATACTTTTTAGTGCTAGTGTGAATAATAACTAATCAGTTATTTACAAATATATATATATACAGGGTGTTACAAAAAGGTACGGCCAAACTTTCAGGAAACATTCCTCACAAACAAACAAAGAAAATATGTCATGTGGACATGTGTCCGGAAACGCTTACTTTCCATGTTAGAGCTCATTTTATTACTTCTCTTCAAATCACATTAAACATGGAATGGAAACACACAGCAACAGAACGTACCAGCATGACTTCAAACACTTTGTTACAGGAAATGTTCAAAATGTCCTCCGTTAGCGAGAATACATGCATCCACCCTCCGTCGCATGGAATCCCTGATGCAGCCCTGGAAAATGGCGTATTGTATCACAGCAGGAGCTCCATCGTGCATGAACCACATGTTGTGTCATACTTGTAAAGGCACATCTTCTAGCAGCACAGGTAGAGTATCCCGTATGAAATCATGATAACGTGCTCCATTGAGCGTAGGTGGAAGAACATGGGGTACATACTAACGAAACTAAAATGAGCTCTAACATGGAAAGTAAGCGTTTCCGGACACATGTCCACATAACATATTTTCTTTGTTTGTGTGTGAGGAATGTTTCCTGAAAGTTTGGCCGTACCTTTTTGTAACGCCCTGTATATATATATATATATATATATATATTAAGAAATTGTTGTTTTAATGTATTAGAAAATAACTAAACAACAATCATTTTTCACTTACAACAGTCCAGTGAATTTAGCTTATACTTATGAATTAACCGACTGTGCAGTTTAAAATAGTGATATTGTATAATCCTACTGAGAATAGCACCAACAATTATTTACGAATTATAATTATTAGTGCCAACTGGTTATTTTAATGTATCAGAACTAATTAAATAACAAACTGTTATATTCTAAACGGAACAGATCCTACTATATGTGATAATACTTTAACCTCAACAATCGGAGTTCAAACTACAGATTTAATTAGATATCGTATATAAGAAATTAAAATTGTTAAATAACTTATACCACAATGTATACTACAATATTTTTAATAAACTAAGTACCAAGCTTTCGGTTATCTGTAAGTCAATAAAACTTTCAATAAACAAAAGAAACTATCTCACAACAATGAAGTGAATTTGAAGCTTATTTTTATAAGTAAATATAAATAATTCTTCTTCCTAACAATTTAGTTAAGAATTTAAAGATTTTAAAGAAATTTAGTCTACAAATCTTAGCCAATGGTATAGTAAATAGGAGTTTCGTGAGCATCCTTCACATAAGCAACCAACTATCCTCGCAGTCTCTGCAAAGTGAAATCTAATACTTACATACATACTTAAATAAAATAAAAATTAACCTGATTTGTTTATTTATTTATGTACATTTCAATACAACTGTCCTCAATTATAATAATTCGACTTTATCACATCAAACATAATTTGACACAATAAAAATTGGCACAGAGAAAAGACAAGAGACAGTAGACAGACAGGTTTTTTTTTTTTTTTTAATGGTTTTCCTAGTTCACCACAACAAAGGCAGGCAAAGGTAACTAGACAGTACAACCTTCTCCTCTGATATAGGTTAATGAATATTATAAATGTGTTCCTTTATTGTCTTTATGATGATGTAAAGCAAAAAAAAAAAAAAAAAAATGTGTAAATACTATTTAGTATTTTCAAAATACAAAAATAACAACAAAAAGTATCTAGATACAAGATAACAATTAAAAAAGTATTTCAGATACAAGATGAAAATATGTATTTTGTATCTTGTATTTCAAATACTTGTAACTCAAATAAAGCACATCTCTGCCTTTAGATTTATTGTGTTATAGTGATACAATAAAATATGTCACAAATGTTGATAATATATACAAAGGTAAAAATTAGGCCCATATAAGCAGGGCCGCCGTAAGCGGGCGTGCAAGGCGTGCACTGCACGCGGACGGCACATCGAGAGGGGCGGCAAAACGAGTGATCGACATTGCCGCCCCGCGATAGTTGTCACCCCGTTGTCGCCGTGACGAAATTTGCAGTGTATTATGTAGCGGGTGACCTTTTTTTTAGCTCACCAGCTGCTTCGGTCGGCCGGCGACACTCGGGACGGCAACAATGATGGCGGCAAATAATGTTCGAAGGGGTGGCAATCTCACAGATTTTTGACCCGGTTCGGAAATTTCCTAAACCCACCACTAGCTGTAGTTAGACAGGGGCGGCCCAATCGGTATTGCACGCGGGCGCTCAAACAGCTAGCGGCGGGCCCGCATATAAGTTAGTTGTCCGCAGCATAATTTTTGGCTATTTACCAGTCCCTAAGTGATTAAGAAATGCTGATATATAGTCATTCCTTGTCAAATTTCATCAAGGTCAGTTTAGTCATTTAGTCTTGACAAAAGTAACAAACAAACAGAGACACAGTTAATTTTGTATTTATAATATTTGTTTAGGGTGACAATAAGGATTATCAACTATTTTTACCAGTCAACAACAATGATATTAAGAAAACCGATGTAAAGGCAAATGCAATTGGAAGAGACTGTCAGCCTAGTTTAATTATTTATCCCTTACTAATAAATTAGCAGATCATTACAAAGAGCTGAACATTCATAATGAATGTCTCCAACAGTAAATCCACTAAAACATGTTAGCCAGAGGTGGTGTTTTAGTGAGTCGTTTAGACAAACGTAATAAACTAAAACAAACTGGGTTATGAAATCATAGAAAGCATGATTAGCTATTCCATGGAGAA
Organism: Vandiemenella viatica; assembly: GCA_031002005.1. Classification (NCBI taxonomy): domain Eukaryota; kingdom Metazoa; phylum Arthropoda; class Insecta; order Orthoptera; family Morabidae; genus Vandiemenella; species Vandiemenella viatica. Next base: position 275,490,261 of record JARYHS010011408.1, read on the forward strand.
TAGGGAAGGGAAAATCGAAGTGGTAGAAGTAAACTATTCTGAAGTGAACAATAAGTAGTTCTTGGGAAAGGACAAAAGTATTATACACTGAAGTGCTAAAGAATCTGGTATAGACATGCGTATGCAAACACAGAAATATGTAAACACTCACAGTACAGCGCTGCAGTCGGTAATGCCTGTATAAGACAACAGGTGTCTGGCTCAGGCATTAGGATAGGTTACTGCTGCTACAATGGCAGGTTATCACGATTTAAGTGAGTTTGAACGTGGTGTTACAGTCGGCACACAAGAGATAGGGCATGGCATCTAAGAGGTAGCGATGAGGTAGGGATCTTCCCATACGACCATTAAACAAGTGCACCGTGAATATCGGGAATATGATAAAACATCAAATCTCCAACATTGCTGCGGCCGGAAAAAGATCATGCAAGAACAGGAACAACGAAGCCTGTAGAGAATTGTTCAATGTGACAGAAGTGCAACCCTTCCACAAATTGCTGCGGATTTCAAAGCTGGGTCATTAACAAGTGTCAGCATGTGAACCATTCAACAAAACATCATCGATAATATGGGCTTACGGAGCCTAAGGCCCACTCAAGAGCCCTTGCTGAGTGCACGACACAAAGATTTACGCATCGCCTGGGTCTGTCAACACCGATATTGGACTGTTGATGATTGGAAACATGTTGCCTGGACTGACGAGTCTCCTTTCCAATAGTATTGAGCAGATGGACGTGGACGGGTATGGAGACAACCTCATTAATTCATGGACCCTGCATGTCAGGAGGGGACTGTTCAAGCTGGTGGAGGTTCTGTAATAGTGTGGGAAGTGTGGAGTTGGAGTGACATAGGATCCTTGATATGTCTAGATACAACTCTGACAGGTGACACATGCATACGCATCCTGACTGATCACCTGCATCCATTCATGTCCATTGGGCAATTCCAGCAGGACAATGTGACACCTCACATGATCAAAATTGCTACAGAGTGGCTCCAGGAATATTCTTCTGAGTTTAAACACGTCAGATGGCCACCAAACTGCCCAGACATGAACATTAATGAGCATATCTAGGATGCCTTTCAACGTGCTATTCAGAAGAGATCTCCACCCCCTCGCTCTTACAGATATATGGACTGACCTGCAGAATGCATGGTGTCAATTCCCTCCAGTACTACTTCAGACATTAGTCAAGTCCATGCAACGTCGTGTTGCGGCACTTCTGAGTGCTCACAGCGCCCTAAACGATATTAGGCAAATTGTTTGGCTCTTCAGTGTATATATGAGGTGAAACATCATAGTAAATTTGCATGAATGTAAAATTTTGTTAATGTAATAATAAAAGAATAAATAAATTTAGAAGTATTTCATTTAAAATATTAATAAATAAACAATAAGGGTTTTTTACACAGGGCTTTACGCACTGTCGATGTTGAAGCCATTAGAAGCGGGATGGGACAGGGGACTAAGAACGAGAAGTAATGCAGCCTTGGCCTTTTTGAAGGAAGCATCCTGGCATTCACCTGGAGTGATTTGGGGAAACCATGGAAAACCCAAATCTGGATGCCCGGACGGGGATTCAAACCTACGTCCCCCAAATGCGAGGCCAGATCGTTAACCACTCACCCGCCATGCTTGATAAACAATAAGTGATGGGTCTTTAGGAGGATGTCTGGTATCCACGATAATTTGGTATAGATGCGGTGGTGGTTTCTGGGAAAACTCTGACTTCTCTGAAAAGCATTTATTGAAGTTGTTAAGAGTCCTGGGTATTGACATGTTTTGTTAGTGTAAGGTATAGCTTGCAGGGTTGGCTTGTTTGCCTGTGGCCATTCATATTGTTTGACAGTTGTGCTTTAGTTATTTTATTTCACATTGTTGTTACCCACGTCTTCGTACGTGTGGGCTTATAGCTTTTTGTATCCAAGTCTAGCAATGAAATTATAAGTTACATAAGATTTGTCCCAAGCAACAATGATTCGGCATAATATTAAGACATCGCTATACCGTTCTACTGTCAAACCTGTCTCATGAAGAGAATCAATTTCCAACAAATTTAAAAACAGAATAAAACGAAGGTGTTGGGAGGGGGTTAACTCAGGGCAGCTTCAATTTCAGCTGTCTCTTCTCTTCTTCTTCAGCATGAGCATCAAATTCTTGGGTTCTAATAACTTAAGCTGCTCGTGCTCTGTTAGAGATACACCTAAAGTCTGGTTTACACCTGCGAGGCATGTCAAAAAACAAAATAAACTGATGCCAGAAAATTTAGCCAGACAGAAAGTAATAGTACAGTGCAACAAAAATCGATATCTACACTAAATAATAAGTTTTGTCTGTAAATGAAATTTATTTACAGACCATACACTAACTGATTGCGAGAGAAGCACATCCTAAGTAACAGATTTAACATTACAGATGTACATACACATCTGTTTGCCTGTCATCATTTATCAAAACTTCATGAATAAAACTGTTATTCATATCGGGAAAATGTATCCCGTATTCTTCCTATTAATACAAAGTATTTCATTGTCAAATTCCATCAATATCGGTATAGCCATTTAGTCATCAAAACGAAACAAAAAGACAGAGACTTACTTTCACATTTATAACATTATTAGTGTAGATCACACACAAACTGCCGGAAAGAGAAACAAAGCCGGAGGGGCCAGTATAGAGTAAATAAAGTAAATGCTTATGGCACTGTTTGGCCATCTATGATTTGCCACGCATTCCACCCCTGAACTTATGGGACCTAAATTTTAACATGGTATCCTTGCAATGGAACATCCAGCCTTTGCTCATACTATGAAAAACAATTCCTAAAAATCTTTACTCCCAGAGCCCCAGATAGTTTTTCAGAGTTTTATCTAACAGGCAATACCGCTGCCTCGCGACTGTTAACGTTTCGTCATCGTGACGTCACGTTCACGTACAATCAATTTTTGTGACTATTGTGACCTCGTTACGCTCGGTCACAATAATTTAAAGCTGTAGAATATCAACATAAACTGATATGCCGAAGGTGAATCAAATGCAGGCGGCCGCTGGTAAGCGGCCGCAGATGTCCAATAACACATCAAAACTGGACATCTGGTTGTGTTATCGGACATCTGTGGCCGCTTACCAGCGGCCGCCTGCAACTGATCCACTGTCAGGGGTGTAAATGAATAATAAATAAATTATTAATTCAACTGAAATATGGCATAAGGCGTTGGCTGATGCGGGCTTGCATCATGGCGCGGCTTGGAAAACTAGGTCGCTAGAATTGCTGATCGAAGATCGCTGACCGGGCGGGGTGACGCACGCAAGCAACTCTTGCAGGATAATAAGGAGAGCCAGGTTTCTTATTAGCTTATCACTAGTTCCTAGTCACTTGAACTTGTGATTCGGGACTGGCATATACGCCTCAGGCACGGCCACCGACCCCACGTTACGCCGCTATCTTGCCAATACTTCCGTTAGTCAGAAACAGCAGTAGTTCCTGTCGCGGTGTGGACCGTACCTTCCGGGCGTAACTCACTTGTAGCTTCTACGAATAAACACACAGTACATCTTATTCTTGCAGTAGCGCTAGGACCCTCTCTGCCATCTAGGCGGCAGTGTCAGACCTGATTATTCCAGAGAGCGGTCTGTGCAAGTAAGTCCACTCTCACCACTCGCCTTCCTGACCACTAACGGGACCTACACGTATACTGCAGAAATGTCCCGTACAGATTGGTGTCAGAGTGGCTTCGAACCCGGGACTCTACGAGATTCGTACAAAGAAGCGGAAGATACGATTCGACGTGCGGATTCGAGACGAGAGGGAGGAACGTTTGACATGTTGGCATATGTTGTTCCTTCATTGAGTTAAGGATTGGACGGTATTGTCGGAATAGAATTTTTGAGGAAACGTGCTGCAATTATCGACTTTGCTAAGCATACGATTAGTCTACGACACCCATCTATGGGACACGTACTAATCCAGCTTCAAAGACCCGATGAGCACTCAAGGGATTCGATAGGCATATCTGAACCCGCTATTCGAGTGTTAAGGTCAATCGCAAAGGCGGACACTGTGCAAATTATACCTCCAAATTCTGGCAAAATCATCCATGTTCCTGTGGCGAAAAGCTTGGAAGTTGATATAGAATCAGTAGTATTAGTCGAGCCTCCACAAGATGCAGAATTTTTATACAGACGAAGAGTGTATATTAAAAGAAGTGTGTCATGTTAGAATAATAAATGGAGAAAAGTTTGTGCCAGTAGTAGCGGACAATTTTAGCAATTGCAATGTGGAAATCCCGCGAGGGTGTAGTTTAGCCGTTTTGTCAGTACTTGACAGTACAGATGTCGAGGATAATAGTAGTAATGGTATTGATGAATCATGTAATGGAAATGTGAAACAGATTGTGTTGAATAATGTAGATTTTAGAGGTAAATTAGAACATTTGTCTGGGGAACAACGGGATAAATTGCAGGAGTTACTGGATGAGTATAAAGTTTTGTTCGATACAAAGCGGGCCTTGCCGGCCACGGATCTGATCAAGCATACAATTGATACAGGGGATGCGAAGCCAATCAGGAAGAAGCCGTATCGAATTCCCATACATCAAAGAGAGATAGTTGATGAGTTTATTAACAAACAACTAGAGGAAGGAGTGATTCATAAATCTAAATCTGCTTGGGGGACTCCCGTAATATTAATAAAGAAACGGTCTGAAGACGGGGAGACCAAGTATCAATTCTGGTGGATTACAGGGGGTTGAATAGTGTCACAACACCAGACGTGTATCCTCTACCGTCCACAGAAACGGTGGATTATTTAGGGGGATGCCAATTCTTTTCAACCTTGGATTTGCGGTCAGGGTATTATCAAGTCCCTGTAGCCGAAAAATATATACACAAAACCGCTTTCATTTTGCCAAACGGCCTTTTTGAGTTCCGACGATGTCCTTTCGGTCTACGCAACATGCCTAGTTTGTTTCAGCATTTAATGGACACCCTGTTACATGGTTTCAAGCCCCATGTAACATTGGTGTATTTGGACGACGTTTTACTGTATTCTAGAATGTTCGAGGAGCATATCGAACATCTGAGGGAGGTTTTTGAGAGGTTGCGTAAGGCAAACCTGATGCTTTCTCTCAAAAAGTGCCATTTTGTAAAAAATGAGACAGAATATCTTGGCCACGTCGTCTCACGAAGGGAATAAAACCTCACCTGAGACTACTCGCGGCTGTGAAGGATTTCCCAACTCCTTCCAATGTTAAAGAGCTTCAGTCATTTCTAGGGCTGGCAAACTATTATAGAAAGTTCATTAAAGATTATGCCCATAAGGCGAAACCTCTTACGGAGTTGTTGAGGAAGGGGGCAGAGTTCAAATGGACACACAAGTGTGCGCAAGCTATGAACGAGCTTAAAGAGCTGTTGACATCACCTGCCATCCTTGCTTACCCCGACATGAAAAAACCTTTTATTTTTGCTGTAGACGCCTCAGGGGTGGCGTTAGGGGCAGTTCTATCGCAGGTAGTTGATGGCCTGGAAAGACCGGTGTGTAATGCTTTGAGACAATTGAGCCCTGCAGAAAAAAATTATAGTACCACGGATCGAGAACTGGCCAGGGTTATCTGGGGGATCAAATACTTCAGGTGTTATCTCCTAGGTTCAAAATTTGAACTAGTAACAGATCATGCTGCAATTAGGTACCTGTTGACAGTTAAAGATCCGTCGAGCCGATTGACCCGGTGGTCTATCCTACTCTCGGAATACGAATACACTGTCCATCATAAGCCAGGAATTAGTCACGGTAACGCTGATAGCCTAAGTCGCAAAGTGAGGGCGGTGACAGCTAAGGAAGCTCCCACTTTATCTCAGCTTCCTGTGGAGCAGTCGCAGGACCTCGAATGGAAAGACAAAAGATTTGTGTTGCAGGATGGACTGTTAAGGCGAGTAACGAGATATGGTGAGCGCGTAGTAGTACCTAAGTCATTACGTGAAACACTGATCAGTCTACATCATGACAGTGTGTATGCCAGACACATTGGTTGGAAAAGTGTAAATAGAACGGTTGCTAGAGAGTATGTGCAGAAATGTATAATATGCAACGAACGCGCAGAAGTTCCGCAAGCCAGGGAGAAATTGCAGTCTCTTCCTGAGGTAAGAACACCTTTCGAGAGACTTCATTTGGATTTAATGGGGCCCTTTAACCGAAGCGAGGAAGGTTATTCATACATTCTAACAATGATCGATGCGTTTTCGAGGTATCTGGTCATGATACCGCTCGAAAATCAACTGGCAGGTACGGTTGCAAATGCCTTTGTGGTTACTGGGTACTTCGTTTCGGTTGCCCGGCAAATCTTGTCTCGGATTGTGGAAAAAACTTCTTGTCGGAGTTATTCTCTCAAACGTGCAAACTTTTGGGAATAGAGAAGCTTAAAACCTCTCCGCACCATGCCATGGGCAATGACATTAGTGAACGCGTTCAAAAACAATTATCAAGTCATTGAAATGTTATGTAAACAAGTCTCAGAGGAGCTGGGCAAAATTACTTCCATATATGGTCAGCGCGTATAACGGGAGAGTGCACAGTTCCACGGGGAAAACACCTTTTGAAGTATTATACGGTAGGGAGATGAACGCACCATTCACGATCGGAAAGAGGTCAACAATCCAGAGGTAAGGAGCTTAGCTCATAAGTTAAAACGGATATGGAACAGCGTGCGTAAAAGTAACTCGAAGGCTTTCGATGCCTACAAAAGGCAGTATGACAAGAAAGCGAGACCGCAGAACATAAGCGCCGGATCCTAGGTTATGTTGAATTTTCCTTACATGAAGCCAGGTAGCTGCTCTAAGTGGAAAATGAGGTAGTCTGGACCACATGAAGTACTTAGTTGTACGTCACCGGTAAATCTAAAACTGCTGGTAAAAGGTAAGGAAATGATCGTGCATAAGAATCGGATACGACCATATGTGTGGCGCGAGAACGTGAGAGCGGGGGAGGAGAGGAGCGAGAGAGGCTCGAACCGAGCGCCGGAGGAAAGGAAGCAGCCGGCGCCCCCACCACAAGCAGTGGATCCAAGCAGAGAGAAAGGTAGGCATAATTACAACCTTAGAGGTCGCAGCGGAGCCAGGGGCCAGGACAGCGGCGAGTAATTCACAGAGTATTGGTAAGACCGGGAGAAAGACGAGAAGTGTAAATAATAGTGCGTACAATCTTAGAAATAGGCGGTAAGGGTAGAATACTTTCGGGGGAAAAGTAGAATTGCGTATTTTGTTAGTTATATACTTTTCCAGGATTTTCATTGTTACTGCACTGTCCAGGAGTGAACCAAGGACCTCAGGGTAGAGATCCAGCACAGACCATGCTATAAGAATTCTTAGTTGGCATTTCATTGTCTATGTATACGGATACGGATACTTGCCGTAATTCATCAGGTTGGAATTTGCCTGCCAGATGGACAAGTCAAGTATTCGCTGAGAGTTAACAATTCTTGCCCTCATGTTTCGATTGCAGCATTGTGTGCGTGCAGTGAGCCAAGTGGGACAGCGACACAGCGCTGACGCTGGGGATTACGACAGACTGCAAGCAGTGACTGGAAGTGCAAAGACACTAAGTATTGCAACGCATGCACTACAATTTAGTACAACGGAATAATTAGGGTATAATAAAGGTTATTAATTTTCAGGGATCCTATATATTAGTAAGAAGGGACATTAGTATTAAGTTTCGTTTTGGGTAGTTAAGTTTCTAGCATTTAAGTAAGTAGGAATTCATTTCATTGTAACCATGAAGTTGCTTAGGCAAGAATATTCTTTCCTTACAATATTTATGGGAGTTGTGCAGGTGCAGATGTTTGTAGTTACGCCCTTAACAAGCGACGTCATTTTTTCTAAAGGAGCTAACGTGGTAGCAACCAGTTTCCATTGGACCATTCTTGCGCAATATGATTTTAGTGAATTACGGAATCATAGTGCGCAACTATAAAACATTTTTGGGATTTTAGAGCAAACATTTGAAAAGAAACCCTTCCATTATGACGAAATCACGCATACAATTGTCGACAGTTTGCGGGTACTGTATCAAGCTTTGTGTCAAGAGTTTCAGGATTTAATCGATCTCCTCCGAATGAGAGGGTGATCGACCAAAACGAGCTTTATTCAATTTGGGGGGGGGGGGGGGGCCATAATACGTTATGCCCTTGGAACCCTCACAGAAGATGATGCGCGCATGAGTGTCGAAACAGCTAATTTTAACCACGAATTTGGAAGCCGCAATTACTAATAATACTGCTTCTATAAGGATGCTTGCGGATGCATTTATTGCAAAAGCAAGTGAGCTACAGGTTACCATGAACCACAATCTTAAGGAAATTGAGGCGTTTTTTGTTAAGCAATTGTATAGCACGCAGATTTTGCAACAGTTGGTAATGGCAGTAACTAATACACGCACTGAATTAACGCGGTTAAGAACAGCTCTGATGCAAGCTGCTGCGGGTAAACTTAGCGATGTGCTCTTAGGCCCGAAAGCTTACCTGCAGAATCTGCAACTAATCCAGAAACTATTAGGCACCGAGTGGTTCATGTTGTTTCCTTGTACACTAGAGAATATACATAGGTACTATCAGGTAGCAACAGTTAATGTGGCATTGATGGGGCAAAATTTGAGGGTGGTAATAGACATACCTATAGGCTCTGCCGATTCTGTTTTGGATCGGTATGACATACATACATTTCCGATTTTCTGGGAGCAGACTCGCCACCATATTAGGTGGGCGACCCATGATATACTGTTAATTAGTAAGAACCAGCAATCCTACACTGTGTTAAATTATAACGACCTAGGCAGGTGCAAAAGTTCCATCGTTACCAATTGTCCGAAGATGAAGTTACTGGACCATGGTGTAACCAGTTGTGAGGCATCAATGTTTTTTTCTGATGACTTTTCGGAGCAATGTCGACGGGAAATTATAATGTTACATAGGCCGTATTTGGCACCATTGAAAAACAATTGGATTTTTGCTATGCCTAAGCCAACATGCTGGGAAGACCAGATGCAGACGCATGTCAGCAAAATAGAATTAAGAGGGGCTGGTATAATTGGTAATGCAACTCATTGTCAGTTTATAGGGCAGAACTTTATCATTCCTCCTATCCATAGATCTTCCACGACGTATAACCTTGAATTTCCACAATACCACCTTCCAAAATTTAATAGGAGTATTTACCACAGCCATAAGCTTGTAGAATTAAATAAAACTGATCCAAACCTACTTAATACAGAGATTTAGAAACATCTGAGGCAGTCTCAAGACTCCATTAAATATAACCAGATATTAGCAGCAGTAGAGACGCAAATTCAAACACAAGGGAGACATAAGTTTATCATAAGTACCATAAGTTTAAGCAGCATTGTAGGAGTATCTATTATTATTGTCCTGGTATTGTACTTGTACCAGCATTATTCCGGCCAAGTAGCAAGGTTTAATGCTGAAGCGGCCATACCAACAGCGGCACAGATTCTTGTTGACGTTTCTGGGTTGTCGCGTAACGCTGACGCTAGTGCAAGCACAGAGTCAAACATGTAGAAGGCTATGCTTAGTCATGTAGCTGTAATCACTATTGTTATTATATGTATGTCATATGGGAACACACTGTAATAATTGTTTATGTCTTCAGGATTGGACACCTGGATCTAGCAGAACGGGTTGGCTGCTTATTTTTCTTGTTCTGTATATCTTGTAAACTTGGAGGTACTGTCCACAACTGCGGTCCACAAGCTTAAAGTAAAAATGAGATATGGAGTGACGTGTTAGCAGAGTAACGCTGTTTTGGTCGGTAGGAGTGTGTCAGGGGTGTAAATGAATAATATATAAATTATTAATTCAACTGAAATATGGCATAAGGCGTCGGCTGATGAGGGCTTGCATCACGGCGCAGCTTGGGAAACCAGATTGCTAGAATTGCTGATCGAAGATCACTGACCGGGCGGGGTGACGCACGCAAGCAACGCTTGCAGGAGAATGAGGGCAGCGAGGTTTCTTAATAGCTAATCGCTAGTTGCTAGTCACTCGAACTTGTGATTCGGGGCTGACATATATGCCTCGGGCACGGCCACTGACCCCACGCTACGCCGCTATCTTGCCAATACTTCCGTTAGTCAGAAACAGCAATAGTTCTGGTCGCGGTGTGGACCGTACCTTCCGGGCTTCACTTACTTGTAGCTTCTACGAATAAACGCACAGTACATCTTATTCTTGTAGTAGCGCTAGGACCCTCTCTGCCATCTAGGCGGCGGTGTCAGACCTGATTATTCCAGAGAGCGGCCTGTGCAAGTAAGTCCACTCTCACCACTCGCCTTCCTGACCACTAACGGGACCTGAACGTAAACTGCAGAAATGTCCCGTACACCACCTTTGGCATATCAGTTTATGTTGATATTGTACAGCTTTAAATTATTGTGACCGAGCGTAGCTAGGTCACAATAGTCACAAAAATTGACTGTACGTGAACGTGACGTCACGATGACTACACGTTAAACGTCGCGAGGCAGCGGTATTGCCTCTTAGATAAAACCCGTTTTTCATAATTCCATGACAATACGTATTATCTATAAAGAAAATAGTATCCTATGTCCTTTGTAAATGCAAATAGCATCTCCTTGTCACATTCCATCATGATCGGATTAGCTGAAAATGTAACAAACAGATAGAAAGAGTTACATTCACATATATAATATTAGTATAGATCCTATAAGGCTAAAAAGATTATTATATTGAATTACAATAGACCGAATTAGACATACATGTTTCTTCATTGATGTTGAGAGACTGCAGCCAGTCAATTGCCACCCCACACTTCCTTAAGCATCGGTCCACATTCCTGTACCTAAAGACTCTTTCCTTGTCTCCATTGATGCAACTTGTCTCTATACAAATACTACCCACAGTCAGGGTCTCAGTGCCCTGGAACACTTCCTGGCTCAGCGATCACCACACAGCCTACCGAGAACGTCTTTCATACATCCTCGGCTAACCTCATTCACTTCTTCAATTCTAAAGTATATCACCAGACTTGTGGCACTTCCATGGGTACCAAAAAGGTCCCATTATATGCAAAACTATTCTTAGGTCATCTGGAAGAACATTTCCTAAACCACATACCCTTTAAACCCGCTGTGTGTTTTAGGTACATAGCTGATATAATTATGATCTTGACACCCTGTGAAAACCAATTCGCAAAATACCTCAACAATAATAATTCCATCAACTTCACCTGGACTTACTCTTACAAACACAAAATGTTTCGCAATGTGGATATTGTGAGTAATATCTAGATTGCAATACCGCTGCAACCACTTACCGCCTCGTGATGTAAACACTTCCAAATGGAGAGAGTATGATGTCACTACGTTGTAGAATGTGAGGTGTTCAGGCCTTGATCGATTTGTGAATACACGTTAGGCCATAGAACATAACCAATAGTAATATTAATAAAAAAATTACGGATTGAAAAAGTTACAGAAAATTACTACTTGCATAATTAATAATATTATTAAAATACCAACAACATTCCAAACTGATAATTGACATCATTCATTAGTAACATTTCGTAATGTCGGTTCCTGTAATGTTAATATTATTAGCCAAAATACCATTGATTTGTTTTTGATTCCATTCTTCTGTATTTCCTCGCGTAGCCGAATTTGCTATTAAAATCATTCATATGAAATAAAATATTTATATAAAAAAAAAAGATTTTGTCAATAACCGTTTGCATTTAGGTTGTAACGCAGCTTGCACCATACTAACAGAGATAGATGTGATTTGTAAATTGGGTATTAGCAATATCATGTGCAACAGTTACATTTCACTATGGGCCATGCTGCATTAAGATGCAAACAACAGTAAAAGCGCAGATACGACTTAGGTATCCACAATAAGATGTTCGATAGTTATGTTTCAATGTAGCGCAAAATTAACGATTTCACAATATGAGACTACTTTCCATGGAAGGCCCTGTTAGTACTAAACATTTAAAGCTGAGAGCAGAATGTATATGCCACATTTAGCAACTTGGTGATGTCATACTCTTGGTTTAAGTTTATGTCACGATACACGACATCACTAACTTAAGATACAATGATTGTATCAATGCACGTGTGATTGAGGCTTTGATTTTGTAGCGAAAATATTAACAGAGATTGTGGTTAGGTTGAAATTCGGCCTGGACCAAAATGACAACAAAACCTTCTTGTCACAGCAAAAGGCACGAGGAATTTAGTTATTTAAACAACTTTCATAAGCACTATGTCACGTTGTGATGTCATGTATCGTGACGTAAACTACTCCCATACTCTCTAAATCCAGAAATGTTTACATTGCGAGACGGTAAGTGATTGCAGCGATATCGCAATCTAGATATTATCCGATATTACTTTATGGCACCATGCCTTTTACACCTCGTTCCACTAATTTGCAGCATATCTACAGCTTGACAGTTACCATCCATTTCATATCAAATGTTTCCTCCATTACAGCCTAACTTTCTATTGTGATGTAGAATCTCTCTATTTGTACTCCCAAAACTTATCTGAAGCCAACATTTCTCACTGTTACCCAACGTATCTTGTACAAAAACAAATCTCTTGTGCTCTCACCCAGTCTCTACATAACTATGATATGTGTGAAATATATTAGCAGCCCAACAGGACTAAGATTTCAACTGACCAAGTATTTGAGTACCGGGGCTATCGGCTCAATCGTAATTAATATATAAATTACAAAACACTTACTAACAATAAAATAAAATCAAAACAGCAATAGCACAGTGTCAGTGAACCAAATGTGTACGCGACAAAATAATACTTCAAACTACCTACCTGCAATATTTTTTAATCCACAGTCAATTTCCAGATTTCTTTACATTTCATTTAACAAATTAATACACTTCCACCCTTATAACCTATTTATTTCACCTGCGAAGATGAACTAATACTTACTCTACCACGTCCTCCGATGGTTGGTCATCTTGTCCAGACTCATCTTTAACTGTAATCACTTGCACCGAGTCGTCCTGCGGTTCGGATTCCTCAAAAACACTAAAAAAATCATCACTAAAGTTTGCCATGCCAGGAAAATAAAACAGCCCAACGCACTCTTTGTTTTTAATTCCCTTCTGCTTACTATTTACATTTATCTTTGAATTCTTAAAGGTTGTCTTTGGAAACAAACTTTTAAAGCTTAGAAGCAATAAAGTAGTCCTACTGGAACTACTCCATAGAGCACATATACAAATAGGTGCTATCTGCGAAACATGGTTAAAACCTGAGACAACCTTTGAACTACCAGGATACCATACAGTAAGAGCAGATAGAAACGACGGCTATGGTGGAGCGGCAATCATAATTCGGATGGATATAAAATACGAAGAGGTTAAAATAAGAAACCCTAATGCCGGATTAGATGCATGTGTGGTTGTAATAGGCAACGCAGAGTCAAAATTTGCAGTTCTCTCACTATACAGAGCGCCACAGACTGTGTTATCAAAACACATATTAAGTAACATAGTGAGGCAAGTTCCAGCACCGAAATTGGTCTTAGGAGATATAAACGCACATCACCAGTTATGGGGATGCCCGCAGACAGACACAGCTGGACAATGTGTCATGGAATTGATCGATGAAGAAAACTTGATTCTTTTGAATGACGGTGCACCCACTCGAATTGGCTCACCTAATCAACTAAGCTCAGCAGTGGATGTGTCAGTGGCGTCGATAAGCCTAGCACTGGAGGCGAACTGGAAAGTAATACATGAGTCATTGGGTTCGGATCATCTACCAATAATAATATCCTTGCCGACAGCAAAATTAACACCAGCTGTGATCCAATCACCCTACAAATGGAATATAGAAATAGCAGACTGGGGCACTTACGACAAGTATGTAAGGGAAAATATTGACTCCTATGAGGAATGTGGCGAGGTTAAAGAAGATTATCGTAAGCTGATAGCAGCAATAGAAACGCAGCAATGAAATCAATTCCACACAAGAAAGCAACGTATGTACGACACAAGGCACCTAAGGCATGGTGGGACGTGGAGTGCCAGAAAGCAATCTTCTTGCGAAGGAAGCTTTTAAAAAATACAAAGAAAGACCAACCCTGGAAAATTATCTCTATGTGAAACAGACAGTAGCTAAGGCAAAGAAGATGCTTAAGCAAAAGAAACGGAAAAACTGGGAAAATTACTGCTCAACATTAAATAAGGATACACCAATTCAAGAAGTTTGGAATACAATTAAAAGACTAAAACATAAAAAAACGAATGAGAAGTATGGAGAACCCTTGCCTGAAAATCTAGCAGAGGAGATCCTGATAAAAATGGCACCTCCCTCAGTGAACCCGGAACAATTGTGGACGGAGGAAGATACAAACCATGAACTGCTGCATCCATTCAGCGTACAAGAACTTGAAAAAACATTATTGTTTGGCAAAGGTACCGCCCCAGGGCCAGACAACATCCATTATAGAATGATCAGGAGGCTACCGGCGACTGGGAAAAAGCGATTGCTGAATATACTGAACAAGGTATGTGGGGAGGGAATCGACATCCCAACAATGAAGACGGCAAGAATAGTACCAGTGAAAAAAGCGGGGAAAAAAGATAACGAAGCAGAATCATTTCGACCGATCACCCTTCTCTCGTGCATATACAAGGTACTTGAAAGGATGATCAAGCACAGATTGGAATGGTGGGTGGAACACCACCATAACTGGCTGCCAACCACACAGCTTGGCTTCAGGAGAGGAATGGGAACCACAGAAGTCCTAGTAAACCTGACAACGGACATCCAGATATGCTTTGGAAACAATGAATACCTCCTTGCGTTGTTTACAGACTTGACCAGCGCATATGATAATGTATCAATAGCAGTACTACTAAGAAAAATGATAAAGAGGGGAATACCTGCAACCTTCACACAAAGATTGCAATGTCTACTATCAAACAGACGAATAATCATTAACAACGGAGGGAAGATAATTGGCCCAAGAACAACCAGTCATGGACTACCACAAGGATCAATCCTCTCCCCGCTATTATTCAACATTTACACCATAGACCTACATGAGCTGATGCCACAACATATCCGGCTACTCCAATACGCGGACGACCTGTGCTTTTACGTGGTCGATAAGCTACTGAACAACTGCATCGCAATACTTAACCAAACTATATGGAAACTTCAGCATTGGCTAATAAACAATGGCCTACAAATATCAGTACAAAAAACAGTAGTGTCAGTATACACGAGGCACAGACAGCCCTACGGGACCGATGTGACGCTAGGACCCTACAAAGTCGCAATAAGAACGGTGGTTAAATACCTGGGCATGTCTATAGACAGTAAGTTGGCATGGCGGGAACAAATAAAACATATAGTGAATAAATGTGAAGCAGCTATAAACGTCATAAGAGCAGTCTGTGGTACGTCTTGGGGTTCAGATCCTACTGTTACACTGAACATGTACCGAGCCTTGGTACGCTCTCAGCTGGACTACGGATGTATCTGCTATGGATCGGCGAGTAGAAATAATCTAATTAAACTGGATAGAGTACAATACAAAGCCTTGAGGGTATGCATAGGAGCGATGAAGACGACACCAACAAACGTTCTGTTGGTGGAGACATTGGAGGCACCATTAGATTTGCGAAGACGCTATCTAGCAGCAAAATTTATGCTCAAGCAAACACAGTACAGCCATACATCAATTATGGAAAACATTAGGAAAATTGCTATAGCATATCACATGGAAGGGTATTGGAAACGGAAACAGGCACCTCCTCTGGCAATGGAATACTCCAAAGTCAGAGACCTACAAAAAGAGATACGGGTGTCAGGAAAACTACCCATCTATGAAAACAGATATAAGCTTTCGCTCATAGTAGCTAAAATAAAAGACGATTCATGCCAGTATAAAAATGCCATCGATCACATCGTACAAGTTCAAGAGTTTCTGCAAGAAACGTCGTCAACGAAAGCTATATACACGGACGGAGCGAAGAACGAAATGGGGACAGGCTGCGCTTTCATAGCCCCCAAAACAGGAGACTTCGGATACTACAATCTCAACCACCAAGCATCTGTAATGACAGCTGAACTTACAGCAATCCTGGAAGCCTTAAAATATGCGGGAGGAAGTAGGGAAGATAAGATTATTATATTAACCGACTCTCGTTCAGCAGTAATGATACTGAAGAACCACATAGCCCAGCGTCACAACAACCAACTAGTCTATGATATAATGAAGGAAGTAGATAAGCTACAAAGCAGGGAGAAAGAAGTAACAATAGCATGGGTTAAAGGCCACTGTGGTATGCGAGGAAACGAAATGGCAGACAACCTAGCCAAGAAAGCTATCACGGACGGAGTAAGACGCCCACACAAGATTCCTGCGTCGGACCACCTGAAGAAATTCAAAGAAGCACTGAGATCTAGATGGGAAGACGAGTGGGCACGTACAGCAGAGTACAAAGGAAGTCATTACAGGGAAATCCACCCGCATATACCTAAATCACATTGGTACAAAAAATGGAGGGTAACCAGAAAATTTTATGTAACAATTATGCGTCTGAAAGCCAACCATGGAGCCTTTAAGAAACACTTACACCGCATCGGAGCCCAAGAGACGCCTTACTGTGAGTGTGGAGAGGTGGAGGACACCAACCATCTGTTATTAGGATGCCCGATGAGAAGAGCAGCAACAGAGAAGCTCCTCAAGAAACTACGCGACCTGGGTTACGTGGGCCCAACCAGGGTCACTACACTTCTGGCCACTGAGGACGTCAGAACGTATAAAATAATATATGAATTTTTTATAACGATGGGAATTACAATATAGATATGTTTCTGAGATTATGTTGTATATTGTTCTTTCTTGTATTAATTTTAATATGGGACAGGGAAATTGGGAAAGCATGTAATTGTATATGCTATACTGTAAATTAAAGTCTGTTTAGTATTAGTGTAATATACGAAAACATAAAAAAATTTACAATGTAATGTATACGTCATGTTAACTCTGCTTAGTATTAGTATCTGCAAATACATAATGTAAAATTGTATACATAGGATGGCTGTATGGTCAGGAAACCAAAAGCCAATAAATAAAAAAAATTAAAAAAATTAAACTATATATTGTCTCTGATAGCAATAGTCATGGCAATAGTAACTAAAAATATACAACTTGCTGTGCAGATAAACGTACAAACTATAAGTGTATAGTGAGGCAAAACTTTAAATAACTGGCCTTTTAACAAAATACTGCAAATTAAAATAATAGAATTTTAAGAAAATTAGTACCTTCCAAAGGAACTGGAAAGGTGCTTTAAGATTTCTCGGGCGTGCAGCCGGGTCAATTGATCGCAGATGTACGAACTGGAAAGGAATTCTGTACCAGTTCATTTCAAGTAAAGAAAACATAGAAAATTCTGGTAGCTTATAATTCAAGTGTCTGATTCGAAATCGGGTTCCCTCGTAGAGGAATTTCTCCATGGGTAACCTAGCTAACAAACACAATTTATACCACGGAGGATAGAAAAGAGAGGACCCGACACAAGGGATCTTAACCACGCATCGAAGTGAAGCCAGGATCAGAGTAGAGGTCTAAAAGTAACGAGAAATTCTGTATCCGTATGACTGGTTTAACGCCAAGCCAGTCTCTACAAGTCAATCCAGTCACGTCTAAGTCCGTCAAGTGCAAGCTTGTCCAGTCAAGTCCTGTTGTTTCACACCAAACCCGTCCGGTCAAGTCCAGTGGATACAAGTCAGTTGTAGCAAAATTTTTGTGATGGAGGTTGAGCTGCTTAAATTTATAGTTTTGCGACGGATAGTCCGCTGAAAAAAATAAATAATAATAAATAAATAAATCAAGGTGTCGATTGTGGGTTCATCCAGTCAATTTAAGAAAAGATATGTATGGCATATTTATTCATTTATTTCCGTACTTGCTGCATGATCCGTTAAAATTTTATAATTATTTTCGAATGAAATATGAAACTCAATGACTTGGTTCGGGAGGAAATTGTTAAGAAGAACACTAATTACCGTAAATCTAAACAACTAGAACATCGGCTAGCAATAGTTTTAAGGTAAGTGAACAGAAATATTACTTTTATTGGAAATTTGAATTTATTACGACACACACACACACACACACACATATATATATATATATATATATATATATATATATATACATATAAAAGGGGGTAAAATAATCAAAAACTAAAAGTTCAAATCTTGTTGGAACAAAGCCGACGGAGGATTTATGTGTTGCTGGTCTCGGGTACCAGAGTACTGATTAGAGTTAGAAGAAGTAAATGAGTCCAAAGAAGGCAAAGCATGTGCATTGGTTGTAGTTTCCGCAAAAGAAGCTGAGCTATGTCCGCTTTGAAATTCAAATTCTCATTCGAAATTAGTCACTTAATTTGAGGTAGTAAACTTTTGAAAGTAATAAATCTGATTCATTATTATCCTCAGTTTTTGTAACTGTAACAAATATTGCTTATCAATGTCATCTTTATAATTACTTTGCTTCCTTTTCTTCGCACGTGGAACGGTAGTTCCAGCAGTACTCCTTGTTGCAGTGGCTCACCTGTGTCACAACTCGCGTGGTTTTCTAGTGGATCGATTGTTATTTTTACTATTTTTATTTTATTTATCAATCTTGTTTCATAGATCCCTGCTGAGGAAGCACCTCTGGGATGTGAAACATGTCATGGTTAATACACATACGTACAATATGAGTCATAATCATAGTAAAAACAAGTATATGTTCCAAAGACAAAATTATTAATTTTTACAACTGAATTTTGCAAAAGTCGTATTGAATACAATTAATTAATTTGTTCAAACTCTTGAATGGAGTAGAAGGAGTTGAGAATAAGATAAGCTCTCAGTTTTTCTTTATTATCGTTATTATCTGCAGACTGTTTTATACTCTTGGGAAGTTTATCAAACAGATGTATACCAAAATAATTAACTCCTCTTTGTACTAATGACAGAGATGTTTGTGTTTTGTGCAAGTTATTTCTGTTTCTTGCATTGAAATTGTGTACCTGTGAATTAGAAGTAAACAGGTTAAAATGATCTATGACAAAGCACATTACAGAATATATATACTGAGAAGTCATTGTAAGAATATTGAGTTTTTTAAAAAGTTGCCTGCAAGAAGTTCTTGGTTGTACCCTACACAACATCCTAATAACTCTTTTCTGTGTGATGAAAACTTTTTTACTTTGTGAAGAGTTTCCCCAAAAAATTTATGCCATATGACATCACTGAATGAAAATATGAGGAGTGCACCTGTTTCGTTAATTCTAGATTTGCTGTCAGAGAAAGTGTTCGTATTACAAATTTATCACTACTTAACTTCTTCAGTAGTGAAGTGATATGTTCATGCCAACAGTTTCTTATCTACTTGTATACCAAGGAATTTTATACTCTTTGTTTCTAATATTGTGTTATTTTTATAGCTTACTTTTAAATCTGGCTGTGCATAATTTTTTTGTTTTAAACCTAATATAATGCGTTTTTTTCAAAATTTAATTTTAATGAATTTGCCTTAAACCAATTTACTACTTCAGTAAGTACTTCACTTACACTAAATTCTAGATTGCTACTTGGTGTTTTTCTCACAGTAAGGTTAGTGTCATCTGCAAATAAAACACCCTTAACTTTGTCATATAAGTTTCCAGGAAGGTCATTGATGTACAACAAGAAGAGGCGGGGTCCTAGGACAGAACCTTGTGGTTTTCCAAGTTTTATTTTCTCCCAGTCTGATGAAGAGACTTTACTTATTTTAGGATCAAAAATGGAAACTTTTTGCATTCGACTTTCCATGTATGATTTAAACCATTTACTTGCGGTTCCAGAAATACCATAGTATTCCATTTTGTTCAAAAGTAATTCATGATTTACACAGTCAAATGCTTTTGCAAGATCATAGAATATTCCTACAGGGCTTATTTTATTACTCAGTTCCTCAAATGTGTTATTTAAAAATGAATATATATATAGATGATCCTTTTTGGAACCCAAATAGGCTATTAAACAGTATTAAAAAAATATTGTAAATTGAACTCATTCTCGTAGATTAATGCTTCAGGAAGCTAATTTTTTCAATTTTGAAAAGAAAAGTGGATTATTTTTAATAAAAAAGCGAAATAAAAATCATACCTTTCTTACCTCTGGTCACGTGACAGAAAACGCTCTAGGATTGTTCGTCGCTTGAGTGACGTCACACGTCTGTAAACGCTAAGGTTGGAAATGGGGCGTTTCCTATTATCCGTGTTTTCAACTATTTTTATTGTTTGTTGCTGGTCATTTGTTGTTATTAATGAAATTTCATTTTGAATACAAAATCGAGAACAACTTATAAATCATACAGCGGAAAAATATCGAAAACAGACGCCTAATTTGTGGGGCTGGTTATAGAAAAAAAAAAACTGACTTTATTCTCCTGAGCTTAAAACTGTAACAGCTTCAATTTGAGACTCATTTATATTTAAAGTTAGAGATTGATAGTTTTGCGTTAGCAAACCATACATCGAAAAATACTGTACGCGAAATTTGTACAGTCATGCTGAAAATAAAGAAAAGTTGTATGGGTGTCACAAATATACGCAAACAAGGTATTTCTTGTAGCTAATAAGCAGCTCTTTCAAATAAATATAGTAAGAGATCGGCATAATGTGGTATAATGAACTCAACATGAAATTGGCTCAATATTTTGTTTAAATTAAAAATAATCTCTCTCTGTTTTAATGATGCTCTTGTATCACGGAAAAATGATGCGTAAACTTACCGTGAGTCTCGCCAAAAGCAATAGCAACACACAAATCACTACTATCACGCAGAAACACAGCGTAATCTTCGGCCAAGCTCAGTGGAATGGCGCAGCCGACTGGAACGCTTGATCGGTAGATCACAGGAAACCCATTGTTCAAACTATTTTTTCTATGGTTAGGCGTCAATTCGTGGAAAATAATCCTTTGTTCCGAGTAATATGGTTTATGTACTTTGAACATAAATAGCTATTTTGCCTGCACAGACTGTTATCAAAATTGACTTTTCTCGCTATAGATTAAAAAATATCACACTGTGCGGCGTCCTCCCGGATGCGAGGCCAGAGCGTTAACAGCTCACTCACCACGCTCGAAACAATTAGATATTGTGGGCCATTTTTCTTAATTGCAGATTAAAGATTATAGATAAGTGGTATTTTTGGTCAGTAAAATTTAATTTGTTTGTTTATTCATTTACCTATCTCGTTTCACTTCATCTCACACGTAAAAACTGTGGAGTGTTTAGTATTAACATAAAGAGAAGCAATTAAGAAGTAGTTTCCGGATAACTGCGTAATTGAAGAGTGGTAATGGAATTCAGAACGTCCTACGTTCGAACCTTGGTTGGGATAATATTTTTTACGTGCATTTTTCCGTTTTTGTTTGCTGTTTTCTGCACTACCATGTTTTTATTCGAAGAATTCATAACGGTTGCTAAGCGTCATGCAAGCGTTTGAAACAAATTGCTACCATACATGAAAACTTTTAATTTTTAAACTTACCAGAGAGAGAATATCATGCAAAAAATATAGTTGCATGGCGGTCAATAATGGAATTTATTTTATAACTGACACTTGTAGAAATTTCATGCTAATCTTGCAACAGTTGGGGAATGCGTTGTGTCCTTTTCGTTGGAATTTTTACGTGACTATAGCATTGCAGGTTATCTTCCTGACATAACTGCGTCTAGTAGGCGGTATTCACTTTTAATGTCCAATTATTTTTAATTTTTATTAAAAAAATCCTGTTTTTCAGTTTGCAAGTAACGTCAAATTTCCTTTTTGAAATCTTCTTTGGTTGTTCCAAATGGTTGTAATTCACTAATATTCAAGAAGTTGTGAAGCCTTCAGAAAAAAAGAAAACAAAAATTAAATTGATGTTTCGGTGGATTTTCGGAAAAAATTATTATGCGATGCAACCAAAAGCAACTAGTATCCAAAGAAAATGACAAAAGAAAACAAATTGTTCATATTCCGAAGCGAGGATCGAATCTTAGGACCCTAACCCTAATAATTCTCGCCTTAAACAACGTATTACATTTAACTCTACGAAACTACGGTGTAAATGACCTTCATAGAAAATCGTAAGCGAAATTGTCGCAATATCAAATTGAATTTGTTACATTTTTAAGCTCCACAGAATAAAACTCAGTGGTTGTTTCTATAGCTATCCCCACAAATAAGGCAATATTTTTCCGCTGTAGGCTCTTACAAATTGTTTTCTATTTTATATTCAAAACTAAACTTCATTAATAACAAGAAATAACCAGCAACAAACAATAAAAATAGTTGAAAACTTGGGTAATAGGAAACGTTCGATTCTCAGCGGCAGCGTTTACAGACGTGTGACGTCACGACTGTCATTGTGCACGCCAGGCAGCAAAAGAGCTTTTTGGCAGGGTTTTAACTTTGAATTTTACGCAAAATGATGCACTTTGTTAAAAAATCTCTTCACTCGTTGAATAAGGTGTACCAACAAACAATTTAAAACCATTTTCAAGAAGTACTCAAATACCCTATTGTGATTTAGTGAGGATATTATTTTGTTTAACATGTTTAATTACTCTACAGTACACGACTTTTTCAAAAATGTTTGAGAATACTGAAAGTAATGAAATGGGACGATAGTTATCTACAAATGTTGCTTCTCCTTTTTTTAAAACTGCTTTTACAACTGCATATTTTTGTCTATTTGGAAATACGCCTTCAATTAAAGATTCATTACAAATGTGGGCATGTACACGAATAATACAATCTGAAGATCTTTTTAGTAATTTGTTTGAAATATTGTCATATCTGCAAGAATTTTTAGGTTTTAATTGTTTTATGTGTTTATTTATTTCTGAGACTTTTACTGGTGGTAATTGCGTTTCTACAAATTTATTTGCGAAAGGAGTCTGAAGAAGCCTTAGCGCACTATGTGGGGATTGCTTTTCGATGCCTAATTTCTCTACAACTGAAGTAAAATTTTTGTTAAATATTTCACAAAATTCCCCTACTTCACTATGAACAGATCCATTTTGTTCTATTTTTATGTCTTTAGTGTGATTTACAGATTTTTCTGTTTCAATTTTTATTATATTCCATATAGTTTTCAACTTATTGCCTGAATCTCTATTTTCTCTGATATATACCTCTTCTTGGCCTTTCTTATTACATTTCTTAGTTTTTTAGAACAAAGTTTATATGTTCATACCTATACAGTGTATAGTTATCTGATTCTCATACTTTTAAGTACAGGTCCCTTTTTGCTTTTATAAGATACTCTAATACCCTTTGTTATCCATTACTTACCCAGTTCATTGTTTGGAGTATTGACAACTTTCCTTTTTTTGATACTTCCTTCGAAAAGTGTTAGAAATATATTGAGAAAGGAATCAAATTTTTCATTATCACCCTGTGCATGGTACACTTCTGACCATTGTTCATTATTTAAGGAATCTATGAAATGTTTTATATTGTTTTCATTAATATTTCTTCTATATACCCAACTTTTCTTTATAACCGGCCCCTGAGAATTTAGATGCACGACTTCAACAGTCGTCAATTCCTCACTTTGTTCTGGAATGTTCCCTTTGAATTTTTTCTCGTTTTCAAACTGTCGTCCAAAAACGTCATCAAGGCAAAGAATGGCCAATTGACATCTGCCTCGTCTGCCTGAGACCCTGAAGATACATTCTTCAGTTTTCTCCGTTCCGTCATAAAATTACTCCGGATGTTTTGCCACTTGTTTTTTGCCTCTACATCTGAAACAATTATATGTATAAAAATAAATAATAACCACTAATATAAAAATAAATATTACTTTGATCTATTTTGCTTTTAGTTACCAAATTATCATTTCAATTTCCCTTAAATATTTTATTTCAAATGGCTACTACTAACCCCATTAATTTTTCATCACATTTATATATAGTTCTATTGTTTTCAGAGATTTGGCAACTGGGGAAAGCTTTTCATCCCTCAGCTACACATTTCGCGTGGGTGTGAGTACCATTCATGACGTTGTTGTGGATGTGAATGAAGCAATATGGAAAATTCTACAACCCACGTACATGGCTGTACCAACGGCCCAGGAATGGCTCAGGATTGCTTCTGACTTCAGTGACATTTGTAAAATGTCTAACTGTATTGGCAGTATAGATGGGAAACATTGTACCATTAAATGTTCTCCACAAGCAGGTTCGCAGTATTTCAATTACAAACATTTTCATTCAGTAGTACTAATGGCCATTGCCGATGCCAAGTGCAACTTTATAATGATTGATGTTGGAGCTTATGGCCGAAATAATGACAGTAGCATTTTCAACGAGTCATTAGGGAAAGGCATTTTTACTCACAAAACTACACATCCCTACCACTCAAGAAATCCCTGAAACAAATGTAACAATGCCATTTTACTTAGTTGGTGACGAGGCCCTCCCGCTTCGCTCCAATTTAATGAGATCGTACGCGAGAAGACAACTGGATTTTTCCAAACGCGTATTTAATTACAGACTTTTAGTAGCACGTCGCATAGTTGAATGTGCTTTCGGAATACTGGCAAAAAAATTTGGTATTTTCCAGAAACCTATTGCAACTGATGTAGAATTGACCGAAGCATCCATTCGTAGTGCCTGTGTTTTGCGTAATTACATTCGACTAAATGAAGAGGATAATACATTCGAAAAGCGATTTCTGGACGATATGAGAGAAGTGAATGAGCTTCACCCTATCCCACTAACTTCTGAAAGAAGAGGTAGTTGTGAAGCCACCAGAATCAGGGAAACATTGACTATTTTATCTCGCCAATAGGATCTGTGCCTTGGCAAAATGATCAAATTGATTGTTGAAGTACGAACATATATCACTTCGTTACATCTACTTTTTGTTACTTTGTCAATTAAAACAAACTGTTGTGAATTAGAGTAAGAATTGTAAAAAATAAAATATACAATAAAAAATTATAATAAAAATAACTTACCAGATGTTTTCAACTGATTTACAATTTCCTTCCAATTTCAGCAATTAAATCTCTGTTGCGGTGATTCGGATGCTTAACATCATAAATCTCCTTTCGTTCTCTAACCAGTTCTATTAATATCTCAACATCCATTTTAGAGGGTTATGAAAAATATACACAAAATACTCACTTTGCACCAAGTCAGAAACAATGAGACTGGACTGGACGCACCAGAATCAAGACAGGTTGGGTCCCCCTCCACTCGACGGGACTGGCTTAAGACGGACGGGACTGAGACGCTACCTGTGTGAATGAAAAAAGGGGAGTAGGTATGTTGGACTTTCCTTTTGACTCAGCTGGACGCTCTTAACTGGACTGGACGTGCTCGACGCGACTGGACGCGTCTGGTGGGAAGCACCCTATGTATTCCTTACTAAACCAATCGGTACCCGTTACTTACGAATCGTTACTCGTTACTTTTGATACAATCGAACACTAACATAAAGCATCGCATCGATTCACATCGCATACGGCGTAACTTCGTTATTATTGTATCGTTTCGTTACTCGTAGTTACTTTTGATACAATCGAACACTAGCATGGAGCATCGCATTGAGTCGCGTCGCATACGGGATGGCTTCGTTCGCACTTGGTAAATTTTAAGTATTTTGTTTATTTACGAAAGTAAGTTTAGGTAAGTTGTTCATTTGGATAAAACATAAAGTAAAGTAAATAGTACATGGATCTTACGAAAATCTCTGAATGTGTACTTGATTTACTGTAATGAATATTATATACGAAATAATATTCTGATTTCAAAACAAACACCTGTTATCAATAAAAAAATAATAAAGAAAAAAGACCTGGCCTTTCACCTGACTGTGACATATCTAGTGACAATAACTACTGATGGTTATTTTTTAAAGTAGGCTAGTCAAAATCCTGCATACAAGTCTGCTACAATAATGGGACATGTACCTATTTAACAAATAATATAATAATATAATCTCATCAAAGTATTTCGTTTATATAGGAGATTTTACCACTGTCTTCCTTAACTGTTTTCATTTATTTTTTGTAAATTCTTCATCACTTTGTGATTAGTTTCGTAATTGTTGTGGCGTCGCGGTTACAACATTCATTGGAGTAGGTATGAAAAGTTGGGCATGGAAGGGAAACGATGACCATGACCACAAGCTGGCACTCGATTTCAGGCACAAGGGTGTAGGAAGATGCGCCCGACAAATTATTGTTTATTTTGTTTAAATCAGTAAAAAAGTTATTTAATCTTAACTGTATCTGTTTCATTTTTTTAAATTTATACAAATAAGCGTAATAAAGATTTCCACCGATTGTAGTTGTATAGTTGACTGGGTAGCAATAGTAACTTAGTGTTAAGTTCTGGTATAACACAGTCTTGGTCTGCGTGCGGGAAAGGTTATACGTGGGCTATGCGAGATTTTATTTTTGTTGAATTTTATAATCAATAGTAATTATATGTTGGAATTCCGTTTGAAAGATATTAAATTAATTATCAGTGATAATCAAGCAGTATATTTTGGTTTACTGAAGTTGTTAGATGGAATCATTAGTGTCGTGTGCGTATTTACTGGCGCGATATTAGTTACTCGTAATCAAAAGTAAGAGCTGTTTCGGCTTGCTGTTCTCGTGATGACCAAGTGGGCCAGGCATACATGACACACCGAATGGAGTAGCAGCTTATATCTTACAGGAATACATCAGTGCTAAATTCATTCATTCTGATAAAACTATGCTCATACATCACATTAACCTCACATCTTCTGGTTAAACATGCCTTTCCAAATGATTATAAAATAATTCGCAATAGAAGTAACATTCGTTATGAACATGATGCCTCAGAATGCAGTATTGTATTTATCAGAGCCTCAAGATTTTTGATTCAAGACATATTCGGTCAAAAAGTCAGCGATAATCACATTATAACTTCTGGCATTGTTTTCAAAGAAGTTTTGTAAAGTAGAGAAGAGAGGTCATCTGAAAGAGCCAATATTTTTTAAATATCTACTTTTTAAATGTTTTACTGTTAAACGTGTAGTATGAAATAACGACTTTTTACAGTAAAAGTTATATTTATTTCTACAGTTCAAAATAAAATACCTTTCATTAATAAATACATTCATTTACTTATTTTCTCATAATTATATTATGATTTGGTGATTGACCACGATACTATTCGCATGGGCCAGCTAGTGTAAAATAATTATTCTTTTAAATATATAGGAGTTCCTTGCTTAAGCTGAAGAGAACTTAACTAACATCAGCCAGTCTGCTGGTACCTAAAATGTCTACGAGATAGCGTTAGTGCCGTTTCCGAGATACAAAATTCAAGAAGTGCTGATTTTTTTGTAAAATCGCGTTTTTTCAGGGAAGAAACCTATTAAGAACGTATTAAAAAAGGAAGGTGTAAGAACCTGTGAAGATTTATATCGCGATGCATGATAACATTGACATGCGATATAAAGAATGTATTAATTCGCGTGAGATTGAAGTTTGCTTTTCTATCGGCGATATTAGCAGAGATAGCAGTTAGGCTGAAATGCAACCTGAACCAAGTGGGCAACTGAAGCTTTTTGCTACAGCACAAGGGACAATAAATTACGATGAGCTTTATTTTATAGCAATTCTATTTAGTTAAGCAACTGCAGAGAAATAAATTACCATAATACTCCATTAAACCCGTCATTTTTGACGGGCTTTGAGGCTGGTTTACTAATAATAACCAAATTTCTAGTACCTTATCCTATAACAAGAACATTCCAGTGCAGGTCAACCTAACCATAATCTGAAGTAAAATTGCCGCTACAAAATCAATCAGTCCTAAATATAATAGTTTCTTAATTACTTATTTCAATCTTAAATATAATATTTTCGTATTTACCTATTTCCAAAAATAGCAACTTCCCAGTAAAAATAATTTAAGTATTTTTAGCTACCTATTAACTATGGTAGCGTGATTGAGGAGTAAAGTTCTTATCCAAGTTAATAAAACCGTTAGAAACGTAGTACAAATTTAATTAGACTACTTTATCAAATAATCTAGGATCCATATAGAAGATGCTAGAAGTATTTTGGAAAAAATCGTGACTGAAAAGTGTGGCGCCCGTAGCAGGTACGTGGCGAATGGGGTGGGTTGTAGTTGGTGTAATAAGTGCCTTCATTGAGCATCTAAGGAAATAAATGAGGCTCTCCTATGGTTTTGTCCACTTTGTCTTAGGGATTAAATGTTGAGGGAAATGGACGAAACGATCAAGGGGTTGCGTGAAAGGGTCGGTTTCTTGAGGCTCAGCCTGTGGAGGTTTGGCCTGTGGAGGCTCATCCTGTGATGGCTATGCTTGTGAAGCCTCCGCCTTTGGAGGATCATCCTGAAGATTCTCGGCCTGTGGAGGCTCGGCCTGTGGAGGCTCAGTCTGTCAAGGCTAATGCTATAGAGGCAGAAAGTGTAGATAGTGGGTTGGAGGAAGTTGAGAAGAATGGGTGCGTGTTGGTAACAGGTCGTAGAAGAAATATGGTCAATAGATCGAAGAAGCCAGACACTTCAGAAAATATGTGGAAAAATAGGTTTGACCTGTTGTCAGGAAGAGAAGAGCCTCTTGTAGATGTAGGAGTAGGTAAGATGCAGCAGGCCATTAGGAATAAGGGCGTGCAAGGAAAGAATAAAAAAAAATGTTCTGCTGCCAGGTATTAGCCATGGGATAAGTGTAGGCTCTCTTCTGCAGGATCAATTAGGCAATGGTTACCGGGTCACAAGTTTCTTCAAACCTAGTGCAACATTAGGTCGGGTAATAGAGGATATAGGTTCACTTTGTACTAGTTACACTAAGGACGATAGAGTACTGATAGTGGGAGCTGTGGGGTATAGTATTGATAGAAACGCGAGAGTGACCTGAGGAAGATGATGAAGGAGGCGCAGCATACAGGCGTTGAGCTCATGCAGGTCTTAAGTCGCCATGACCGACCACAATTAAACTTTGCTGTGAGGTGGGTAAAAGGAAGAGCTACTAGCAAAAGGCATTAGTTCTGTGTTGGGATTTGTGCCTGTGAACACCACTGGTAGGTGGGGTTTCAATAGGCATAGCGTACACATGAATAGAATTGGCAAAGGGTTACTTTTCGAGTTGTTAGCTAAAGCTGTACGGAAGCCCACTTCCTGTGATGATGAGGTCAGGACTGTGTATTTTTTTGCTGCTGAAGGGAGGGAAATATATTATCAAAGTGATACTAATTTCAGATCCACGATGGGGAAAATCACAGATGTTAAAGAAATAGTTTAAGTTGCTGAAAGAATAACTGACTGCGGTAGTACAGGGAAGGAGGAGGTTAATGGTAAAAATATAAAGGTGGTAATAAGCATGTTACTGGTGAACTATAGAAGTATAATGAACATAATTTTACAATTTACAAACTTAATAGAGATTCACGAACCACAAGTAATTGTAAGGGTAGTCAGTAGATGTCACTTGTCTTACCTGGGACAAAAAATCTTAAGCCGGCCCCGGAAGGGACTCAACTCGTCCACGTGACGTCACAGTTTTAAGTTCTTAGCATTGCGGGAAATTCGAATGGACCAAAGGAGGCCAAGGTTTTATGACGTCACAAGATGGCGGACCGTTAGTTCTTTGAGTGCTCGACTGGTGGCAGCATCTCCTTGGGACGCTGGACCGTTAGTTTTTGGGGCACTCACGAGATGGCGGCAACTCCCTGGTACGCTGGGAAGTTAGTTCCTTGACCGGCCACCCAGATGGCAGCTGCTGTCAAGTTAACCTTTCGGGAAATTCCGTCAGGACTTGTTGCAACTCGTTCACGGTGGACCACTTGTGTCAACACACGCTGGTATGCGCGTTGTGAAACGTGTGCTGTGCGGGCATATTCCTAGCGTGTCGTTAAGCAAGCAATTTGCGCGCGCCATGTTTGCGACACTCCGCCTGTATATATAGCTGCCGACCATGTGGACCAGGCCTCATTGTCTTTCAGTTGCTGGTTGCACTTGGAGAGTCGGTACACCATTGTTCGCCATGGAACATTCTCAGTCTGCTTCAGGAAATGTTAAGTGATTTTGAATAATAAATTATCATGTGATACTAAATATTTCCTTTTTCGAAAACTGCCGGTGCTGTCGGGCACAGATGTGGATGATTTATTCGCTAACTGTAAGTGAATTTCCTTTTTTGTTGGTTGTATTAATTTAAACTATTCAAACTAAATTTTCTTTTCTTCTCTGTTTCAGATCTACCGGAGATCTCATCACTGTTTAGTGAAGATTTAGCGAGTGTTAAGTTTCTTAAATGAAATTAATATATTTTTGCAGTATATATTCCATCGTTTCATACCTTTTTTTCTATTGTAGAACCACGAGTTATCTCAACTCTGGAGCTGGTGGTGCGTTACTCTTTTGCTGGAGGTATGTGTTTGACTGTAATTAATTTTTTATTTCTCGTGCGTGTGATTGATACTACAAATTTTTCTTTTTTCTTTTGTAGGACCGCCAGTGGACCCTGTGAGTGCCTCAGCTAGCGGTGGTAAGTATCTGGCTGAAGGAAATTTTTTCCCCCTCGTGTGTTTTTGTGTCCGATACTGATTTTTTTTTTTCTGTTGTAGGTCTGCCACTGATTTCCACTCCAGAGCTGATGGCATGATTCAATGAAAATGATTTTGCAAGTGGTAAGTGATATTCTTGAAATTTATATATTTCTTGCTGTAGATATATTCTTGTTTGATACTAAAAAAATTATTTTTCTGTAACCACTAAAATTTTTTATTTTTTCTGTTGTAGGTCCACCAGTGGATCCTGTGAGTGCATCAGCTAGCGGTGGTATGTATCTGACTGAAATTATTTTTCCCCCTCTTGTGTTTTTGTGTTTGATACTATTTTTTTTCTGTTGTAGGTCTGCTACTGATCTCCACTCCAGAGCTGATGGTATGCTTCAATGAAAATGATTTTGCAAGTGGTAAGTGATTTTCATGAAATTTATATGTTTCTTGCTGTAGATATCGTCTTGTTTGATACTAAAAAACTAAATTGTTACAGGTGTTAATGCATGACATGCATCCTCTTCTTCTGAGCTGGCGAGGTATTTTGCCAATTGTAAGTTAAAAATTTATTTTCTTAACTGAATTATTTTAAACTTTTTGGCTGTGCAGTAAAAGCTGTTTTTTTCCGCAGATTGTCCTGAACGTGATGATGAAGTACACCCTCTGCATAATAGCAATCTGTCTGGGGACGTCGTTGTTGGTAAGTTTTTAAATAATTTTCTCTCTGTAATTTTTTTTTTTTTTACTTCTCTGACTCTGATTTTTTATTTTGTTACAGATGTTAATGCACAGCAAGGTTCCTCGGGCACACATAAAAGGATGATTACCACAGATGATGATGAAGGACCATCGAAAAGGATGAAAGCTGCAGGTAATATATTTCTCCTATTTTTTATTATTTTTTCTATATTAGACTTTTAACCATGAATCTAAAAATTTGCTGTTTTTGTTTGCAGATGGATATATGTCACCGCCGGACCTGGAATCACTGTGGGGCATTCCAACCATCGTAGACGTGCCGTAGCCAAGTACCAGCGCGTGGGCAGAACCGTTGGAGGATGAGCTGCTCGCCACTCTTTCACCAATTGAGGCTCTCTGGGCGACAGACGGCCCTCGTCTCAGTGGCTGCCCCAACTTACCAGCGACCGGGTCCGGCGTTAATGAGTGTGGGGAAAAAACAGGTAAGCCGGATGCTACGCGACTAAAGCCAACTATCAGGGCAAATGCTTACGGGAAAAGGTTACTTCACATTACTGTTGTAAATACTGAAAATTTTAAAGATCCAGGCAATTTTATTAGAGCATGTTTCAAAATTTTTAATGATCGAATTTCCGCGATTATTCTTAATCCTTCAACACCAGCTGTAAAATGCCAGGTGGGGTTGGATTTCCTTTTCCAAATTCAGAAGAACAATGTCATTAACGTCAGCCGTATTTGTTTTATGTCAAAGATGCGCGATCTCACATTAAGCACTTCCTTGGAAGAGTGGTATGAAGTCTATGTGTTTCAAGATGTCATGAAGAGATATAGTAAATTCCAGGATCGGAGTAGTTGTAATACTCTCGATCAAATTAACGCCCTCGGCATCCATGTAGCTAAATTGAAACCGCTGTATCGGGGCTCTTCATTTATAGCAGTGTCATCCGATATCCAAGCAAAGAAAGCAATTATCAATGTTGATAACAGTGATGATCGTTGTTTACTCTGGGCGATCCTGAACAGGTACACGTTAACGCGGAAAGATTCAATCATTATATTAAAGTTCGTTCTAAGTACGATTTAAATTTTGCAGGCATATACTTCCCTGTAAAATTGTCAGAAATTTCCAAATTAGAGAGGCAAAATCCTAAATATTCGATCAATGTCTACGGCTTGCAACCAGAAGGTAGAAAACATAGAGTAGTTGGTCCCCTCCATCATGCTGCAGTCAAATGCGATTTCCATATAAACATGTTGTTGATTAAAAAAGTGAAGATAAGTTTCACTACTGGTGGATCAAGAACTTATCAAAATAAGTCAGGTCATCTATAACTAAAAATACATCTTCAATTTTCATATGTGATAGATGTCTGCAGCATTTTTGGCGCGAAGATCTTTTGAGCCGTCGCGAGGTTGCTTGTGCAAGGGTGGGCGCTGTAAGAGTCGACCTACCCGGCGACGAAGACAAAACCTTAAAGTTAAGGATTTTGTACACCAACAGCGTGTACCATTCGTAGTTTACGCGGAGTTGGAATGATTGTTGAAACCCTTTGATACGTGCAGACTCGACCCCAACGCCTCTCACTCCACATCAGTCCATGAACACATCCCTTTTGCTGCGGCATACCAGGTCGTTTGCGCATACGACATTCAACTGAACCGATTCGACTCATTCTCAGGTAAAACCCTGAGACGTGGCTGGTGGAACAACTCGTGAAACTGGCCCATGACGTTGATGAAATTTACAAGGCGGTCACACCTCTTGTAATGTCGGCTGATGATGAAGCAAAATTTACCAGTGGACGGTATGCCACATCTGTGGTGGCGGCTTTGCACCCGGGGACGTTAAGGTCCGCGATCATTGCCACATCACAGTTGCATTCGGAGGGGCTGCACACAATAACTGTAATTTACAGTACAAGACTCAAATGTACATACCCGTCTTTTTCCATAATTTGTCTGGGTATGATGCGCGCTTCATTGTTAGGACCTTAGCACACCTCGATAAAGATAGGATGGATATCCTGCCCATCAACACTGAACGTTATATTTCGTTTTCTAAAAGGATTAGTCGTACGTTAATCACATTGCGGTTCCTGGACTCATACCGTTTCATGCAGTCCTCATTAGATAAGCTGGTTGGAACCCTTGAGGACCATTTTATGTACATTACAAGTAACCATTTCACGGACCCCGAGCAGTTCCAACTGGTTAAGTGAAAAGGAGTCTTCCCTTACGAATAAATGGATTCGAGGGATAAGCTCAAAGAGGCCACGCTCCCTCCCAAGTCAAAATTTTATAGTTCGCTGTCAGAGTCTGATATTCCGGACGACGACTACGAACACGCGACACAAGTGTGGCGGGTTTTCCAGATCAAGAATTTAGGAGAATTTGCAAGTCTGTACATGGCGACAGATGTACGGCTACTTGCGGATCTGTTTGAAAAATTTAGGGCTGTATGTTTGACAAGTACACCCTGGACCCCGCTCACTATTTCACAGCTCCAGGCCTTTCGTGGCAGGCCATGTTAAAGAGAACGAGTGTCAAGCTGGATCTTCTAACAGATATCGACATGCTTCTCTTTTTCGAACGTGGAATTCGTGGTGGTATTTGTCAGTGCGTCCATAGATACGCCAAGGCAAATAGCCGGTACATGGCGGAGTACTACCACGACGCACCGGAAAATTTCATCATATTTTCGATGTAAACAATCTATATGGCTGGGCCATGTCAGAGTATCTACCCTCTGGAGGGTTTCAGTGGTTATCGGCCGAGCAGATTGCCAGCATAGACTTCATGAGCGTAGCAGCCGACTCACCTAGGGGTTTCGTTTTAGAGGTAGACTTGACGATTCCCCGTGATATACACGACAACGTAGCTTATCTACCGCCATGTCCAGACCACAAAGCCACCCCTGGAACTACTTACCCCAAGCCGATGACTACGTTGGAGGATAAGGTTAGGTACGTTTTCCATTACCGCGTCCTCCAGCAATGTGTAGGCTTGGGGATGAAGTTGGGCACGGTACACCGGGTAATATCTTTCAATCAGTCACCGTGGTCGAAAGAATACATCTCTCTCAACACGTGTTCTCGTCAGTCAGCCAAATCAGAATTTGAGAGAGACTTTTTCAAACTTATGAACAATTCAATTTTCAGCAAAACAATGGAGAACCTTAGAAAACATCGTGACGTGAAATTGTGTACAGGTTGGCCGGGCCACCGCGGTGCCCGTAAGCATGTGGCTTCACCACACTTTAAGCGTATGACAATTTTCGAGAAAGACTTTGTGGATCTTGAGATGGCGAATGTGCGGATAATTTGCAACAAGCCGCTCTAAGTCGGGATGTGCATTCTCGATCTGTCTAAACTGCGGATGTATCGATTTCACTATGAATTCGCCATTCCGCAGTTTATACTCCCCAAGTTACTTTATATGGACACAGACAGTTTCATCTATTTGGTGAACGGCTGTGATCCATATGAAGTGATGAAACGCAACAGGGAGGAATTCGACAGATCTGGTTATAAATCCAACAATCGTTTCGGTATAAAACCCAATAACGAAAAGGTAGTTGGGGTTATAAAGGATGAAGCGAATGGTTCCCTGATTGTGGAATTCGCGGGTCTTAGGTCGAAAATGTACGTGGTCCGACTAGAATCCAGCCAGACCTCAAGACGGGCTAAGGGCCTGGGACGCACCGTTACCAAAAAACTCGCCATAGCAGATTTTATAGAATGTTTACATGGTGCTGCAGAAATGTTTCATACCCAACATCGATTTCAGTCTAATCTACATAGAATTACCACTGTTGCTGTATCCAAGCTGGGTCTGTCTAGATTGGATGATAAGCGCTAAATTTACCCCGACGGGATTGGAACCCTACCTTGCGGGCACAAGTCTGTACCAGAGTAAATGAGAGTATGAGACTGTCTCTAAATATATGTGTGAATGGAGATTAAATATTTCGTTTATCCCGTGTATATATTACAGTGCACTGGATGGTGGGATGTAAATATATGTATTATTTTGTTGTAAATAGTTGTAACGCTGACGTTTTTTGTTCATTTGTTTAATTTCTATCATGATGTGTAAATAGCAATTGATGAAGTTTTGTTCATCTGTCTAATGTCGATCATGACGTGTAAATAGCAAATGATGAAGTGTTGTTCATCTGTCTAATGTCGATCATTACGTGTAAATAGCAATTGATGAAGTTTTTTTATGGTCATCTGTCTAATGCTGAAGTTGAAAGTAGTGTCATATTTTCTCTGGGGTTTTGTCAGTGCACTGTATTTAGTATTAGTCGTATACTGTAAAATGGTCTCAAAGCCTCTATATTGTAAAATAGACTCAAAGTCTCTATATTGTTAAAAAAATATTGTCGATGAGCAATGCAATGAAAATTTTTTATAAATATAGTCTCTTAACTAAGGGTGAGGAGAAAAAAAAAACAACAAATATATGCTGTACTGGTGTTTATTGATGAATCATAATTTAAATAAATCTTTTACATTTATCCATGTGTTATGCGATTTATCAAAACCTAACCACTTCACTAATGCCATATCCTTCTTTTTATATTACTCCTTTACAAAAATGTACTTGGATGTTTTGTAATCGTAATTCTTGCTGATAAATGCTCCTGCATATCTTTAACCTGATAATCTTTAAGTAAATAAGTTACAGGATTAGTTAATTTTACTTTTCTAATGGTAAACACTTAGGTTAACCAGTTTCGCAGATAACCTTTCTCAAACTTTCCTTTAAACCTCCTGATTCTGACATGATCGCCATCTTTGAATTTAGCTGGCGTGGTTGTCTTAACACGGAAGTACACTGTTGAAAGTAAGAGTTGTCCTTTACATCACAAGGTTTCATTTTATGGTGCTATGCCACTTGTTGTTATAATTTGACATTAACTGAGGAAGAAGTTCAATCCACCGATGTGAGCCACGCCTGCTGAATTCTTGCCACATTGCATTCTTAATAGTTCTGTTTAATCGTTCAACTATTGATGCTTTAAGATGTGTATATGTTGAGTAGTGATTAATACCATAGCTAGTCATGAGATTCTTGAACTTGGAATTGTAAAACTCTTTTCCGTTGTCAGTCTGTAAGTTTTTAGGTACACGACCACCACTTAGTATTTTTTTCATAGCATCAGCAACCACACTAGCTGTCTTGTTCTTGAGGGGTACTGCCCATGCATACTTTGAATAAGTATCAATCACCATCAGTATATACTTGTAGCCACTGTTTTTACGAGAGTATGGGATCATTTCTACAATATCAGCTTGCCACAGATCATCGAGTCCTTTGATTACTACATGACGTCTTGGGAAATTTCTTCTTGCTGGTCGATGGAGTTCTGCCACAACTTGATCCATGTTACAATATAATGTTTCTTTCACGAAGTTCTTCAACCACTGATAAAATTTCGTTGGAGTGTGCCGTATGTCCTGCTGATGTCGATGCGGTAAGTAACTTCAATCTTTCAACGAGTTCATTCGGATCGTCCCAATACACATATTCCTTCATGGGAAGAAGACCAGAACCAGACTGACTGACAATTTTAGAGATTATGGTTTTATACTTAATATTGGTAGCTGGTTTCAGAATATTACCAGATGGACTAAATTTTACTCTGTGGGCACTCGTGTTGTTTAATATTTCAAAGTAGCTTTTCAAGTCCTTGGCAGTATACTGTTTTGGGTTTTTCAAAAACAACAACTCCATTAATCCTCTAGTTCTTTCATGTTCATCACCATCGATTACAATCACATTTTCATCAATAGTAACAGGTGAGTTTCCAATCATTAGTGAATCATTCTTCCATCGAACACCATTCACTGAATCATAATCTCGATCACTTCGACCAAGTGACTTCAAGATATCTTTGATCAAGAGAGGAGACTGCTGCTGTATATGTCACTGAGGTAAGAAAACTCTTTCCATAGTATCTGTCACAGGTCTTAATGAATCCTTGAAGAATCTCTCAGAGTCAATCTGGCCCGTCTTCAGCTTGAGTAACATTCGTCGAATTGCATTGCGGGCCTTTATGATACCACGTTTAGTTGTTGTTGCGTCCATGTTTACACATCAAATGAAGCTTGTGGGTGTTTACTGTACTATTTTATATTTGAAAAATACATTCACATTGAGGTTGACAGGGTGCGGCTTTCTGAGTTCGGCTAATACATGGGAGTCGGACGTTTTAATATGGAAACGAAGTTTATCGTGTTGTTTTACATTGACTGGTATATCTTTATTAAATTCATGTGATTTAAGTTTAGTGAGTATTCATTTTGGTACAGTCATGGAAACGATTGTTCCATCAGTCGGAATTTCTTAATAATTGTACCCTCCTTCTAATACATACGCCTCATCGATCACTTCACCTGTGGGGGTAATAGGTACCACGATGGTTGCACTTGCTGATTTTAATTCATTCAGTAAGGAAAATAAATCCTGGTTTAAGCGAAATTTTTCATCTGAGTATGAAAGTTTCTTCTTCACATCGACAACCATACGCAAGGATTTATCAGTGGCTTCCGGGTGTATGGCTTGAACGTATCCTTTATTTGCAGCATCATCGTCTTTGACGGGATTGGCTACACGTTCGAGAACTTTACCCTGGCAATCCAAGTTACCATCATTCGTAAGAAGTATGTTCTGAGGTGGGTACACCAAAACCCTCTTGTTCTGTGTCGTTGAAGTTCTCCCAAACTTGTCCATGCTTGTAATGATGTCAGAAGTCAGTGTGCGAAGCTATTTATTCAAAATGAATCCGTTGCGGTATCTTCCATTATATATGTCACAGTCTTTGTCAATAACCCATGTTTACAATCATTCCAGCAGTACCCACATAGGTTCTTAAAATCGTTGAACGTCATGTCGGTGTTTCATGGTCGCTGTGAAAGTGTTTAAGATTCATATCGTCCTGTTTAAAGATTGCGATCAAGTTAGCATTGTCTCTAACCAACTGTTTCGGTATATGGCTATATGTCTGACACAAGTAAAAAGAATCCACTTATCTGTGCCTGCCCATGCAAAAGTAATCTCGTATATTATTCTGCTTCTCACACGAAACATCGTCAAACACAAACACAGAATGAGGTAGAGCATCACTTTGAGGAGGTATGCTTTGATTATCACTAAAAGTCAAATACTGAATTTCTTTAACGGGTTCAAAAATTTTCCCTAGTAACTGATACTTTGGCTGGTACAACGACTTGGAAAACGCGCATACATTTTCAAATCTAAGACCATTGGGGTATCCAGCAGCGAGAGCACAAGATTGGTTTTCCCACAATTTGATGGGCCACACACTATTGCTCTCACTGTCTCAGGGAACAGAGGTCCGTTCTTCTTCAGTCTAGTATTGGTGCCGGAAACATCAACATTACTCACGGGTAATGTGTCTCGCTATTTGGCAAACCGCATATTGACAAGGTTAGTTTTGTGTGTGTGTGTCACATTGTGTCTTTCTGCAAGCCCCGCTACCTTTGGTAGCTCTGCTTCTTTGTGTCTAGTTGTATCTGTTTTCTCTTTTTGTGGTGTGCACTTTGGAGGGTAAAACCCTTATCAGGGAGAAAACCTCCTTGTTGTATGTACAGGACAGGATCTGTGGTCAGGTATAATTTTATTTTACTGTATTATTCTGGTTGGTAAAGTATACTTAGGGGGACTTTATACTTGTGCCATCTCTTTGGTTTGTAGTTGCCAACGTCTCTTATGTCTTCTACTGACTGCCTTGTTCTGGTCATATTTTCGTGGAATCTTTCAGTTGGTTGGAAAATAGCCGTATGAATCCTTGGTATATTTGTCCAATCGTTGAGATCGTCTATTCCTGTATATCTATTTGCCTTTAGTATTATACATAGGCTTCTATTCTGTATTATTTGTAGTTTCTGAATGTGGGCGTTACTTGCCGTCCCTCATACTTCACATCCGTAGAGCATTGTTAAGGTTCTTTGGGTGGTTTAATTTACTGCTTTAATTAATTAAAAAAGTCCACCAAAAACAAGGTTATGTTGATGCTCGTTTATTTTCAATCAAAACAAGTCTGCGACATTCACAAGCATAGTTGTTACAATCCAAAGATGCAATACTGACTTACTGAATACTTGAATCGAAAACTGAATGAAAACTTGCATGAATGTCTCTGTAACACTGAATTAATACTTAATGCAAACTAACTCTCTGTCCAGGCGATCTGTTTATATAGAGTCTATCGAATTTACGAGAATTCTTCAAAGGCATCCGCCCGATATTTCTCGATCATTAACAATCACTCAAACAATCAAACATATTAAAAACAATCGGAATTGATACAAAATTAATTAATAACATTACAAAGTGATCAAAAATGGTAATTATAGATACTTAAATACAAAATTATTTACAGAAATCCTTTCAAATGGTGGAAAATTGTCCTGTAGACATCGTAAATTACAGTAATACATGGAATTACAAACTTTTAATAAATTCTCTTGCATCATTCGGTTCTTAAACATATTAAATGGTCTTTAAATAATTTTCTTACCTAAAACAAAGTCTATATACACTTATTTACAAGAATTTACAAAATAAACATATCAAATCACTTTCAAGCAAACTTTGGCTCACTACAAATATTTCACACAGTACAATATTATTCAAAATTCAGGTATTAGGGCTGTTACAGCATGGTCGGTCAAATTATGGTTTTGTATAGGTGTATTTTTGTTTTTAGTGACAGTTCCTTACTGTGCAGAATCGGATATAGGTTCATTAGAATTCCTAGGGTTTTTTGGCACTTGTCCTTGATGTGGTGATTGTACAGGAGTTTTGAATCTAATATCACTCCTAGGTATTTGTGCTTTTCTTTCCAGGAGATTCCATGTCCTGCGAGTTGTAATTGTGTGTCCGGTTTCCTTCTTCTTTTTGTGAAGAATACGGCCACGCTCTTGTTGGCGTTGATGCACACTTTATTTGTTGTGCACCATTTCTCTACTTCTTGCAGTTGTCTCTGCATCCTATTAATCATTGCATTGAGTTGACGTCCTGAACACATAGCAGCTGTATCATCAGCGAACTGAGCTAAGGTGATGCCCGGAATTGCTGGGAATTTGTTGACATAGACTTTAAAGCATGGTGGTGATATAACTGATCCCTGTGGTATTTCCGCTGTCATTAATCGTTTTGTCGATCTCTGTCCTTTTACTGACACGTAAAAGGTTCGATTTGTAAGGTAGTCTGCTATTATTCGTATGTAGCACTTGTCTATCTGTGTCTCTTGTTGTAGCTTCTTTAACAGCATATCGTGCCAAACTTTATCGTATGCTTTATGGATATCCAGGAAGACCACCGCTGTTGACTTGGAAGTGTTGAAACCTTTGCTTATCAATTCGGCCATTCTATACAGTTGTAGTGTTGCTGATAATTTATCTTTAAATCCAAATTGTTTCAGTCGTATTGTATGGTTTTCCACAAGTTGTCTAGTAATTCTTGTTTTAAGTACCCTTTCATAGATTTTTGATAGGCTGCTGAGCAGGCTGATTGGTCTATAGTTGGTTGGGTCTGTATTTCCTTTCCCTGGTTTGGGAATGGCTATGATTTTGGCCATTTTCCAGTTTTTTGGGAAGTAACAGTGTAGCATAAAGCTGTTTATGATTCTTGTTATTAACACTATTGCTTTTCTTGGTAGTTTTTTAAGGTGCATATTTGAAATTTTATCGTCTCCTGGTGTTTTGTTGCTGCTAAGTCGCCTGATGATTGTTTTTATCTCTGTTGGGCTCGTTAGCTCAGGGCTTACTGGGTGCTCACATTTCCTAATGTTTTTGGCAATTTCCTTTGTTTCCTCTTCATCTTGTTGTTGGGCTAAGTTTAGTTGCATATCTGGGCTCCGATGTTGTACCTCAAAGTGGTCCGCCAGTATTTCTGTTTGGCTTAGTGGATCAAAGACCGCTCCGTTCGGACCAATGATTGCTTTATTGCTTGGTTTCCGCTCTTTAAGTGCTAGTACCAGACCCCATGCATCTCGGTGTTGGAGGGTTAGTCGGGACATTTTGTCCTCCCATTGCACGGATCTTCTTTCCTGTAGTCTTTTTCTTATTTCTCTAGCATATTTGTTCATTTGCCTCTTGTCCGCTGGGTCCCTAAATCTTTGCCAACGTTTACTGTGTCGATTTTTGAAGTATTTAAGTTCTTCTATCAATGCTACCTCTTGCTCTTCCCTCTTGGATTCCAGTACTGTCACTATGGAAGCTTGTTTTTCCGCTTTTAGGATATTTTTGTTAGCCTGTCTATTGCTGTGTCTATCTGTGTCTTGTTATTCATTACCATAGTTGGGCAGACGTTTTGTTGGATTTTGCTAGTAAATTTTTCCCAGTCCACCTTCCTGGTTGTTTACCCAATTCCTGAGTTGTAGTAATACTGGGTTGTGATCCGACGATAGGTCGTTTATAATCTCTAGGTGAATTGGTCTTCTGATATTCTTAGCCACCACTATGTCTAGGACATCCGGCTGGTGTGCTTCGAAAGTCGGTATATGGGTCGGGTCTTCTGGCCCCATGACTGATAGATTCATTTCTTCTGATAGTTCTAGTAATCTTTGTCCTTTCCCATTTGCTACTCTGCTGTTCCATGCCGGGTGTTTGGCATTTAGGTCACCAGCCATTATAACCCTTTCGGACGTTGACATTGCAATATTTAGGTCGTGTTCTGTTAACTCTTTTCGAGGGCTAAGGTATGCAGCTATAAATGTTACTGCTCCATCTGTTGTGTTTATGCACAGTGCGTTTGCTTCCAAATTTTGCATTCGTGGTATTATTTTTGGCTGGTGTGCGATGGATGACTTTATCATGATTGCCGTGCCGCCACCCCTTTGTCTTTCTCTGTCCTGCCTGTAGATAGTCATGTTAGGTATGCGAAATTTATCTGCCGGTTTTAGGTGAGATTCTGTTATCAACATCAGATTTACTTTTTTCCTCTTTATGAAGTCAATGATTTCCTGTTTCTTGTTTTTGATTCCGTTTGCATTAAAAATATATACATTGATGTCTTGTGTTTTTCCTGTGTTGTGAGCCATTACTCTATCATTTCGCTTAGGCCTTTGATCAGTGCAATGATTTTGCCCCTAAACACTTTTTGCTTCTTTTACTGCCTTAATTTTTGTCATAAGGTTGGATATTATCATTTCCAAATATGCTTTCCATTTCACTAAGTTCTTCTAGAAAGTTGTTTTCTTTTTGCCTCTGATTTCCTCTGCCTCGTTGATTCCCCTCTCGACTATTTTTTATTTTCTCCCTTTGCAGCGTAGATTTTAGTTTGTCTGCATAGCTTCTTCCTGGTTCCTGTTTTTGGTTACCTGTTTGCTTTGTCTCCTTTTCTCGGTTATCTTTTTGGTTTTCTTCATTTCTCTTCTTTCTTGTGTCTGGTTGCTTTTCCTTTTTCTTGAGCATTGTATTTGTTGGGCGTAATAGGGCCTGGTATGCCTGGCAACCCTTCCACGATGCTGGGTGATACCCCTCGCAATTAATACATTTTGCTTTCTCCTGAGAGTTCATTTTATAATATTTTGTAGCATGTCTGCCAGCGCATTTCACACAGTGACTGGGCATTTGGCAATAGTTTGCCGTATGACCCAGTCTCTGACACCGATGACATTGACTAGGACCCATCCCAGTCTT
Organism: Vandiemenella viatica; assembly: GCA_031002005.1. Classification (NCBI taxonomy): domain Eukaryota; kingdom Metazoa; phylum Arthropoda; class Insecta; order Orthoptera; family Morabidae; genus Vandiemenella; species Vandiemenella viatica. The sequence continues at coordinate 275,533,251 of JARYHS010011408.1, forward strand.
GTAGCTTTCGACTATTACTCTAGTATACAGTAGTCCTGTCATATGATAAATTTCCTCAGATTTTTCTCCGGGATTTAGCGTCACACAGTAAGTTGAGAGTGGTATTAATTCCTTTGTATTTGGGTCCCTTTTCTTAAATTGATGTACAATTTGTACGTCGAAACCGTAAGCGACTAGTTCCTCTTTAATTATATCCACTTGAATTGTGGGTGGCAATCCCTTTTTCACAAACATTAACTTCCTTTCCTCAGGGTTTTGGTGAGTGAAGAAATTTATCTTTTCCTTGAAGAAGAAGCTTCTAACTTTTTCGTAATCTTCCATGGTCTCTAAATGGTACTTTAGGCTGTCTCCGCGGAAAATCACTTTAAGTTCTCCTTTTATGAAACTTTTTATCTTCTGGTTTAGTGCTAGGAAGTTCCCTATTTGGTACGTAACTATTGGTGGTATCCTTGGGGGTGGGGGTCTTTGTTCTTCTGTTTCTTCTTCTTCTCCTGATTGTGACGCATCATCCATATGCTCCTCTTTGTCTCCATCGCTTTCTTCGGAGTGATCTGATAAAACTGCAAATCTGTTGTCCAACTTCATCTTCTCTCGAGAGTTTTGTCGGATTTCTTGTACCTCTCTTTGTTTATTTTGTGCTCGTCGTCTTCTGTCATACACTCTTGTAAAGTTGACTCCTTCTTGCGGAACTTCGCCTTCTTGTCCTATGCTAAACTGTTTTCCAGTAAATATAAATCCATTAAGACCATTATTTGCTGGCTTGTCAGCTGCTGGTGCTTTGGCAGGCGGGGTGGCTAATGTCGTCAAAGCTGTTAAAGCAGCAAAAGAGGCGAATCAGCAGTTGGCTGAGGAGAAACGACACTACAAAACGATGGATGCACTTGCAATGAAGGGTAAAGGTTTATATTTGAAGCCATGCCGTAAAGATGGGTCTGGATTAAAAAAAAGTCGGTTCAGCCGCTGACGGACGATGACATACGTAAGCATGTAAAGCGTTTGCGCATACCCTATCTTCGTGGTATTTTCATGCGTGACACAGTGCCCAAAAAAATTCGTGAACGTAATTTTGTGGAATTGTGAACTTGGATAGTGCTAAAAGTGCTGGAACACATTGGGTTGCTTACATCAAGTACAAAGACGGTGTAGTTAAATATTTCGACAGTTTCGGTGACTTACCTCCTCCATTGGAACTGCAGCGATACTTTGCAGGGAACAGAATACTTTACAATGTGCAGCAACACCAGAATTTCGGTACACATGTTTGTGGACATTTGTGTTTAAAATTCCTGTATGAAAATATATGACATCAGTCTTGAACGAACCTTGAACAGGATAACACATGTCTGTGACACTCTGCTTGTCGGGTAACAGTTCAGTCTTGGGCTGCGATTACTTTCCACCGATAGATTACACAGTTGGCTTGGTTGACTTTCAGACTTACAATTCGATTCCCAATATCGACGAATCAAATTGGAAATTTCATTACTCGAGTGATGGTCATACCCACAGGATCTTACGATATTGACGATTTGGCGAATTGTTTGGTTCAACACACTAAAACCGACAAGCTAGTAATTAGAGCAAACAACAATTCACTCAAGTGTGAGATAGAAACACCTGTGGAAATTGACTTCTCTAAACCAAACTCAGTTGGATCTCTGCTTGGATTTTCCAAACGTGTGTTTAAGCCTGGATTTCATAGCTCAGACTACCCTGTACAGATATTCAAAATTAGCGCAATAAGAACTGAGTGCAGCATATGTTCAGGTAATTACATCAACGATAAGCTAGGGCATACATTTCACGAGTTTTTTCCAACAGTTCCACCTGGGTACAAGATTGTAGAAGTACCCGCTAATGTAATCTATCTGCCTGTCACAGTTGTGGTGGGTGCCTTAGTGAGCAAACTACGTAAAAATTATGTTTCATAACTTTATGATTAATAATTGTGGATTTTTAATTTTAATTTTTATGAAGGAGTGAAAATTTATTAATTTTTGCAAGAATCTCGACGTTAGTTGGAATTTAGGAAAAATTGTCACAATATGACATTTATTTTCTTATCACTGGCGATTACAAGTCTGAGCGAATTTACCTTTAACATTAACACAAATTGGCAAAATCATAAAAGCAACGCTCGGAGGTACAATTAGCCGTCATGAGCAAGCAAACAATTGTACATTTACTTTCGTATATATCTCAGAATCAAAATGCAAGAAATAATGACCATTGGAAACAATGAAAAATACAAGTTATGATGACCTCAGACAAAGGTATCATAATACTGTGACTTTACAGTTAAAAAGAAAATCATGGGCGCCACGAATGAAGAATATATCATTCGAAAATAACTAGTTCTGGCAAATTATGCCGCTAGCTCAGGGGTTTTTGCAATTACAAAGTGAGAATATGGATCTATCCTCTCAAAGTCATTTAAGGGTTCTGTTTCACGGAATGCACAATCAGATGGCTTGGTCGTAATAAGTTACCATTGTAGTTCTGCGTCTGATGTCTGCGATGATTGGAGCGGATCCACGGTATGTGTGACTATCTCACAAGGCAGCTACAGGCATCTCTGGTCTGACAATGCGCGTCATCGCATTACGGGCTGTGTTGCCGTGATAAGCTTGCTCCATCAAGCCGGCAGCCAGAAGTCGTATAGCAGCAGTTGGCGAAAGAAGTCAACTTTCCAAGTCAACCTCAGACTAGACTCGCATAGCATGGACTCGAAGATCGAATTCAAGCTCGTCGCTCTTCTCTCTCGCGAGGAAACTTCTCGCTCCGCCCCTTGTAGTCTCGAAGCTCACATATAACAGAAATTCCCAGGATTTTAAGTTATACACTTATTTGGATTGGATCTTCAGGTCGGCACCCAATGTCACGTGATATCCCCGATATCTGATTTGCCCAGCGTATCAAACAGAGGTCGGACATATTCGGCTGCGTTCGGGGACGACTCTGTGTTCAGGCGGCAGGCATTTCCCGCCCGGTGAGTGACCTTGTTGACCGCCCATCCCCAGGGAGCAGAGTGTGTGGTCCGGCAAACCCCAGATCCGCGACTCCCTGTCACCATGGTTCGGGAAGACCACGATTAGCTTCAAGCCTACACAGCTCAATAACTCTTTAATATTCGCATTACCAAGACACACTGTATGTTCACCATTTCATTAGAGTCCTCATTTGGAATCTTGCGTACTTTATAAAATTACAACAAAAATCTATTTAGGTGGTCGCCCAAGATTTATGTAAATTACTCTAACATTATGACATATATAATAAAAAATGCACCTTGTAACGTGGCGACAGCGCTTCACGTTACACAGTGAAAACTCTCAGTAACATCAACGTTAGAGTTGTTGACCAGGACGGTAATTTAGTAGATTTTAGAGGAGAAACCATTACTCTTAGAATACATATAAAAAAGAATGGGAGCTCGTTATAACAAGAAGCGTCAACCACGCAAAGCTGTCAGTCGTGAGCCAACAGTGAAACGATTAACACCTGAGAACGTGCTCTTCCCGCAGTCGTTGGGGCTATACAGTTAAAAAACATGGATGAGATGCTTGACATAACTTCCAGCGTGGAGTTTGACGAGTCGGTGACGCGCAAACTATATTTGAGTCATCAGCCGCACACGCCAGCCACATTTAATAACAATGATGAAATTCGAATACCCATACAGAACCAAGATACATACACACTGCCGTGTGAAAGCTACCTGCATATGGAAGGAAGATTCAAGTCAGATGGGTCAGGAGCTACAAATTCAATTGCCACATCCAATGCATTCGCGTTTATTTTTGAGGAAATTCGATACAAACTTAATGGAACTGAAATTGATCGAAATAGAAACGTTGGTATCACAAACACATTGAAAACGCTAATTTCTGCTGGTCCTCAACAAATTATTGTGTTGAACAACGCAGGATGGGGGCAACGCGATCTAGGAAATGGCTACTTTGATGTATGTATATAGCGTTGAGTATGCTCTTGGGTTTTTGCGAAGACTCTATAAAGATACTTGCAAATGTAAAACAAGAATTAATATTGATTCGATCTAGGGATGATACAAATTCATATGTTCAAGCCAATCCATATCCTCAGCAGAGTAAGTTCGCCATCAGTAAACTCGCATGGGTGATGCGTCATTTACATGTAGGTGAAAGAGAAAAACTAGCGTTGCTTAAGACTGTAGACAGTGGGAAGCAACTTCGCATTAATTTCAGAAGTTGGGACATGTTGGAGTACCCACTACTCAAATTTGGTCTTTGAAAACATCAACACAATTGGAGAAACCTAGGTTCGTGGTTCTGGGATTTCAAACAAACAGGAATCGGAATGCAGAATTAAGTGCAGCCATCTTTGACCACTGCAATCTTGCCAATGTCAAGGTGTTCCTAAATGATGTGGTATATCCGTACGAGCACATTAATTTGGACTTTGGAAGAAAACGTACCACAGTGTTGTACGACATGTATGCAAGATTTCAACAGGCTTACTACGAACGAGATCATCATTCACCGCTACTAAACCGTGAAGACTTTATAGAAACTACACCTATCGCTGTAATAGACTGTTCACATCAAAATGAGCCTGTTAAAACGGGACCTGTGGACATTCGTGTGGAGTTTGATAGCAGTGAGAATTTTCCTGTTTACACCGCTGCATACTGCCTGATCTTACACGATCGTGTAATAGAATACGTGCCTGTAACAAGTGTCGAGCGTAAGCTGATATAAAATCAAGCGGCAGCCAGTCTTGTCAGCCATTACCATCCCGACCATCTTCCTGGACGCACAGGGCTTCACGAAGAAGGATGGTGGGTTTATTTTCAAAGAAGTTGCTTTATGCATAGTACACTCAGACAAAATTATCGCCACACATTGTATTTCAGTATCATCACCATCGCATGGAGGTAATGAACTATCAGTTAGACCGCTTACACAGAATTACCATGGAATGCCTTGGAACGCAGATGGCGTTTCCTTCAGCAAGATGTGCCCCATACTACATGCAATAACCAATGAGGATGACTCAATCTTTTACGTTAAAGGACGGGAGAAGGCTAGATGGTTACAGAAAATTATCAGGAAGAAAGTATGCTACAACATAGAAGATTTAGGATGTCCACCACTACGACCACTCAAGAAAAAAAATTTGAGAAAACTTTGTAACTTACATATATTTTGTAATAATATGTGTACAATTGGTGGGCCAAATAAAGGATTTAAAAATATATATATACTATCTTATTATTTAATTAGAATAGGTAAAAAGAAAAATCTGGTAAAATGATTTTATTTACTCACAATTCAAGTACAATCAAATTTTTTAGTTGCACAAAGTCATTTGTAGAACTGTAAGCCACATCATAGCGGACTGAGGGATGGCTGGCGACACTAATTATTACCGCATACGTCATCACCACCTCTGCTTAAAACTCTGCTAAATACATAATTTCTTTTTAAATCTTGTTCTACTTTGCGTTTAACATCATCATACACTAACAGTTTTTTTTATAAGCTTTAATTTCTAACTTTAAACGTTCATAGACCAGTGTTGAACAGGGGCTGTATGACACTTCATTGACATGTACATTATCAAAATGCAAATCTATCAGGCCATTCACAGAACAACGGGGGTAGTCAAGAATCACTTTCACTGGTAACGTATTCACAAACTCGTTGTAGTACTTGATAACTTGATAACTCCAGGGCTTCATGGTGTTGATGGCGCCAGTCCCTACTGGCAGGGCGTCGACCATGTCGTCCCATGTTGATTCACCGAGAAACACACCATGGGCAGGCACAGCATTGTTGCAAAACCATATAGTTTTCGCTCCAGCCACAGCTCGGGACGAGATGGTGTGGTTGCCGAGTGAGACACTAGTTTGCAGGTGCTCAGTGTTGTTGAAAAAGCCACCATTGGTATGGACCAGCTGTCTCAGTACGTCCTACTCTTCATGTGTGAGAGTGACTTTATTGTACTCAACTTTTTCGAGTTCAACTACTGGATTAAATTTCAGTTTAGGTGATAAACCTACAGTGAGCCGTTTGGTGTCACTGCTGTTTAACTTGTAGCATGTTGAAAACAGGAGAACCTCACTAGCCATAGTGAACTCCACTAGACGAGCGCAGACCGCGAACTCATGGCGAGCTGACTGGTGTGATGGCCTTTATACCTCGGCCGCCATCTTCTTTTGGCTATGACACACATCAAACACATGCACTTCTAATAGGAAGAGGGCCCAGCACATAATGGAGACCATAGTCGATTTCACGATTAATAGATGACATTATCTTCCATTTTCTACCTACACCAATGGGCCCGTTCAAAATGCGTGAAGATAGAACTTTAACAATATTGAAGGTGCTCGGTAAAGGTGCATATGGTACCCGCATTAAACATCTTCTTGTGGTGGTGATTAAACAGGTACGCGTTTTGTCGTCACTACTTAAGAGTACTGATGCCACGATACACGGCAACCTAAGGCTACTGCATAACATAGCGTGTTAAAACGGTGCACACCTGTGCATATAACCCGCTAGCCGCATAGCATAAGGCAACGTACCAGGGAGGTGCCGCCATCTCGTGAGCACCCCAAAGAATTAACGGTACAGCGCCCCCAGTGAGGTGCTGCCACCTGTCGAGCACCCAAAGAAATAACGATCCGCCATCTTGTGACGTAAAACAACCTTGGTCCATTCGAATTTCCCGCAATGGAAAGAACTTAAAACTGTGACGTCACTTGGACGAGTGGAGTCTCTTCCGGGGCCGGCTTAAGATCTTTTGTCCCAGCTAAGACAAGTGACATCTACTGTAGTCTCGTGGTTAAAAAAAGAAGTGCCATACAATGAGTTTTTTTAATTATTGCTTTACGCCTCATCTATGGCTAAGGTCATTAGAGGCGGGATGGGACTGGGGACAAGGAACGGGAAGGAATTCGGCCATGGTCTTTTTGAAAGAAGCATCCCGGCATTTGCCTGGAGTGATTTGGGGAAACCATGGAAAAGCAAAATCTGTGGGCCCGGACGGGGATTCGAACTCTCGTCCTCCCGAATGTGAGGCCAAAACGTTATCCCTTCACCCACCACGCTTGGTCAAACAATGAGGTTTTTCCTATGGTTACAGAGTGTACCGCAGAGATAGAGGAGCAATTGGTGGAGTAGTTTTCATATTAATTAGCAAAAACTAACACAGTTCACTGGTGTTCATACTGTAGATCATGATAATGAATAATTCGGGGTAGATTTCTGGAGTTAAAAAAATAGTAAATAGGGTGTTCGTTGTTTACCGCAGTGGAAGAATGATTGATGAAAATGAAATTCTTGGGGAGAAATTAAATTCATAATCAGATTTCAGAGGTGAAAATAGAATGGTCATTATTGGTGGCGATTTAAATTTACCAGGTGTGGATAGGTAATAAGATTAATAACACTTAATAACACAAGGGAACAGAGATCTGCAAATACCTTAATAAGTGAAGGAGGATTTACACAAGTCATAGAGCAGAACACTATGGGACAAATCATTTGGATATCTAATGATGTAAGCCACAGCACGATGGCACAAACGTTAGGTTTTACTAAATCGACTGCGGCTCCACCCAGAGAAACAAGACAATACATGTTGGATATCTTCCTACTAAACCTGGAGGATAATTTTGTCGGATTTCAAATAACTAAAGGAATAAGTGATCACGAAGTAGTTCTGATGGATATTGGAGTAGTCAGTAAACAAGTAGCCAAAATTGAGGGGGGAAATGGTTACAATTATAAAAAAGCACAGGTTTTGAACTTCAAGAGATATTTTAGGGAAAAGTTTCAGCAAATGGAAGGATGGCACAAGTATAGTAGAGTCAATGTCGGAAGAGTTCAAGGAGATAATAAGAAGGGTAGAAAAATATTTATTCCTAAACAAAAAATAAAGAGAAGTAGAGAACCTGTGTACTATAATAGCGAGGTGAGGACGTTAAAGAGATTGGTAAGAAGAGAATATAACAGAGTTAAAAGACAATATGGTAGTAGGCATTATCTGAAACAACTAAACAAAGAATTAATAATAGCGAAGAAGGTGGCTAAAGATGGGTTTATGAAAAGTAATATCGGTGCAGAGATGTCACTGACTGATACATCTAGAAATTTCTATGGCTATATTAGAAAACTGAGAGGGAAGGGAGAGTAGTGGTCTAAGGGGCGTGTGAGCCCACTTTTTTCCCCATGTATTCTTATGGGAGGGCGTGTGAGCCCACTTTTTCCCTTATGGACGGGCGAGTGAGCCCAGGACCACCCCCCGTCGCAGCGGACGCAGGTGTGCGCTCTGCCACGTGCCACGTTGTTACGGGTCATAAATGGGAATAATATGCAAATGGAGGATTATTATTTATGGTCAGGGTACTAAACCTCAATTACTTGGTCTTACGCTCGAAATACAGTACAATATTCACTTTTTTACTGAATCGTCTTAATGGTGTCGTAAATGGGAATAATATGCAAATAAGACCGGTGCCACGTGCCACTTCTTATGGACAACGGGTCGACGCCAACTTGTGATCAGTTTGTGGTCATTCCCGCCCCCCGCCCCCGTCGCAGCGGACGCAGGTGCGCGCCTCTGCCACGTGCCACCTCTTATGTACGCCGGAGTGAGCCCACTTTTTCCCTTATGGACCTGTGTGTGAGCCCAGGACCACCCACGTCGCGCACGTGCCACTTCTTAACCTGAGTTACGCGTCATAAAATCGTATTCTAATGAGTGTCGTGTGACCAAATCGTCTAAATGTAGTAAATAATAATAATATACTAGCGAGGGCGGCACCACCTCTAAGCCTCAAAGAAGTTACAGCCTCCTCCCCTCCCAAACGGGTCGTTGCGTGGTTTATGTAATAATTTCAGGCAGTGCAAGACCCTACCGTGTGGACACAAATCTGTACTTAGGTGAATGTGTTTGAGTGTTTTGTAAATAGTGTTTCAGAGAAGAGGAAATATACCGTTTTTCTGTGTAGTATCTAGTTGGTAAATATATACAGTGCACTGCTTAGGTTGCTGCAAAAACATGTATACCGGTATAGTTAAAAAAAAAATCCAATACTGTACATATTTAACAAAAAAAAATTTTATGGAAAGTTGAAATTTATTCACAAATTCATCGATTTTGTAAAAAGAAATTGTATTATCACATGATCGAAATGCAGTCTCATATTCGCCTATTCCTCTTAGGCAGGTGGTCATGGGTTCAAAGTTCTAAAACATGTAAAGCAAGATATAATCTTTAAATAGTGTTGCGACATATCAATTTACAAGTAAATTATCTGACAATAACAGAGAAATTCACCCCAAAAAAAATCGGTTCGCTTATTTCAGAGATACGAAATATTTTTGTTTAAAGCTATTTACTGCTCCCCAGACTGAATCCTCCGCGCCCCTACCTTGAATGTATTATCCCTTCACTGGAGCCGGCGGCAGACATAGCAGAAGTCGGCCGACAACACATAAAAAAAAGCAGGCGCATCTGCCCCGCAGCAGAGAGAGGGGGGAAAAAACACATCCTCTACGAAACACGATTCCTTACGCCACACGTTTTAAAAATCGCGTTGTCAGTCTAATTCATATGCACTACGATCTGGAGTGTAATGTACGCTGTCCCACGATCACGTTTTTCGAACTGTTATAAACTTTACGTTACTAATAATCAATTTTTTTTTGTACATGTGTTTATAATTAGCTGTTTACAATTATAGTACCCTACCGATAGAAATTCTATGATAATCAGATTTTCGCCGATTCCACTTACAGAAGCGAATAGCACGGTTAGTTTTCATACTTATAGATTTCAAGAGTCAGAAGACTTGATGAAGCCGAATGATAGCAAAGTAAACCACTACAACGATTTTTTTTGGTTTTGGAAAAGTTTTTTTCGTTACTGATATTACTTATCCTCTTCGTCCGAAAACATCCACAATAGAAGGGTTTCTCAAGAATTATTCAGGCTACGAGAATTAAATCTTCAAATAAATTATTAAAGAGTGTACTAAAGGCAAAGACTCGTAATTTCGTAACGACCTGGTTCAGAGTTTTTACCGACTGCGCATTCAGCCCCCTGTCATAGCCTACCTTAAACTAGCCCGGTAATACTACCTGTTGTAGGAGACCTACAGTTTAACCTGGAATTCTAGCGCGTGTAGGAGAGTTACAGTCTAACAGGAAATTCGAACCATGGAAGCGTTCTGATGTACTTTACATTACACAGCTTGCTGTGCCAGAGGTGAAGGTCGGGTTAAGGGCCAATGAAAATCAGCGCCGAGACAGGGATTCGAACCGGAGACCGGGTTTTCTCAAGAATTACGCAGCCTATGAGAGGGAACGGGAATGAATTCGACCACGACCTTTTGAAGGAATCATCCCGGCATTCTCCTGGAGTAATTTCGGGAAACCATGGAAAACCCAAATCTGTATAGCCAGACGGGGGATTTGAACCACGAGTCCTCACGAATGCAGACCAGAGTTCAGATATAGTAACTAACAAGTGTAGTAATTTATCTGTAGTTAATTCCACACTTATTTCAATTAGCCATATTTAGCTGGCCGTAGTTTTGAACAGTAACAAAATCTTTCATATTTTTACACACTTCCAAGTGGATGAGGTCACATATAAAACATTCTCGGCCCATAAATGCAGAGGGAACAGGCGTTACATCAGTTAGATTAAAATAAAGTCGGTCGTTTCACATGCAGTACTGGAATCCAAGAGTCAATTTTTGACTAGTTTTATATTTGCCGCTTTCGAAACAATTATTTAGAATGTCAACAGTGAATTCGCAATAATTTTACCTCGTCTGTAGTACGTAGGTGTAATCACCAAACGCACCCTCCAAGATAATAGGTAAAATCATAGTCACTTCCGTCGCTTTTTAATTCTTCAGAAATGAAGCAACATTTTTTTTTTTTTTTTTCCTGTGATCTTTCTATGAGCGTATCGGTTCTTGGGACAACTGGAACACCGAATGATAGACCCGAGCGTTACAGCATCAATGTCGAGTTTACTTCGCTTCCGAGATCACGAGCGAGGAACCATTTCTTATAAACTGAGGGCTCGGTGTTTAAGCCGACTGATCAGAGATCGAAAGGCCTCCGGTACGAACCCCATTTATTTTTTTATTTTTTTATTGTTCTCCTATATTACACAAAAAGTGGTCAACAAACTTACAATCTATACACTTCACAAACAGACAAGGAGGACGAATATGCAAGTCTATACATAGACACAGATATGACGTTACTTGGAGATCTGTTAGATTATAAATTAGGAGTGTATTTATTGGAAGGTAAACGAGAGGACTGGCCTAGCATTCATAAAGACGGGGCTGCTATCGTCATGTAATATGCCTTCAACCCACATGCATACAAAACCCTAATCAGTATGCCCACATGGGGATTCATACCGATATCCCCCTGAACGAGAGACCACCACTCTCAGCGAAATGATTGGTGGTAAAATTACAAGTGCATGATTTAAAAGTGACCTCTTCACAGCACCAGTTAATAGATGTATGATGAAAATTTAAAAAAAAACGCTTCAAGAAATACATCATATACCCGTCGCGTTTGTCAAAATAGTCTTCAGTTATAATGACAACCTGTAGGCCTAGTGTTGCTAAGTTCGCTTAATGCAAGTTTAAACTAGACAAGATTGATGAATTGTGGGGCAGGTGATCTTTCACAAACGGTATTTAACAGGCTTAGACCCACCACCACCATTTCCCACGCAGCACGTGTCGTTGACAGATTGATGGATTGTGGTGCAGGTGTTTCCAAATAAAACAGGCTTACCCCCACCTCCACCACCTCGCCCACAGTTCGTGTCCTTCCACGGACAGGACTGACCACGTTTACCCCCACCACCACGGACTAGACCCGTTTACCACCCCCAACCGGCCTGCTAGCGTCAGTGTTTAGACATGGCCCATCAGGTATTGTTGTTCTCTTCGGTGTATCAGCTCAACGCTGGTGATTCAAAGCGTTTGACGATAGGTTTATCGTCCAAGCACGATTTTGAACCAGTAGTGGTGCTAGAAAAAGTGGGGCACAGTACCAAAGTCGTATTAACGTATGAAGAATGGAAAGTGCTGACTGAAGTATTGGATGTAGTGTCCGATTTGTTCAACACAGACAGCTCCCACACAGACGTTCCGATTGGTGATCACTCCCTCTCCTTCCGAATGGTGGCTGGGATAAAAACAGTATGTGTTTATCGCAATTCTTATCCTGCCAACTGTGTGTTCTTCAGAGAATCGACATGGCAAAACCTTCTTGACGTGCAGCCTGCAGTGACTGGAGCCTTGACCATCAAGAAGACGTGGTGCCCCCAAGTTGCAAGATATTACAAGGAGTTTGTGAACATTTTAGCCAATAAAGTGCTGCGTAACTATCGGATGGCTAAGGTCCAAAAACTGATAAGTGTGCATATTAATAATGTTTATGTGAGTCAAGTGACATACAGCCCCATTTCATCATTGGACTACACTACTGCTTAGACATGAAATTATTGCATATAAAAATTTACTAGTATTGGATGATGTTAATAACATAGTAAATAAGAATTATGATCCTGGATATGACGTTTGTGGTACTACATGCATGTGAAAATTATAAATAAATAAAAAAACACATTGTACATGATTCACTTTGTTTTATTTTTACCCACCATCCATTAAAAAGTCCTTTATCAAGTTATTTTTCATGAGTCCTTCATCACTTACTGGTCTTAAGACCCAATCCTAATAGACACCAACACACGATAAGACATAAACTTTTGTCGGGTATAAGTACTAAGTATGTGCCACTTTCCACGAATTTTATTAAAAAGTGTGAAAATGTGTAAAATAGATAAAAATAATGAAAACTGACCAGTGAGAGAAATAGAACAAAGTATCGAGCATTACAGGGAGCAAGAGAGAGGCATAATTTCGTGAAAAATATACAGTTTCAGTAAGAAGCATGAAAATCCTGTAAATTCCCTTAAATTTCACGAAAAAACGGTAAAAAATGATTAAAATACGTAAAATATTGCCAAAATTATGTAATTTCTTTCCAAAACAAGATGTCGTTGATTGACTTGACAGTTACACCTGCGTGCACCACAGAGTGCAGTGTCCAACTACATGATGTGTTCTCATTACTACAACTGGCTACAGAAAAGCGTCATATATGTACAAAAAGGTATGTTTCGGCTGTAGCGACAATTCCCAGAGAAACCATGCTATACACACTACAAGGCATAGACACATAGAGCATCATAGTACACCAAGATACATAAAAATATTAAAACACACACCAAATGTACAACGAAGATACTGAATGCAAGTCACATATCGTTACATGCACGAAGGACCGACAATACCGTTAAAAACCACCAAGATTTCTGAGAGGCATTTCGTTTTTTTTTTTTTTTCTACGCCCATTAAATTTCAAGTACAGAATCAGAACATAACATACTTCTGAATCCGCTCGGAGCTCATATCGTATATTATCTGCACACTTTTTTAACATGATTCTAATGTATCACCTTTCAATTTTTTGAAGAGTGCACCGTGAAGAGTGCACCGGGCATCCTTCGAAGAGATATTTCCAAAATCAATGATCAGGATGAATCCTGCAACACGCGCAGAAACCTCTCCGCAAATAACCTTACACACGCACACAGCAACGTAACATCAACACACATAGACCAAATCACGTCCTCAACAGAGTTAAAAAAAGGTTTCATCAAATATAGAAAAATCTTAAGACAGAATATTTTTACCCACCTTCCATTAAAAAGTCCTTATGTTAGGTTAGGTAGGTGAACTGTGCGTTGTTATATTGCATTAGACCACGGAAATAATTTGGGGTAGGGCTATAGTCACGTGCACTAGTTATCACAGTGTTGTTCTGATGACATCGTTGACACTTGGAATTCCTAAGGTTCTTCACCATACCGAAGTGGCTTGGGCCCTTAAAAAACACGATCCCTTGGGCCAAGTGTTTTAAAATCGCATTTATTCATTCATACTGAAAATAGGCTTATAATAAAAAGTGGTGTACCAATTCTATCGTGTTAGGAAATCTATGTGATGCATATTTTCCACACATACCACTTTTTCATCATGATAGTGTGCGCATGGGATTGAAACAACAAATATGAGCATCATAGCACTGAATGTATACCATCCAAGGCGCTAACAGAACGTATCAGGCACATTATCACACAAGACATAGCTAAAACCGCTATCATCAGTAAATTTACAAACCTACATAAATTTAACTAAACTCCGGTGAATATAGGATGTGTGACATTTTGGGGTAAGTTTTAGGTTAGTACACTATATCTTAACAATAACTCAGTTTTCTGTAGCTTGGCACATTGAGTATGACTAACTTAAATCTCGATCGGAGTGTTACAGTTATGCACACGATTTACTCAATATCGCTTGTGAAACGTATACTTCATCTAATGAAGGTAGGATAAGTTAGTGTAAGCTAGCAGTAATTGAGGTTATTGCAGGTGTATCATGCTAGGTAAGCCCGGCATGTTACGGAGGCGCGTGTGAAACTACAACTTTATGTAATGAGTGTGGGATACACTAGAGTTTAACCCCAGTTTCAGGTTAATCAACCATAACACCCTAGCAGTAATTGAGGTTATTGTAGGTAAGATACGTTAAGCATACCCAGCTTGTTACGTGTTAGCTCAGTATTACGCGCGAGCGCGTAAAACTGCCTGAAATTATTACATAAACCACGCAACGACCCCTTTGGGAGGGGAGGAGGCTGTAACTTCTTTGAGGCTTAGAGCAGTAAATAGCTCTAAACAATAATATTTCGTATCTCTGAAATAAGCGAACCGATTTTTTTTTGGGGTGAATTTCTCTGTTATTGTCAGATAATTTACTTGTAAATTGATATGTCGCAACACTATTTAAAGATTAAATCTTGCTTTACATGTTTTAGAACTTTGAACCCATGACCACCTGCCTAAGAGGAATAGGCGAATATGAGACTGCATTTCGATCATGTGATAATACAATTTCTTTTTACAAAATCGATGAATTTGTGAATAAATTTCAACTTTCCATAAAATTTTTTTGTTAAATATGTACAGTATTGGATTTTTTTTTTAACTATACTGGTATACATGTTTTTGCAGCAACCTAAGCAGTGCACTGTATATTTACCAACTAGATACACACAGAAAAACGGTATATTTCCTCTTCTCTGAAACACTATTTACAAAACACTCAAACACATTCACCTAAGTACAGATTTGTGTCCACACGGTAGGGTCTTGCACTGCCTGAAATTATTACATAAACCACGCAACGACCCGTTTGGGAGGGGAGGAGGCTGTAACTTCTTTGAGGCTTAGAGGTGGTGCCGCCCTCGCTAGTATATTATTATTATTTACTACATTTAGACGATTTGGTCACACGACACTCATTAGAATACGATTTTATGACGCGTAACTCAGGTTAAGAAGTGGCACGTGCGCGACGTGGGTGGTCCTGGGCTCACACACAGGTCCATAAGGGAAAAAGTGGGCTCACTCCGGCGTACATAAGAGGTGGCACGTGGCAGAGGCGCGCACCTGCGTCCGCTGCGACGGGGGCGGGGGGCGGGAATGACCACAAACTGATCACAAGTTGGCGTCGACCCGTTGTCCATAAGAAGTGGCACGTGGCACCGGTCTTATTTGCATATTATTCCCATTTACGACACCATTAAGACGATTCAGTAAAAAAGTGAATATTGTACTGTATTTCGAGCGTAAGACCAAGTAATTGAGGTTTAGTACCCTGACCATAAATAATAATCCTCCATTTGCATATTATTCCCATTTATGACCCGTAACAACGTGGCACGTGGCAGAGCGCACACCTGCGTCCGCTGCGACGTGGGGGTGGTCCTGGGCTCACTCGCCCGTCCATAAGGGAAAAAGTGGGCTCACACGCCCTCCCATAAGAATACATGGGGAAAAAAGTGGGCTCACACGCCCCTTAGACCACTACTAGGGAGGGTGTTGAGACAATTATAGATAAAGATTGAGAAGAAGTTACTGAGGATTTGAAAAAGGGTATAAATCGAGAACGTACTTAACAACACAATAAGAAATGGGCAGAGCAATAAATTTGAAATTCATTCTTAGGATATCATACAGGAACTAAGAAAGCTGAAAAAACTCAAAGAGGCTGGTGCAGATAATATTACTACAGATGGCTTAAAGACAGCAGGATGTGATATTGTACCTTGTCTTGAAATATTATTTAAACCGTGTCTCAACACTTGCTGCTTAAAACAGGACTGGAAAAAGCGATAATAGTGCCCGTATATTAATGAGTGATGAGAAAATTACAGGCCAATCAGTTTGACATTAGTGCTAGGTAAATTAATTGATATACAACCACAACAGAAATATGTGTGAGGAGCGTATGTGGCAACATGCAAATCCCAATTAGTAGGATATATGAAAAATATTTTTGATGAAATGAACAAGTAAGGCCAAATTGATGGTGTTGCACCAGCCCTTTCAAAGGCCTTTTCCAGAGTGAGCCATAAAATGATGGCAAATAATGTATAAACTATTGGAGTGGATGAGAAAATGATTTTTTGGGTAGAAAAAATGAAGAAATATCAAAAGAAATGAAAGTAAAAATAGGGTGGCCACAGGGTAGTATATTGGGACGATTGCTGTTCATTATTCTGATGAATAATTATGCTTACTATCAGAAATTAAATTGTTTGCAGATGACATAATCTTAAATATTATCTCCATAAGGTTTATTTTTTTTGTCACAAGATATTATCTCCCTTGATAACTAACCAAAATGTATAAATGAGGTATCATTATTGTGAAGATTAAGTTTTCCACCGTGGTCTCATCTAATTGTAAGAAACGATTTTTTTTTAATTCGAACCTTAAAGGACAAAATTTTTATTATTTCCGTAACGTATTTTTTTTTAATCATGAGCCATTCATCTCTCTTGATATCTAACCGCAATAGAAAAATGAGCTGTCATATTAAAGTCTCTGCTTTAGTCATATCATTTGTTAAGAACGAAATTTTTCGAGATTTTACCCTGAAAGGGCAAAAGTAATAACTGTGAAAGTGCCGCGTATGAGATAGTTCACAGCCTAGTCGTTAGATAGCAGTAGCACATGTCACAGAGGTATTACTATACTCCAGTTTCATCTCTGGTTGTTTACGTAGTAACATGATCGCGTTTCGTTGCTTCATAAAACGTTCATTGACACGGTGTTTTCTCGTTGTAACCAGAGAAATAGGTTAACGCAGTGTACAGACTGTGTAGTTATTGCATATTATCTTTTTTTGTTTTCTTCATTTTTCGTTTTATTTTTTCGTTGAACTTGTTTGTCGTGAACAAGTCTTTCTTTCTACTTTTGGTTGTGCTTATTTCCTTCACTCATTGATGTTTGCCTGAAGTTAAATGAGGATGTATGGAAAGGAAAGTGCTTGCAGTATTGCCACGTTTGGCGGGCCAAGTGCCTCATCATACTCGACTTTGCCGGCAGTAGAAACGACATATTCAGAGATGAACCAATGTTTAACGGGTATCGAGATGAAACGAGATTTGACTAACATGACAGTGCAGTTGCCATATCACTCCGATAACGGACAAGTAATTGGTAGTCTGCACAACCCACGTGCGCCAATGAAGAGATGCACTTCACCACTTCTATTGGAAATAACGAAGAAACCACGTGCTTAAATATGTTCCTATTCCAAGCTAAGAGTACAGTGTCACAAATATCCTTGTCAAACATGGACAAGAAAGCAACTAAGAAAAATAAGAAGGGGGTTTCACCTGCAACTTTCCTCAGCGGTATGATAGCAGCGGATGATGAATGTTGTGGGCCCACCAACATCAAACTACTACTACTGACCATGACTTGAAGTCCACATCTAAAATTCTCGTATCTAGCAGTCCAAGATATGCAGCCGACCAACCACACAGTGAAGGTTTCGCGCTTCCACGTCGCACGGCGAAACCTCATCCTTCACTCGATCCAGAAAGGATGGAACTGAGTAATCCCTTCCAATCATTGCAAGAAGAGACTCCAGCTAGAGTGAAAAGTTCTTACATTCCATCCACCGTTGCACAGTTTGAGGAAAGCTACAAGAAGCTTCACGATTCTTTCATTGCCAAGACGGCAGGAGGAGACAAGGTCAAATTCACCTTTAAGACTGTAGAAGACTTCTTCATGGTGATGAATCTCCTTGACGAGAAAAAGGCGCCATACTTCACATTTCCAATCGGTGCTATGAAACTGCTGAAGGTAGTATTACCACGGACGTTTCCAGCTGCTAAGCTGAAAGAAGAACTAATAGACATGGGTTATGACATATAGACAGTAGCTCAGCTGAGCCGCCCTGGAACCAGCATCGCTATGCCACTGTTCCTTGTTGTGGTTGCAGATACACCACATAAAAGTCAAATATTCCAGGTGGAAACCATTTGCCATCTGAAAGTCACCACAGAGAAGTTCCGATCTTCGACTGAGCCTCCGCAATGTTTTAACTGCCAATTATTTGGACCTATGTCTCAACATTGCAGAATGCAATCAATTTGCGTGAAATGTGCAGGTCAACATGACTCCAACAACTGCCTATTGCCAAAGTCACGTGACTACGTTAAATGCAGTAACTATAGAGGTAACCATGTAGCCAGCTACAAGGGTTGCAGTGCCTACAAGA
Source organism: Vandiemenella viatica (assembly GCA_031002005.1). Lineage (NCBI taxonomy): Eukaryota > Metazoa > Arthropoda > Insecta > Orthoptera > Morabidae > Vandiemenella > Vandiemenella viatica. The sequence goes on from JARYHS010011408.1 coordinate 275,551,996, forward strand.
GTGTTCAAGACCTCCATTGTGGCCTCATCACAGCACGAGAAAATTTGGACAAAAAGGAACAGTCAAGTACTATGGATAACCAACAACAAACTGTGCAAGAGTCTTCCATAAAAACACAATTCCAACAAAACCAAAAGAAGAACATACTCGTAAATCCCAAACCAGTCAACCGTTACACTGATGGCCGCTCTTTCGCTGAAGCCGTGGGAGGAAAACGTCTGGAACAACCATCACTCCCCAGGTGCCTACTCCTTCAATGCAGGCAGCAGTGACCACTGCTAACAAACCGCGAAAGCCGCAGCTAAGGAAAAACTCAGTCAGTACAACAAGCAGCCTAACGATACAGCACCAGCAGTCTTTGAAAGACTTTGTAACATGTTGGAATCTAAGATGATCATGTTGCTCAGCATAACTCAACGGATTGACCAGATGACTACGAGTATCCTGCCCTTGGCCCAAAGTAATGCTCTTGTTCCACCCACCATGGATAGACGGCCACACATCCATGACCTCACATTCTGTGTATGGAATGCTAATGAAATCCGTAACCAACTTCCGGAATTTCACCAATTTCTTAAGGAGCGGAACATTGACGTGTGTCTTGTCAGCGAGACACACATAAATTTAGAAATTGCGCGCTTTAGTTGCAAATTATAACTGTTACAGAAGAGATCGTCTCACGGCTGGAGGTGACGCCGCCATCTAAGTGAAAAGAGGAATTCCGCACCATGAAATTCCCCTTCCATCCCTGCAACCCATTGAAGCAGTCGGCATTGAGGTGATCACGGCTAATGGTAGTATCTCCGTCATTTCAGCATAACGGCCACCACGGCTGCATCTCTTTGAGGCCGAATTTACATCATTGGCATCCATCCGTTGTAAGCTTTTAATTGGAGATGACTTCAATGCTAAGCACACAGACTGGAACTGCAGGATCACCAATCAAGCAGGTAAACTTCTGAGGCGTGTATGCAACAGACACAATGTGTATATTTGGGCACCTGAAGAACCTATACAATATCCAAGTGGCAGAAGCAGACGGAATATCCTTGATGTCCTCATCTCTAAGGGCATTACAGAACTTTTATGTCATGCAATCACCTGCCTGTTATAGCGGAAGTTGGTGTGGGTTTATGGCAGCCGACAGACAGGCTTAACTTCGGAAGACTGACTGGAGAAAGTACAGGGAGTTGCTAACGGTGGTGCTGGAAGACTTCCCAGTTGACGGAAACACTGATGACGCCTTAGAATTATTCGAAAGCGCAATCAAAAATGTCAACATAGCTACGACATCAATGCAGACTCACCTTGCTTCTTCTCCATATCTCCCACCTCACCTTCTTGCTGCGATACGCACACAAAAACTGGGTTGCCAAAGAGTGGAGGCTCACTATAAACCCGGCAACCAGAACGTTGATGAATCGCCTCCAACGAGAGCTGAATGTGTCTCTGTTGGAGCATCGAAAACGGGAGTGGGAATCATGCCTCTCGATGTTACGTCTGGAAGATTGAACACTCTTGTACAAACCCGTTGGTTCACCAAGAAACAGAGTAGACTTCCATCCCTCCATGGTGAGCCCGTCGTCATTTACCGCTCTGTAGACAAAGCAAATGCACTGGCGGAAATGTTCGAAATAAATTTTCAACCATCTCAAGGAGACGTCGAACAGGTGGCCCTCATGAACTGTCTTCTAAGTGCTCGCCTGCAGGCAAGGGATGATGAAGTGCACGATATCAAGCTTGTCACTCCTCAGCTGTGTAGCCAGACTGCATCCGCATAAGGCCACGGGTCCTGACGAGACTGGAAATATGTGTCTCAGGGACCTTCTGCCGGTAGCTGCAGACTATCTTGCTAAAATTTTCAGCACCATAGTTCAGACGAAGACATACCCACGTCGGTGGAAACACGCGGAAATTGTTCCAGTTCATAAGCGCGAGAAGGACCCAAGCTTGCCGCAAAATTTCCGCCCTATCACCTTGCTGCCAGCAGTCAGCAAGGTGTTTGAGCGTCTTCTGCTTAGGTGCCTAAACCGTCACGTCAAACTGTCCGGCATTATTCCCCATCACCCACTAGGGTTCCGTTGTGGCCATTTGACCATCCAACAGCTGATGAGAGTTACAGAGGATGTGACGCATGTATTCGACTACGAGGAATATTGTGGCCTGGTGCTTTTAGACATATCACGAGCCTTTGATTCCGTCTGGCACTAGGTACTCTTAATCAAATTATATGACCAGGGGTTCTCACGTCATTTAATCAAGTTGCTGGTCGTATCTCGAGAGACGGACTTTCTGTGTACGAGTTGGCGCAGAACTTTCACCTCGACGACTAATCATGGCAGGTGATCCTCAAGGCTTGGTGTTAGGACCGACCTTATACTCACTCTACAGTCCTGACGTTCCAACTCAGCCAACGATCCATACTGCCACATACACTGATAATAAGACGTTCTTTACCAGCATCCACAGCAGGGCAGTAACCACCCTGCCCTTGCATAAAGTCCTGCAGAAAACAGTAGCTTAGGAGATGCGGTGGCGGATTGAAATCAACCCCACCAAAACTCAAGCAATTCTGCTCACCAAAAGATTGGGACCTCATCAGCGAATTCAGCCTGATCTTCAGCTTCAGTTAACCGATAAAAACATACAATTGGCCAGAACAGTCCGCTATCTCGGTATGATACTCGACTGACGTGTTGTGCACACATAGAAGATATTCGGAAAAGAGCTAGTGCCAGACTACAAGCCTTGTGTCCAATTTTGAACAGGAACAGCTATCTCATAGCATCTACGGGTGTGCACCTTTACTGGTAGTTGGTCAGGCGATACTCGAGTACGCCTGTCCTGTGTGGGGATACGCGGCCGCGACACATCATCGCAGCATGCAAACAATTCAAAACACAGCTCTGAAAAGAGCCCTACATCTTGGCACAAGGTTTCCTACCTTTGACCTTCATGAAGCAAGATCGATTCCACGAGCTTGCAAAAAAGTTCTACAAACAATGTCATGTATCTAAAAATACATTGGTTAACATGCTTGGCAATTATCCGATGAATACTGGATCACATAATCGAGCACTAAGGATATATATATATATATATATAAAACCTCCTCAATGAAGACATACCAGACCAGAAGACACGCAACAATGGCATGAAATGTCAACCAGCAAAACCTCCATCTTTCCCTGCCTGTTACAATAAGGCAGTGAAGGCATGTGCAGCTAATAAAATGGATCACTGTTGTTATATACCTATTGCACTAAGCAAATAAACAACTGAAACAAATGAGGTGGTTCTTCTTTCATCGTAATACAAACTCCCAACCACACTATTCATTGAATTCGCGAATTTTTGCATGGGTCATCCAGTGCTAAATAAAAGGATGAAAACGGCAGAGGACTGTAAATAGCTGCAGGATGATTTAGACAGGATATCTAGTTGGGTTGGTGAACATGGGATGAAGATAAATGCAAAGAAGAGTCAGCTTATTAGAATGTCAGATAAAAAATAAAGGTTGATTATAATTATAAGGTGGCGAAAGAATTGCTCGTTGATTTAAATATCTTGGCATTGCATTTGATAACAAGCTTAACTGGGCAGAACACGTTGGGCAGGTAGCAGAAAAAAAGTTTGAAAATAATGCACTTGTTGGAGAGAGTAATGGATGTTCGAGAGAAGGAAAGGAATAGGGTTACAATTTTGGTCATACCATTGTTTGAATATGGTGGTGTAGTATGGGACCCACATTTTGAGTATCAAATACAGGAATTGGAAAGGGCGCAAAAACGGACTGTTAGATTTGTTTCTGGAAATTATCGCAGAACGCAATTAGTAACAGATTTCACAAAAGATCTGGAATGGGATACATTGGAAGACAGGAGAAGGGTGAAGTGAGTCATGGGATTGTACAAGGCGTATATTGGTGATGAGGTATGGAAATATAATGATGTACGAATTAAAAGTAATTCATGGATGGGAAAAGATGACAATGACCACAAGCTGGCACTCGATTTCAGGCACATGGGTGTAGGAACATTCTCTTTTGGGTAAGGGTGTCAGGGATTTGATTAAGTTACCAAGAGAAATGATAAATAATTTACCAAAAATGTAGAAAGAATTTAAAGTTGAAATTTGTAGAGGGCAATATGAGGTGGGTGCAGGAAAGAGGCAAAATGGGTTGGCAGAGAAATTGTCACTGTAGTGTGCGCTCCGTTGCAATTAAATTAAACTGTGCAGACAAACATAAACACATTAAATTCTTCGCGAACTACGTTTCAAGTAGCAACAACATTGCCAACATTTGGATTCCAAGTTTACCTAGCATAAATTATCACTTAATTTCATCATATACCTTCAGTATGAACTACAATAACGCGCAATAATAGATTCACCGCATCGCCATGTAAAATTTACCGAAAACTTATCTTGTGTTCTTCATAATAATAGTAAAACTTTATTAGTTTCTGTCTTACCCAAAAGATATTGTACTAGTAGGAACTATGTATACATAAATTATCCAGCAACATCAGTGAATTTATCTTGTTACCATACAACAAAAGTAGGAAGTGTAGCATATTGAGGGATTTTTAGTTATAGAATATACTATTCTCACTCGGAGTACTTTTTCTCAAGCCTACAGACAAGTAATTTAATTCCGTTCCACACAGCAGAGCTTCAAGGTTAAACAGACGCTCTTCCCGTGGGAAACGAGCTCCCCACTATGACAGCTCTAAAGCCCTTAGTAAGAGCTACTAAACCAATGGTAAGAGCTTCACGTGACTCTCCCGCCACCTTTCTCAGCCCGGAAGCGCAGTCTTTAGCAGGCGCTCGAAGATGTTCTTCATCTCCATGACGGGACACCTCGTCAGGCGCTATACACACTTTTATAGGTAAAGGCTAATGCATTTTGTACCCTTCTGCTGGCTCTGAAAGATATTCCGAGTGACTAGAGATTATTAGTAATGATTTCCAATTTCATGAGAGCTATTTTCTATGCAATATTTTCAGTTATTTCTGATGTTTGTTCAAGTACTTATATTCAGTGAATTTATTAAAGTCACTCTATGCTTTCAACTACATTTTTCAATTGTTATTACTGATTACATGCTCATTACCAGCAATAAGTAATAGTAGGAACATAATATCCTTGATCACACGATCAAATATCTTTGGTAAAACTAACCGAGGAGTGACTGATCAGAGACGAACTCAAATTTCTGTTATGTATAGCCGCTCGTATACTACAGAACTAATGAATAATGTCAGATGTGAGGTTAATTACGTAAAATCAGTGATAATCACAGCAGAAATATTGGGAATGTAAATTTCTATCAGTACGGCATAGAGACAGAATGTCTCTTTCGTTGTAAAAACATTTCTTATGTCTAGCAGCCGCAGAGGGTAAATGCTAAGCCAGAAACAGTATGTAAAAACAGTACAGCAAAGTAATTTTGGGAGCTTCAGGAGCGCACTTGGAGGAGGTAAGCAAATACCGCAACCCAGACAAGACGGGGCCAGCAAGGAGTTCGCAATCCAACGCAGAGAGGGCAGAAGATTACTATAATGATAAAGTTAGTGAAACATGAAAGTTGTATTAGATAACTGATCGTCATTTGAAAGTGGACACACACATTGGTACGTGTGCCTGTTCGTCTCACTCTACTCCCATCGGGCTTGTCATGCATCCTGCAACCGGGAGTCTAGCCTTCTGTCAACTTGTTTGCGCCATTGAAAAGTGCCCTTCCTCTTATTAGGTCTGTGCTAGGTGTACGGAAACAAGCAATTTCAGCAACCGCGCCGCGCCGGATGCTGTGATGCAGCGCCCGCTTGATCACTTCCAGGTCCAATGGCATGCAGCTAGTGAGAGTTTGAAGGGCACTGTTTGATTACTATGCGGCATGCTCTTCCCATCATAATTAAGTATTTCCGTTGAATTGAAAGGAGTCGCTGCTGACAGATGTTAACAGCTTTTTCTGCCGTGCTGCCGCTCCGTACGTAACAATGGGAACACACATAGCTTTGTTCATGAGGTTGATAACTCCTTGTTTTAAGCCCCATTCCTTTCTATTAACTTGTCCCGTGTTGTCCTCCAGTGGGGGGAAAACGACCTTGTGTCGTCAAGTACAACCCCAAGGTACTTGACTTGCTTTACAAACTTTATTTTCGTTCCATTCACTCTGATGATGGGTTGCCTACCTGCATCAAGGCCACCCTGAAGAAACATGGCCTGGGTCTTTTGGGTTGATGTATTCATTCTGTGTTTCTTCGGCCATTGAAATATCAAAGCCAATGCCTGGCCTGCCAGGTTTTCAATTCGCCGACTGTACTACGACCACTAGGTCATCGACGTATACAATAATGTCCCATGGCTGGCCCTCATGTTCTTCTAGTAGCTCATCTAGCACAATATTCCTGAAGAACGGCACGGAGATCGAGCCTTGTGGGCAGCCCTTTATAATATTCTTGAGGCAATCTTCTGTATTACTTGCAACTCTGATCACTCTGTCCTTGAAATAGTCCTTTACAATGCAGAACAGAGTTTGATTACAATTTGCGCGTCTTAGACTGCGCAGGATGCTGGTCCACCATACATTGTCGAATGCTCCAGCAATATCAATGAAGATGGTCACAGCATGTTTACTGTTTGAGTGTGGTATTTGCAGCAGTGCCTTGATGGCGTCCTCTGTGCCCACGCCTTTCTTGAATCCAAATTGTTTATCAGATTCCAGGCCTGCTGCTGCATATATCCTTTGCAGCCGTTCAACCATTATCCTTTCTTCGATATTTCCTAATATCGGAAGTAGTCTGATAGGTCTTTGGCTGGTCCCGAGTTTTATCTGGCGACTTGACTAGGACATATAACTGCCCTTGTTTCCAAGCGGTTGGAAAAGTTTTGTCATTGAAGCATTGGTTTACTACTAGTTCTAGTAGCTCGGGATGTAAGCACCACAGTCTTTTATTAAGATAACATCAATGTTATCCTGGTCAGGCGCTTTACCCGTCTTATATGTCTTGATGGCCTTGTCTTTATCCTGCGGGGAAATTTGTATTTCCTCCCTTTCACCCCCATAAGTGCCATTGTTCCTGACGATTTCTTGTTTTTCTGGGTTTATGTCGTCTGACTCGTCGGGGATGAGGGTATTTAATATTCGAGACAAAGATTCCCTCCATGAACCGTAGTGGATCCCATCCTCATTTTGGATGGTGTGATACACTTTTCTTGCTGTGATTTTATTTCTGATGACTTTGTTCACGACGCCCCATGGGTTTGCGTTCCCATCCTATTGGACGAGGCGTCTCCATAATCTTCCTTTCTTATTTCTGATGCTTAGATTGTAGATTATTTTCGCAGTGGTGTACCGATTTTTTGCGATTGGGATGGCATTTTGGTCGCCAACCGTCCTAATGCGCTGGAAGGCATTCCTTAACCTGACAACCTCCTTGCGTTGATTAGTTAGTTCGGTGTGCCACCATGATACCGCCTTTGGTTTTCTTTTGATCTTTGGCATAGTGGCATTGCACATATCTGTGATGTCCTTCTGGAGTTTATCCACCATTCCTGTTGCACTTAGTGTGCTATAGTGATGAAGATTTTCCCCATGCTGGTCTGTCAAATTAGTCCCATCTGGCTTTACGGGAGTTGTATATTTCAGTCACTAGTTCACGCAGTATTTCTGTGGTGGTCTGGATGCTGAAGGCGATGCAACGGTGATTACTTGAGGTCCATTCGTCTCTGATTGTCCATTGGTGTACCAGGTCTGCTGCTGGTATTGTGCGCAGGGTCACGTCAATATTTGACTCTCCCCGTGTTGTAGGGAAGGTTGTCAGGTTGGACCGCATGTTAGCCACCACCAAGTTATATTAGATCATTAGCTCCTCTAGAGTAGCATCCCTTTCGTCTGTCTCCGGGCCATACCATAGAGGTGAATGGGCGCTGACGTCAGCAGCTATTATTACTGGCCCCGCAGGTTCTCACAGCACATACAACATGGCTGTACGACAGTTGATCCAGTATTAGGGCGTCCAGAACCGGGTTTCTCACAATGATTGCAGCCATGGCTACTTGATTCGCCTTTGCGCTGCAGAGAACTCGTATGCTGGATCTGTAACCTGCAATGGAGCCAAATGATGAATGTGGCTCCTGGAGAAGCAGGATATCTGTGTTATCAGCTGCCATTCGAACCAGTAGTTGCATAGGGACTTCTTTGCTTGTCCAGCCGATTAGCTGTATAATTCTTGTCTTTTACCTGTTGTGGGCCAGGTTGAGCTTTGGCCTCTCTGGCCCTCTTTGCGGGGATTTGACTGTTCATTTGTCTACTGTAGCTAAACCTCAATAGCCACTTGACTGGCACCACTTGCGATATTCAGTTGCTACCTTACAAATTGATACCGAAAAAAGTTTTTTTTTTTTTGCACTAATCTGAAGTAGCATCAATAACCACTTGACTGACAACACTTGCACTGTTCAGTTTCTACCTTAAAGTGACATTGAAAAAGTATTGGATTTAGCACTATGAGGTTTCTGTCTAATACTAAGATTGTTAGGACTTGCACTATTTTCATTTAAAAGTTGCCACTTGACCTATGATTGCTTACACCATTTCTGTTATTTTCCACTAACACTTTCACTGACGCTGCTCTGTACTAAACTGTTTCTCCAGTTATCAATCACGCTGAAACAGCTGTGAGGCTGTTTGAGCACTGTTAGAGTTCGGAGCAAGTATGAAGGCGGGTCACGGGCGGTTGCGCAGTAGCCTGTGGAGCTGTACCACGTGACTCACAGCCAATCGCGTGTCAGTAGCTTTCCTGTGTTCGTTCTGTGCGCGTCGTGCAGTGTTCGTCAAGTTTACAGTTTATTTCACTTATAGTGTTCCGTGTTTAGTGATTATTTTGCCCTCGTCGGGTTCATTATGAGTGATGGTAAAGAATCACGCCAAGTGTTGCACAAACAAGCGAGAGGAATAGTGTTCCGTGTGTATCAGTACTTGAAAAGGCAGTCTTCTTTTGAGTCCGCGCCACCATGTGGTGCGAGTCGCGCCGTTGCCAAGTGCCCGCAGCAGACGGCTGAAGCTTGTGGTGTTGGTTTGCGTGACAGAAGCAAATTGGCAGCGTCGCAACACATCTCCCCTCTCTCTCTGCGCAGAACGCGAAGCCCATCCGCCTTGGTACGTGCTCCAAACTCTAGTAGTTACCAATATTACACGGCACACTCTCCTTGGGAATCTTCTGTGCTGTCATCTTGGCACCTGCGGTTTTCCACCGATGAATGGTAGGATTCAAAGCTATCCTCTGGAGCACTTCACTCTATGTGCAAGGTTGACAGAATGCCTCTCTCACATGAGCCACTCTCCTGGATCTGAAACAGGCGTTACTGTGTTCATAGGTATCTATGGGCACATCAAGCGAAGCACACATACAAGATTAGGGCGCTAATGACCCCACCGTCAACACGCCCTTAAATCTCAACACCAGCTGTTTCAGATCACCGTGTGAATTGGCCACTTCACTGTGGGCTTATGGAAGAAAGTTTCTGATTAATGTTACCTTGACCTTACCAGTAGGGCCTAATAGTCCTATCCTGCATCACATCTGAAGGCGTGCCTCGTCATCAGCGGGGCAGATTGTTCGTCGTGGGGATCCTGCATCTTGGTACCTGAGGTTGCTCCCATTGTCTGTTTTCTGCCCAGCCAATCCCAACTACGGGTGGCCGAGGGAGTGGGAAGTGTTGGCCAGCATTCCCGTTCGCGTCCTATGCCCTGATTGGCGTTTTGTGTAATTTATACAATTTAAGTTTTGAAGCTTTCAATGCTGTTTGGTAGCCTCAGTTAGGCCTTAACCTCAGCTCCGATTAGTGGAATAATGTTTAAAAACAATTTAGTCACGATCTTCTGTTGACGTATGTATACGAATAATCAATTTTATATTTGTAATATCACCATTGCATTCTATGGTGATTATAATTTTATCATTTGTTTTACCTTAATATGTAGGCCTACTCTTTCATATTGTTATTAAAACTTTTGAGTTTGTAATTCTGCAGGATTTTGCTGATGGTGTTTTCAATGACAGCTACAATAGGCAGCATCTCGTCTATCGAACAACAGTGAAAAAATTGAATGTGTGAGCATCACTAGCTAACCTCATTCACCTAAACAATAATGAAAGAAGCTTGATTCTTCAGTGAATATCCTTGTATATTTTTACTAACATTATGTTATCCAATATTGTGCATTAAAAAGTTTATTAATTTAATAATAATTGATACTGCATATATATGCTCAAACCATAGATATAGTTAAGCGGCCTACAGAACCTAAATGTGGCCCTGGTATGTATAAAATTATGGCAAAATTTTTGAGTGGAGACTTTTCCGGCGTTCTGAAGCAATAAAATCCTCTTGGGTGTCCAGCCGGATGGTGTTGGTTTATATAACACCATTCAGCTGGATACCCGAGAGGATTTTATTGCAAAAATTTAGTAATTTGCTAGCATCACTATGACAGGATGTGAAATTTTCAGGCAGGATGGTACACAATGAGTAGAAAAAGCTGAGAAAATATCTAAGCTTGAGGATGAGAATAGTATATTAGATATATATAAAAAAAAAAAGGAAAATAAACACGCTGGGAAAGGGGTGGTAAAATAGGGAGTCTTTCCAAGTATTTTGTAATGTAAGCTTATCAGATTCAACCCGTTACTTTAAGTTTGAAAGCTCCAACCTCCCATAGGTGAAAGCAAGCAGTAAACAATTTTAAAAATAAGCATGAAATAAAAAAGAATTACAAATGCTCCTGGTCACCAGTAAAGAAGCCAACTGCTTTTTTTTTTTTTTGCTTTTTTTGCTTTACGCCTCGTCCTTGGCTAAGGTCATTAGAGGCGGGATGGGACTGGGGACAAGGAATGGGAAGGAATTCAGCCATGGCCTTTTTGAAGGAAGCATCCTAGCTTTCACCTGGAGTGATTTGGGGTAACCGTGTCATCCTGAATGCAAGGCCAGAATGTTAACCGTTCACCCACCATACTCAGTTAAGCCAACTGCTAAGGTAATATAGGTTATAAGAGAGACAGGGACACTCCACATGGATTTTACAAAGTAACCTAGGGAGAGGAAAAAAGTCCGACTAGCTAGTAATATTTAATGAAGAATGACCTTACAAGGTAACAGTAGCCACTGGTACAGATATGGCTAAAGCAAAGTTATTTCAATGCATGAATACAAACCAAGGTTTGAATAGGATACAACAATGTTCACATTAGTGCTAAGTATAATGTAAGAGATGCCATACATCATGGAGGGGGATGTATATTTCAGTAATTTAAACAGCAAGTATACAGAACACCAGGATGCATGATCATAAATGATCAATTCCAGTAACTATGTTGCAATTTAAAGAACCATAACTTATAAATTCTGGATTAAAAGATATAAATAAAATTACAATACAGCAAAATAATAGTATCAAATATAAGATATACTTGCCATTATTACAGAATATGAGGTTCAAACAAAAAAAATGTGTTACTCGACTGCAGAGATAGATTTGGGGATTTAATTTATGAATGCAGTCTCATTGGATTCATTTTTCTCCAAATTTTCTGAATGTGCTACTGGATATAAACTGTGCTACCTAACACTTCAGAATGACATCTACAATCTAAGAGGAAGGGAGAACAAACATCAAATTTGGATTAAATTTTATTAATAACTTCACAGTCGTAGTTTACAGATTTGATTTTATAGTTCCACATATACACATAATACTATTGTTTCCTAAATTTAATGTCCATTTAGATTTGAAATGCTTTCATTTGTACACACTGAATACATCACACATCCAAATGTTGAACAAATGAGGTGCAATATGAAAACTTCTTGAATAACAGCTTCACCTATGAGTTTCCAAGTTTTTACTGCTGAAAGGAAGCAATGAAGTCAGTCACTATTTTCTTCAACTTGGCATCTGTCTCTTCAGTGATCTTCCCTTCCTTGGCAATATCTGCTAGCAGTGCAGTTTCAGATGTCCTGGGGGGGGAAAAATCAAATAGTAGCATCACATTTACAAATACTGGACAGTTATCACAGAAAAAAAAGAGCATTTAATCAATTTACAGTTTGGAAGAAGTGCTGGAAGCAATACTTTTGACAATGTGAAGTATCGTCAACTGCTGCTAGTGGAGGGAGTGAGTTAAATTATTTAATTACTGGTTTAAGGTTGGCTCGTGTATATACCTTTATCATCAACTGGCCCTCGAGGTCTATTGCAGTCCTCTTTTCATCCCAATTTTATGACAAAACTCCACACCCCTTAACTTCCAGAATAAAACATATCTTGTACTTATGTCCCATCTATTATCTACTAAGACTTGTTTTATTGGGAGAGTGGACATGTTGCCATCTATCCATTAAATGTGCAACTTGTGTTCCATATGAAAAGTTATTTTGTTTGTGAAATACATACTTCATGAGACAGACAGGAAACCATCCAAGCGTTGTGGAAAACTGACCCAAAAATTGTAATCAGAACAGCATGTACAAATGTGGGGCCTGGAATTTAATCTATGCCAAACATATATTTCAAAGATTGTCAAAGTCATCAATACACAGACAAAATTTATATATAAAAAAGTAATGTTAGCATGCAGTAATCAGAACTGAAACTCCCTTACTCCAGCACCTAAAGAGTTTGCCACCGAAGATTTAAATGCAAGAAATAGCCGACCGTGACATTTTGAACCAAACTTCTACTCTAATCACAATATCCAAATTTATGTCTAGTACAAGTAACTAATGCATGAACTCTCAAGAAAGTTGAGACTTCGCAAGTATTATTTAAAGAGAAAATCTTTTCAGTTTTTTCAGTTATAAACACAACAAATAAAACAAAGCTAAAATGCTACAAACTTTATATGCTGCAAGAATTCCTTCTCGAAAGCTGTAATCTTAGAAGGGTCCAGTTTGTCAAGGTGTCCCCTCACACCACAGTAGATGACAGCAACCTGTTCTTCAATTGCCATGGGAACTAGAAAATTTAAAATGGTAATGAAATAATTTGGATTCAGAACAAGCTATAAAAGCGAAACACACAAAAGCTGCATCAAACTACATTTAAATTCTATAAATGACCTAAAAACAATAAAGTAGGAACATTAATAATCAGAATTATACTACAAAATATACCATAACAGAGCTAACATGGTACCAGACTGGTGCTGATCGTTTTCCAATTACAACTTAAGCCATTTAATTCAAGCTCTTTATGAAGCTTTAGTTAAAAATGAATTAATGGATTTGGTATTGTGTTCTTACCATACTGTCCCTGCTTCAGCAGCTCTGTTAACCTGACACCTCTATTGAGAAGCTGTTGCGTTGCTGCATCCAAGTCCGAACCAAACTGGGCAAAAGCAGCTACCTCTCGATACTGAGCAAGCTCTAGTTTCATAGAACCAGCCACCTGTGTTGATGTACATTATTTCTAATTTCATAGTTAAAAATAATTTGAAAAATAAGGGGTTCAGGCTTAAAGAAACCATTTATAATAAAATGGTACTTATACAATTAAATCGTTAACATTTGTATTACCTGTTTCATTGCCCTTGTCTGTGCAGCTGAACCTACACGAGATACTGACAAACCAACATTAATAGCAGGGCGGATACCCTTGTAGAAAAGCTCAGTTTCCAAGAAAATTTGCCCGTCTGTGATTGAAATCACATTAGTTGGAATGTAAGCGGACACATCGCCTGCCTATTAGAAAGAAAAATTACCATCAGATTGGTATAAAAAGCAGAGAATGAAAATGCACACAAGCCCCTTTACCCTTTCCCAGCCATTCTAATAATAAAACTTTTATACAGCTCACAACCCTACACATTAATATCCAACTTTTTTAAAAATACAGCAAACAATCCTTAATTTTTATAACAAACCAGTTTTCTCATGACAATCACTTAATATCTAATGAAATTTATATTTATCTCCACACCTGAGTCTCAATCACTGGCAGGGCAGTCAAAGAACCCCCACCATGAGTATCATTCATCTTAGCAGCTCTCTCCAACAATCTCGAGTGGAGATAAAATACGTCTCCTGGGTACGCTTCACGTCCTGGAGGTCGGCGCAGCAGCAATGACATCTGTAAAATACCATGCCATCCTGAAGATATATAATTTCTCAAATATAATAAGACTATCTAATAGTGTGAAAAAGAGGTTGTTACGGTGCCAATGTACTGGACCAAGTAGGTACAACAGCTCAGGTTCAAATTTCACACCTCCTGTAACAGCCATTCTCATTACAGTTTTTAGGCGATTTCCCAAAATCACCTACGCTAATGCTGGGATGATCCTAATTTCCACCACAAACTATACAGTTCACAAAAGCACATCTACCATAGAGAACACTAGCTACATGAATAACAGATAGACTAACACTTCACGCCCACTAGTAGATTAAGTTCAAACAATTGGGAAGGTCGCCAATCTGTCAAGTAGAGACAGTGACCATACTTCACAACTTTAGTAGTTCATGACCGACCATTACTCATGACTAAGGGGTCTGATCAGTTCATGATCGAAAATATGGCCAACTAATAATATCATCTTGAAAGTTTTTTTGTTTTGCCTAAGATCTTCACAGCTAGTCAACATAAAGGTTGAGCTGCAAGTGGAACAGTGTGAAGGCTACTACAATGAATCAACCCAACATTCACTTGGTGCAATTTTAGGAAACTTGGAAAACTAAAATCTGGATGGCCAGGAGATTCAAACCCAGATTCTGCTTAATGTTGGGATTAGGGTTGAACGCAGGTCATCTTAGTGAATGTGGATGTTCTGTGCTTGACATCTGCAGATGCAGATGTTTTGCGGATGTGGATGAATCAAATTATGATTATTTAGATTTTAACATCTTATCAAACATTAACTTAAAATCCAAACAAGTATATTTTCATCACAAATTCTAGATTTTGCATAAGAAAAGTCTATTTACATCTCATATACTGTCATTATTTTCTACTTCATCTATCAATAACAAAAACAAAATTGGATTATAAATTATTTACACAACTACGAGTCATCAAAACAATCTTTGTTATATGAACTTCGTGGCTCGATTAATTGAAGCATCAAGCACAAGATCATGCACATCTCTGTGAAGACAACCCTCCTTTCTTCCGCTCTACAGACCCATTCAATCCAATTTGTAGGGCCTACAATGATCCGGTTTTCCAATGTAGGACTGTTGTTAGACTGTGAAATGGACTGCAGGACTACATGTTGGACTTGCAGACAACCAACATGGAACTTGCTGTCCAACAAGCTATGGCGTTGGATCTTGATTGGAGCAAACAACCTACACATGTGTGATAAGAACACATGGTACACAGCTAGAAAGTACAAATGGAAAGGACTGCTCGGACTCCTAGTAGTATGAATGGATAAACGCTTCCTACAGTAGCTCTACACAGAGGTCATACAACTTCAACCGTGAATAGGCTGCTTTACTACAGATGGAAGTACGAACTCGTAAATCTGTTGTTACTTTTATTACAGTACCTTAAGAAAGGAAACAACCACGTTTTTATTAGCTAAGTGACGATAGGGAGATTCTCATACAAAGTGAAAAGAATAAGACATATTTTCCATTAAAAGTTATGGATGTGGATGCAAAAGTAGAGGTAGAATTTCATGCAGAAGTTTAACACTTGCGGATGCGGAGCACGGTTACATCCCTAGTTGGGATCTAGCATTAGCCACTCGCACTCCCCCTTGGCCTCAACAAGGTGATCTTGCTTTGCTCTTTTCAAATTTGATGATGCTACTCTGATATGGGCTTTGCTGTTCTACTTTCATTTTGTCACTAATATGAGTAAGGCTGAGCTGAAAAGTTAAATCTGCAACAGAAACTCCTGTCCTAAAAGGATTTTTAAGAAACTCACCTTTCGCGATTTTCATATATTCAGGCTCAACTCTTCTCATCAAATTCTTTACACAATCAGTCGCAATCTAAATGAATTCTGGACCATAAAATACCCTCAAATTACAGAGCTTTCTTACAGTATGGTATTTTACCAAAATTTACTCTGCTAATTTATCTTCTGCAAAAAAGGCTACACCATAATCATAAAATCAACACCAAATCAATATATTTCGATCAAACATCTACAAAATTTCAAACTATGATGATCTCTTAAATGAAACTGTCATGGGGCATTCTGTCTCTTTTTAAAATATATTAACAAATTTGCCTTCAACACCAATTTTGTAAAGTTTAACTATACCTGTCGATAGGCAACAGCCTGCTTCGATAAATCATCATAAATGATTAACGCATGTTTTCCATTATCACGGAAGAATTCTCCCATGGCACATCCAGAATAAGGTGCCAGGTACTGTAGAGGAGCAGCATCAGATGCAGTGGCAGATACAATAATTGTATAGCCAATAGCACCTGCAAGATGAAAAAAAAAGTAATTAAGTACACAGAAGTTAATATTTATAACAAAATGTGAGAGAGTTTATGCACTATTAGTTTTCCATCAGGTCCGTTAATATCTAATAACCACTTCCATGTTGGCAAGAGATATGTGAATTTAACCAATCCTCATCACAAGTACTCAGTAAAAATGAAATAAACTGCATTTATGCCATTGATGACCAGAAGACCTTGAAAGGTTGTTCGGCCACCAAATGAATTTTGAGATGCCGTGCAATCCGCCTCTGTAGAGGCAGAACGTACAGTTTAATGTGAAATCTGGACTTCAACAAGGGGCTCAGAAGCAGATATATAGTTTGAGAACTCTAGTTTCTCACCTTGATGCTGTTTATCCAGGTGTTTATTTGAGTAATTGAGGGTTAGAAATTGTACATTCTTACTATACACTAAAAGAAAAGATATTTAAATAACAGCTTTCAGCTGTGAATGTCGAGTTTTTTTTTTTTACCTGCTTAACGTCTCTCTAACAGCGAGGTCTTTAGAGACGGGAAAGGATGGGGGGGCAAGGAATGGGAAGGAATTCAGTCATGGCCTTTTGAAGAAGCATCCCAGCATTTGCCTGGAGTGATTTGGGAAACCATGGAAAACCCAAATCTGGATGCCCGGACGGGAATTCCAACCGCCGTCCTCCCGAATGCGAGGCCAGAACGCTAGCCGTTACACCACCACGCTCGGTGTGAATGTTGTAGTGTCATGTTGGTGTACAAAGGGCTGCTACTCTATGCTGTAGTTTTGATAGGCATAGGTACGATGCTGTAGGAAAGTCAGTACCTTTCATATGGCACCTCAGTTTAACAAGGAATACACACCATGGAGTGTCTTGGCCTCTCTCTAAGGACAGTCAGTACTAATTCCAGGCCACAAAGGGATTCAAACTGGGGGACCCTGAATTCTGATAGCGAGCGCTATTTGCAATGAGCTATCAGACCACTCACGCTTAAGGGATTTATGAACAAAAATTGGAACAGGCTTTCTTCTTGACTATTGCACTCGTAACAACCAATAATACAATTAACTACAACCCTGTAACTACATTCCCCTCTCCCATAAAGTGTTACAATTACAACTCAAACACTTGTCCATGCATACAAAATAATTCAAATATACTTGCTTTTCACATTTTGGGGACTGGGGCAAACTACCATAATGTCACATCCTGCACAGTGAAAGTAATATGAACAAATTTTTCACACTTTTGTCATGCAAGTACATTTTATCAGGTACAATTCTTATAATGAGGCTTCATAATGCATTCAACCTGTTACAAGATGAAACAAATTCCTACATGCAAGGATGGTGTTTAAATACTTTCAAACTACTCACGCTCATATTTTCTGACATGGTAAAATGTGTGGCATCATTCAAAAGTAACAAAAAACAATTTTGTCCTTCCCTATCCCATTAATAATAAAATATTTGTGAATGTAGGATATCTTTCGCAGAATATAACTAGTGTGATATCAAACGTATACACAATACTTATGTGTGAACCTTTTGAAAAAATAAAACCAGTATTTCGGTGAATTTTTGTAAAAATAAATTTGTCATATTGTGCAAACCATAAGGCCAGTTACACACTGGGCAGTTTCGTCTGTGCCAGAAATTTTTCCGTCGCCGTCGTTCAGGTTGTGGCTCAAGGGATCTAATGGGAGCTTACACACTGGGCGGAGGGGCAAACCCACAGCAGCGCTGCTGTCGATGGCAGGTATGCAACCGCCCACTGCCACTACGTTCAATGGTTGTTTGACCACCCCAGTCCAGACAGTGGCCCATGTGGCCAGATGGGCACTTGAACACTCGGCGGATTTTCAGCCACTTGTGCGTTTTCAGTCTGTGTAACGTTATCATTTTTTTAAATTTAAAAATCGTAATAAGAGTTAAGTGGTGATAGATAATGATCTCATTTCGTTAGTGGAAGCTAGACCAGTTTTAAGAAACAAAACAGTGGTTTCTTTTAAAGATTGTGACTCTACCAGGAACGCTTGGAAAGAAGCGTGACTTGAAAGTGAAATGATTTTGACGAAATGGAAAATTAGGAAAAATGCCTTTGGATATTAAACTATTGATCACGTATTTACATAAATTTTTACTGCTTCAACTAGAACTTGAAAAATATTGAATCACATTTTATATAATGGTTTTGATGTTTAACAGTATATAACTTTGTCCTTATATCTTAGACATTTGCCAAGGAACACTTTCAACATTCAAAATTCTGTAGTTTGACATTTTGAGACCTTTTTTTTTCTTTCTCAACACAGCATTGACGAATACAGTGAGACAAGTAAATTCGGCATCATCTTCGCTATTTACTTTCAATTTTTCTTTGTAAAGTAATAATTTTTAAAACACTCAACATATTACAAACTAGGCAAAAATGTTTAACTAGTCGATTGTGCTTGTGAGAATAAAAGCTATGTAGACTAAACTCAACAGTGATGAGTCAATTACACAGTGAAGTATATGTATTAGTTACAAAGAAATGTAAGTATTAGCCATTATATAGCATAGTGTATTTTTTAAACATTTCTTGTACACCTATTCGTATTCACCTAAAGGAGTTTTCACCCTAATTAACATAAAACAAATATAGGGGATTGGAATTATAAATTTTTATCTATAGTAGTTCCATGAGAAATCTGCTTACTTCAAGGTGATTGGCCGCATTTCCAGACGTTAAATTCCATTCATCAACTGGGTATTTCTCCTCCGAATGCCGTACTTTAGTTTCACAATCAATTGTTAAAATAAACATCCCAAAATAACTGAAAAACTAGGTGTCTTCGTTCCTCAAATATTCTGCTCTCCTTTGGTTTTAAGTTTTCCTATTTCTATGGCGACTGAACCGTCAAAATAACAATTTCAAAACCTAACTACGAAGTAATAAACACTAAATTAAATTCTAATTTCACAAAATGAAACTCAAGTCATAAAAAGCAAGGTACTGACGCCCGACCAATTCATCTTTTACCAGCTCTTCATAGCAGCGGAGGTCTTGCCGCTGAAATAGCAGCGGACCTCTACCGCTGAATGTGTAAACACCTCAAATTCTATGGGCGGCAGCGGTTAAGTTTCCAAACGGGAAAAACTGCCCAGTGTGTAACCGGCCTAATTAGTAGCAAGAAAGAATATATGCAGAAAAAATTCCACTGTTGGGGACTGAACCCGTGAACTTTTTCACGGACTACTGTTTATATGGCTTCTCTGCTGGCTCAGAACAAGTAGGTACAACTTTTAACCCTCGATTTCTCATAAATGAAGACTACCCAGCAGAATGGTATCAAGGTAAGACATCTGATGGCCTACTATACATCCACCTTGACTTCCGATATGAATGTCTCCAATGAAGACTCCTTGTCTCGAGAGAGAAAATGGGTCACATAACCTAAATGTAAAAATGATGTCTGCAAGAACAAAGTTGAAATGTAATTGCAGTTGTTCATAATTAAAAACAATATTATTTTCAACCACTTAAAATATCCAATATCTAAATCCAAAAACATTACAAGTGCATCTGATTAATAGATAAGTGACAGGTGAACAAGATCCTCTGTTTAAATTCCAGACATTGTAGATTTTCCAAATTATTCTATATGTAATGTTTTATTTTTGTTATACTTTACTTTCCTTGGTAAAATAGATCAATTTTCAAAAAAAAAACCCAGATACTTTTAAAGTTTCCCAAAACACATGAAGAGCTCAGATTTGTTCTGTCATCTACATTTAAACATATTAGCTACAATATTTGGCAAACTGTGCAGTGAGTATGAATAATACCTGAATCAGTTAATCTCTTCACAATCTGGGCAACAGTGGACCTCTTTTGTCCAATAGCCACATAGATGCAGTACAGTTTCTTCTTCTCATCATCTCCAGCATTAAATCGTTTCTGATTTATGATAGTATCAATTGCCAAGGCAGTTTTTCTGTAAAAGATATTTTTAACCAACAAAGTTCAGTTTTGCACTTCCATAAGGTTCACTGCTGTAATGGAACAATGCACATTTGAGAAACCAGAGCAAGACAAATACTTTAATGTGTACAAATCACCAAAACCAATACAACACAAAACCTTACAATATATATGCTTATTTACAGTTGATTATACTACTGGTACAATTCAATATTGTTAAATATCTTAAATAAATGATTCATCATTTGAAATTGAAACTGTAAATTCTCACATGTTTAAATTTTAAGTATAGAACTGTAATGAAAGAACTGCATTTTAATCTCAATAAATGATATGAGAGACTGGATTGTTGGAAGCTGATGACCCTCCTCCTCGCAAAGTATACACTGCACGAACACAAAAACTTCAGCCTGTTCAATGCAAATCCTAAGACTGATGAAGCAATCATAGCTAAGACTTAAGTTTTGCAGTCATAAATTTAATACATTTTTTACTATCTTGAGCCAATCTATTTCACCATACGCATCACATCAATTATCTGCTTCATATATTCCAATCCTTGAATTTATCTACAGTTCTACGCATTGAACGTCTCTCCCAATACCAAATTAAACAAGAATGTCTTACATTTTAAATCACTAACCTGTCTCGGACACAAACTTCTTCTTCACTCACAATTTTCATAACATTCATTTTGAATTTTACCTGCACACTTAATTTGCAACAACATTTTAAATCACCACAATTTGAGACCTTTAGGGTTTGTTCTTTAAGGTATTCTGGGCTTCGGTTCCAGAATATCGGGCTCCGTACACAATTTGAGAGTCCTGGTTCAATGTTACTTTCCGAGTAGCCAACTATGCACCACACACTTTTTAATTAGTGCCTCTCCGTTTCTCACAATTCTCTAAATTTACCATAGCCACACATTCTTGTATTTCAATGTTTTAGATACAGTTTCTTTGTAATTTCAAACAAATCTTGTAGAAAGAAACATTGTCAAACACTTTTTCATGATCAACCCTTTCAGTAATAATTACATCAGGAATGCCCACTATAATCTCCTCCATTTTATATATTTTCCAGTAATTGGAGCCGACAATCTAGTTCAAAATATTTTCACATTTATTGTCTAGGACAAGCTAATACTTTCATTAAGACAGGGTTGAAACATTCCAGTTTTTTTAACTTTTTATATCAATTGAATTACTCAATTGCTTATCCTATAGATTTTAACACTTATGAGGAATTTTGATTAGCTATTGCCCTGATTAAGAGTTTTCAGAGACCGGCCAAATTCAGACCTCACAACACTCTCCTACTTAATTATCAGCAGTTTCCTCTAAAGCACACAGATCCAGCAACTATTGTTCACAAAGTTTATCTACATATTCTTTCCACAACAATTATTTCCCGAGTGTAACAGTTCACTACAGGGGCTGGCCTTCAGTACAATTGTGGAAGAGCAACTTATGGAGTATGAAAAAAAATTGTCTTCTGCTTAAAATTTCCAACTATTTTCCCTAATTTATTACATTATGTTCAAAAACCACATTAGAATGAAATTAAGAACAATTAAAAAAACAATTAACAGCCTTGCAATGAGTAAGGATAAAAAGTAGCTTTTGATGGTTTTGAAGGTGGGATTTCATTAAAGATGTAATGAGACTTCTAAAAAAAAAATATCATCTGAACCTGGATATCAAGTTTGGGGCAATTTCGTAATCTGCAACATTTAACAGTTTATAAAAAAATTGGCTTCAACAACGTGACATGCATACAAGAAAAGGTTTATGAGGGAAGGCACATTGAACTACGCAAGTGTTTCTCAAACTTTTTATCTCCACACACCCCTACAAAATTTTCCAGGCAATGGTGAACCCCCATGAGATAAAAACTGTGGCCTTTTTTTAGCTCCACTAATAGTGACAATGGGCAACAATGAGCAATATTCCCCATTGTGCATGTTATAGGCAAGCACGTGATAGCCAGTCCTCCATTACGTAAATCTTGTCACGAACCCCATATGATCAACCTACGAACTCCTAGGGGTTTGTGTACCCCACTTTGAGAAACAGTGTCTAGGCACATTGTACTCTGGGAATGATCCTTGAAGGGTTTGAGGGGGGTGAGAGTTCAGGATGGGGCAGTCTTATTCACAGCCAGAAATAACTCATTGGTGTATTATGTATACCAGTTTCCCTGCTTGAAGGTTAAAATAAGCTTCCATCAGCATTTTCAATGCTTATGCAAACTTTTATCATTTCTGCAAATTTTAGTTTGGCAACATATATGCCACATCTTGTCTTGCCATAACTACTGAAGAAATATAGTTTGCAAAGGCCAAAACTGGGCACTAATCTTTTGTGGCACAATTTCCATCTTAATTAAAACTTATTACAGTTGCGAGCTTACCCAGTCTGCCTGTCTCCAATGATTAGTTCACGCTGACCACGTCCAATAGGTACCAATGAATCCACAGCTTTAATACCAGTCTGCATGGGCTCCCTCACAGATATACGAGGGATGATCCCTGGTGCCTTGATACCAACACGTAGCCTACAAATGTGTAATGTCACTGATTTAACTCAACAACACGTGCACAAAATTTAACTGCAGGATGTTTTCACACACTGAACTTACCTCTTTGTGCCCTTTAGAGGACCTTTTCCATCAATAGGATTTCCCAGGGCATCAACAACACGGCCAAGTAAAGCATCTCCCACAGGCACATCTACAATTGCACCAGTTCGTTTTACAATGTCACCTTCTTTGATAAGCCTGTCATTACCAAATACTACAACACCAACATTGTCAGGCTCTAAGTTCAAAGCCATGCCCTGTATAAAACAAACAAATCTCAAAAATTTACAAAAGACTGTACCAACTTGATTAAAAATATAGCAATCTTTTACATACCTTCAATCCAGAAGAAAATTCTACCATTTCATCGGCTTGGATATTTTTCAACCCATATACTCTCGCAATACCATCACCAATGCTTAACACTCTCCCAGTTTCCTCCAAATCGGCCTGAAAAGTATCTCCAACTAATAAAAAACAGCATGTAACTGTGATATAAGCAATTACAATTGGACCTTGCTTATTAATTTCTATACCAAAATGATTAGTAAGACCCTGAGCAATTGGAATAAATGTAAGGAAAGCTGAAATATTATTTATACTCTAGCAAAGACCAATTCCACTCACTTTTGGTGCTGCTCCAAGTATTCTCTCCTCCAAAATTGAAGAAATTTCTGCAGCACGCTGACTGCATGATACATGTATTTTGCGGTTGGCTAGTTGTGCAGCAGGCCATGATAAGTTGCTTATCTAAAAATGAAGGAGCATAAAGCTAATTAAGATGTGCACAAAATATCTTCTGCTAAGCAGAATTGAATTACTAGATAGCTTCTGACTAATTTCTTTCACAGCAGTTGCAGAATATTATAATTTATGGCAGCCAGTCTATTACATAAAAAGGAACACACCACACATGCATCACCAAACTGTCAGTACGGGAGCCATAGCGACCTAACCTAGATCTGATTATACGTTGACACTTCCGTGTGATATTCATTTTTTAATCCCAATTGATGCACTGGTTTAAGAAAAACATTTCTTTTGAACTTATTAAAGTACCTACATGCGTAGACCCAAGGAAAAATACCCACAAATCACAATTTATTTTAGTAGGAACAGATATCAGATATCATTCCAAGAAACTTTTTTTTATTGTAATTTTTACCATCTTTACTTTGTGATGTCCAGTCATTGTGAATGGCTATGATGTTCAAGTGTGAGGCACTTATTGACCAAGCATTTTATTTATTAAAAAAATACGCGTGTTATAGTTATCGTTTACCGAGTAATGAAATTAGCCAAGAAATTATTAATTTAATAGTTTGTTAGTCTCCTACTTATTGATTTACATTTGATGCAGACTTCATTTTTCAATATTTCATAACATTGCCTGAATCATCATGGATACAAAATAAAACAGGTATATTTTCATATTAAGTGACTCTTACAGTTACATTTTAATGGAGACTTTGTAGTTAACTTTTTTATAACTGGTGTGGGACTGACATCAATCCACACAAAACAGCATTTTTTTTTTTTTTTGCTTATGGCTTTACACCTCAACAAGGCCGAGGTGACAGTTTAGTTAAGTTTGCATTAATGGTCTTAGGCCTCATACCAATTATAACAGGACGGTAACCTAAACTAGATTTGTTTGCCTTCAAGTTGTAATGCAACCTGGAGACAGAAGATGAAAAATAAAAAATCCGCAATATCGTGTGCTATGGTTATGTTTTACTGTAGTCCAGGCTGCATTGCAACCTAAAAGCTAAGAAATGCATACCATATAAAATTAATGATGCTGTGAGAGTGGTGTTATCAGTCAAGGACCGATCGATAGCGCAATCCTATTTCAAAACTAAACGTAGTGCCTGTCTCTACCAATTTCATTAGGAAGTCAACAAATAATGTGCGGCCAGTAAGCAGTTGATTCAGATAATTCACAGCCAATTGCAAGTGGCCACTAACAATAAGAATGTTCTCCACTAAATAGTGCCAACAAAAATTACTTCTGCTGCTTCCATTTAAGGTTGATGTGTAAAAATGTTCCTCTGTATCATGTCTGGTTTCTGTGGGTATTAAAATAAACATTCCAATTTTTTAGTACATCTCATTGCATCTCAAAAAAAAAAAAAACAGAACTAGTTTGTATCGGGATACAATTGGAACTACGTACATATTATGACAACTATGACGGTAATATGGTGCCACTAAACCCAACAGAACTTAAAAATATAGCAATCCTATCACACAATGCTAAGTCATGTAATATTAGATTTAATACTAGTCCAGGCCACGAGTACAATAAACGTGGAATTACCAACATCCACATGAAGTATTGTCAGTAACATGGCACACATGAAAGCAGTTTAAATTACTGATAAAACTTACACTCATACTGTAACAAGGAATATCAGCTGCCAATCTGGTTTATACTGTATTTTTATCAAACCACAAAATTGGCTAATGAGCCTACTGTCCATCAAAATTCAAGGATAATATCATACTTGCATCAGGGCATGCATTAAACTTGGCCTGAAAATACTCCTATTCATCTTGTGGACTTCAAAAGCTAAAAGGGGTGCCATGCAAACTACAGCTAGTAGAAAAAACAATTATTTTTGGATGAAAATGTGATTAACGCATTCCTCAGTCATTACTATTCAAGAAAAAGTGTTATACAAAGCCGATAATACAAGTAGTACAACAGTAATACACTGCAATTCATCAGGTTATGAGCGGTATTAGCCGATGTGTAGCAGCCATCATTATCGTGCTCTTTCTCAAGGAGCTGTATTGTCAGAGGGTGTGGTTTAAAAATAGCCAGGACCAGAATTAAGATTAATATTCTATGATGTATAGTGGATTTTGAGTGAATAAGGTGGCTGCCATACCAAAATATGACGGTAAAGATGTCAAACTCTAGACATCTCTTGCTGCTAATTCAGTAATATACGTAACTGTGTTGTGTTTAGGTTGAACGGCAGCCTGGACCAGGATGACTAATAATATTCAATTGTTCTTAGCACATTATGAGTGAATAAGACAAAAGTAATGCCAAATCCTGACTATAATTACATCACAGGCCGCTCAAGATGTCTTAACACAAAGTCAGCTATGTGTATAATTGTATGTTTTAATGCAGATTACAATTTATTAGATATTTTACTGCTTTCAGATACACTTTTCCTGAAAGTGCCAAGGAGACAGCTAGCCACATTTTCAACCAGACTTAAGTTTTTTCTGCTGATAGCGCTTTGCACAGTAACCACTAAAAGGTACTCTGCTTTAATTCTAGACTGTGATAACACCATAAGAACTTTACTGTTAGTACAGCAATCATATTAACCTAACCTATCTTGTTTACTCATTGGTGGATGTGTTGAAATGCAACCTTAATCAGAAAATTTGTATAAGTCTTTAGAGTAATTCTTTAATAGTTGTGTTATTTTCAGTGGGGCAGAAATTTGTTGTAGCGGTTTCGCTATCTAAAATTGAACTGGTACCCCATATCACTTTTGTCATCAAATTCTTAAATTAGAACTGGCCTTACAAATTACTGGAAATGATATTAACTAAAGATGTAGGCCTATTCCCATTTACAAATTTATTAAATAAAGGACGAATTCTACATTTCAACTGGGAATTTTGAATCTCAACATGACAATAATGTTAGCAGAAAAAAAAGAAGCATTTAAATATCAGGCTTTGGCACAAATTATTAATCTTTACGAACTGACTACACAAATGCAATTTCTTCCTACACTAACAAACAACAAAAACAGAACAAAGCTTCCACTAAAACAGGATCAGCGAGAGGAAAAAAGAAAAATTATTACAGCCATTAAAATTAAGGTCCATTAAGAAAAATGTAAATAAATGGGTCCCCCACGCAAGAGATACCACTCCAAGTACTTTCAGTGGATCAATTTTTTCGATCAACAGGCTGTTTCATATTATTTTTAAGGGCGGGGAAGGTCAACTTTCTAACTTAGACTTTAAACATAAAAGCAAAATGTTAATTCGTGCCTAAAACACGAAGTACAGACTGAATAACATGTATATATTTAAGACATAACTGCTGACTATATTTCACGAAAGATCACATCGGCACACTTCGCCTGAGCAATTTCAAGAATATACTAATCGTAATTAATGCATGTGTATTATAGTAAGATTCCTTCGACTTTTGTACATAACAAGTAGTTGGTACAATTTTAACGACAAAGGACTAGGAAAGGGCAAACCGGACATTTAAGTGGCAAATAATGAGGGTCTGGGCAATCGTAGAGGGCTAAAATACAAATTATTATTTTGTAAAAGCATTAAAACACACAGTTTTAATACCTGGGGTGTTGCAGCCGGCAAATGTTTTGCAACTGCTGCTGCTAAACGAACCGAAAGTAGAGCCATAACGTCTGCCTGCCCTTGCAGAAAGATGGAGGAGAGCAGGCGATATGATAATCCCGACAGCCTTTGCACCTAGAGACTCTTCTTTCCAGCGATGTTACGATGAAAATGGGGACACTCAAATCGTCTGCATCTACTGAAACAAAAACAATGTTTTGCTGCATAGTACAAAATTTTAATTGTTAAATAAGATAGCTAGCAATGAGAATAAATTATATGAATATGGCGAATAACTTACCTCCAGCAATGAAAGAATTTCATGTGAAAACTGGTGAAATACAAAAGTAATTGCCACTGCTGCATTTGCTCCATCGCAATTATAAATGCTAATGAGATTGTTAATTAATTTAGTTATATATCTAAATGAGTTATTTAAAGCGCAAGAAGAGAGGAAAAGCACGTCCTTTAAATAGTATTTACCTTCAAATGTAATCACGGCTGTAAAGAACTACCACAGATAGCAATAGTCATAAATACTAAGGTTCATCTTCTGGACAGAAAGTATAAAATAAATGGGAAGTTACTGAAGTTACCCTGTTGGAGTAAGCCTACTGACATTTTATTTTCCAAGAGTAGCGTATTGGGACCATTGCTATTCATTATTTTAATGAATAATTGTGTTGATTGTTTACTATCAGAAAATAAAATTGTTTGCAGATGACATAATGCTGTATAAAAGAATCAAAACGATAGAGGATTGTAAACAGTTGCAGGGTGATCTGGACAGGATATCTAATTGGGTTGGTAAACATGGAATGAAGATAAAAGCAAAGAAGAGTCAGCTTATTAGATACACAAATAAAAAACAAAAGGTTAATTATGAATATAAGGTAGGGAAAGAATTGCTTGCTGAAGACTTGAAATGTAAATATCTTGGAATTACTTTTGATAACAAACTTACCTGGGCAGGACTCATAGGACAGGTAGTAGGAAAAGGTTTCAAAGTTCTGCACTTGTTGGAGAGAGTGATGAGGGGATGTACGAGAGAAGTCAAGGAATTAGGTTACAAAACTTTGGTCAGACCATTGCTCGAATATGGTAGTGTAGTATGGGACCCTCAATTTACGTATCAAATACAGGAGTTGGAGAGGGTGCAAAAAAGGGCTGCTAGATTTGTTTCTGGAAATTATCGCAGAATGCAATCAGTGATGGATATGATAAAGGAGCTGAAATGGGATTCATTGCAAGACAGGAGGAGGATGAGGAGGGTCATGGGAGTGTACAGGGCATAGACTGGCGATGAGGCATGGAAAGATATTGCAATAGGTATGAAAAGTAGTGCATGGAAGGGAAAAGATGACCATGACCATAAGCTGGCACTCGATTTCAGGCAAAAGGGTGTGGGAAGAGTCTCTTTTTTAGGTAAGGGTGTCAGGGATTGGAATGAGTTACCAAGAGAAATGATGAATAATTTACCGAAAACTTTGAAAGAATTTAAAGATAAAATTTGTAGAGGGCAAATGTAGGTGGGTGCAGGATAGGGGGACAGGGCCCGCTCTAGGGGGGGGGCAAACCGGGCATTTGCCCGGGGCGCTAAAATTTAGGGGCGCCATTTCGGCTGTAAGTGTGAAAAAAATATTAATTGGTTAAATACCCAATTAATAAAAAAAATCCACATTCCGATTTTTTCGTTCGTTAAAAACTTACAGTTCTTAGCTATTTTGGTACGTCCCAAGAGACTTCGAAGAGACGGGGCGCGCACCTCAAAGGGGCTCGCCGTTGCCCAGCCGCCTCTGTGTGAATTCCGCCATACGAGCAACTTCAAAATGCGCCGCGTCCGAGCCATGTCTCAGCCCGAAGTCCGCGCCACGTCTCTTCTGTGTGAATAGGGCCTTAGCACGCGAGTAGAACGCGTTGTTGTCTCAATTTGCTTATTATTGCTAATTACAAAAGTGGTTTCATTACATAACAGCATTAGTATTACTATTACGTTATTAGTGATAAGTGGAAGTTCATAAAATTTACTTCAGGATTTCATAATTTATAAAGGTAAGTACATCTATGATTAAACTGTTATTTAGTTGGATATACGACATAGGCGCACAACGACAAAAGCGCACAACATAAGCGCGGTAGGTGGGGGCTGTTACACCTGCCCTCGGCTACCTGCACTGATTCCGACGTTATACTGCCCACAAGTTACTAGACACGGCGAAAAGGAGTGTTTTTCTTAATTGCAGTTAGGCTCTAATACATGGCATCGATAGTGCTTAGCGGGAGATGCTAGGTACCGGTATTTATTTTATTGAATTGATGAACCAAATCAATATAGATCTTAATTATTGGAAATCGAAGTGGAATAATTTGCATAATAATTTCTTCTCGTAATCCGAGCCTCACAGATTTGTTGTACAAATTAGATACCGTAAAGGCATTGTAAGTGTTTTGGTTAGGTTAAATTACATACGCAAGCTTTGATCGCTTGTGAAAATACTGTAGTTTAGTGGGTGAGGGACAGTAGTTACAATCATTAATAAATAAATAATATTTCCAGCTGCTGATTACCGATTAGTTACTTCACATACCATTAGTATATTTAATTTCGAATGCTAACTGCTAATATATAATAATCCATGATGTTCATTATATATACGAATGCGGTTTACAGATACTCTAATTGCTGCATTTGTAAATCGTCTCAACAAAAAGAAATTCATTAACTATTTAAGTGAATGTGAATAACTTTGTCAGTTGGTTTAATAAGTGCATTGCGTGACAATCACTCCACAACATCATTTTTTTGTTTGTGAACTTGGAACCTATTCCGTTTAAGCCTATAGAAATTGCCATTCTGTATACACGGTTTCTGTATTTGCAGCAAATTTACAGATAGTATCATCCGCGAATAAGCTTTGACTGTGTAGTAACACTAGAATTTCTTGATGTTCACAGGGTATGGAAAATATTTTGTGTTGTGCATAAATATTTTTTTATATCGACTGACAATAATTTATCTTAGTTATGGTTTTAGCTTATTTAGAGCAAGGATAAATATTTACTTTTTATATTATTTTATAGTGTACATTGTCTGAGTTACGTGCATGCCTCTTCCAAAATGTCTGACGGTCAAAGAAAACTATCTGGTTACCAGTACAAAAAAGAAGGTTGGGAAAGGAAGCGAAAAGGCAGAATAAATCTGGCGCGTTAAAAAAATATACTGTATTCAGGGTTTACCAAAACACATCTTAGAATCCAAAATCAGGTCGGGATACAAAAGAAGTATAGAATCGTCAGAGAATAGTAGCGAACAAATGAACGAAGATTGTAAACCAACTTGAACTGACACCAACTTGAGACTCACAGAAGGCGTTCTAAAACTTTGTGGCCAAGAATTTTATGAGACGTCGTAAGAAGCTTTTTAGTAAGGCAAGGTCCACCTAAATTATTTTATAATCACAAATTTCCTTCCAATGACACAGATCGACGTTTTAGCGCAAAATATTATGCACGAACTTTTCAGCAACGCAGAGCAAATATTGCGAGATTAGCTACTGCGTTTCCTGTTTCTGTTGCAAAATTTTCAGTTGTTTAGTTAGTTCTCTCTCAAAGGAGGGTTTTAAAAATTGGAAGCACCTCGACGAAACTTTAAAACATGAAATTTCGAAAAATCATATTCAGGCAAAAAAGATTAAATTGTTGTAAAACTGTAGATGCTGCTACTCAAAGAGTTATTAATGCCGAAATAAATCATTGGAATGAGGTGCTTCTAAGAATCATTGCAATTAGCAAAATGCTTGGTAAAAGTTGACTGGTTTTTCAAGGTACAAGCGACAAGTTGTTTGAGCATAATAACGGTAATTTCTTAAAAATAGTTGAGTTACTGTCTGAATACGATCCCATTATGGAAGAGCACGTCCGTTGAGTGCTCCAAAAAGTAGAGACTAAAGCTCAATATCTTGGGAAAAATATACAAACCGGGATAGTAGATCTGCTGCATCAAAGTGTAAAGTCTCATGTTATTAATGAATTTAAAAAAATCAAATATTTTTCCATAATTTTAAATTGTACTCCTGACTTTAGTAAGATACAGCAAATTACTCTTGTAATCAAATATGTTTCAAGCCAATAAATTTAATCCTGATGTTGAAATTAAAATTAATGAAAGCTTTTAAGGCTTCTTACCAGTCGAAAGATTCACAGGAAAACATATGTCTGACATTATAGTTGGAGAACTTAATGACTTGTGCTTAAATTTGCAGGATATCAGAGGACAGGGACTGACAACGGGTCCAATATGAGGGGCAATAAAGCAGGAGTGCAATTTAGAATTAAACAATATAATTCGCGAGCATTCAATGTTCCATGTAGTAGCCATTCTCTCAATCTTGTTATTAATGGCAAAAGCATCCTTGGAAGCCGCTAATTTCTTCAACATGGTCCAAAAATATATTTATTCTTTCTGGCATCTACTTTTCGATGGGCAATACTTTTAAAGCATGTTCAGGGTTCATCTTTGAAAACATGGAGTGACGCTAGATGGGAGAGTAGGATAGAGAGGATAGAGGCATTAAAACCTTTAAAATTTCATTTGGGAGATGTATACGACGCATTGCTAAGCATTTACGAAAACCAAGAAATTGATAATTTAATGATTTAGCCATTTTGGCAATTGAGTATGAAATTGCTAATGAAGTAAATTTTAAGATGTAATAAAAAATTCACAACCTGAAAGTAAGAAAAAAAGTTTTTTTGTGATTTTACCGTATTTGAAGTAATCTCGTTTTATTTTCAAAATAATGGCATTTAGATTGTTTGTGTGATAATATCCTGTAAAAGCATTTAAAAACGTAAAAATATGGTTAATTTATGGCTATGTACAGATATTTCATAATTAATTTCTCTGTTTTGTGCCGCTTGATCAAAATACAATAAGTTTATTTTTGAATATATGATTTTATTAAAATTTAAAATTAAATATTTTATTCGATTGAAAATTAATTATTTTTTTAAAAAATATATAATTATACATAATCTTAAGGGGCGGCAATTTGTCTATTTGTCCGGGGCGGCAATACCGCTAGAGCGGGCGCCTGGGGGAAGATGGGTGTGTAGGGAAATTGCCACAGGAGCCTGTGCTCCATTTCAATTAAATGAAATTAAATTAACACTACAGCTTTGCATAGTATTTAACATAGTCAAAATTACACATATAAAATAATTAATACACTAGAAATCAAAATTAAACGATATAAGAATATTCGTAGTCATATTATACGCAAAAAAGAGTAATTCTTTATGATTATATTGTACAATCTAATTTACTCATCAGCTAAAAAAGAAAATCATTAGAATCAACACAATATAATTACCAGTTGCACTAAAGCAAATGTCACACCGATTATAGGCCCTAACATTGCACGTCTAATCAAACTTCATGTGCTTTGGTACCTGATATTCTACCAGTATTTGACTGTGGGGCTTGGTTGTCAATTTAGTTCATTCGTCTATAATATTTCTTATTTTGTGGGTGATGGTGCCAGAAATTGGAACAAATTAACTAATAATTTAAGAAATCGCTAAAGGAATTAAAGTTATAATTCGCAAAAGTCGACGGAGAGAAATTTAAGTCAAATTATATAAGATAAAGATTACAAGATAAAAGAAAAGAAAGGGTAAATAGATGACTAGTGGAATTGCCACCCGAACGTTTGTTCCATAGGATTTAAATTAAATTTATACGATGTTAAGTTACTAATGCCTTTATTTTCTGGTAGATAAAAAACGTTGCATTACCCGAAAATATAGATATTATTAACAAAGACGGTTTCGGAAGTCTAAAAAATCATTTGATGTGAAGTTATGGTATAAAAAAAGTTACACCTTGTTATATCTGACATTCCAAAGATAATATGTATGAAAAAACAAGCGGTTCTAGTCATCAGGTCTTCTCTTTTAGAAGAATTACTGGGTGGGGTGGGACATTCTCCACCAGTGAAATACTGGTACTGACCTTTTGAAATTTGGATTAACTGCTTCCCTATATTGTCCTCTTCATGTTGTACACTCTCCTTTTCCGGAAAAGTCACCACGAATTAAATTAAAAATTCCTAAATATGACACTGCAGCGCTGCTATTAGATGCCGCTGGCGCTGCGAAATCTGTGATAATCTCTTGAAATGTTGGTTTAATTCTTTGTTGTAATATTTTCTTGCCGTTTTAGCTTCACTCCGTTGCAAAACGTCGCATAAAATTAACAGATACAAAATAGTTTTTTTTTTTTTTTTTAATTTAATTTTTGGTACAAGCTATACAGTCAGCTTGGTTACAATTTGGTTATTTATTCATGTGGGATTTGAATAGTTCTGACATCTGGTTTCATTTGTTATACGTTCATCTACTGGACATCATAAAACACATGCTCAATATAACAGCATATAATGCAATATAAATATAACTTAAAAAACAATAATCCAATATTGCAATGAATTACAATATAAAATTCATAAGATTCCGATTTTACATAAAGTATTAATACTTAAAATACAATATATAATTTGCATAATGTAAATACAAAATTCAGCATAGAAGTTTTCTAATTTTTCCCAGCGGTTACGTGTACACTTAAGACATAGTATAAAACATACAGCCTTTGGGTACAGAAATCAACAGACTGGTTATTTCAAACGGATAGTGGTTACCTTTAAATGTAATATAAGGTTTAGAAATGTGAATTTCATATTACTATGTTGTTTCTTATTGCAAAATTGAAGAGAATCATGAGGATTTCCGCCATATTTTCGTGGAGAAGGGTCTGTATCTTAGAAGGGAATTCCACCCCGTGTTTAGTCAGCTCTTCTATTAACTCAGTTGATTCTGCCCAGCGGCGTCCACAGGCAAAAAATATATGATCCACGTTCTCGACACTAATGCCATCACATTCACAAATGGGGGAAGTGACCGCATTAATCCTAAAGCGGTGGCTTGCGAAGCGTCCGTGGTTGAATTTGAGCCTAGAGACAAAGGTTGTGATCTTCCTTTTTTTATCCGAAATGCAGTACTATAAGGCTCACCATCTTGGAATCGATTTAATATACCTCAATATATTACATTTTGGCGTGCACAAAAGAATCAACTAAGGTTCTCCTCACAAAATTCGTATCGTGTGATTGGTAAGCTGAATTTCAACTTTTAAATGAATTTTTATAATACGAATGAATGTGGACAATACTGTTATTATTGATTGCGATGATGCTCAGGATCCGGTGGCGGTTACTGTGCAAAGTACAGCCAGGAGAAAAAACTGTTAATTCGGATTCTCTGGCACATATTCTTTAAGGAAAAGTGTACCCCAAAGCCATAAAATATGTAACAAAGTTTTAATTCGTGCCGAAACATACGATTACGTACATTAATAGACATCTTGAGCCGCCTGTGACATTCTTATAATCAGAATTTGGCGTGGCTGCTGTTTTATTTACTCAAAATCTACTAAGCACCATGGAATTTATTAGTCATTCTGGTCCAGGCTGCCATTCAACCTAAACACAACATCATTAGGCACATTGCTGACTTAGCGGAAATCGACGTCTCGATCCATCTATGACGTCATTATGGTTAGAATTCACTCAAAAACCATGATACACCACGGAATATTAGTCTTCATGCAGGTCCAGGCTGCACTGAAACCTAACTACACCCTCCGCTAATACAGCTCCTTGAAAATCAACATTTGTACTACATGCAGAAGAGCACAGTCACGGTAAAGATGGCTCTTACATACTGGCTAATACTGCACGTATTCCAACGTTTTGCATTGTATTACTGCTGTCTTACCTGTTTTTTCGACTTGGCGTAAACTTTTTCTTGAATACTAATGTCTAAGGAGTGCGTTAATCACATTATCATCTCGAATTAACAGTTTTTTTAACTGGTCATACTTTGCACAGCACCACTCCAGTAATTTGTTCCACACTCTTACGTTACTTCAAATGAAAACTTTCCTACTCCCTAATGTCTGAAATGGATTGCTAATTTGATATCGAGGAACTCTCTTCCCTTCCATATTCTGTTTCTAAGCCTTCAACTCATATTTTCTAGGCGTCATCGGTAGTATATATATTGTACTCACCCACATTTCACTTAACTGGCCATCTATCCCGCAATGACTCGTTACTTCAGCATATATATTGTTTTTTAATCGTATGATTCTAGATCTCATCTTACTTGTAGCCACACCGAACCACTTAGGGCAGCTCTATCATAACCTCCTCACTTTTGAGATACAATAAATCTCGAGAACTAAGCAAGTTAACAACAAAAAAAACCATTTTTTATTTTAGATTTGTCTCGTCAAGTTCCATACGAATTCGTCACCAAATTTGGCTTTGACAATTTTTTTCTTTTCATTTCAACTTACCCAAGTCAATTTTGAGATACATTATCTCTAGAACTAAGCGAGATTTCAAAAAAATTTATTCTTTACTTCCAATTCGTCTCGTCGTTTTACAAAATAATCCGTCATCAAATTGCAGTGCCACGATTAATGTAGAATCCCTACATTCAGTTCTATCATTTTTTTATTATTTTTTGCCGTCATATCTTTCAATTGGTTTGATGCAATCCTCCATCCATTCCTATCTTGTGCTAACCTCTTCATCTATACGTGCCCCTTACAACCCACGTCCTCAATTATCTGATTCATATATTCTAATATCTGTCTTCCTCTATTGTTTATACATTTAATTTAATTTAATTGCAAATGGAACACAGGCTCCGGTGGTAATTTCCCTACACACCCATCTTCCCCCTATCCTTCACCCACCTACATTTGCCCTCTACAAATTTCATCTTTAAATTCCTTCAAAGTTTTAGGTAAACTATTCATCATTTCTCTTGGTAACTCATTCCAATTCCTGACACCCTTACCTAAAAAAGAGAATCTTCCCACACCCTTGTGACTGAAATCGAGTGCCAGCTTGTGGTCATGGTCATCTTTCCCTTCCATGCACTACTTTTCATACCTATTGCAATATCTTTCCATGCCTTATCGCCAGTCTATGCCCTGTACACTCCCATGACCCTCCTCATCCTCCTCCTGTCTTGCAATGAATCCCATTTCAGCTCCTTTATCATATCCATCACTGATTGCATTCTGCGATAATTTCCAGAAACGAATCTAGTAGCCCTTTTTTGCACCCTCTCCAACTTCTGTGTTTGATACGTAAAATGAGGGTCCCATACTACACTATCATATTCGAGCAATGGTCTCACCAAAGTTTTGTAACCCAATTCCTTTCCTTCTCCCGTACATCCCCTCATCACTCTCTCCAACAAGTGCAGAACTTTGAAACCTTTTCCTACCACCTGTCCAATGTGTCCTGCCCAGTTAAGCTTGTTATCAAAAGTAATGCCAAGATATTTACATTTCAAGTCTTCAGCAAGCAATTCTTTCCCCACCTTATATTCATAATTAACCTTTTGTTTTTTATTTGTGTATCTAATAAGCTGACTCTTCTTTGCATTTATCTTCATTCCATGTTTACCAACCCAATTAGATATCCTGTCCACATCACACTGCAACTGTTTACAATCCTCTATCGTTTTGATTCTTTTATACAGCATTATGTCATCTACAAACAATCTAATTTCAGATAATAAACAATCAACACAATTATTCATTAAAATAATGTATAGTAATGTGAGAAGTTCAAGGAGATAATAAGAAAGGGGGAAGAAAAATTTATTCCAAGGCAGAAAATAAAGAGAAGTAGAGAACCTATGTACTGTAATAGGGAAGTGAGGAGGTTAAAGAGGTTGGTAAAAAAGAACATAACAGAGTTAAGAGACAGCAGGGTAGTAGGGAATATTTAAAACAACTAAACAAGGACTTAATAACAGCAAACAAAATGGCTAAAGATGGATTTATAAAGAGTATTGTCAGTGCAGGAGGACCATTGACCGATGCATCTAGAAATTTCTATGGCTATATCAGGAATCTGT
Source organism: Vandiemenella viatica (assembly GCA_031002005.1). Taxonomy (NCBI): domain Eukaryota; kingdom Metazoa; phylum Arthropoda; class Insecta; order Orthoptera; family Morabidae; genus Vandiemenella; species Vandiemenella viatica. Next base: position 275,589,336 of record JARYHS010011408.1, read on the forward strand.
GGGAAAGGGAGGGTGTAGAGACACTTATAGATAAGGATGGAGAAGAAGTTACTTACGATTTGAAAAAGGCAGAGATTTAATAATAATAATAATAATAATAATAATAATAATAATAATTTTTATTGCCAATATGCTTGTGATACAAGTTTCTAGCAAAGTCAATACAATAGGTACATTCATACATAAATTTTTACAATTGATCAAGTTTGTATAGGGCCTTATTACATAGATAAGATCTTATTCCAATTTTGTATTTATTCCCAGTTAGTAACTTTAGATGAGCTGGAAGCTTATTGTATAGGCTAGCTCCCATTTGATATGCACTCTTATCTGCTGCCTTAGAGTTATGTCTTTTGATATGTAAATCTAACTTAGTACGAGTGTTATATTTATGAATTTCACTGTTTGTGTGGTTAAATTGGGGATTACCTTGAATCAATAGTAATACCCTATATACATATAGTGAAAATACAGTTAGAATATTTTCCTGTTTAAATATTTCTCTACAAGATTCTTTTCTGTCTAACTTGTATATTATTCTAATGCATCTTTTCTGCAACAGTAACAACCGATTCATATACATATGACAACAGGATCCCCAGACTTCAATACCATACATGATATGTGGAAAGATTGTTCCATAATATGCAATTTTCAGAATACTGCTATCTAAGACTTTTGATAAATGATTTATTAGGAAAATGCCCTTACTCACTTTTTTGCAAACAAAGTCAACATGTGCCTTCCATGTTAGGAACTTGTCAACATATATTCCTAGGAATTTGCATTCTGTTATTTCATAGACACTTCCTTCACTAGTGTTTAATCTTAGTTTATTGTCTATTTCATGAGTTCTTAATTCAAACTTTATTAAACATGTTTTATTTTTATTGCAGATTAATCCATTTGCACCGAAGTAATTTGATAGCTCATTTGAGGTCTCATTAGCAGTTGTCTCTAATATAAAATCATTACTATCCCAACAAATTGCTGTAGTGTCATCTGCATATGTTATTATTTTGCTTTTATTTGGTATGACAATATCATTTATGTACAGAACAAATAATAAAGGACCAAGTACAGATCCCTGAGGAACACCACGTTTAACTACACCCATTTTTGATTTTACTTTACTTACTGATTCACCATTTCTAGAATAGACTTCTGTGTATTGAGGTCTATTTTGGAGGTAGGTTGATAGTAGTTTATTAGCTAAACCCCTAATACCATAATTTTCTAGTTTGCGAAGTAGTAGGTGGTTATCAACACTATCAAATGCTTTTGAGAGGTCTAGAAATAATCCAGCCACTTTGTTTTTTTTCATCTAATTTTTCTAAAACCTCATATATAAACTGAGTTACAGCAGTAGTAGTGGATAAACCCTTCTGGAAACCATACTGGCAGGGATTAATGATGCTATTTTCTAATATGAAGTTATTTAATCTCACTAGGATAACCTTTTCAAATAGTTTGCTCAGAACTGAGGTCAGAGTGATAGGTCTGTAGTTACCAATATCTCTCTTGTTGCCTTTTTTAAAGACAGGTCTAACTATGCTGATTTTCAGACAATTTGGAAATTCCCCCTTTGCTATGGATTCATTTATCAGGAATGTCAATGGCTTTAGGAGGGCTTCCTTACATTGTTTCAATACAAATGTAGTTATGCTGTCCCACCCACTAGAATTCTTATTTCTTAAATTATTTATAATACAACTTAATTCTTTTTCCGTTGTTTCATACAAAAATATTGATTTATTGATGGAGTAATTAATTCTATTATCTGCATTTACTTTATTGCTACTTTTGGCTTCTCCTACATTTAGAAAGAAGTCATTAAACATGTTGCTAATGTTACTGGGATCTTTTTCTATTTTTCCATTTGTATTTAATTCTATGTTTTCCATTTCCTGCTTGTCCTTTCTCACATCGTTTATTAGACCCCATGTGGTTTTCCCAATGTTATTTGAATCAATGATTTTTTTCTCGTAAATTCCCGCTTTCAAATTCTGCAGTTCACATTGAAACATTTTCTTATAATATTTATACATATTTTTGTAATAAGCAAAACCTGTTGACTGATTCAAATGGTACATATCTTTCATTTTTTCTTGTATTGCTATAATGTTTGCTGGTAGTTTAATTTTGGTTTTATGGTTTATCTGTGTTTTCTTAGTTACAATTGGACAAAACTGGTTAAACGATTTATTAAAAATTTTGTAAAAAGCCTCCCATTTACTATCTACACTCTCAGCAGTAAATATATCTATCCAAGACTGATTTGCCAGGTGTTTGTTAAGTTCTTTGGTGTTTTCATCTGTTATTTTTCTGAATTCCTTTTTTTCATATATTGCACTTTTTGTTGTGAAACTTAGCACATCAATGTATTGAGCCTGATGGTCAGACAAATAACTGTTTATTACATTAGGTAGAATATATTTATCATTCAGATTGGTAGCAATATGGTCAATAGTTCTTGAATTATTTTAAGTAACTGGTTCAGTGAAAGCATTAGGGACAATGAATCAGAAACAGGAGGGTCTAATTCGGAGAACGAGCTTAACAAAACAATTAGAAATGACGATAGTAAAAAATTTGATATTAATCCTGAGAAAATCATGAAAGAAATAAGAAAGCTGAAAAAACATAAAGGGGCTGGTGAAGATAATATTACTACAGATATCTTAAAGATAGCCGGATGTGACATTGTACCTTATCTTGAAATATTATTTAAACTGAGTCTGGATACTTGCTGCTTACCACAGGACTGGAAAAGTGCAATACTAGTACCGGTACATAAAGGAGGGGTGAGAAATAGAGTTGAGAATTACAGGCCAATCAGTTTGACATCAGTGGTAGGTAAATTAATGGAAAGATTGATATGCAACCACATCAGAAATATATGTGAGGAACGTAAGTGGTTTTCAAGCAGGCAACATGGATTCAGGCAATGATATTCATGCGAATCTCAGTTGGTGGGATATATGCAAGATATTTTAGATGAAATGGACGAGGGAGGCCAAATTGATAATGTAGCACTAGATCTGTCAAAGGCGTTTGACAGAGTAAGCCATAAAATGGTAGTAAATAAGGTAAAACCATTGGAGTGGATGAGAAAAGTGATTTGCTGGGTAGAAGAGTTTTTAAAAGGTAGAAAACAGAAAGTTAGGGTAGGAAATGTAGTATTAAAAGAAGTGGAAGTAAAAATGGGTGTGCCGCAGGGTCGCGTATTAGGACCATTGCTAGTTTATACCTTCTACTGTACCATCCACTAACAAATTAACCAATCCAGCATGTCTCAAAATATGACCTTTTAGCCTATCTCTTCTTACTGTGAGCTTCTTCTACAGGCTTCTTTCTCACCCATTATTTCCAAAACTCGTACATTTCATATTTTGTCTGTCCATTTAATTTTCAGCATTCTTCCGTAGCACCACATTTCAAATGCTTCATTTTTTTTCTTTTCTGGTAATCCTAAAGCTTCGCTACCAAAAAGTCCTGTGCTCCACACATTTTTAAAAAGTTATAAAAGATTTCTCTTCTTTATAAAGACTCTTTTTGCTAATGTTTTTCTGCTTTTAACATCATTCCTGCTTTGGGCATAGGTTGTAATTTTCCTTCCTATGTATCAGAATTAATGTGCTTCTACTATTGCATCGGATCCTTTTTATTTTTAATCTGCTGTCATTTAATCATTTCTGCTGCATTTCAACACTTCTTTCTTACTTTGATTTATATAGCATGAACAAAATTCTGAAGGAAGATTTAGATCTTCCTTCAGTATTTTGTTCATGCCATACAGTAGCTTCTCAATATCCTCAGCCTGTTCTGCTAACTTGACACTGTCATCAGCAAATTGTAACATACAGATTTTTTCTCCTTGAACACTTATGCCACATGAACATTTTTCTTTTACTTGCTTTATTGCTACCTCTGCATACAAGTTGAATATTAACGGTGATAAGCTACAACCTCGTCTCACAACCATTTTAACTGATGCATGTCTCTCATAATTCTCTGCTTTTATTATAGCTACTTGTTTCGCATATCTACATATCTATAAATGAGAAAATGAGAAAGTTAGGATGTGTGTGTGGATGTACTTCTGGAATCAATCACGCCTTAATAACTCAACATATTTAAATGAAATTTGGCATGAAGTCAGTTAATTGTATGCGAAGTGACATAGGATAGATTTTACCCCGCAAAAACGCATAGTTCTTTTAGAAAATGCCATTAATATCAATTCGCAAACAACAAAGAGTTTCATACTACGTAGATAGCCATTCCACGTTTACGCTTTGCTTTTTATGTAAATCGCAAACACTACTTTTCTGAAATAAAAGCTAAAACCTTCTTACATACGAGAAGTGTGTGTTTAGTTTAAAAGCCATAAAACCGACACACTTGACAAATAATAATTTGGAAGCAGCAAATATAAATCTGTACTTAACCTTAAATTAAAAAAAAGGTACGTACTGTTGTTAAGTTCGCAAAGAGATGTTTTCATTTGCTTACATAAAATAGTATGAAATCTCTAGTATTACACCATTAATTTCGATCATAATATATACTTCATACTAAATGTGAAAAATCATAGCTTGGAAAAAAACTACGTAAAATGCTATGAGTATACCAGCACGAAAGTCGATTTACTAAAAGTGCAAAATGCTGGTGCCCGAAATGTCGTATTTATAAAAATGTTACGGATTCGATTCTATCTCGGTTTAATTTATTTTACGTGTGTCTTCTTTTTTGCTACTATAAAGTCTTTGTATTACAAATTATTTTTGTCGAAATTTAAAACTTAACTAACCCTTTTTATTTTTAGTTCAGAATTTTTGTACAAATAGTAGAGACTATGATTCGGGAAACAGCGCTTTTTACTTACTGTTCAATATTCTGCAAGTATTTGTAGAATGCTACACTTAAAACGAATGTATTCAATGGGCTAATGTAGAAACTTATTTTTTCATGAAGCAACACTGGTAGTCGTTTACAACACAATACACCTCATTTGCACGGAGCATATGAAAGCTGCTTACTTATTACTAATAATAACTAAATTCCTTCTGCCTTATGCTATAACGAAAATCATTCTGGTACAGGCATCATTTCAACTTAACCACTATTTCTGTTAATATTGCAGCTACAAAGTCAAACTATATGAACACACCTCAATATATTAAATGCAATAATACACCTTACTAAATCATGAGCAGTAACAGTCACTTTATCGATATGATAACTTGAACAGCAATATTAAAGAAACTTGTCTTAAAGTTGTAGAGAATTATGGACTTTACGTTGTACACTGTAACTTACAAACATTTTAGTATAATTTTTTTTAATTACGTTACTCCAATAACTGTCTTGATACTGACATAGTTCATGTGGATTGATGTAGTTTCAGATGAATTCAGTATTTAATTTACTGCATTTTTCCGAGCGCCACATTGCCAACGTCATTATTCGGGTTCATTTAGTATCGTGATCTGAAATAATGAGTCAAGTTTATTTCGCCATTTATAACGTCACTAACATGAAATAGGCTCTATAGTGAATGTATTAAAACACGTCCGTTTCACGGTTAAGCAAGAATGCAACAGCACATCTTCTGTTTTATTCACCATAGAGAATATACAATATCCATGGACAGCATAGATACTTAGACTAAGACAATTTTATTTCGATATCATATTATAACACCCCCACTATATCGAAATAAGCGACAGCCTCACAAAACATTACAATTTATTACTTAATAATCCTGTTTTCTCCATAAGTTTGTAATGTTTGGGCACACAGAGCTTTTGTGAGCAGGTCAGCAGGCATTTCAGTAGTTTGCATGTATTCAAGCTTAATAGGCCTACATTTTTTTAATACAGCATCGCGGACAAAAAAAAACGTAACGAATATCAATATGTTTAGACCTCTGTGCATTTGCTGACTACTTGTAAGCTTCAATGCACTCTGACTGTCACTAAAAATAGTAATCATACACAAATTGCCCGTGATTTCAAATAACAGATTTCTTAAATATACTGCCTCTCTAGAAGCATCTGACAAAGTCATATATTCTGCTTCAGTGCTTGAGAGAGCTACAGTTTTTTGTTTGTTTTCTACTTTCCCATGAAATAGCAGAACCAGACATTACAAAACAGAAATCTGTACAAGACCGTCTGTCTACAGTGTCAGTTGACTAGTAAGCATCTACAAATCCTTGTAATTCTACCTTTTCAATTTCAAAACATGCTTTCACAATTATTTACTTTGTAACCCTCTGGTAAATGCACGCAAATATCTTTCTTTAGATAGCCATTTAAAAAATCTGAGGTTACATCTAAGTGCCAAATGCCTAACAATAATTGTGCATTAATTGCAAATAAAAGGTCACAATGTAAAGTGTCTAACCACCAATGAAAAGGTTTCATGATAATCTACACCTGCTATTTGGCAAAAACATTTAGACACTGACCTAGCACGGTATCACACTTTATCATCACTTTCAAACCTTTCTTATTCAAACACCCACTTGCACTGCACTTGCTGTTGAAGCCATCAGCCTTGCCTCCAGGGCTTGGATGCGATTCTCCTGTCTGACCATAACTGCCTTCATCTTCTGCATCACTTGCTGGAATTCTCTGACGATATCATCTGGAACACAGCTGCCTTCTTCTTTACAGGATACACTTAATAAAGTTGTACCATATCTTTGAAGCGGTTTCCTTATTCTCTTAGGCAATGTCTTAATTTCCACACTCTCAGCTGCAGTACTTTCTTCCAAGTTATCTTGACCTTCTACTTCAGCATAGTCTGATTGAGATGATTTCAGTAATTCTGGTTTGCCTGTTCCTGTCAACTGTTCTTCTTGAGCAGACTCCCCCACTGAAACTGATTTCTGTAATTCTGGTTTGTCTGTTACTGTCAATTGTCCTTCTTGACCAGACTCCCCCACTGAAACACTTATTTCTTCATATTTATTATCTTTTCTACTCTCCATAATAACCACATCCTTGCATATTAATATATTCTTCTTCTTGTAGTCATAAATTCTATAACCTTTTATATTTTCTGAATATCCAACAAGAATGTGTTTATGTGACTTTTTGTCCCACTTTAAACGTTTTTCTTTGGAAACTTGGACCATTACATCACTGCCAAATATACGAATATGGCTTACATCAGGTTTCTTGCCATACCACAATTCATATGGTGTCTTGTCTTGAGTTCCTGATGCAATTGATCTGTTTTTTAAGTACACGGCTGTGTTTGCTGCTTCTCCCCAAAATCTTTTATCTAGCTTTGCATCAAACAACATACATCTTGCTTTCTCAACTATTGAGCGATTCAGTCTTTCACACAGACCATTTTGTTCTGGGGTGTAAGGGTTACTTTTCTGATGAATAATACCTTCTTTCTTCAGAAAATCTGTAAACTCATTATTACAAAATTCAAAGCCATTATCAGTGCGAAATATTTTAATTTTCTTATTCTTTTGGTTTTCTACCAAGGCTTTAAATTCTTTAAATCTGCTAAATACTTCACTTTTAGCTTTCAAGAAGTAAATAAATGCCATGCGACTGAAGTCATCCACCAGCAATAAAAAATATCGTGCACCACCTAAGGATTTATGTTCCATTGGGCCACACACATCAGCATGTATAATCTGCAATGTCTCTGTACTTCTTTCTCCAATATTTTTGAACGGAAGTCTTGACTGTTTTTCCTCACAGCACACGATACAACTGTTTTTTCCCGTTTGAAAATTATCAGGATAACTAAGTCCATCAACCACACCAGACTTCATTTTATTCATATCTGCACTATTTATATGACCGAGTCTTCGGTGCCACATATAACCATCAGTTAACACAGGAGCAGCCAATAAACTGTGCTCACTTTTCATTTTATGTTTTACCTTCAACTTGTAAACACCACAAATAAGTTCTCCTATAGCCACCAATTCACCGTTCATATTATGTATGAAACAATTCTGTGAATCGAAATGAACTTTATTACCGTTCTTTATGAGTTCACTCACTGATAAGAGGTTAGTCGTCAGACTTGGCACACACAATGCATTTTTCACAGTAATATCATAACCACAATCTGAAGTTATTTCTACATCGCCGGTACACAGCACAGGTACTTTGGTTTTGTCAGCGATAATAACTTCTGGTTCACTTGACGAATACAATGCATTTTTTATCCAATGTTCATTCGGCGTCATATGAGAACTTGCGCCGGAGTCAACATACCAATCTTGTTTACCAAACTTGCCGGATAGAAAAACAACACTAAACACATTGGATTGTTTAGGTTCATCTGATTTCACCAGCAAAGGACATTGATTCCTGAAATGCCCACCGCGTTACATCTGTAACAAGTGATGGATTTAACTCCTGTCATTTTGACATTTGACTTTTCCGCGACGTAGTTTCCGCTTTTGTTTTGTCTGTTAGCAGTCTTGCTTCTATGGTTCTGCCAACCTTTGGAAGCGAAAGCGGTTTTTGTCTCTGATTCATTCGAATCTGACATCTCCATATCGATCAATTTTGTCCTGATAACATCCGCCGTAATAGGAATCCCGGAATGTTCAATCGCCATGATCATTGGTGAAAATCGTTCTGGTAAACCTGCCAGTAACAACGAGCCAATCCATTCGTCGTTTATATCAAATCCAGTTCCACTTAATCTTTGCGATGTCTCAATAATATCTGTCACATACGACGTCATTGAATCACAATTATCAAGCCTGATTGATATAAGATGACGAAGTAAGGTTATTCTTCGTGTAAACCCGGAATCGTCAAACATAGTTTTAAGCTGCGCCCATAGCTCCTTCGTTGTTTTAGCTTGCTTTATATGCACATACAACGCTGGATCAATTGTAAGAATCAGCTTCGCTTTTGCCTTTGCATCATCTGCGGCTGCAGTGATAGTACTTCCTTCTTCCTTTATTAAGCCGGACATGCCTTCTAACACCAACATATTCTCCGCTGCAAAAGCCCATACATCGTAGTTGTCTCTGCCTTTAAGCTTAGGCACGTTAACTACAAAATTCGAAGCCATCTTCAAGCGCGTAACTAATTATTTATAAGATAACGACTTTTCCGTATTCTGCTTACTGGAATAACGAAGAAAATAACTCTGGGTCACAGTCTGGGCCCATAACCTATTAAAACACGTCCGTTTCACGGTTAAGCAAGAATGCAACAGCACATCTTCTGTTTTATTCACCACAGAGAATATACAATATCCATGGACAGCATAGATACTTAGACTAAGACAATTTTATTTCGATATCATATTATAACAGAATGTTTATGCGCAACTGTCAGAAGTTTTGATTTTCTAGCAGAACACGTGGCATTGAGCGAAGAAAATTTTTTAAATTTATAATTGTTTTATTCAGATAGTGGAGTGGCAGACAGGCGTAGAGGTAATTTGCAGGTAAACATTCAATTCTGTTGGCAGATTGAGAAACTAATTATGAAGAAAGAAGCAATTACTTTTTAACATTGAAATTTATATTTTAGCGCCTACTTAATGGATCGAAACGAAAGAAATATAGTAAACTGGTCTACAGGTAATTCATCTGTTTCCACAGATAGAGAAACTATTACCACAATACCACTGAACATTATGGATAAAATAATCAATTACTACTATACTTACTACTGTAATATGTAAATTTCTGTTGATGGAACCAATATATCCTCAAAACAATATCAATATTCAAAGAGCAAATTAAGTTATCTTTTTTTAAAGATTTTTTTCAGATATTCAAATCAAATAAAAATATTTATTTTTATTATTGCAATTTTTTTAACGGAAATGAAAGTCCTTGGGCCACTTATATGCTGTTTTGATGTTAGTATTTTGTTGTTGTTGATATTTAGTCGATTCCATCAATGTATTGCTAATATTTTGACGTTTTGAGCTTCCATTAATTAAAACTATATTCATTTTTATTCGCGAGATGAAATTAGTAATTTTAAGAGATGCTGGGTAAACGAAATTCAAATCTTTCAAAGAAATGTAAGAAAACTAGGGCTATGAAAATAGCCAAAACCTAGGAGACAAATCCTCAATATTGTATATATGGATATATTAAACTGAGAATACTCCTAACAAACAGAATATTTTTGTTGTTTTAAAAATTCAATAAAGTAGTTGTAAAACATAAACAAATTTTTGTTCTTTTATTGAAACATTTATTACTACTATTACTAATAAACATAGCTTTAAAATAAAATGTATGGTCGTATTGGCATGGTCTTAACGTCTCCGCAATCAGCCCCATTCATAGCCTCTTAACGTAACCCAGTAATCCTACCGGACATAGAGGACACACAGTTCGACACGAAATCAGAACCAGGTGAGCATTCTGGCATAATTCTCATCACACAACAACTTGTGCCAGAGGTGAAGGTCGAGCTAAGGACCTTTGAAAATCCTTGCTGAGACTAGGATTCAAGATGGGGACTTTTCCATCTCCAGTTGGACGCCCTAACCACTGAGCAATCAGACCTCTCACAAAAATCTTATATTACAACAATCTTCAACGCGGACGAAGTCGCCGGTAACTGCTAGTAGTTTATAAAGTATTCTTCAATCTTGAATTTTAGGACTTTTTTTTAAAAAATTTTGAACATTTGTCCCTCCTAACATTATCAAAATCTTTTTATAAATCAGCAACGCCGTAGAAGTATCTTTGTTTTTCTTGATCCGCCCTTCAAATATTAATCTTAAAGCCAGAATTGCTTCGCCGGTTTTACCCAAACCCAATCTGATCTTCACCTACTATCTTTTCTTCTACCCTTTCCATTATTCTGTTCAGTAATTCTGAAGCATGTGATGTTAGACTATTGGTGCGATAAATTTCACCTTTATGGGCTTTGCTTTGTTTGGAAGTGTGAAGATGATATTCTCCTGTTTCAAAACTTTTTGATATCAATTTGAATAATATTTTGGTTATTTCTTCTCCTAGGGATATAAGAAGTTCTACATGGATTTCAACAATTCCAGCTGCCTTATTTGCTTGCAAGACATTCAGAGCTCTATCAAATTCTGTCCTCAGAACAAGATCTCTAAGTCATCAATGTCGACATCGCCTTCCTTTTCTATTACGCTATTGTTCAAGTCGTCCCCATCATACAGTTCCTCAATGTGTTCCTTCCATCGGTTAGCTCTATCGTCTGAGCTTAAAAGAGGCAGCTTTAATGTTTATATCTATTTTTTCCATTCCTCCAAAACTCCGTTTGATCTTCATATATGCCACATCTACTTCACCTATGACCATTTCCTATTGTACTTCTTCACACTTTTCTTGTAGCCATTTTCCTTTTGCTATTTCACATTACCTGTTTATTTGATTTCCAAATTGCCGGTATTGCTCTCTTTCTGCTTAATCCTCAGCACTTTTATGCCTTCTCTGATCCATTAAAATAAAAATATCTTCTGTGGTCCAAGGTTTTCGGGTTGAATGTTCCCTGAAGACTAATGTTTCTTTACCAGCTTTTATTATTTCGCTCTTTAATGCATTCCATTCGTCCTCCGTTGAGCTCCTTTCAGAGTTACTTCTTAGACCTAAGTCCACCATTTCAGCAATTTTTCTGCCGTGTTAGATTGTTTCGGTTTATTCACTTCCAGTCTGATCTGCCTATATTGCTTCTTTATTCGCTTGAATTTCTGCCTGCACTTCATTGCCATCAAATTATGGTCAGAGTCTATGTCTGCTCCTGGGTATGCTTTACAGTCTAGATTCCTTAATCTCTGTTTGACTATGATATAATCTAGCTGATATCTGCCTATATCCCCTGGACGTTTCCAGATGTATATCCTTCTTGCATGGTTCTTATACGGTGTGTTTGCCACTACTAGCTTATATCTTTCACAAAATCCTAACAATCTGCTTCCTCGCTCATTTCTTTCTCCTAGACTAAAACTTCTTATTCCCTCTTTTCCTTCTCCTACTATCTCATTGCAATCACCCATTATTATTAGATTTTCCTCCCTTTTCACATATTGGATTAATTCTTAAATTTCGGCATATATTTTCTCTATTTCTTCGTCATCTTCCTGTATCGTTGGCATATACACTTGTACTAATGTTGTTGGGATGGGCTTAGTTTCTAACCTCATCAAAACAATCCTGTCGCAAAACTGTTCATAATAACTCACCCGTTTTCCTTCTCTCTTATTTATTACAAAACTTACACTAGTAACTCCATTGACAGCATTTGTGTTAATTATTGTCTGTATCCCAGACCAGAAATCCTGTGCATCCTTCCACTTTATCTCACTAATTCCGACGACATCTAACTTAAGTCGTTCCATCTTCCTATTCCACGCTCCGACTCGTAGAATGTTTCTATCCATTCTGATGACTCCTTCGTGAGTAGTCCCCACACGGAGATCTGACTGGGGAACTATTTGGCCTCCGCAATATTTTACCTAGTATGAAGCCATCATGATACAGGTATTTTGAGAGGATTAAATGTTCTTGGGATACTCTTTGGGTCTTTAATGCAGCGGTTTCCCGTTGACTTCTCCATCCCGATACCGTTGATCATTTCTGATTCATCCGCCTTTAGGGGCCGTTTAAAACCCCAAGGGCAAGAAGTTGTTCGGGACAGCTTCCCACTCTTCCGCCCTCCTTTAGGAGGCCGTTGGCAAGAAGTGAGTGAGTCCTCATACCGGGAATCTTCCAGTCGCCAGAGCCTCGTCCGTGCAAACAGGATGTACCACGGAAAGAGAGGCTGATATTTGGTAGGAAAAGGTTATCTAATATCACACTATTCGTCTCATACAGTTATTTATTATTATTTGGCCCAGCTGTAGAATACTTGAGACCCTACAACGCTAAAACACAGTCAAACTGTCAGTACTCATAAAATAAGACGATAAATATGTTGGGGACTGCATCACTTCTTCCACCTATCGGTATAAATGGTTAAACAGGTTGCAGCAGGTTAGTAACCATTGTAGGGTAGGTGCAGATAGTAGTGCAGTCCATTAAGAAGACGATAAACATCTGATGACCAAGCTGTAACACACTGAATATTGTTATGAACTATTATCTTAAATATATCTTTTATGGAAGTTAAAAATTGGCGCCAAACAAAATAACTTCCACGATTATTAAATTTTTATGTCTGGTTCGCACTAGGCTAGTAATTTAATTGAGTACCGAGTAATTTAGTAACTAAACGTGTCTGAAGAACGAAAATTTACTCGAGCAGTTTATCTAGTAATTTATCCGAATCGATCCATTTTGTTCTATTTTATTGGAAGAGTCACTGCTTAGCAGTGGCGGATCAAGGATTTGGTTTTGAGGGGGCTTGACTCGGGCGAGGGTTGGGTTCAAGCATTTTATTTCATATTGCCTCCCTTAAAAGAACAATAAAGCTAAAAAAAGTCGGAGTTGACCTAGATACTTTTTGGATGGGCGGCTTAGCATTCTCCCCCCTTATTCAGGCACTGCTGCTTACTGAGTCATAGGCTAAACAAGTTTGAACCTGTCGTTTTGGTCGCGTTGACTAGCTGCCGCAAAAATGTCGTTGTACTGTAACAACTTTAAAATTTGTTTCTAAATATGCAGAATATGAGTGCTAGTAGAATCCCCACATTATAAAAACAAACAAATGAAGCAATCTGCATACATCATTTTGGAAAACACAATGATCTTACCCAGATTTGGTGAGAATGGAATTAAACTGAAAATTAAGAACATCAGGTTAATGCATAATTTTATTAAAATAGCATCTAGATTATACAATAAAAACTTACTATTACCATTGTCATTAGAAGTACTACCTAACGTGAAAAAATAAAGGATGTGTGAGTGGAGACTTTCCCGGCGTATTGATGAAATAAAGTTCTCTCGGGCGCCAGCCGGATGGTGTTGTGTAAACACGACGTCTCGATAGCTGGCTCTGCTGTCTTCATGAGGTATCTTGTAGCTGTTGCAAGTTGACTGCTGTTACTGCCTCGACTGGCTTGGCGAGTTCGACACAGCACCGTCACTGCCTTTTTCTTTGTAGGCAGGTGGAGGTGGAGGATATTGTCCGAAGACATTGCCTCCAGCAGTAATTAGAGGGTTATGACTATTCTGTAGATTCATCTTCACGGTGGAGTCAGTTTATTTGCGTAACTTGCTATGACTTCCGACAGTAACATGGTTTGTTGATGAAGCAGCCGCATTATGAAGCCTAAGCTTATGTTTTTGGACTTCTTGTAGTCCGCCTGTTGTCGATAGTGGTGTGTAGCGGACTGCTTCGCCGTCGCGAGTAGCTCTGGACCAGTCGCTGCAGTTCGACGACTATAGCTGTAGCTGTTGTTAAGCTCCCCTGCATGAGTTGTCTTCTGTGTCCGCAACTTCTTGCTTCTGTAACTGTTGAACGACTGGATGGCTCTGCTTTCGGTACGGCTGGATTCAAGATGGCGGAGACTATTTCTCTGCTGGGGTCTGCTGGTGACTGTTGCATGGTGGCGAGTGGTCTCCAGCAGCGAGACCCTGGAGTCTTGAGTGCTTGTAGTGGTCCCGCGGCGCTGCTGTGGATGCCTCTTACATTGTAGCTTCTATGAACTACAACCTCTGTAAGAAGCTGCGTGCCCAGACCCGCAGTTGCGGCAAGTTGATTCATCGTGGGGTTTCTTGTAGGTGGTCAGTTCGTGATCGCCTCCACAGCGAACACATCTGACTGGTTCAGTGCATTCAATGGCGTGGTGCCAGAAGTTCTGGCATTTGAAACACTGGACCAGTTTACGTGAGGACGGTTTCGCTGCAGTCGTTGATTTGTCTGCTGTCTGCATGGTGGTATCTGACTTCTTCTTCACGCGACTGGGAGTCATGATGTCATACTAGTACGGGAACGAATCCGCTTCACGCGCTTTGAACTCGACCGCAACGCTCGGACGCTGTTATCTTGTCATTTCAACTTGTCGACAAGGCTTTCGCCTAATTCCTGGGACTGGGTAGAGGTCAAAACTTCAGCGCAAATGAACCTAGAATGAGATTAAACTACAGCGAAGCATATCGCCAAATACGACCGATTGGCGGGAAGTTGCCAGGGCGGCAAATCTGTCGTTTCTGACCGCTCTGTGGTCAACCTCACCGGGATTCAGCTGGATGACACAACTACTTCCGTGCTAGCCAGGGGCCTGAATTTCACTCCTGCCCCTAATTGAATACCCACGAAGGAGATCATCTGTGCGGCGGAAGCAGCCTACCAGGAGAAGAAGCTGAAGAAGTACGTGAGACCTGTCAGGTCTTGAAGAAGTCCAAGCCACCTAAGAACAATATCACAATGACAGAGCGTAAATCACTAAATGCTTTACGCCGCAGAGACGACATAGTCGTTTCACCAGTGGATAACGGTAACGCCACTGTTCTTCTTACCGCGGTACAATATGACAAAAAGGTGATGAGCCTCCGTGATGGCTCTTCTTACATACCGTTGGACGCCGACCCTACCGCAAAAGTTGGAGGAAGACGATGGCTCTCATCAAGAAGGCCAAACTACTGGAAGTGGTGAACAAGAGAATCAAGCCACGCGCCGCAAGACCACCGAGACTGTATGGCTTGCCCAAGGTCCACAAGCAGGATGTACCATTAAGATCTATTGTCAGTGCCATTGGGGCACCAACTTACCAACTTGCCAAGTATCTGACACGCCATCTTAGCCCCTTTGTGGGTCGTTGCTGTCATCACTTCAAGAAGAAGACGGAATTTGTGGAGACCATCCAGTCCTTAACGGTTTCAGATACTGACATCTTTGTCAGCTTTGACGTGATATCACTCTTCACCCGCGTACCGGTAAGGGACACACTCGAGCTGATACGCCGTCATTTCGAACCGACCACAGCAGACATCTTTGAGCATGTCCTTACATCCACTTATTTCATGTATGGAGGGAGATACTATGAACAATCCGATGGAGAGGCTATTGGGTCACCACTCTCTCCGGTAGTAGCAAACCTCTACATAGAGGATTTTGAAGAGAGGGCACTAGAGAGTGCCACCCTCAAACCTTCTTGCTTCTACCGCTACATCGATGATACTTTCGCTGTGAGGCCACACGGCATTCAAGCGTGGGATGAATTACTTGACCATCTCAGCGGAATCCATCCTAATATACACTTTACCAAGGAAGTAGAGAAGGACGAGTGCCTCCAGTTCCTAGACATCTTGATAAAGCGGAAACCCGACGGGTACTTTGTCACATAACGTATACCGTAAACCCACCCAAACTGAGTGCTACTTGGGTGCAGCCAGCTTCTATCATCCTGCACAACACTACTCTGTATTGGCGACGCTGGTACACAGAGCGAGAGCAATCTCTGATCGTGAGAGCCTGCCGATAGAAATGAAACATCTCAAGACTGTCTTCGAACAGAACGGCTACTCTCGACGGCAGATAGAGTTTGACTTTGTTCAGAAGCTTCCAAGACTACCGTCGGAGCATGAAAAACCATCGAAAACTCTTGCTTTCCTTTCGTATGCCGGGAACACGTCGGGAAAAATCGGTAGACTCCTGGCGCGGCATTGGATAAAATGTATCTTCCAACCTCCCGCCAAAATACGTGACAAGCTGCGTTCGGTAAAAGATGGCATAGGCCTGAGGACAACAGGGATTTATTCTATACCATGTGAGTGCGGCAAAGTGTATATCCGTCAGACCATCAGAAGGATCGAAGAGCACCCTGCCGAACATAAACGACATCTATGGGTGATGCAACTGGAAAAGTCTGCATTAGCCGAGCATGCTTTTGACGAAGCACACAAGATAGAGTTCGACAAAATAGTAGGGCCTCTTCCTTCTGGGACTCAATCATAAGTGAAGCGTTGGAGATCCGGCTAAATGGCAAAAATATAAATAGGGATGGCAGGCTCTACCTGAACGAAGCCTGGAGACCAATCATTAGCGGCATCCGACGAGAGCGAAGCAGATCAGCACAACAGGGTGTAGAGGGCGCAAATGACACCAGGCGGGTGCCACAGCGGCTCGCGGAATAGACCAGCGCTTACGGCCAATGAGAGCGGGCTCACTAGCATCTCGGACCACCAGCACATCCGGGTGGGAAGGCGCAAATATCGCCAGTCGGTCACCGCAGGGGGCCGCGTATTAAGCCAGAACTCTCGACCAACCAGAGTGAGAGCGCCTTCCAGCTGAAGGTATAAAGGAGGTTCGGTTTGTGGCCAAGCAAGTCACTCACTCACCACTCTTCAGGACATCGCCACCATGACAGCTGCTACCAGTGAAGCCGACCGTTAGGCAGTCAAGGCAGCATTTTTTTTTATTTTTATGGGGGAGCCCCCAAAACCCGCTCCTCCATGCAAGGCGGCCTTCCTGTTATCTTCTGCTCACCTCTGCAGATCATTAAGTTAGTAAATCTATAGGTGATCACAGGAACTGGGTTCTGATGTATTCCATGCGTCCAGGCGTCCGCCGTCGAGGCAGCAGAAGGCGGTCACATCTTTATTCAGGCAAACAGTGAACGAAATGGACTCGTGTGCCACTTCGACTTGAAGCGCATCGTTCCGAGCCGCAACAGGTTGCAGTTCGCGAACCTGCAACAGAAGCACGAAAATGCTTCGTGGACTCTGTGGGTTTTCAATGCTGGCATGAAATGCGGCTGGTCCATTCCAGACAACTACATGGACAGCAATTTGTCACTGTCTTTCTCGGGTGAGCAACATCCAGACGTCAAGCTAATCCACGACCATGCTGCGGCAAAAGGGCACAAGCGCCCAGAGGGACTAGCATCCGTACCATTGGTTTTCGCGCAGGATTTCTGCACAAAGAAATTCTTCCGGAAACTAAATGGAAGAAAAAGAGGCTGCGTAGGAAACAGCAATCAGCGGCGACAGAGGACTCGCAGGTTTCTGGAGGCAAAAAATCTTGCCTCTACCTCTACAGCACGGCAGACGCCAGAGGCAGGAGCACCTGGATTCAAGGGCCCGGAACGGCCAGCATCAGCCAACCCCACCCGGGACGACGCAGAGGACGGCCAAGCAGATCCAGCGTCTCCTAAGTCCCATCTGGAGGAAGGGGAGACAGCACGCTTCTATGGAGGAGGGACCTGTCCAAACCATGATGGTGCGACATGCTGGAAATTGGGGTTGCCTGTAGGTCCAACTCCTGCTGGCCACAGAGCTGCCACTGTTCTTCTAGTCTTCTGAGGGTGGCTTAAACATCTTAGCCTCCTGACCTTCCGACATGGCGAAGGCCGCTACGCTCCTGAGCGACCTAGGCATCAGTTGCACCGCAGAGCAGCCCAACACGCCAAGCCAGCCGCTGCCTGTGGCTGCTGACTCTCTTCCGCGGGAGCGCGTCAAGACGACGGTCAAGAAAAAGCCTTCTCCACCCGAGATCCAGTAGTGTTTCAGCAGCCAAAACCATGGGCGCCAGGTGAAGGACTGCAAAAACCGCCGACTGTACCACTGCAAGAGAAGAGGAAATCTGCTGCTGGCTGCAAAATCAAGAAGCAGCTTCGGGCGAAACATCGCCCCAAAGCTGAGGCGGCACCCAAGCGTGACCGTCACCAAGACTGTTCCCGACAACACCCACGTGAGCACCGGAGACCGGCGGCCACGACTGCGCGCGAGACGCATACCTGGTGCGCTGCGCGCCACCAAGGCCAGCACCAAAGAGCTCCTGGCTGCAGTAGGCAGCCGGCTGGCCGTCAAGAAGGTCGACCAACGGATCACTGCCATACCTGCCGCACCGGATTCAGTGACCAACTAACGGTGGTGGTGACACTGCTCACGCAGCTCATCACCGCCCTCATGCCAAGTCGTCATGAACAAACAACCAGACTGCACTGACCAACAAATGACTTACCCAGAAAGCCATTACAAAAAAAGCAAAACCGACAGCAGTAGAAGGTTTTCAACCTGGAACTGCATAAACAATATAACACAAGCTATACCGATGACGCTGCTGCTGCCAGCCAAGCTAGTCGAGGCAGTGACAGCAGTCTGCTTGCAACAGCTACAAGATACCTGATGAATACAGCAGAGCCAGTTGTCGAAACGTCGTGTTAACACAACACCATCCGACTTGACAACCGATAGGACTTTATTTAAAAAATAAAGGAGTTCAAGCATTTAGATGCATGGTCTGACACATTTTACATGCCTTTAGTAAAATGGTTCAATTAGTAGATATACACCTACGAAACATTTCTGCAATTCATTTAATGTTCCATAGCATGTTTCACAGACTTCTGTGATGAATTCTGGAATAGTTGATTTTTCAAGTTGAAATATATGGGTAAATGTTCTTAAACAATATCCAGTGGCAACAAAGTAGAGGTCTGCCTGTAATTTTTTAATTGCCGGAATTGTACTTCTTAAATGCTACCTTTACGCTGAATTTGCACAAGTATCGGACATTCTCAAACTATTGAAGTATTCTTTGGGATCTTCTAATGCTAATTCCTTCAGATGAGTTCATCTCATCTATTAATATATTTTCGTACCCATTTCTTTTCTTATTTTATCACACAAATTTCATCATCCCTTCTAAAATAGCCATTACAATAAGCCTTTTCGTCTTATTTACTTTATTGCGTTTCAGCCAGTTCATTTTCCAAAATACCTACAACTAAGCTTGTGTACTGTACCCGATACTCGACCATTGTATTAACGCTATTTGGACAGTGGCGGTTATTTTAGCTACTAAAATTGACGCCACTCGACTAAATTGGTAGTCTAGTCCGAACTAGGCCTTAAATTTGTAATCTCATGAGCCGTGCTCGGCTCGTATTGTGGGTTATTCTTCCGCTCACGACTGTCTTCTGTCGCTAGTTCGCGGTGAGCCCACATGCTCTTTTTTCCGTTAGAGAGCGCTGTGGCTCCTTGCTACCCTCTATCGGCCGATAGAGCATATATAATTGGGGACACGGAACCGAGCGGCGATTAGTCTGAGTCGGTTAGTCGGAGGGAGTAAGTTAGTCTGAGTGAGTTAGTCGGAGTGTGCCAGTCAAGGAGTCAGCCAGTTAGTCGGAGGCAGAGTACTTCCCTGTGTCGCCGTGACACTGGAGGCCCGGTGGGGCGGCGGGGTCCGGGGTTGGACCGGGCGGCCAGGGAGGCAGTCCGTCGGTCGGCCCTGAGCGGCCGTGACGCTGGGGCAGTAGTGTCTTGATGGCAGCGGTTTGGTTTGGTTGCATATGGTATTTCCTTGTGTGGCCGTGACGCAGCGAGGTCTTGTGGCTTGACCGGGCGGCCAGGAAGTGCTACATCTGGTGGATTGGTGTGTCCACCGCGACTGTTCCTAGTTCGCTTGGGGCGAGGGAATTTCTCCGATACGCTCTTGGTCGAGAGCGCTGTCCCGTAGACTCGGCAGTACGGTGGCGATCGACGTTCATGGTCACTTCGATTTGACACATGCCATTTTCTTGTCCTATGGGGATATTGGAGGGAGTATTGCCTGTCAACTCCAACTACAAGTGTGTCGGCTACGGCTTCCTCGTTAGTGGTCTGACTCATCTGTAAAATTGTGTTTGGTACCACCTGCAGACTTGTTACATGCTGGTAGATTAATGCGAGCCAGTCTGGTTATTTTCTTTTATTTGATATAAGTGGAATTGTTGGTGATTACCGGGTTATTCAAATTATAATCTGCAAGCTCAAAGTTTTTATGCATTATATTGTATCATATTTGTGATTACCGGGTTGTTCAAATTATAATCTGCAAGTTCAAAGTTTTTATGCATTATATTGTATCATATTGTGATTACAGGGTTATTCATATCATAGTCTGCAAGATCGAAGCCTGTATTATTTGGGTATTATATTTGTAATATTGCCTGTCAACTCCAACTAAAAGTGTGTCGCCTACGGCTTCCTCGTTAGTGGTCTGGCTCATCTGAAAAATTGTTTGGTACCACCTGCAGACTTGTTACTTGCTGGTACATTAGTGCGAGCCAGTCTGGTTATTCTGGTTATTTTCTGTTATTTGATATAAGTGGAATTGTTTGTGATTACAGGGTTATTCAAATTATAATCTGCAAGTTCAAGGTTTTTATGCATCATATTGTATCATATTTGTGATTACGGGGTTATTCATATCTTAGTCTGCAAGATCGCAGCTTGTGTTATTTGGTGTTATATTCTCTGTAAGTTCTGGCATTGTCCTTGATGATTATAATAAAATGCTTAAAACAAGGCTTGGACTGATAACCATGCTCCCACACACTTCCCATTGAGTCCTTGTGGGTAATAATAACTACTTGCACTTAACATCACATCAGACGGCCATGCAGAGTTATATGCTATAGACCATGCAAAGTGTAACCTGAGTTCAACAGCTCTGATAATACATCAAAATTTAGTCTGAATTTCCTGAATACATTGAAATATTGCTATTAGAACAGGATACATCTAAGTGTTAGCGGTATGTTGAAGCGTGGACTGGGAATCGATGAAAGGATTTAAAGTAGAGATGCCACAAATAGTGATTTTGACGAATATTCGGCCGCGCTCTCGGCCGAAGTGCCGAATATTCGGCAGCCGAATTTTTGGCAAAAATGTGTGCTGTCGCAGCTATGAAGCCGTTCGCTGGCTCACATACTGGTACTAATTTCGCAAAAGAACTCACTGCCATTGCAAAAACATGAAATATTCCTCCTATCAAGATCCATTTACTTGTCCATTACAGTTGAGCCAACATGATAAAAGGTGTACGAGACGCAGAATATGATTCTGACAAGTGCTATATTCATTGCCTACAACGAGGTGTTGAGGAATCGCTAAAATCTCAAACGGATATAACGGAGATGGTAGCTGCTGCAAGACGAGTTGCTACCCATTTTTACCACTCTGGTATGGCACAAGAAAAGTTGAAATTCATTCGCCAAGAACTTGACTTTCCAAACAGCCAACTAGTACAAGATGTAAGCACTCGATGGAATTCCACATATTTATTTAATGGAAAGATTATTAGAACAAAAACGAGCTGTTTCTTTGTACATAACTGATCGCGAGTGTTTAATCGACTTAACACCTTCTCAGTGGCAGCTAATGGAACAATGTATCAAGCTCCTGAAGCCGTTCGAGGAGATTACGAGAATAACCAGCTCGGGTATTTCCTGCATCTCTGAAGTGATTCCACATATCGTCACATTATTGAAATACCTGGGGAAGGAAGAAACTGCATATAGAACACCAAATTTATTGAGAATGAGAACTTCACTACAAGCTGAACTTGATGAAAATGATAAGTATATTGTTGCCACTTTTGTTGACCCGCGTTTCAAAAACGGTTTTCTCGGATTGCTTCAAACACAAAGAACAAAACAAATTCTTTCAAAAGCTCTGAAAATTAACTGTGACTATTCCAGTAGTTGGCGGTAATGACTCTCCTCCACGTAGTAAGAAAAGACATATTAATGAAATTGATGAAACCACTGAAATACATGAAAGTTTCTGGAACTGTTTTGAGGAAGTTGCTACTGAAAATATGCAAAATGGTGATGATGTGGAGAAGAAAACTGTTATTGCAAATGAGATTGACTTTTATGTGAAAACTGTTCGGCTACATCGAACGGCAGACCCTTACAAGTGGTGGTCAGCAAACGCTGAACAGTATCCAAGACTGACAGAATTCGCTCGGATTTACTCATCGTCTCCTGGCAGTACGGTATATAGTGAAAGGCTATTTTCAGAAGCAGGTTTAGATTATGAGGAAAAGCGCAACCGTTTGCTATCAAAAAATGCTGAAAAGATTGTTTTCATATATCACAACTTAGATTTTAAGCATTAAATGTAATAATTTGGAATTAAAATAAGTACATTTTTGGGTAATATGTGAGTTTTCTTTTTTCATGATGTTGTATTCGTCCGAATAGTACGCAACATTCGGCCGAATACCGAATATGGAAAAAAGTGGCCGAATAGGCCGAATACCGAATAGTAGCCGAATATT
The DNA here is from genome assembly GCA_031002005.1 of Vandiemenella viatica. Classification (NCBI taxonomy): domain Eukaryota; kingdom Metazoa; phylum Arthropoda; class Insecta; order Orthoptera; family Morabidae; genus Vandiemenella; species Vandiemenella viatica. The sequence goes on from JARYHS010011408.1 coordinate 275,612,273, forward strand.
CGTGGCATCTCTAATTTAAAGGTAAGCGTTTTAATGAATGAATTAGGGAAGTCACGTACGCAATGAAAAATGTGATTTCCTTTTACAAGACTATGAGAGAAATAAATTATGGACATCGGACTATAGCTGTTTTAAGTAAAGCAGTGAACATTAGAATGTGTTATAGCAGGTAAAATTTGTTTATGGGTTTATGGGTTCATGAATAAGTATGGAAGCACTAGCGGTAAAGTTTTGGTATCTACAGATGCATGGGCCTCCTTGGCCGAATGGAAAGAAGTTTATAATATGTAAGGGATGAGAAATATCTAAATGCAGTCAATTTAGGAGGTTTGCATTTCTGATGAGAACAGAAGCCTGTAGGAAGCCAGTTATAAGTGGCATATGAACCACAAGAATCGAGATACGATTGTGCGAGGAGATCCATTGAAGGGAATAGAGGACGTTAATATGGTCCTTATTGCACGTTCAAATCTATACTGATATTATATGCGAATTTAACTCTGTCTCTCTGTTTGTTACATTTTCACTGTTAAAAGGCTTAGCGATCTTAAATTTAACAAGGAAGCACTCTTTGGAAAGGACATAGAATCCTTTCTTCATTATAGATGATAAATTTTGTCATGGAATTTTGAAAACTTACTGAACGGTGACAGATATACGCGTTGCGTGATACTCCGCCGCAGAGTGTGCTGATATTTTAGCAGTTAAGGTGCTAGCGTTTAAATGTTATGCGTCTATTCCTGGGTTCAAATTTCTCAGAGTTCAGGAATATTAAGAGTTGCTTTTGATCAAATGAGTCATGACTTTACTTTCAATTACTGGTATTCCACGTTAAACTGTCGACAGTCGAAATGTGTGGCAAATCGAAAGAATGTCACGTAGGCGGCAGTAAAATCATTTGGGACTTCCTGGAATACAATGCTGTACACTTTTACTTTTTTATGATACTCCAGTCACTCAGACTTGGTACCTCTCGCAGTAAATTTGTGTTTGATATACACTAATAATATTATAAATACAAAAATAACTCTGTTTGTTTTTTTGTTTTTTTGTTTTTTTTTTTTGTTTTTTTTTTTTACGGACTGAAGACTAATCAGCTGTATTGATGTTGATAAAATTTTACTTTGTATCATTAGGAAACACACAAAATTCTTCTTTCTGAAAAATAACATCTTTTTTTTAAAAAAATTGATAACTATCATAAGGTGACCAGATTTTTAACACTGGTAAAGCGGGACATCATTGACAGGAGGAAAATGGGGCGGGGGGGGGGGGGGTTAATTGATTAAAAACTTTATCTATATCGAGCAACAAAAATTTTCATAGATCACAAGTATAGTATTGTAATATAAGTACAATTTGCAAATATAATACATTTAAAAAAATGTGTATAATATTATTATATTCTCTGGCATATCTCTCATTTGAGTGAAATTTTTAAATAGTTTCTATCGTTTTTAAAAGGTCATAAAAATGCGTTCAGTCGCAGCATTAATTCCTGTAAAGGACAACACGTATTCCACAATTTTTAGTGCATTATTGTATTGAACATGGTTTGATTCAAAATGATGAAATATTTCTAACCATTTGTTCTCTGTTATGATTTTTGATGGTGCCAAACAGTTAACCTTTTCGTTATTAATATATTTTTAATAATGATATCTCATTAAAAAGATCATTTTCCAAAATATTACTGTATGGGAAATTTTGAGTAATATGATCGAATGATTTTTAAACATCATTCCACTTAGGTTCTTGTTTTAATTTAACCCAATGAAATATTTCAATATCATAGTAATGTATCGTCCACGCTTCTAAATACACTATGTAGTTACGATAGAACTTTTCAACCCGATTGATGATATTTGCATGATTTATTGCACCTAATTTTTCTAGCTGGCTTATATTATTGTGTACTAATATAATATAATTTGCTTACGGGATTAATGCTGCGTTGAATACTCCTACTTCTTCTTCCCAACGTTTTGACCAGGGCTTATTTCTTCATCAGGAGCCGTCTACCGATTCTGGTACAGACTGTGATCTGCTGGAGACTGGCATGCTGGTTTATTTATTTATTTTTATTGGCATTTGGTGTGTACCATAAGCCAGTGCTGGTTGTTTACGTATTTGTACTGTCGATTGTTAGACAATATCGATTACCCAGAGATAAGCTTTTTACAAATTTAATATTTGTGGGACCAGATTTAATTCAGAAAACCAACTCAGACAGGTACCTCCACGCTTTATCACATTATCACCCATCACAAAAAAAGAAGCTTGATTAAAACACTGTTCAGCAGGGCTCAAAGAATCGCTGACGAGGAACGTCTAATGATCGAAAATGAACACCTTAAACGAGCACTCAAAAGTAACGGCTATGGGTCTGATATGATAATAAAGGCAATGACAACTATGCAGAAGAAAAACTGTGAAGACCAGAAACATAAAGCCGTTCTGTCATATGTGAAAGGTGTCTCTCAGAAAATTGGAAGAATTTTAATAAAATCAAATAGTTCACCATATTTAGAAGTGGAAACAAAGTGAAAGAAAAACTGCGAACGGTCAAAGATCGAAGGTCTCCCTTACAAAGCAGTGGAATTTATGAAGTACCTTGTAATTGTGGAAGGGTATATATAGGCGAAACCGAACGAGCCGTAGCCGTGAGGATACGTGAACATAAGTCACACCCGTCTGAGGCATGCCACGAACCGAACACCAGATGAAAGAGAAACATGAAATACTGTGGGAAAATACAAGAATGATAGCTAAAACCGAAGATTTTCTACAAAGAAAAGTACGAGAGGATATTGAAATATTCAAACAGCCTAACAACCTCAACAAGGATGGTGGTTATGGTCTTAGCCAAGCTTGGAAATGTCATGGAGTATATTTCCTTCCTCCATGGAAATGTGTGTTAGATAGATAATTAACTCTGGACCCACAGATATTAAATCGTAAAAAGCATATCTCTGGGTGATCTATATTGTCAAACAATCGACAGTACAAATACGTAAACAACCAGCGCGTCAGTCTCCAGCAGATCACAGTCTGTAGCAGAATCGTAGATGGCCCCTGATGAAAACCTAAGCCCTGGTCGTAAAGTTGGGAAGAAGAAGAAGAAATTCAGAATTCAACGCAGCATTAATCGCGTAATCTTCTCACTGAGATGAGATAAATGACAGTGGTGTGAAAACTGTAAAAAGTGATACTTCACTTCTAAACAGACCTGATGAAGACCCCAGGTTGGGCGCCGAAACGTTGGTAGTAATACAGTGATCAAAGCAGCGCGAATCTCGAAAATGTAAGTGGAATATTTGTGAATATGTTCTTTGTTTAATGGTTCTGGTATTATTTAAGTGTTAAAAGTCAAATTAAAAGTTTCTTCCAAGATGGAGCAAGTCAGCAATGATAATGCCTCACAGGGAAACAATGGGAAAACTATGACTTCAAATAGGATAAAGAAAAATCTAGGATGGAAACACTTTAAGGATTAGGTAAAATTATCAGCGGATAGTAGAATATATATGAGGGAAGGTGACGTGTATTTCACCTCAATAGGAGCAGTAGGGGTGTAAGGGTTTGGGAGAGACTATACTAGTCTTTTACAACCAAATGTCAACCTCTCCTTCACGTGGTGCACCCTGTTTGCACGGACGAGGCTCTGGTGACTGAAAGATTCCCGGTATAAGGAGTCACCCACTTCTTGCCAATGGCCTCCGAAAGGAGGGCGGAAGAGCGGAGAGCAGTGTAGGGCACCCTCTTGCCCTTGGTGTAGGAAATGGCCCCTAAAGGCGGAGGAATCAGAAATGATCAACGGCATGGGAATGCAGAAACCACTGCATTAAAAACCTCAAGGGTATCCCGAGGACATGTAATCCTCTCAAATTACATATATCATGATGGCTTCTTCCTGGGTAAAATATTCCGGAGGTAAAATAGTCCCCCAATCGGATCTCCGGGTGGGGACAGCTCAAGGAGGAGTCATCAGAAAGGAGGATAGAAACATTCTACGAGTCGGAACGTGGAATGTTAGATTCTGAATCGGGCAGGCAGGTTAGAAAACATAAGAAGGGAGATTGAACAACTTAAGTTAGATGTTATTGGGATTAGTGAGATTAAATGAAAGGACGCATAGGATTTCTGGTCTGGGGAACACAGGATAATTAGCACACAAGCTGTCAATAGAGTCACTGGTGTAGGATTTGTAGATAATGAACAAGAAAGTAGGGAAACGGGTGGGTTATTATGAACAGTTTAGCGACAGGATGATTTTGATGAGGTTAGAAACTAAGCCCATCCCAACCACATTAGTACAAGTGTCTATGCCAACATCACAGGAAGATGACGAAGATACAGAAAAAATACACGCTGCAATTGAAGAATTAATCCAATATGCAAAGGGGGAAGAAAATCTAATAATCATGGGTGATTGGAATACAATAGTGGGAGAAGGAAAAGAGGGGAATACTGTAGGAAGCTTTGGTCTAGGAGAAAGAAATGGGCGAGGAAGCAGGTTGTTAGAATTTTGTGAAAGATATAAACTACTAGTGGCAAACACACTGTTTAAGAACCGTGCAAGAAGAATATACACCTGGAAACTATTGTGAAACTATTGTGTAACTATTGTGACTTATTTCCCCATTGCGGTATGCAGGCACTATGAACCAGCAAATTTTTTAAATTTTACAAGAACCATTTGTGCAAGGGAAGTACGAGGGTTGAATGATAAATAATGCCTCCAAGGTCATAACTCGGGACTGAATGGGAATATTTTAATAAATCAAACACAGAAATAATCCTTAGAATGTCTTCTTTAATTACCAATATTCACTTTTCCACATAATCACCAGACAATTGGATATATTTCTGCCAACGATGAACCACTTTTCTGAAGGCGTTACAGAAGAAGTCGACACTCTATTTCCGCAACCACAGTCTTCTCAGTTCTCTCAACGTCTTCATCAGAAGCATAATGATATCCCCGCAGATCTTCTTTCATTATTTGAAACAGATGGAAGTCAGACGGTGCCAAATCTGGACTGTATGGAGGATGCCGTACGGTGGTGAGATTCAGTCTGCTGTGGTTGCATATGAAGTGTGTGATCTGGCATTGTCATGATGCAGGAAAACATTTCCCCTTTCCTTTCGGACGCTTGTTAGCTGTTGTTTCAAAGTTCGCAGCGTTCTGATGTAACGTTCTGAATTTACTGTCTCATATTCAAGGACATCAACATGGATAACACCGTCTGCATCCCAGAACACTGTTGCCATGATTTTTCCAGCTGAGGGGTGTGTTTTGATTTTTTTTTTTGTGTGGGGCCAGTCTTTGTGTCGATATTTCATAGACTGGCGTTTCGACTCCGGGTCGTAATGGTATACTGGTATACCCATGTTTCGTCTCCTATCACAACTGAATGGAGGAAGGCATCACTTTCATTCTCGTAACATGAGAGGAATTCCAGGCAAAATTCAACTCTATTCGCATTCATTTCAGGAGTCAGCATCCGAGGTACCCATCGTGCACAGATCTTCCGATAGCCAAGCAAAGCAATAATGTGACCCACACATTCTTGTGATGCCAATAATGCTTGTAATTTCTCTCTGAGTGATTCGACGATCGTCCTGAATCAGTCTGTCAACTTTTTGCTTGTGTAACTCGGTGGCTGCTGTCACAGGACGTCCAACTTTATTTGTCACGCAATTTCAACATCTTTAAACTTACTCGCCAAGCGATGCACAGTACTCACATCGACACAATCACAATCACCATAACCAACTTGCATTCTTTGATGAATCTCCTTCGGGGTGACACCTTCTGCTGTCAAGAATTCGATGACTGCATGTTGCTTAAATCGAATTGACCGAGGGTTCCATACCTCACAATGTAACACTACAACCGTTCAATACTAAAGCTTCCTGCCAACTAGAGCTGTAGAGGAGAGTCCACAGAACAAGCCAGTACCTGCCGCATACCAGTGTTGCCATCTATTGAGGATTTATGAAGGTGGAGTCATTATTTATCATCCAACGCTCGTATTATGTGTAGAAGGTTTTATGAAAATCATATGAAAGAATCTCAGACAAATTATAATTGAGCATAGTTTTGTGGCCGAACTGTGCATAGTCAGGAATAATTCTGGCTAGTATGTCGAAATAAGGGCATTTGTGTACAGATTCTGTGGTGAACACCAGAGGATCAAGCAGTTTTAGTAAGTGGACTTGGACATGTTTCTATATAGCTGCAGCAGAAAGCACAACCTGATTACTATTCCTCGATAATCATATGGTGAATACTGGTACCATCCTGAACTACGAAATCAATACCAGTGAGCAACAGGTAACATTCGAACTTGGCATTTGGGACGGTGGCGTAGCTAGGATGGGTGACACCCGGGGCGGATATCGATGGTGTCATCCCTTGAAAACTTAAATTCAAAACTAAGTAAAATATAATATATTGTAAGTGTAAAATATGATATTAATAAAACATAATTAAATAAAAATTTATTATTATTAAAAAATAATATATAATGAAATTGTAATATTAACAACATTTAAAAGATATACACATAAACTAAAACAATTTCTTTCACAATCTTCTCTTTCTAGCTTTAACAGCTGCAAACTCGTAAATCACAATTTCAAAATTAACAATTTGAGTTACTTCATGTTCAACAGTCAATATGGCAAGCTCGGTGGTCGAAAGTGGTTTTAGATTAATTTTAACTTCTCTGAAGGACGGGCCTCATTTGACCGATACTGTACCGCACCGTAACCACGCCGACAGGTTTCTTAGTGTTGGGACTCACTCGATGGAAGTTTGTCCAAATGACACGGTGTCTCGTCAGACACACGCCCGACACCCGGCTTTGGTTTATGTTTTGCAGGTGCGGACCAGTGTTGACCTGCTGGATGTGGAGAAGCGTATAGAGAGATTTCGGAAATTTCCCTTCCCTTACGACCAAATGTTGTTTTCATGTTATTGATTGCTTTAAACTAAGTGTCTTTTTTTCATCCACGTTCATCAGATGTTCGTAAAAAGTAGCAAGAGTCCTAGCATCTTCGCAATAAAAAGTCAAAGCTTTACCAGGGTTGAAGATCAATTTTAAGACCCACAAAAATTGTAGCTGAGATCTGCATTTGTAACGGGGACCTTCCACACCCGAATCGCACGCCGTAACCAGACGCCAGACAAATCTAGAAGTACTGAACAATATGTATTTAACCACATAAAAGTGGATTCGAATTTTTTGATAGCAAAAATAGATGGTATAGAGAAACAGTATGTTCATTTTATCATGTTTGCAAACTTATTTTTCATTACACCTACATTCGGACTGGTGACTGAAATTACTACGTGCGATTTTGGTACTGAATGTGCCGGTTCAAATCCCGGCCTCGACTGTAATTTTTGCGGGCCTTAAAATTGACATTTACATCTGGCAAAGCTTTTATCTGTTAATGCGAAGATTCTAGGACGCTCCGTGGAACGAATTTCACGTTAATCTGTAGGTCTCCTTTTCAAGTTAGGTGACTACGATATAGGTGCACTGAGAGTTTCCCTGTAAAAAACTCTGTGACTAGAACTTTAAGATAACATGAAATTATTATTTTTATTATACAAAATCTTTAAGACCTATATTTAAATTAAAATATGTTATAATCTCGTTCTTTACTAACTAAAAATACTGAAAGAATCGAAAAGAAACTGAAATAAAACAAACACGTCAAGTGCGAAGTGACTGACATTTCATTGTGATTGCGTTGAAACACGCGAGAATCTTTCATTCCGGTACAGTGTGGTGATGATTTGTTAATACTGCGTTGGGATACTATTTTTGTACATTAAAGATCAACCAGTTGGGAGTTTACGTGAGCCAGATAAAAAAGTATTTTCATGTATTTTCGTACCACAACTGTGCAAAATAAAGTACAGTATCCCCAACACTGATTCCCTGAAACAATCACTTGAAAACGTTAAAGGAGACTAAAGACCGGGTGGAAACACGGGATAGCCATGGAAAGTGTGGACACGAGGGAGTGAGCCGTCACTCCGCCGACTGTCGTTGCGATGACGGTACAGACAAGTATTGGCAAAGTGCAGCTCGACCTGTACACTTAGCAAGTGATACACAAACTGGCGCAAATTAAAATCCCAACACCCAGAAGGCGTTGTGATAAATGAATAAAATTTGGTACCAAGTGTGTCCATATGAAGAGTATTAAACGATTTAAAAAAAAATATATGTAATAATATGAGAATTGCTATTGTAAATAGTAATTTATTATTTATTTATTTATTGCCTGTATGGTATAACACGACACTCTGTTGTCCACAAGTTCTTGTTGGCTAAGTATGCCAAGGTGAAGAATGACAACTCTCTACACCCAAATGTCTGTGAGAGAGATCGGAGAATCGACGTGTTTTAAAATGGTGCATCATGTCGTGAAATCTCCCGAAGGATTTGCCGTAGTGCAATGTCAGTATACAAACTTGTTGCACAGTGATAAAAGAAAGCTCTAATACTCTTAGAGCAAGCCCAGGTCCATACAGATGGATAACAGCACGTGAAGACCGCCAAATTGTGTTGGTGGTTGTTGCTGGCAGATGGTTGACTGCAGGCTAGACCCAAGCAGTGGTTACAGAGAGAGAGTCACCCCTCTCCCCGGACGATTGTAAAACCAATTGCTTGAAGCTGGAGTACACTCTCAGACCCCTATGCAATGTGTCACATTAAATTGATTTCATCGCCAGCATCATCTAACCTAGTGTAATGCAAAACACAAATGGACAGGCGAATGGCGTACATTTGTGTTTAGAGACGAGTCTCGATTCTATGTGTGGCAAAGTGGTGATCTACAACATGTTCGCAGGAGAAACGATTTACCTGCTGTGATTTCAGATGGTCACACAAGTACAGCCACTGGTGTCATGTTTTGGCGGCAATCAGTTTCGACAGCATGACTGAGTCGGCTGTTGTTGGTGACACTATGACAGCCCACCAGTACTGCATCTTATTGCGATTCACCTCATCTTCACCATTCAAATCGCACTTTCCAACAATATAATGCCCCTCCTCATACTGCGGCCATCGTCACACAAGCCTTCGATCACAATTTGGACAGCACGGTGCCCAGATTTGTCCCGAATAGAGCATAGACACTAGATCACATGGTCACCCAGCACAAACTGTGCAACAACTGACTGCAAAAGACATGCCAGCGTAAAGATACATATCCCAAGAAGACAATCGAACACTTGTTGATTCAATGCCGGATAGGATCCACGAATGTATTGGTGTTCAAGTTGGGCGTATTTCTTACTGACAACTGAATCTGAAGGTAATAACTTAGGCTGATCCATTTCCATTTGTTATCTTTTCTTCTTGGTATGACCCTGGAAATATCTTCAAAGTTTCCAAAAGTTCTACCATGCCTGTATGCGTGTTAAGATTTTAATTTCCATCAGTGTAACTATAGGGCGAACATAAGATTCCGTTATAAATTTAAAAAAGTAGAAAAATACCAAATCATTTGTTATTGAAACGTTGAAATAGGCTGTATTTAAATGACTTCGCAACCTTGGTATTTGCAAGACCAAGGGATATCAAGAGGAAAGTTAACAGAAGTGGCTTGATCCAAGCAGAAGCAATTCCAGAGCCAGGTGGGGTCCCATCGGTGTAAGCCTACGATCCGGGTCCCAAAAGTCGTGACACTCTGGGGGATATTGTATAGTCTACATTAAGTTCCTTCATAAAAATAGAAGAATAAATAAAATATAAAAACAACGTAATTATAAAAAACGATGGGTCATGTAATATAAGAACATGCCTTTGCGATATCTGCCGTCTTTACATGCAGTACTTAACAAGTATTTTACTACCCGCCTAAGAAATACGTAGCTACAGACCCCTAAATATGACATTGTACGTACTGAAGACCGTCTCCACATGTAAATTATAGATTTCCAGCGCCGCTCTGTAGCGTATAAATAAAGATGTTGTATACGGCTCTAATTTTCGTTCAGTTTATGATTATGATTTCAGATTATGATTTTTGTTCAGGTACAGAATTTCGACATCCCTGCCGATTTAAGGAACACGTACGAATTTAGGTACCTGTATTCGACAGAGAGGTTACCCATAATAGAAATTTTCTTTTTCTCTAAATTTATCATGGAAAATTCTTAGAGAATCATACGCTTATTTATTTCATCGCGATCATATTTTCATATTCTTGATCAGTGGAAATCATAGTAAACTTACACGAACCTAGAGTTAAAGTGCTTACTGATGTTACGATTTCGCTAGCAAGATACGCGGTTCCGACTGTTTTAAACACATGCTCTACAAAAACCGATTACCAACGACAGACGATACCATCAACAAACACTTGGACCCATTCGGATTGACTTGAAACCTGACAGTATTGATATTTTAAAGCACAGTTTTTATTTGCATAAATTCGAACATGATACGATTTCATGTGAAGTATAGGAGCACTGTCGACAATAGGTAGGTACCCAGAGTGTAAATCGGATAACGCGAAATGTACTCAATTTATACAACACGAATCTGTCAGATAATAAATTCAAAAATTACTAGAAAATACTTCAAGGCACTTACCTTGAAAGCTAATGGAATTCTAAATAAGCAAAACAATTTTGAAGCCTAGACTACGCGTATTCCGTCATAAGCTTGGTTGCTTTTTTTTTTATTTTCAAAGGAAAATCTATAATTTTTCTTTAAATATTTTCGAGGATTTACAATTTAATTATCTAATTATCATGATTTTAGCAATTATATATAGCCTTTAATTTTAAAAGATCCTCTCTTTATAAAAGAAAACTTACATTATATACACCGCCGCTTCAAACAAACCAGTGAGGGACTACAAGCACAACGATTTTCTTGTGATTGTTGGAGCTACAGAGCGATGCTCTCTTTGTTTAAGCGCAGGGTGTTGCCAACGAAACTGCCCTCTGGATTGCATTTGAAAAAGCGCTAGATCAACTTAAAAACAAATATTTAAAACAATAAAAGTAGACGTGTTTCGACACCAAAGGATAAAAGAAGTGATATATATATATATATATATATATATAAAAATTTGTATCTCAGTAATTTCGATTACTATTTTCGAAATGCGGGTGTCACCCCCCAATGGGTGACACCCGGGGACGACCGCCCCCCCCCCCCAGCTACGCCACTGATTTGGGAAGATCTGGGTTCAAATAACTGCCTGACAGTTTAAATTTCACTTTTCCAAGATTTCCTGAAATCTCTGTAGGTGAATGCTGCGATGGTACTTTCAAAAGGCCTTGGCCAAATTTTTTCCTGCACCTTCTCACCATCCTCTCCCAACTCCAATAACACTAGTGTTAAATAGGCAAAAAGTCCCAAGGAAAAAACTTAATTACTGCCTCAAAAATAATATCAACAGACACATTAAAGCATATCATACCATCACATACTGAGGACAATGTTTGCTTCCTTCCCTTGGAACAGGCAGTCCACAACAATGGAGATGGAAGATTTGAAGGGGATGCATGAATGAAACCAGATCCATCCATATGGGGCACATTGGGGGGGGGGGGGAAACAATTTGCTGCTTGAAATGCTATTGAGGGGCATAACAGTTATGTTACAAACAAGGTGACAGGATGGAACATTAGGAGATTATCATTATACAACCTGATTAAGCTTTAATTGACTAGAGTTTGACTATTCTTTTGCAGTTAATGAAGATGTACTAAGCTTATAATACTAATGTTTAACATGGTTATCTGATGGTGGATTGATTTTGTAAGGTACATTGTAAAATAACTTTCCTGAGAACTTAAGATTTTTTAAACAAAACTGTACTAGCTTCTTAATTTCTTTGAATTTTCTACCAGCTGAAAACATATGCTAGATAATTGCACATTCTTTAGTGGTTTGATAAAGAAGTAAATGAGCCTCACCAGTGTACCGTCCACTTTCTTTTAGAGGTAGTAAACTTTCAGAGTGGGGACTAATGATCAGGGAGGCGGGCAAAACAAGAAGGGTGCAGAGGGATATGATCAGGTCCCTTCAGGCTCAGTCTATAGAGGCAGAAAATAAAGATGATAGGTCAGATGGGAAGTTGAAAAGGGTAGTTGGGAGCTGGCTATAGGTAGTAGGGCAGAAAGGTAAAAGGAAGAACATGTCTGGATATAGTCCAGTAACGGGGTCGTAAAAAGGGGTTCTCAGAAACATTATATCACTTGGAAGATGTTTTTTTCTTATCTTCTATATATTGGTGAGAGTACCTATGCAGAAACCAAGTTTTCGACCTCCAACACCCTCGGCACAATTTTCTGTGGGCAAAAAACATAAAAATTTTGGCACTTTTTCGTCTACAATTCCTTCCTGATGAGTCCTAGCAAGAAACACTCTATTTCCAATTTGAAAGAGGACAAAATTTCCTACAACTTTCGTAATACAAACTTTTTCTAAACTCAAAACTAAGCGAGCTACAGTTCTTCAAAAATCAGACAAATTTCACACTTTTCCTAAAAGTTGGGTTTTTACCTACTTTGCCGCCCAAAATGTCCTGAAACCCCTGTATATATAACTGATATATAAGTATTTGTGTATGACATAGTATATATCTGAACTACCCTTTGATTACTGATGGTCAATTCAATAATAATTTAGCATTGTTGGCCGGGAGATCCCGAAGGATTGTTCGGCCGCCAGGTGACAGTATTTACGATACGCCGCGCCGCGAAATGCGCTCCTTTGTGGCTATCTAATCTGACCAAGTAATTGTACCGGGTATAGGGAACCTACAGCTTGACGCGATATCCAAACCGCAGAATCGTTCTGGCTTACTTCATATTACACAGCAAGCTGTGGCAGAGGTGAAGGTCGGGTCAATGGCCTTTGAAAATCACTGCTGAGACCGGGATTTTGATCTCCAGTCAGATACCTTAAACCACAGAGCTACTAGACCGTTCTATTAGCTGAAGGTATTTGTACCAGTTTGAAAAAACGGATTTGCAAAATTGAAAAATAATGTTATTGCACAAAGTTTATTTGTGTATTCAAAATTAAGTCATAATAAGTAAAAAATTAGTTATAAATCCATTATAATGGATAGAAACAATGTTTTCCATTTGAATTTGTTCCGTACTTCAAGGGAACAAAATTGTCTCTATAAGAAGCATTTAAATCTCTTCAAGATGCACCTCCCAAGTCCCAACATAAAAAGTTTTGTTATGGACGGATGATGCCTCCTGCATAAGGTTATGTGGCATCGTAGTGAAGACCTTGGCTGCTTCTGTGGACAAAATGAAGCCTATTTGATAATGAACTATAGATCCAACATCACAGTTATATTTGACGGATACAGAAGTGATGCTGCACAGAGAGGAATAAAGTCATCTGAAATGTTCTGTAGTTTGAAAACATCATATAATTTCATAGTAATTGTTTAAAAAGTTCTTTTGTTTGCATTTGTGCAGTTTTATTGTAAATGTTGTAGTTGACAGGTGTTGTAATTCACTTTTAGGAAAAGTTTCGAGTGATATACATAGGTTTTTAACCTTTTTTGTAGAAGACTACTTTTGCATTTGTTTGGCATTTGACACACAAGTAGTTTATTAAAAAGTAAAAGTTTTTAAAGTTCCTTTGCTTGTAAATTCTTAAGTTGTTTTGAAAGAAACTCAATGGATACAAAGTGTGGAAACTGCCGAAGGATAGTAAAAGAAGGAGTGACATGCCGGGACTGCGGGCGCTGGTTTCACTGGGGGTGCAGCGATGTATCTAACAGTGACTCTTGTGTCAGTATTTCCTGGAACTGTCACTCCTGCAGAATTGGTGATCAGGAGCAGCGGATTCTGAAACTCCAGTCAGATTTGGCATCTGCAGAGAACTCTGTTCTTAGGCATAGGCGGAACAGTGAATGGAAGGAAGTCAGCTCTGGCAGGAGAGGTAGGAGACGCTGTCTGTCTGATGGTTTCCAGCTGGAGACATCCAATGTGTTTCGGCCATTGGAGGATCTAGATGGTGACTCTGAGGACCGTCAGGTTGGACTGAACAATCTGGGTTCTTGCAAAGTAAAAGGGAAAAGTTTTCAGGGTGTATCTAAAAGTAAACGCAGGAAGGTACTGTTACTTGGGAGCAGTCACGGGAGGGGAATCAGTGAGATGGTTCAATCTGACTTGGGGCCAGATTATGAAGTCTGCAGTATTTTCAAACCAAATGCAGATCTTGGAAGTGTGGTAGCAAATGTGAAAGACCTAGTTAAAGATTTTTCAGATGAGGATTGTGTTGTAATTGCTGGGGGACCAGGAAATAGCCTTGATAAAGACCTCAATTATTCAATTGAGGGAGACATTGCCCACATTTCCAGGAACACACGTCAGACAAGTGTGAGATTTGTTGGTTTGCTTGAGCGTTACGATAAACCCTGAATGTGGCATAACATCAAGCGTACAAATGCATCCTTGGAAAGGGTTCTCTGGCAGCCGGCTAATTCACACATTGGTTTGATTGATGTGGCCTGCATTGGTAGGGACAGTTATACTCGCCATGGACTCCATCTGAATGTCAGAGGTAAGAGGAAGCTTTCGCTTCTTATTGCTGATGAGGTCAGAGGACGCCAGGTGAGTGAAAGAGGTATTCCTGTGATAAATGGTGTTAAGTCGCGGCCTTTTTTAGGGTAAATAAAATAGATTTCTTAAGATGTCTAAAGGAAATTAATGTCTCTGATGATCATAATTTGTTGAAATTAAAAATTCCAACTGATATACCAGTATGTAATAATAAAATAAACAATTCAAAGTCATTGCGTCAAAGTGTTCAGACCAGTATTTTCCACCAGAAAATAAGAGGAATATTTAGTAAAACATGACATTACCTTAAGCCTAGAAGAGATTCAAAATTCCAGAAATTTTAATGTAGACGTTTTGTGTATATCTGTGCATCATTTGTCTGATACAGGAATATCTCAGCTGTCCATCCCAAATTATAAATTAAGCTCTCATTTCTGCAGATGTAAAATAGAGAAAGGGGGAGGGAGTTGCCATTTTTGTTAAAAATAATATTGAATGCAGTAGTGTAGTTGTAAGTAAGTATTGTATGGAACAACACTTTGAATGTTGTGTTACTAAACTAGAATATGATAAGGAAGAGCTGATAGTGATAGCAATTTACAGGGCCCCCTCAGGTAATTTCAGACTGTTTTTTATCTCATTTAGAGTCTTTGCTACTAAGTTTTACAAATAGCAAACAAATAGTATTATGTGGAGATTTCAATGTTGACTTTCTGAATCACAGCAATGATAGATTAGATATGGAAGCCTTGATGTTGTCTTTTAACTTAACAGCACTTGTAAATTTTCCTACAAGAATACAAAATAATAGCAGGACTGCAATTGATAATTTTTTATGGATATTTCTCAGTGCAGTAATTACAGCATACTTCCAGTAATAAATGGTATCTCAGATCATGATGCCCAGCTATTATGTATCGAGTCCAGGAACACTTAAACAGATAAAGAAAAGCTGGGTTTATAGAAGAAATATTAGTGAAAATAATATAAAACACTTCATAGATACCTTAAACAATGAAAACTGGTTAGAAGTATATAATGCACAGGGTGTTAATGTGAAATTTGATTCCTTTCTGAATATATTTCTAACACTTTTTGAAGGTAGTTTCAAAAAAAGGAAAATTCTCAACACTCCCAACAATGAACTGGGCATGGGATGGATAACAAAGGGTATTAGAATCTCTAGTAAAACAAAGAGGGACCTTTATTTAAAAATGAGAGAATCAGATAACTATGCGCTGAAAGTTCACTATAAACTTTATTCTAAAATACTAAGAAATGTAATAAGGAATGCCAAAAACAGGTACATATCGGCGAAAATGGAAAATTCAGACAATAAAATGGAATATAATAAAGACTGAAACAGGAAAAACTGTAAATCACTCTAAAGACATAAAAATAGAACAAAATGGATATGTGTATAGCGAAGTAGGGGAAGTTTGTGAAATATTTAACAAACATTTTACGTCAGTAGTAGATAAATTAGGCATAGAAAAGCAATCCCCACATAGTGCTCTAAGGCTTCTTGAGACTGCTTTCCCAAATAGCTTTGTGGAGATGAAATTGCCACCAGTAACAGTCTCAGAAATAAATAAACTCATTAAACAATTAAAACCTAAAAATTCTTCCAGCTATGACAATATTTCAAGTAAATTACTGAAAAGATGTTCAGACTGTATCAGTCATGTACTTGCTCACATTTGTAATGAATCCTTAATACAAGGTGTTTTTCCCGATAGACTAAAATATGCTGTTGTAAAACCATTATTTAAAAAAGGAGAAGTAACATGTGTAGACAACTATCGTCCCATTTCATTACTTTCAACATTCTCAAAGGTTTTTGAAAAAGTCATGTATAGTAGAGTAATAAAACATGTTACACACTATAATATCCTCACTAATTCATAATTTGGGTTCAAAAAAGGATCATCCATAGAAATGGCTATATATTCATTTTTAAATAACACGTTTGAGGAACTGAATAATAAAATGAATCCTGTAGGAATATTTTGTGATCTTGCAAAAGCATTTGACTGTGTAAATCATGAATTACTTTTGAAAAAAATGGAATACTATGGTATTTTTGGGACCGCAGGTAAATGGTTTAAATCATACATTGAAAGCCAAATGCAAAAAGTTTCAATTTTTGATTCTAAAATAAGTAAAGATGCTTCATCAGACTGGGAGAAAATAAAACATGGAATTCCACAAGGCTCTGTCTTAGATCCCCTCCTCTTTCTGTTATACATCAATGACCTTCCTGGAAATTTATCCGACAAAGTTAAGAGTGTTTTATTTGCAGATGACACTAACCTGACTGTGCGTAAAACACCAAACAGTACTATAGAATTTAATGTAAATGAAGTACTTAGAGTAGTAGCAAATTGGTTTATGGCAAATTCATTAAAATTAAATTTTGAAAAAACACATTATATTAGGTTTAAAACAAAAAACTATGCACAGCCAGATATATGTATAAACTATAAAAACAACACAACCTTAGAAACAGAGAGTATAAAATTTCTTGGTATTAAAATAGATCAGAAACTCTGTTGGCATGATTATATCACTACACTACTGACAAAGTTAAGTAGTGCCACCTTCGCAATACGAACACTTTCTCTAACAGCAGATCTAGAATTAATGAAACAGGTGTACTCCTCATATTTTCATTCAGTAATGTCATATGGCATAATTTTTTGGGGAAACTCTTCACAAAGTAAAAAAGTTTTCATAGCACAGAAAAGAGCTATTAGGTTTCTGTGTAGGGTAAAACCAAGAACTTCTTGCAGACAACTCTTTAAGAAACTCAATATTCTTACAATGTATTCTCAGTATATATATTCTCTCATGAGCTTTGTCATAGAAAATTTTAACCTGTTTACACCTAATTCACAGGTACACAGTTTCAATACAAGAAACAGAAATAACTTGCATAAAACACAAACATCTCTGTCATTAGTACAAAGAGGAGTTAATTATTCTGGGATATATCTGTTTAATAAACTACCTAATCGTATAAAACAGCTTTCAGATAATAAAGATGTATTTAAACAAAAACTTAGAGATTATCTTATTGGCAACTCCTTCTACTCCATTCAAGAATTTGAAGACAATAATTAATTGTACTCATTATGACGTTTGCAAAACTCAGTTGCAAAAATGTATGTTTATTATTATTTCTTGTATTTGTAAAATATGTATATATATATATTTACTATGATATGACTCATATTATGTATATATGTATCAACAATGACATGTTTCACATCCCAGAGGTACTTCCTCAGCAGGGATCCATGGAACAAGATTGATAAATAAATAATAAAATAAATATACTTCAGCAGACATAATTTTCAGTGAGGAAATAAATGCTGCAATGATGCAGCACATGAGAGCAGGAAGAACAGTGTAATGTTGATACTAATGGAAAAATTGAAAAAGGAGGCATCCAAGATCAATGCTAAATGATTATTGACCATCAGTAATCAAAGGGTAGTACAGATATATACTATGTCATACACAAATACATACATATCAGTTATATATACAGGGGTTTCAGGACATTTTGGGCAGCAAAGTAGGTAAAAACACAACTTTTAGGAAAAGTGTGAAATTTATCTGATTTTTGAAGAACTGTAGCTCGCTCAGTTTTGAGTTTAGAAAAAAGTTTGTAGTACGAAAGTTGTAGGAAATTTTATCCTCTTTCAAATTGGAAATAGAGTGTTTCTTGCTAGGACTCATCAGGAAGGCTCACAGTCGGATTTTCCTTCTTGGGATATAGCTGCGTCAACGATCAATCCAGCTGCATCTTGTTTTGCTACTAATGTGGTTTAACTATGACTTTCTACTTAGAGAAATTCTTAAATGGTAGAAAGCAGAATTTTTGTAGCAAATATAGTATCAAAAGAAGTGTAAGTGAAAACAAGAATGGCACAGGAGATTGTATTGTTAACATTAATGATCATTATTCTCATGAATGATTGTGTTGAAGATTTAGAGTCAGAATTTATTTCGTTTGCAAATGACATAATACTATATAATAGGATTAATACTGGTGAGGACTGTGAAAAGCTACTGCATGATATTGACAGGATATCAAGCTGACTACATCAACAAGGAAGGAAGAAAATGCCAAAAAATCTTATCAGGTACACAGATAAAGACATAAAGGTTTTATGTTATTATAAGGCGGGGGAAGGAACTGCTTGTTAAAGACCTTGAATGTATCTATTTTGCCATAACATTGCTAAGAATATGGTGGTGAAGTATGGGATGCACACATTGGGTATAAAATTCAGTAGTTGAAAGGAGGGCAGGTATGTTTTTTTTTTGTTTTTTTTTTTTTAAATAATAATTTAATTGCTATGTAGTGTACACTTTGGTGGCAATTTCCCCACACACCTTTTACTGATTTCCTGCACATACCTACATTTAACCTCTACAAATTTCAACTTTAAATTCTTTCAATGTTTTTGGTAAATTGTTAATCTTTTGGTAATTTATTCCAATCCCTGACCGCTTACAAAAAAAGAGAATCTTCCTACACCCATGTGACTGAAATCAGGTGCCAGCTTGTAGTCATAGTAATCTTTTCCCTTACATGCATTACTTTTAATTCTTACACCAATATCTTTCCAGGCCTCATCACCAACATATGCCTTGTACATTCCCATGACCCTTTCACCCTCCTCCTGCTTCCAATGAATCTCATTCTAGCTCATTTTATCATATCTGTTACTGATTGTGTTCTGCGGTAATTTCCAGAAACAAATCTATCAGCCCTTTTTTGCACCATTGCTAAATCCCATATTTGATACTCAAAATGTCAGTCCCATACCACACCACCGTATTCAAGGAATTAACTGGCAAAAGTTTTGTAACCCAATTCCATTATTTCTCTCATGCATCCCCTCCATTATTCTCTCCAACAAGTGCAGAATTTTGAAATCTTTTCCTACTACCTGTCCAAAGTGTCCTGCCCAGTTAAGCTTGTTATAAAATGTAATGCCAGGATATTTACATTTCAGGTCTTCACCAAGCAATTCTTTCTCCACCTTATAATCATAATCAACCTTTAGTTTTTTTTATTTGTGTATCTAATAAGCTGACTCTTCTTTGCATTTATCTTTATCCCATGTTTACCAAAGAAACTAGATATCCTGTCCAGATCACCCTGCAGCTGTTTACAGTTCTCTACCATTTTGATCTTTTATATAGCATTATGTCATCTACAAACAATCTATCTAATAGTAAACCATTAACACATTCATTCATTAGAATAATGAATAGCAATGGTCCCACTATGCTACCCTATGGCACTACCATTTTCACTTCCACTTCTTTTGACACTGCATTACCTGCCCTAACTTTTTATTTTCTACCTTTTAAGAATAATTCTACCCAGCAAATCACTTTCTCATTGTTCGCAATAGTTTTTGTCCTATATACTGTCATTTTATGGCTTACTTTGTCAAAAGCCTTTGAAAGATCTAGTGCTACATTATCAGTTTGGCCTCCATTGTCCATTTCATCTGAAGTATCTTGAATATATCCCACCAACTGAGATTCCCATGAATATCCTTGTCTAAAGCCATGTTGCCAAATTGAAAACCACTTACGCGTCTCACATTTCTTATGTGGCTGCATATCAATCTCTCCACTAATTTACCTACCACTGATTGACCTATAATTTTTTACTCAACTTCTCACCCCTCCTTTATTTACGGGCACTATTATCACACTTTTCCAGTTCTGTTGTAAACAGCAGGTATCCAGACTCAATTTAAATTAAATTTCAAGATAAGGTTCAATTTTACATCCTTCTATCTCTAAGACATCTGCAGTAATATTATCTACATGAACATCTTTATGTTTTTTCAGCTATCTTAATTCCTCCATGATATCCTCAGGATGAATTTCAAATTTTTGGTCTGCTCATATCTAATTGTGTTCTTAAACTTGTTCTCCGTTTTAGACCCTCTTGTTTCTGATTTGTTGTGCCTAATGGTCTCCTTAAACCAGTTACTTAAAATCTCTGTTTTTTTCCAGATCCTCAGTAACTTCTTCTCCATCTTTATCTATAATTGTCTCAGCACCCTCTGTTCCCCTCAGTTTTCTAACAGAGCCATAGAAGTTTCTTGATATATTAGTCAATGGTCCCCCTGCACTGACCATACTCTTCATAAACCCATCTGTAGCCACCTTCTTAGCTATTATTAAGTCCTTGTTTAGTTGTTTTACATATTCCCTACCACCCTTCTGTCTCTTAACTCTGTTATGTTCTACCCTACTGTCTCTTAACTCCGTTATATTCTCTTTTTACCAACATCTTGTAAGCACCTCAGAATTTGTTGAATTCTGAACCTCGTTGCTACAGGATATGGGGGGCGGGAATCATACAGAAGCAGATACTGCAGCTTATAGCCGAATACAGGGCGATTTCATAATCTAAAAACTCAGTCAACATGTAATAACAGCTTTAAATACACAGTTAATGATATAAAGTAACCTTTAAACTCACCTAAATCATAGCAATCCTCAATAGTTCAGCTTGTAAACACTCAATTTTTGTTATGAGACCATATCATCATTTTTCAACACTTATCGTCACAGTAAAGAACATTTATAATAATAATTAAACAGGAGAAATAAAATTTTGCAGTAAATAACACATAATATATAGTTTCAAGCCATTTAAAGTAAGAAAATACAAGTTTTTAATCAACTGGCACTTTCAAAAATTAAATACAGCATATTTAAAGCATTTATGATATTAAACAACACAGTTATTACAACTTTAATCTTTCCTGAACACCGTGTTAAGCTTTTTGAGTAGTTCTGTACAGTAAATTAAGTCTGGAAAGAATTTCTAAAAATTACTGCGTCTAAATTCACACGTTGCCGGCTTATATAAATTTTTTATGGCCAAACTAAGCGCAGTCAGGGCCTAAAATTATTTTCAAAGGATATATTAGATACCAAGGAATATTATGCCGTAAACCATTTTTCGAGATAGGCCTGACTTTCAGAGCTATTCACGATAAACTTTTATTAATTTGAATTTTCAAAATGAAGGCTAACCGGGAACTTTTTCTGAGTACTAATACACTTGTTGACCACTGACACCAGGGCTTTTACCCAGCAAACAGGATCAAACTAATTACAGCCAAACCATTAAGTTTACGAAAAACATCCAAGGGAGAAAAGTTGTTTATATAATTGTCTCTAAATAATATTAAAATCTGAAAGCCCTACTTCAAGTATCTTGGATGCACTATATTCTGGGTACCACGTTTTTTGGAAGACTCTCTCGTGTTATATAGGAATTTTCGGGCCAGTTCGAGGCAGTCGCTTTTGGAAATTTGTGTGTGATGGGTCTGCAACACTCAGGAACGAGAAATGGCAGTTGGTACTCCTGCTCTGAAGCCGGTCCACATGCTGGGTGGCAGCCATTATGAAAAAATTTTAAAGTAGTTAAATTTGTTCAGGACAATGAATAAGTAACGTAAAGTTTTCAGGGGTCTTGGACTGTCTGTTTTCTGTGATTCATAGCGTGTAATCTTTTGAAATGAATATCCGATCACCAAATCAACTGTAACTGTGAACTTTTTGTTTTTTGATATCAGAATATGTTAATGGTGAATCTTTACAAGTGACTTTATTTTCATAGTTTGAACTGAACCCTTTTCTCTCTGAAGGTTAAAATATCAGAGAGAGTGGCGACCATGTTAATCTGCAGTTGATTTAATTTCCAAAAGTGTATTCACGGTCTAACATTTTCACACAGTTGGAACTTTAGTTTATATTTTGACAAAACTTATTCGGAAGTGCAAGTTACTAGTTAAGGAGATCGAGGCTTACTGTACCCCGGGTACAGCCTGGACCCTTACACTCTTTAGCCTCGTCACCTCTCTATTATAGTACACAGGTTCTCTACTGCTCTTTATTTTCTGTTTTCGAATAAATTTTTCTTCCCCCTTTCTTATTATCTCCTTGAACTCTTCCCACCTTGACTCTACTGTACTTGTGCCTTCCTTCCATTTGCTGAAACTTTCTCTGAAATATCTCTTTAAGTTCAAAATCTGTGGCTTTTTATAATTGCACCTATTTCCCCCTTTCAATTTTGGCTGTTCACTGAATCCTCTAATATTCATCGGCACTGCTTCATGATCACTTATTCCTACAGTCACTTCACATCCCAAGGTTATCACCAGGCTTTATTAGGAATATATACAACATATTTTGTCCCCTAGTGTTCTGCTCTACCACTTGTATGAATCCTCCTCCTCTTATTAAGGTATCTGCAAATCTCTGTTTCTTTGTGTTATTTAAATCTTATTTCCTACACAGTTTACACCTGGTAAATTAAAATCCCCACCAATAATGACCATTCTATTCTCACCTCTGAAATCTGTGTAAAAATTTAATTTCTTCCCACAAGCCTCACCTTCATCAGTCATTCTTCCACTTTTTTACTACCCCAGAAATCTACACCAAGTAACTCTTGGACATGATCTATGAATACCAGTGAACTGTGGTAGTTTTTTGCCAACTAGTATAAAAACTCATCTGCCAATTGCTCGTCTCTCTCTGTGGTACACTCTGTAACCATCTCGAAAAAACCTCATTGTCTAATACTTCTTCTTTTAACCAAGACTCTACTCCCATTATTACTTGTGCTTGGTGTATCTCTATTAAGTTTGGAAATTAATAAGAAACAGAAACGAATATGATTAAGGAGCTGTGTTGGGAGTCATTGGAATACAGTGGTTGGGAGAGTGTATAATGCATTTGTTGGCAATGAAACCTGGATAGATATTGATAAAATAATTAGTAGCAATATTTGGAAGGGAATGAATGAACATGTCTAACTAGCTCTTGATTTCTGGCTTGTTTTCTAGTTAAGGGAGTCAGATGCTGGAATAACTTATGGCATAAGATTGAAAAAAATATACCAGAAACACTGAAAGGATTTAGATTAAAAATTCATTAAGCCTATCAAAGGGGGTAAAGTAGCCATTGTGGCCAGTGCTCAATCACATTAAATTTATTATTATTAAGTTATTGTATTTAGCAGATATTATGATAAATGCAGTATTTGCACCTGAAACTCTGGAAGAATTATGCATGATAAGCAGTGTTCTTCCAATTATGGGACAAGTGTAAGTAATGGAGGTGTGATACATGTTACATATATTGTTACAACACTTTACTTATATAAACTCCACTCCAGAAACATTATGCCCAGAATGTATGACACTGAACTAAAAATTCTTCTTAAAACTAGAAGTAATTTTTTGGGAAGGATCTACAAGTTTCTATTGGGCTATTTATTGTGTTGGAGGAGTAGTATCTTTAATATCTTAGACATAATTTTGAGCTCAGTGCACAGTTCTTCTTGCTATTAGTTAGCATGGTCACATCAGTTACTGCAGTTATGAAACATTTTATGGTGAAATAGGACTTCTTCTTGCACCTAATCACACAAAGATAAATAAAATGAATTTACATAAACTGTATTAAAAAATTGTTAAATTATGTCAACATTTTAAAATACAGGTAAAACTAACGTTAATATTCAAATATCAAATTTTTTAAGGTGAGTTTTTGTGTGGGCTAAGATGTAGTATGAAATTAAATTTGTGAAATAGAACTGAGCAAACACAATATATAAATTGTACTTATAGGATTTTTAAATTTTTTTTTTTACGTTTTTCTTTATAGTGTTCAGTAGTGATCAATATAAATTTTTAAAAAAAATCAAATTCTAATTCGTCTACTTTTGTACATATCATCATACACACATGAACACTTACAGTATGTAAAACAAACAGAAGATCGTAGGTAAAGAAGAAAATGGAAGAAAATAATTTTATATGTCGTAATATATTTTAGGTTTAAATAATTTCACATTTTTTGTTTCAGAATATTCTTAATATATACAAATACAATGTACAAATCAGATTAAAATATAATATCTACATAAATATTTATAAGAACAAATTCTGTCATATAGAATATATAAAGAGATAAAACAGATGTCATAATCTCATTAAAAATATGTTTTTTGTTACACTAAAGAACTTTTTCGTCAAGGTAGGTCTTTTTATAGAGCTGAAAAACTCCAAAAAACCATTGTACAGAAATACTGAGCATAAAGTAGGCCACACTATTTCTTTAGATTACTCATTATCACCATAAGAAACAATGACTGCAAAAAGAATAATCATGATGACAATAAGCTGGTTTCTTTCAGAAACTAATCATAAATGATATTTGAAAACAGCCTCTTTAAAGAAACTAATAACACTGTGTCACATCACAAACAACCATATAAAAATGATCCCTTCAAGCCCTGGCCTGCATGTTCTATCACATGTCAACAAACTTTAAACCCATAATTTTGTACCAAATTTAGCACATTTCACCATCACATTAGAAATTCTCAATTGAAATTACTTGCACACGTATCATTAAAGTTCATCAATTTGTCTTGCAGGCTTTCTATCTGATTTTAAAGTAGATTCCACATCATTAACAACAGTGGAAATGTCTGCCTCGCTATTTTCTTCTGTCCGTGACACACCACTTGGCTGTTGAGTAGGGGATGCTTCAGTCACTACCTGAGTAGTTTTGGTTTCTGCTGTGACCTCACCCACTGCAGCCAGGCTGGCAAGTTCAGCCAACAACCACGCAGCCTGTGCTTGAGCAGTATCTGGCTCATTCCCTGAAAATCTGCGATATAGGGCAGTAGAGGGGGCTGACAAGTCAGGTCCTTGGGACCGCGCAGCTGAAAGTCTTGCCAACACTGCCTCCCGCAACTCTGCCCAACGAGCCTCAGCTAAACCAGCAGGCGGAGTTTCAGTTGGGAATGGGGTTGCAGATGAAACTCGTGCTGGTTCCGGTGTAGTATTGGCATCTGACCCTGAGGTCTCAATAGGACGTGAGATGCGAATGACTTCTGAACCACCTGTATTTGTCTCCACTGTTGCCCTGAAGTCTGAACTCTGTGTTTCTGAGTTAGCATCCTGCAAATTTTCAATGGTTAATAAATTTCTCATTTGGGAAATAAAACATATAAGAAGCTCAGAAAAATAATCTTTTCCTAATAGGAAATGAATATTACTAGGGAATATATGATTAAGGAAGAAATGTGTACCAACTATGCTATTGCTATTTGTTTTATGTTACAAATCCTCTGCTCTTAACACAATATTGCTGTGTATTTAGGGTGAAGTAGTTACTGCACATGTTGTGGGATTTATACATTATTTATGTTTCTTCAGACAATTTACTACCACCTGATAGAAAAGCTGTTAAGGTATATAGTTATTGCATGATTGAGAAATTTATACATTACATTTTTTAAAAAATTAACAGGGAACTTATATGGACAGGACAGATAAATTTCACCAAAGCTGAAGGGAGGGGAGCACAAACACAGAAAAAAACAATATTTTGGGTTAAGCCCTTTTTCAAGTTAATAGAAGTACAATCTGTCCTGTCCATATAAATATTGCGTCACGGCAGTTCTTTCCTTTCATTGTTACCCAACAGAAAACGTAGTATGATGTGATAGAAAAGGTGATGGGTAAGCTTTTTTCATGGCATTCTCCATAAAAAAACTGACCTAACAACTTTTCCATATTAAACATATCATGCAGTAAATATCTGAATGGCAATTTAACTAATCAGTAGGTAAGTTTATACCTCTTTTTTTTTTTTATTGTGGTGTTTAAGAACCTCTTGCTTTAACTCATATATGACTTTTGAAAAGATAAGCAAAATATATACTCCCTGTGATGCATTTGTTGTTGTTCATTATTAAACAGTTATTAACATTGTAAATAATTGTTCTCTAAAGATATATCAAATAATAAACAGCTGCAATATACACCTTCTAAAGTTACTTGGGCTTGTTTTACAGCTTTATTTGAGTAGTTCTGAGCCATTTTTGGTGCATTTAGTGCATAGCATAATGTTTACATATGTCATTAGGGGCAAATTATTGTACCAGAGGAGTTTAATGGAGCTTAATGTGGCACCTCATAAATAGGTCAGCCAAGTTGTACAAAATCGAGATTACTGAGAAAGTGTATAAGTAGAGGTCAGTGATCAAGAGGACTTTTACCATTTAGCAGTCAGAGAACGTGTATGATTGCTCCAGATATATTGAGAAAGAGTGAACCTAAGTATTTACTGGAAGTGAATATCAGTTTGCATTGATAGTTGAATTTATTCTTTGCTTTAGTTGGGTTGTAAGTGTTTGTCACCAAAAGAGTAGTGCGCCAGAGAAAAGTGAAGTTCGACCAAGTGTCGTTTTGTGTCTGAAAATGCAGTGACTTGTAATGTGTAGCTGAGCACCAGTTTAATTTCAGCAAAGCTTTATTTGAGTTTTAAATGGCTCATTTTGTAACCAGAAAGATAGGTTCATATGGTGAAGGTAAGTGAAAGTTGGATGACTGTGTGACATTTTGTATAAAACTTTTAAATAATTATCACTAAGGGAAATGACATCGGTTATTCTGAGAAATGAAAATAGTCAGGAGTGTTAACCTTTGTGTAATATATGGATACCAGAAGCAAGATTAAATTATTAAAAATGAGCGTGAAAGTTGTAAAACTGGTATGCAACTAGTTTCTAGACGATATTTCTAGGGCTCCATTTAAATGTGAGTATTTATGGAGAAATTCTTTGGAGTATTTAGATAATGGGCAGATAATATTTTGAATCTAACAGTTGAGTCAGAAGCTAATAGAAAATTTTCCATATTGGTGCGATTAACATCTCTGTGAGCAGTGGATCTTCTGATAGTTTAAAACACCCAAATTAATTATAGGCTGATTAAACTGTTTGCAAAAGACACGACAGTTTGGAAAAAAACATTTTTAGACTATTATGAAAATTTATTTGGATTATTTTAGTAGTTTTGTAAGCCCTTTCTGTTCCTTTTAAGTTTCAGGAAATTGAAGTCACCTGAAGTTTCTATTAAATGCAACCACCAACAAAATAACACTTACGACTACTTTAACAACACCTCAATTTGCAAGCAGCTCAAACAGCTTGAAGATAATTCATGAAAAGAAAAGAATGTTACACCTAATTATTATTAAATGAGTGTCTCAAATGTCATAATTCATGTCATTGTTAATTTTTTAAAATTTACTGCTTTAAGTTTATAAGAATGAAGATTAGATTCATTAGTGAACAGTGAAACCAACCATGTCAATTAGAATGAAGAAGAACATCAGCAAAATTTTTATAAAACATTTTAAAATGATAGAATTACATTATTATTTTCACATCTGAAAACAGATTTGTCACTAAAGGATAATTAATGGCACAAATAAATATTTCAAGATTGTGTAATGGTGGTTGTTTCAGAAAAGAAATTTTATCGTAGACACTTAGCGATAATTTCTCTTTGCTTGGAACGAGTTCCAGTAACAGCAACATTAATGGGGACTAATTTGAAAGTAAAGTGTACTTCAAACAAACAAACAATGATATTATTTTATGCTAGATACAAAATATTTTCTAGTGTAAAAATATTTAATTTGTTCAATATGAAAAATTTAATATTTATTCCAATATGACTCTAGTTCCAATGTACATGTAAACATGTAGGGAATGTTTTTCAACATGTGACAATCTTAAAAGTAAAAATAAAAAAAATTGTTGGCGACCCCCCACTCCCCCAGGTCTGTAATAAAACTTTGGCAACCCATCCCCCTTAAGGTCCTTAGTAAAACAATGTCAGTGATTTCAAAACTGATGCATTTACTTTTCTTTCTATTGAGACTCTACCTACTGATTGAGAAATCAAATGCTGCGTACGTCAGTTGTGGCAATGACAAATTTTTTGCGGCAGCGGCGGCATGGAAGGTGGGGTGGGGTCGGGTCGACGGCCACATATGAACAGTTTGTTTTCATTCACTGCAATCAGATGTTCCAGTAAACTGAGAGTACGGACCAGGTTCAATACAAGCAAGGATAAAATGATGTTCTCACAAGATCTGCAATGCCCTCCATGTCTGCTACAAGTGGCAGTGGTTGAGGCAAAAAAAAAAAATAAAAAAATAAAATGGTTTTAATGATGACAATTACCTGAAACGAAACATGGTAGAAAGAAGAGGAATAGGCTCCAATTAGAAAATAATTTAGTTGTTTGCATCTCAAAAATACAACCATGATTCGACAATTTATTACAAAATAAACAGGCAAAGCCTCTTCACTGAAATTGTTGTATTTTTACTGTATTGTAACCTTTCTTTTTACATTTACGAGGCTTGCGACTGTGACCTCCCCAACAAGACTTGGAGGCCCCCCTGGGGGTCACGACCCACATGTTGAAAAACAATATCATCTCCTCTCGTACCAATTATTTACCAAGTCTGTACTGGATTGGGAGACTCCATACTCTCTACCTTCAAATTCTAGCAGCAATTAAAATGGTTGTTATTATTATCATAACATTATTATTAAGCATGAATGAGTTCATGCTATGTTGTCAATTTGCTAGAAAATCTATTTTTGTTCATGTAAAGTTTTAATTTTGATTATTTCACTAGATTATACAGCAGCCTCCTTGATATATGCTAACAATGTCACACAAAAAGTGTCAGAGTGATCATTTTACAAACATTATCACAGAGCTAGTAAAATCTTTAAGTGTTGAGACTGAGAATGATATCAGACAAGAATTGCTTTTACAAAAGCATGTGATGCCTTTGATATTTACTGCAACTTGAAATCTTGATTTTTCAAACCCCAAAATCCTGTTTGCTCTCTGGGAAAAGTTGTGGCCACATATGCCATTTACAAATACAACATTCTAGTTCAAGGATTTAATGTCATATAATTGCTATGGTGAAAATCTGCCTAAATTCTCCACATGCCGTTTCCTCTCTCACCTACTTCTGACCATTACAGAATTTAATTTTAAATTATTTTTATTGTGTTTGGTATTATTAAATGCTTTCCTTGGTAACTTGTTCCAATTTCTGACTCCGTTACCAATAAAAGAAAATTTTCCCACTACCTTATGCCTAAAATTGATTCCATTCTTGTGATACTGTTTTCTTTTCCATGGATTACTCCTAATTCTTCTAACAATATCCTCCAAGTTTCTTCACCATAATATGACTGTTCATACTCTGTTCACACTCCTTCTGTCTTCCAATGACAACCAGTCTGGCTCACTATTTATATCATGTCTTCTGTGGTAATTTTTACAAACAAATAGCTGCTTTCTTTTGCAGCTCTTGTATTTGATACCAAAAATATAGGTTTCATACTACATCATAATATGCTGTGTGAATGGAGAGACAGTCAGCTGAGAACAACTACAAGATACCTGATGAAGACAGCAGAGTCAGCTGTCAAAACGTCGTGTTTTTACACCACCATCCGGCTGGACACCCGAGAAGATTTTGTTATTACATCACAATACTAAGCAATGGTCAGACCAAAGTTTTGCAACCAACTTCTTCTACATCTCTGGCACATCCCTGCATCACCCTCCCAAAAAGGAAAGGATTTTGAAACTGCCCAATTAAGTTTACTATCAAATGTTATGCCATGACATTTTCACTTCAAATCTTCAATAAGCAATTACCTCCCCACCCTATAATCATTCTCTTCTCTGCATATTTTTTAATGTCTTGTTGACCTGCACAGTTTGATATCTTGTATAGGTCACCCTACAGCTGTTCAGTCTTCTCCCATTTTGATCCTATTATGTACCATTCTGTCACCTGCAAATTAACTAAACATCTGAGTGTAAACCATGAACAGTCATTTATTAGAATAATGAATATCAATGCTACTGTTACACTACCCTGTGAAACTCGCATTTTATACATTTTAATAATTCCTTTACTCAGTGAATCACTTTATCAGAAACTTCAATGGTTTTTACCTTATTTTCCATCATTTTATAGTTCATTCTGTCAAATTGCCTTGGAAAGATCCCAAGCTACAATGTCAAATTGTCCTCCCTTGTCCATTTCATCTGAAACATCTTACACATAGCCCACTAACTGAGATTCATATAAATATCATTGCTTAAAGCCAGGCCTGGCGTAAGTGGGCGTGCAAAGCGTGCATCGCACGTGGGCGGCACATCAAGTGGGGTGGCAAAATGAGTGTGATCGATAGTCGCCGCCCCGCAATAGTTGCCACTCCATTGTTGCCGCGACAAAATGACGAAATTTACAGCCTATTATATAGCGGCCGACCTGTTTTTTTTTTTTGTGGCTGGCGACACTTAGTATGGCAACAATGGGGGCGGCAAATAATTTATAATTTTCGAAGGGGTGGCAATCTCAAAGTTTTTTTTATCCAGGTCAGAAATTTCCTAGATCCACCACTGGATGTAGTTAGACAGGGGGTGGCATAATAGGTATTGCACGCGGGTGCCCTAACAGCTAGCGGCGGTCCTGCTTAAAGCTATGTTATTGATTGGAAAACCATTGTCTTTCCTCGGTGATATTTCTGATATGGATATATTTCAGTCTCTCTATCAATTTACCTGCCACTGAAGTCAAACTAATCAGCCTATAATTTTCAATCATAGTTTTGCTGCTCCTCTATAGACTGGTGACAGCATTCCACATTTCCTCTCATAAACAGCTAGTAATTAGCTTCAGTATAATAATATTACAATGTAAGTTACATTGCCAATTTCACTTATCTTTAATAAATCTGTAGTAATATTATTTACACCAACTCCCTTTGCAATGTTAGCTTTCTTAGTTCCTTCGTACACACCCTCAGGATCTAATTTAAATATTTAGTTTGCTCATTTCTACTTTCATGGAGGAACACCACCTCTGATTTACACTCTCCCATTCTTGAACGATAGTTCATGATTGTCTCAATAAACCATGTATCTAATATCTCTATCCTCAGTAACTTCTACTTCATCCTTATCTCCAACTATTTGAATATTTTTACTTTTCCTCATTTTTCTGATGTCCCTAAAGAAATTACTTAATGAATTTTTAGTGATCCCCCTGCACCCATAATGTTCTTCAGAAATCAGACATTAGCTTCCCTCTTTACTGCTATTAATTCCTTGTTTAGTTGGTTTAGGTGTCACACAAGGCCTTGCTGTCTCTTAACTCCTGTGTTGTTTCCAAACAAACATCCTTAACCTCCTTACCACCCTGTTGTAGTATGTAGGTTCCATACTTTTCTGTTTTTAAATAATAATAATAAAAAATTTCCTCCATTCGTATCATTTCCTTGAGCCGTTCCTGCTTTGACACCACTATACTTGTGCTCTCCTTCCATATATCAAACCTACCCTAAATGATCTCTTAAGTTCTGAATTATGTACATTTTATAATTGCAACAAAAACCATCTTCAACTTTGGCCAATGGTTTATTGAATCCTTTAATATCCATGAGAATTAGTTCATTGGTTTGCTGAACTCTCTAATATCCTTGAGAACTGCTTTTTGATAATATATTCCTTCAGTTACTTGAGACCCGAAATTGTTATTGTCAGCTTCTTTTTGGAAAACAGCCAACATGTTTGATGTTGTGATCTGCTCTTTCAGTTGTGTGAAGCCTCCTTCCCTTATTAAGTTATTTGCAAATCTCTGTTCCCTTATGTTAATAATTTAACTTCGTCTCCAGTCAACAGCTGGTAACTTTAAATCCCCACCAATAATGACAATTGTAAGCTCACCTCTGTACACAAGCTTCATATTCATCATTGATTCTTCCATCAAGGTGCTATTTTTTATTGTCCAAGAAGACAACCCTAAGTAACTTGTGATTTTGGTCTATTGGCACCAGAGAACTGTAAAAGTCTTTGCTAAACCCCTCCACCAAGTTCTCTTTCTGTGATAATCTAAATTTTATCATTTTATAATCAAAATTTGTTTAAAGAGTGTTGAGCTAACTGCAATTCCATTGAATAACATATTTAAAGTAATTTTCTTAAGTATTTGAGGGTCAAGTAAACATAAAAAGTGATATGAAGTCAAAATGTAAAGTAAATATTGCCACATAATGCAGTTTGGCTTATATTGTGATAGAAAACATTGAATTCATTTTCAGAAGTATTTTGGGCCACAAGAAGCAAAACCAGATATGTACCTTAAAAGGTAGAAATTTTCTCTAATGAGATATCTACATTTTAAAATCGAAGGTTGCATAAATTAGTAAGGTGTAGTAAAGAGATTAAATATTCCCGAAGCCACAGTTTTAAAGATCGAAAAGTGATTCATATCTAAAAGATTAAAAAAAATCTTAGTATCCCTTATATAAAAGTTTGAGAAAAATAGGAAAAATTTAAGAATTGTTTTTATAGGAAATTAATATTTCGGGAAACATGCTTCTCAACACATTTAAATTTAGAGAGGGGAGTATAATTAAAAGAGAGGGGATTTTTTTCTGAGTACAAAACACAAATTGTTATTAGGATTCAAACAGTATTTTTGCTGGGATCAGAAAAAGTAAACCTTTAATAATTACGATTAAATGGTTGCCGGAAGTGATTGGATCGTAAGAATTAAGATCTGAAGTTGAAGGAGGAAAATTTTCAAAATGGTGAGAAAACTATTGGAGAGTAATTTTGGCAATTAAAGAGGGTTACTACCTTACTGAATATGATACATAGAAATCTTTTAAAGCACGTTTCAGAGCTGTAAGCTCAATATTTTGGGAGATATCAATTTTCTAAATTACTCATCGTGTAGGCATCTTTCATTTCACCTAGTTATGAAATTATAACCAGGCAGATTTATATATCAAAAGAAAGAGGAGAAGGATGAAATCATTTTAAAACGTGTTTTGACTTGATAACTCAAACACTCCAGATGGGAGAGGTGATTCAAGATTTGTCATAAAAATATATTTTTTACGGCAAAAGTGTCATAGATACACAAAATTTTCACTTATATAAATTATAACATTTGTAACAAGGTCTACAGTGTATATGCTATAAAAATTTCAAGTTGATTGGAAGTAATCCTACTCCCCAGAAAGTCCGCGATTATGTGAGAATCTAGAAATTTCTGGTTTCCTAGACACAGCTATAAAAAGAGATCCCAGTGGTGGGGGAAAGGATCAGTTCGTTGCAATCACTTAGGCAGTCACCACTTCAGGTGGGCCAGTGTTTTGGTGCAATATGCAGGGGTAGGTAACAAGATGATACTCGGAAGAATCTCCATTCCGGTAGCATCTTAGAAATACTAGACGACCCATGCGAAAATTTCGCGAAAAAAAAATTCGGTGAAAAGTGAGGTTGAATATGATGTCACCAAAGCTGAGCCATTACTCTTCATACTCCTACTTCATTTATCGATTTTGGTTGTATATCGAGGGAGATAAACGGCTAGACACACAAAAAACACATTTTAGAAAAATTGTCATTTTTGCACTATAAAGGTCGAATTACAAAAAATTCCTATCTTAAATTATAATGTTACCACGGCGGAGACCTTAATCTTTAGTATGATACCTCATTTATCTATATCGGTTGGATATCAAGTGAGATAAATGGCACGTGACACAAAAATGCGTTATAGAAGCATTTATGCTTTTTCCATTTAAGGGTTGAATTCCAAAAACATTCTTTCTTAAAATATGATGTCACCAAATCTGAGACATTACTCCTCATAATCTTACTTGATTTTTCGATTTTGGTTAGATATGCAATGAGGTAAATTGCTTAAGACACAAAAAATGAATTTTACAAAAATTAACATTTTTGCCCTTTAAGGGTCGAATTACGAAAAACTCCTTTCTTAAAATATAATGTTACCATGGCGGAGACCTTATTATTTAATATGATACCTCATTTATCTATATCGGTTATATAATAAGGGAGATAAATCGCTCGTGACACAAAAATGCGTTATAGAAAAATTTATACTTTTTCCCTTTAATGGTTGAATTCCAAAACAATTATTTCTTAAAATATGATTTCACTAAGTGGAGACATTACTCCTTATAATCCTACTTCATTTATAGATTTTTGTTAGATATCCAGGTAGATACACGGCTCGTGATATAAAAAATGAATTTTACAAAAATTAACATTTTTGCCCTTTAAGGGTCGAATTACGAAAAACTCCTTTCTTAAAATATAATGTTACCATGGCGGAGACCTTATTATTTAATATGATACCTCATTTATCTATATCGGTTATATAATAAGGGAGATAAATCGCTCGTGACACAAAAATGCGTTATAGAAAAATTTATACTTTTTCCCTTTAATGGTTGAATTCCAAAACAATTATTTCTTAAAATATGATTTCACTAAGTGGAGACATTACTCCTTATAATCCTACTTCATTTATAGATTTTTGTTAGATATCCAGGTAGATACACGGCTCGAGATAAAAAAAATGAATTTTACAAAAATTAACATTTTTGCCCTTAAGGGTCGAATTACGAAAAATTTCTTTCTTAAAATACAGTGTTACCACGGCGGAGACCTTAGTCTTTAATATGATGCCTCATTTATCTATATCGGTTAGATATTAAGGGAGATAAATCGCTCGTGACACAATAACGAATTGCAAAAATATTGATCCTTTTGCCCTTTAAGGGTCGAATTCCGAAAATTCCTTTCTTATAATGTGATTTGCCCAAAGTGTGGACCATAAGCTTTAAAATGACACTTCATTCCTTGATTTCGGTTAAGTATGAAGGAAGATACAGGCTTGTGAGAAAAAAATACCTTATAGAAAAAATATATACTAGACGACCCATGCGAAAATTTCGCGAAAAAAAAATTAGGTGAAAAGTGAGGTTGAATATGATGTCACCAAAGCTGAGTCATTACTCTTCATACTCCTACTTCATTTATCGATATTGGTTGTATATCCAGGGAGATAAACGGCTAGACACACAAAAAACACATTTTAGAAAAATTGTCATTTTTGCCCTATAAAGGTCGAATTACGAAAAATTCCTAACTTGAATTATAATGTTACCACGGCGGAGACCTTAATCTTTAGTATGATACCTCATTTATCTATATCGGTTGGATATCAAGTGAGATAAATGGCACGTGACACAAAAATGCGTTATAGAAGCATTTATACTTTTTCCATGTAAGGGTTGAATTCCAAAAACATTCTTTCTTAAAATATGATGTCACCAAATCTGAGACATTACTCCTCATAATCGTACTTGATTTTTCGATTTTGGTTAGATATCCAATGAGATAAATTGCTTAAGACACAAAAAATGAATTTTACAAAAATTAACATTTTTGCCCTTTAAGGGTCGAATTACGAAAAACTCCTTTCTTAAAATATAATGTTACCATGGCGGAGACCTTATTATTTAATATGATACCTCATTTATCTATATCGGTTATATAATAAGGGAGATAAATCGCTCGTGACACAAAAATGCGTTATAGAAAAATTTATACTTTTTCCCTTTAATGGTTGAATTCCAAAACAATTATTTCTTAAAATATGATTTCACTAAGTGGAGACATTACTCCTTATAATCCTACTTCATTTATAGATTTTTGTTAGATATCCAGGTAGATACACGGCTCGAGATAAAAAAAATGAATTTTACAAAAATTAACATTTTTGCCCTTTAAGGGTCGAATTACGAAAAATTTCTTTCTTAAAATACAGTGTTACCACGGCGGAGACCTTAGTCTTTAATATGATGCCTCATTTATCTATATCGGTTAGATATTAAGGGAGATAAATCGCTCGTGACACAATAACGAATTGCAAAAATATTGATCCTTTTGCCCTTTAAGGGTCGAATTCCGAAAATTCCTTTCTTATAATGTGATTTGCCCAAAGTGTGGACCATAAGCTTTAAAATGACACTTCATTCCTTGATTTCGGTTAAGTATGAAGGAAGATACAGGCTTGTGAGAAAAAAATACCTTATAGAAAAAATATATACTAGACGACCCATGCGAAAATTTCGCGAAAAAAAAATTAGGTGAAAAGTGAGGTTGAATATGATGTCACCAAAGCTGAGTCATTACTCTTCATACTCCTACTTCATTTATCGATATTGGTTGTATATCCAGGGAGATAAACGGCTAGACACACAAAAAACACATTTTAGAAAAATTGTCATTTTTGCCCTATAAAAGTCGAATTACGAAAAATTCCTATCTTGAATTATAATGTTACCACGGCGGAGACCTTAATCTTTAGTATGATACCTCATTTATCTATATCGGTTGGATATCAAGTGAGATAAATGGCACGTGACACAAAAATGCGTTATAGAAGCATTTATACTTTTTCCATGTAAGGGTTGAATTCCAAAAACATTCTTTCTTAAAATATGATGTCACCAAATCTGAGACATTACTCCTCATAATCGTACTTGATTTTTCGATTTTGGTTAGATATCCAATGAGATAAATTGCTTAAGACACAAAAAATGAATTTTACAAAAATTAACATTTTTGCCCTTTAAGGGTCGAATTACGAAAAACTCCTTTCTTAAAATATAATGTTACCATGGCGGAGACCTTATTATTTAATATGATACCTCATTTATCTATATCGGTTATATAATAAGGGAGATAAATCGCTCGTGACACAAAAATGCGTTATAGAAAAATTTATACTTTTTCCCTTTAATGGTTGAATTCCAAAACAATTATTTCTTAAAATATGATTTCACTAAGTGGAGACATTACTCCTTATAATCCTACTTCATTTATAGATTTTTGTTAGATATCCAGGTAGATACACGGCTCGAGATAAAAAAAATGAATTTTACAAAAATTAACATTTTTGCCCTTTAAGGGTCGAATTACGAAAAATTTCTTTCTTAAAATACAGTGTTACCACGGCGGAGACCTTAGTCTTTAATATGATGCCTCATTTATCTATATCGGTTAGATATTAAGGGAGATAAATCGCTCGTGACACAATAACGAATTGCAAAAATATTGATCCTTTTGCCCTTTAAGGGTCGAATTCCGAAAATTCCTTTCTTATAATGTGATTTGCCCAAAGTGTGGACCATAAGCTTTAAAATGACACTTCATTCCTTGATTTCGGTTAAGTATGAAGGAAGATACAGGCTTGTGAGAAAAAAATACCTTATAGAAAAAATATATACTAGACGACCCATGCGAAAATTTCGCGAAAAAAAAATTAGGTGAAAAGTGAGGTTGAATATGATGTCACCAAAGCTGAGTCATTACTCTTCATACTCCTACTTCATTTATCGATATTGGTTGTATATCCAGGGAGATAAACGGCTAGACACACAAAAAACACATTTTAGAAAAATTGTCATTTTTGCCCTATAAAAGTCGAATTACGAAAAATTCCTATCTTGAATTATAATGTTACCACGGCGGAGACCTTAATCTTTAGTATGATACCTCATTTATCTATATCGGTTGGATATCAAGTGAGATAAATGGCACGTGACACAAAAATGCGTTATAGAAGCATTTATACTTTTTCCATGTAAGGGTTGAATTCCAAAAACATTCTTTCTTAAAATATGATGTCACCAAATCTGAGACATTACTCCTCATAATCGTACTTGATTTTTCGATTTTGGTTAGATATCCAATGAGATAAATTGCTTAAGACACAAAAAATGAATTTTACAAAAATTAACATTTTTGCCCTTTAAGGGTCGAATTACGAAAAACTCCTTTCTTAAAATATAATGTTACCATGGCGGAGACCTTATTATTTAATATGATACCTCATTTATCTATATCGGTTATATAATAAGGGAGATAAATCGCTCGTGACACAAAAATGCGTTATAGAAAAATTTATACTTTTTCCCTTTAATGGTTGAATTCCAAAACAATTATTTCTTAAAATATGATTTCACTAAGTGGAGACATTACTCCTTATAATCCTACTTCATTTATAGATTTTTGTTAGATATCCAGGTAGATACACGGCTCGAGATAAAAAAAATGAATTTTACAAAAATTAACATTTTTGCCCTTTAAGGGTCGAATTACGAAAAATTTCTTTCTTAAAATACAGTGTTACCACGGCGGAGACCTTAGTCTTTAATATGATGCCTCATTTATCTATATCGGTTAGATATTAAGGGAGATAAATCGCTCGTGACACAATAACGAATTGCAAAAATATTGATCCTTTTGCCCTTTAAGGGTCGAATTCCGAAAATTCCTTTCTTATAATGTGATTTGCCCAAAGTGTGGACCATAAGCTTTAAAATGACACTTCATTCCTTGATTTCGGTTAAGTATGAAGGAAGATACAGGCTTGTGAGAAAAAATACCTTATAGAAAAAATATATACTAGACGACCCATGCGAAAATTTCGCGAAAAAAAAATTAGGTGAAAAGTGAGGTTGAATATGATGTCACCAAAGCTGAGTCATTACTCTTCATACTCCTACTTCATTTATCGATATTGGTTGTATATCCAGGGAGATAAACGGCTAGACACACAAAAAACACATTTTAGAAAAATTGTCATTTTTGCCCTATAAAGGTCGAATTACGAAAAATTCCTAACTTGAATTATAATGTTACCACGGCGGAGACCTTAATCTTTAGTATGATACCTCATTTATCTATATCGGTTGGATATCAAGTGAGATAAATGGCACGTGACACAAAAATGCGTTATAGAAGCATTTATACTTTTTCCATGTAAGGGTTGAATTCCAAAAACATTCTTTCTTAAAATATGATGTCACCAAATCTGAGACATTACTCCTCATAATCGTACTTGATTTTTCGATTTTGGTTAGATATCCAATGAGATAAATTGCTTAAGACACAAAAAATGAATTTTACAAAAATTAACATTTTTGCCCTTTAAGGGTCGAATTACGAAAAACTCCTTTCTTAAATTATAATGCTACCATGGCGGAGACCTAATTATTTAATATGATACCTCATTTATCTCTATAGGTTAGATAATAAGGGAGATAAATCGCTCGTGACACAAAAATGTGGTTTAGAAAAATTTATACTTTTTCCCTTTAAGGGCTGCATTCCAAATACATTCTTTCTTAAAATATGATTTCACAAAGCTGAGACATTACTCCTTATAATCCTACTTCATTTATCGATTTTGGTTAGATATCCAGGGAGATAAATGGCTCGAGATACAAAAAACGCACTTTAGAAAAATTAACATTTTTGCCCTTTAAGGGTCGAATTACGAAAAATTCATTTGTTAAAATATAGTGTTACCACGGCGGTGACCTTAGTCTTTAATATGATGCCTCATTTATCTATATCGGTTAGATATTAAGGGAGATAAATCGCTCGTGACACAATAACGAATTGCAAAAATATTGATCCTTTTGCCCTTTAAGGGTCAAATTCCGAAAAATTTCTGTCTTAATATATGACGTCACTAAAGCGTAAATCTTAATCTGTAAAATGATACTTCATTAAACGATTTCAGATCGATATCCAGGGAGATAAATGACTTGTAACACAGAAAACAGCATTTTAGAAATATTGACATTTTTGCCCTTTAAGGGTCGAATTCCGAAAATTCCTTTCTTATAATGTGATGTGCCCAAAGTGGGGACCATAAGCTTTAAAATGACACCTCATTCATTGATTTCGGTTAAGAATGAAGGAAGATACAGGCTTGTGACAAAAAAATACCTTATAGAAATAATATATATGATTTGGATGCATGTGCTGCAGTTGCAAAATTCTTATGTAGCTGTTATCAGTTAGGGATTTGTGAGAGTTGATCTGGTTTGATTCACTTATCTGTACCTGCAACATTTATTTTGGAAAAGAATTTTCCAGTGCCAATATATTATTTAGTGAAGTTTTAATTTTTTTTTAAAGAAGAATTCAGTGAACTTTCATTCTATCATGTACCTTTGCTAATTAAGGTGAATAGCTAGCCGGCAACTGAGATAGTTAAATAATAAACCATTCTCCTGAGGCAACATTACGGTCACAGTTCGGACTAAGCAGTTTAAATGTTAACCCGCACTTCGAGTTTTTTCATGACATGTTATAACAGACATGTTATCACTGTCTAGGATTAATTCCTTTAAACAAGAAAGACACTTAGACCTACAATTAATTACATGGTGTTTGTGTATTTCTATTAAGCTACTATTTTACTTCATTTATAATACTGAACCCAGTAATGATAGGAGAGTGCTGCATGTTTCAATGTGCACTGCAAACAGTGCTTCAAGTACCCATCTTTGTAAAACTTTCTGACAGCACATAGCTTGATGGCAACCAAATGTAAGGGATCTTTTATTGTGTAATTTATGTCCTCACTTTACTATTCTCTCTCTCTCTCTTTTTTTTTTTTTTTTTTTTTAAATTCCAGCATCAAACAGACACTTGTTCCCAGGAAATTATGTATACTTCCATCACTAACTTTTCTTAGATCTTTATTGGCAGACATCTTTTTAATTTAATTCAATTGTAATGGAGTACATGCACTGATGACAATTTGGTTGTATATTACCATATTAACAAATGGTAAATAATAATAAAAAATCACCACTTTTTGCCCCACCCCCCCCCCCTTTTTTTTTTTTTTTATTTTTTTTTTTTTTTTTTTTTTGAAAAATGCTACAGTTATATGTCAAGCATAAACAGCAAGAGTACAATAATAATTTTTAATAAACATCACTCTCTTTTACGTAAAACTATGTTGGATCACTCTCTTTGTTTGCTATTAATGCTGACCTTGTAGGAGTTGACCTACCAACCAAGTTTCCAATAATAACATTGCTTTTTGCTTAAACTTCTTGGTGCATCAACATTTATTTTTTTCATTTATATAAAATTAAATAAACCATTCCTATTTATTTTACCTACCTGGTACAGCAACAATTATTTGTTAATTTTTGCGTATATTTAAAATTAGGATAGAGGAAGAAATCATCACCTACCAAAGTTGATAACAGGTCGATGTCAACACACGAATAATATGAAGAAATGTATAAAATAATTAAATTTTCAGGGGTAAGCCAAGCAGATCAAAAAAGTAAGCACATGATATAAGTCAATATTATTTTGCTGATGTTTCAATGTTTTATGTGTTTCGTTATCTTTTTAATGTGTTATTTATTACCAACTGGCTATCAAATTTTGCAAATGGTGGTTTCTTCCTCTACCCCAATTTTTATTTTAATTTGATAACAAGAATATGCTGTAGACCATAAGTGATTTAATTATATGATTTAAATATATTCTACACAAATAAATTTTTCGTTTGAGATACTAGAAAAACTTACCCTATTGTTCCTCTCTTGTTTCTCAATGTATTCTTGAACGGACTCCTTTAGCTTCTGCAATGTAGCTTCAGCAGATTCTGTTCCAACTTTTGTTGTCTGTCCAGTTTTCTTTCCTGTGGCCAAATGTAAAATTATGCCATGAAAGCATTATTGACAATTTAGTTACATTCTTCCACATTAACTGCACCAACACAAATAAATTAACACAGTCGTATAAAACTGATTATATTAAAACAGTAAGGAACAAAGATTTTAAATCAAATATTACAAACACTATTAAGAAACTAAGGAAAATGGAAGCAGCTTCTAGGTGATATAATTATTTAAAATGCTATTAAGAAGCACAGATACACCTACAGAAAGGAGTCATCATCTACCACTGATTTGATTGTATGAGCATCTCCATGTTTGTTTTATTTTCTTTTTGCTTTGTATTTTTATAATTTTTGCTGACCAGTGCTTCCTATTTCTTTTCTAATTTAAATTTTATAGCCTGTGCTTTCTATTTACCATCAGATCCATAACTATTAATAACTAGAGTTAGTAGACTGTTTTTTACCTTTCCTTATGCTGTTCATATCTGTTAGAGTCACTTCAAGAAATGGATGATGTGCAACAGCATCAAGCAGTTTCATGGCATCATCATGGAACAGAAAACTACAGGAATTGTTATATCATCTGTTCCATCACCAGACATAGCAAACATAGGTGATGTAGTGGCTGATGATCCAGGCATATTATCTAAAACAATTCCTGCGATGGCACCAGCCTTCTGAGCACGTCTGGCCTACAGAAATGAATATTCCTTACATTAAACATATAATGTTACACAGAAATTAAACTCTAGAACTGATTAACATACAATAAATAAATAGAAAAAATGCATGACCCCAATGTCCTAGTGAAAAATTGCCACATATTTGACCTCTGACAAGGCTTAACCTAACTTGGTAAGCCAACAATGGTAAAGGAATGCTACAGCTTAACAAAGAATCTAAATCATGGAGTCATCACAAGAATAAGTCAGAGATAAAGGTCAGTTTAAAAGAACCAATAAAATTCCATAAGAGGCTGAGGGCCTTTCTATCACCAGTCAAGGATCTTGACCATAGATCCAACCTTTAAACAACCCAATAAATAACTATAAAAATATATCAGTCTTAACAGGTAACCTAAAATTTATAATTCTTACAATTCATAATATTTTGGGCAGACATTTTAATTGCTATTCTTTATTGATACATAAAAATTCTAGACTATTGTTATTTGAAATTGTGTAAAATATTATAATATTTTTAGCTCAGATAAGTGTTCTGTTTGGCGTTGGATAAAGTGTTGATGTTTAAAAGAAACATGAGTGACATTTACAGTTCTATTACAGTGACAACACTTATGCTCCCACTATTTCCACTATCTCAGCAAGCAATGTCAAATGTTAGTCTTAAAAATTGGACCTGGTAATAATTCTGAGCAAAGTGATATCCAAACTTACAGAAGATGGTATGTTATAAAAAATACCGGAAGTATAGTTACATAATTTTTATACCATTTTGGATTCTGATCATCTATCCAACCATCAGAAGTGAAATGATATGAAGTCTTCGCAGGTTCTGTGCCGTTTGGTGTTGAAGAAAAACAACAATGAGCTTTCGGTGGCTGGAGCTCCCTGTATAACATCAGACCTGAAGATGGCGGCAGTGTTTTTCTTCAACACATACGGTGGAGAACTCACAAAGACTTCATATCATCGATACACCGTGAAAGCCTTCGTTCTCACATCAGAACTGAAATGCCTCATACTTTCTTATTCTACTAAATTCTTAATCTTCAAAATAGACACAAATGTAGACACCAGTAGCTGCTATGATGCATTTTAATTTACACCCCCCCCCCCCCTCCGACAATAAAAAAATCCTCTTTAATGAAATAATTTTTGAAAGCATAAACTGCAAATAACTTGATAAATCATTTAATAATGAACCTAGTTTGGTAGGGCACGTTGAGCAGGTGATAAGGGATGATTCCATAGTATGCATCAAATAGAAAAGGAATGTACCAGAAGAATAAAGAATCCGAAATCATGCCCTTACTTGAGTGTAGAAGGATAGTATGGTATATGCATTATGGATATCAAAT
Source organism: Vandiemenella viatica (assembly GCA_031002005.1). Classification (NCBI taxonomy): domain Eukaryota; kingdom Metazoa; phylum Arthropoda; class Insecta; order Orthoptera; family Morabidae; genus Vandiemenella; species Vandiemenella viatica. The sequence goes on from JARYHS010011408.1 coordinate 275,656,201, forward strand.
ACAGGAGTACTAGGCAGTGCAAAGGATAGAAGCTACATTTGAATCTAAACATTACCACAGAACACAAACAATGACATATATCATAATGCATCTGGATTGGAAGTCATTAGAAAACAAGAGATTGGAGAAAAGACAAAACAACTGTAGCAAGAAAACATCATGGAGACACCACCTGCTCTGCAAGATAGAAACATGGAGAAAACATCCGAGATGAAGTTGTTCAGTAAACAGAGTAGAAACGGGGTTCAGTGATATAAGAGTGGAGTTCAATGATTTGAAGCAATCATTCGAGGAAAGAACATTTGCAGGGAGTACAATTGTTGGCTGGTAAATCGGTAAACTGAAACCATCAGTTTTTATGGCCAAACAACAAGTAAACATATAAGAAGCAATATGCGGCAGCAGCAAAGTACATATGAAAAAGGCAAATGTGTTGATTGTGGCACTGAGAAAGTCCTTTGATATAGTTTAGTCTATGCCAGCACAAAAAGCCAATGACTACAAGTATTTTCGTTGGACAACTGGTTAAAAGATGATCATGTAGCTTGTCATATAACCTAAATTTTGCTAATAAATGATCAAAATTGGTTAAAAGAGCAGCAAGCTCACCAGAATCCATCAGTAAAGTATGTTTAAAAGCATTTTCTTGTAGTTTTCAGGTAAATGGTAGGAGTAAATAGTAAAGTTCGATCATGATAAATTGTTAACATTCGCTTTATAAAGAAAATAGCTTATTTCGGAATAGAATTCATTCCCTTCAAGTACAGAGATGCAGTAGGTGATTAAAAGTTAAACAAGGTATAACACTTTAGGTTTATATAACTTAGTAAAAAAGAGATATTTGACAATGAAGTTGAAATTAACATGAGGTTGAAAAAAAAAAAAAAAAAAACACCAAAAATAGTCAATAAATTCCACAGCTCCAAGTTTTCAAGTTACAAAAAAGATTTATAGATCAAAAGATGCATAAAAATTTGAACTACATTATATAAAAAAATTAAGAATCTGTGGGTAAAGTGTAAGTAACCTTTTTTAGTTGAAAATGAGGATTTTGATTAAAACACAAGATTTGTACACAGCGGAATTCAGCAAGATACAGACAGGAAAGTATGTTTAAATTAAAGTAGGGTTTTGTCTATGCATACTGAATGGTTTTTGTAAAGATTTATGGTGTATTTTGGTCAGGAAAAATAAAATAAAATTTAAGATATAAACTAGAAAATGACGGGAGGAAGTCAATAAGTTTAATTACAGATTTTTAAGGTAAGAATGGAAACTATACTAAGGAGATTAAGTAGCATATAATAAACATCACTATCAGGTATGAAATTGCATTCTGTAATGTTTGGAAAGCATTTCAACCTCATAGCACAGATACTTTTAGAGATAAAGGATATCGAAGATTACAGTTAAGATTCAGTAACGGTTTTCATTAAGGAATAAAATTATAAGCAAGCCGCATTACATACCAAAAGATAGTGAAGAATGAGTATATGATTTTAAAACAAGAATAAACACTTTAGCTTAAATACTTTGCAAATGAGAGGTAACTTTAGGATTTTGTACTTTTGAATTTTTTATAGACAAACAACTGTAGTTAGGGGAAATTTTATAAGGAATTAATTTAACATTTAGATAAAGAGTTACCATCCACAAAAGTTTAAAAAAGATTGGAGTAAAAATAAGATTTAGCATTTCACAATATCTGAAAAAGTTGCGCAAGATATCCGAGATGCTATAAATAGGGAGCTGGAGCCCATGGTGGGGGCAGTTGTTCGAAAGCTATTGTTGTGTGAAGTTGTGTCAGTACACATCAAATTCTGGCACCTGGCGCGTAAAGGAGGAAAACTAGGTGGAAGTGAGGTAGGCCAGCTCCAACTTGTAGTGAAGCAGTTTTGCTCTCTATGTCATCTCCTGAGGTTTTTACAGAAGATTGGCGACTGCAAGACAGAATATCCTTAGGCTACATTAATGGTCACAGCTTAGAATGAAGCTGTATGCCCTAACCGCTGGTACAACTTTAGTTCTAACATGCTAAGATATTTCTAGGATCTCAAGGCAAGTACTGCATGAATAACCATATGCTGCTACTAGATGACTCGTGTGAAAATTTCGCGAATAAAATACAATGTATAGAGAGCTTGAAGGCTTGTAATATAATGAAAAGAAGAACCATACCTTTGTAGCAAATATTTATTCTTTTAGTGTAATAGTTACGCATCAAAATACTTACAACATAATACGAAACACTTAGGGAAATTTAAAACACATTGTACGAGGGTTGAATGATAAATAATGCCTCCACCTTCATAACTCCTCAACAGAGGGCAGCACTGGTATGCGGCAGGTACTGGCTTGTTCTGTAGACTCTCCTCTACAGCTCCAATAGGCGGGAAGCTTTAGCATTGAATGGTTGTAGTGTTACAGTGTAAAGTATGGAACCCTGCACAGACAGTCGGTCAATGTAATTTAAGCAATGTGCAGTCATTGAGTTCTTGACAGCAGAAGGTGTCACCCCAAAGGAGATTCATCAAAGAATGCAAGCTGTTTATAGTGATTGTGTTGATGTGAGTGCTGTGAATCACTGGGTGAGTAAGTTTAAAGATGTTGTGATGGAAACATCTGAATTGCGTGACAAATAAAGAGGTGGACGTCCTGTGACAGCAACCACTGAGTTTCACAAGCAAAAAGTTGACAGACTGATTCAGGATGGTCGTCGTATCACTCAGAGAGAAATTGCAAGCATAATTGGCATCACAAGAATGTGTGGTTCACATTATTGCTTTACTTGGCCACCGGAAGATCTGTGTATGATGGGTACCTCGGATGCTGATGCCTGAAATGAAAGCGAACAGTTGAAATTTGCCAGGAACTCCTCTGGCGTTACGAGAATGAAGGTGATGCCTTTCTCCATTCAATTGTGACAGGGGACGAAACATGGGTACACCATTACGACCCGGAAACGAAACACCAGTCTATGGAATATCAACACAAAGTCTTGCCCCACAAAAAGAAATTCAAAACACAGCTTTCAGCTGGAAAAATCATGGCAACAGTGTTCTGAGATGCAGATGGTGTTATCCATGTTGATGTCCTTGAACATGGGGCAACAATAAATTCAGAGCGTTATATCACAACGCTGCAAACTTTGAAATGACGGTCCTAAAAGAAAAGGGAAATGTTTTCCTGCAGCATGACAATGCCGGACCACACACTTCACATGCCATCACAGCAAAACTTCAGAGACTGAATCTCACCACTGTACAGCATCCTCCATACAGTCGAGATTTGGCACCGTCTGACTTCCATCTGTTCCTGAAAATGAAAGAAGATCTGCGGGGACATCCATTATGCTTCTGATGGAGACGTTGAGAGAACCATGAGACTGTGGTTGCGGAAACAGAGTGTCGACTTCTTCCATGACGGCTTCAGAAAAGTGGTTCATTGTTGGAAGAAATGTATCCAATTGTCTGGTGATTATGTGGAAAAGTGAAGATTGGTAATTAAAGAAGACATTCTAAGGATTATTTTTGTGTTTGATTTATTAAAATATTTCCATTCAGTCCCGAGTTGTAACCTTATGGCATTATTTATCAACCCTCATATGTATGACAAATTGTCACTGACCTTAACAGAATACAACCAACCTGAATAATTTGCACACAGCATATCAACATCTCTATGATATGTGTTGCTGTGCGAATAAAATGTTTAAACTGGAACTGTATAACAAAACAAAAATGATTCCGCAATGAAAAAAATGTCCGAAAAGCTGCTTATTGTATAAAAAACAGTTTATTAACATCTTTGTGATATCTGCTGCTGCAATCAAGGGACTGAACTGTCTCATATGTGTGGCCTCTTTCAGGAACAAATTCTGAAAAATTCTTTCTTAATTTATGATTTTACCTAATTGGAGACCTTAACCTTTAAAACGATATGTCATTTATTGATTTCAGTTAGGTATCGCAGGAGGTAAATGGCTCGTAATAATAATAATAATAAAAACACGTTGTAGAAATAATATTGATACTTTTGCCCAAAAAATTCCTTTTATAAAATATGGTGTCACCAAAGTGGACATCTTGGTCTTTAAAATGATACCTCAATTATCGATTTCAGTTAGGAATCAAGCAAGGTAATGTTTTTTGACCCTAAACCCCTTAAGGGCTCAATTTGGAGAAAATTCTTTCTTAAAATATGTGACCAAATTGGATTCTTCAGTCTTTAAAATGAGATCTCATTTACCGATTTCGGTTAGGTGTCAAGGGAGATAAATGGCTCATGACAAAAAAATGTGTTGAAGAACGATCGATACTTTTGCTCTTTAAGGGTAGAATTTTGAAAAAGCCTTTTCTTAAAATATGGGTTAATGAAATGGAAGACTTTTAGTCTTTGAAATGATACCTCATTTATCAATTTTGTTTAATTATCAATGGAGATAAATGGCTCAAGACACAAAAACGAATTATAGAAATACTAATATTTTTGCCCTTTAAGGGTTAAATTCAGAATAAAATCCTTTCTTAAAATATGATCTGACCACCTTAATCTTTAGAATGATACATCATTTATCTATTTCGGTTAGATATTAATGGAGATAAATGGCTCATGACACAAAAATATGTTGAAGAACGATCGATACTTTTTCCCTTTAAGGGTTAAATTCCAAAAAAAATTCTTTCTTAATATATGATGTCACCAAAGCTCCTTCATCCTACTTCACCAATCCTACTTCATTTGTTTATTTTGGTTTGATATCCAGGGAGATGAATGGCTAAAGATACAAAAAAAAGTCATATCAGAAATATTGATATTTTTGCCCTTTAAGGGCCAAAATAAGAAAATAATTCCTTTCTTAAAATGTAATGTGACCATGGCAGAGACCTTTAATATGATATCTTTATCAGTTAGATATCAAGGGAGATAAATGGCTTGTGACACAAAAACACGTTGTATAAATATTAATACTTTGGCCCTTTAAGGGTCAAATTCCAATAAAACCCCTTTTTTAAAATATGCTTAGATCAAAGCAGATACCTTAATTTCTAAGATAATTCCTCTTTTCTCAACTTAAATACCAAGGGGATAAATAGCTCGTGACAAAAAAAAATAAAATATTTTATGGAAATAATGGTAATTTTGCCCTTTTAGGGTGGAATTATGAAAAATTCCTTTCTTAAACTATAATGTTACCACTGCGGAGACCTTAATCTTTAAAATGATACCTCATTTATCTACATTGGTTAGATATGAAGGGAGATAAATGGCTCGTGACACAAAAACGCGTTGAAGAAATATTGGCACATTTGCCCTTTAAGGGTCGAATTCCGAAAAATTCCTTTCATAAAATATAATGTGACCAAAGTAGAGACCATAAGCTTTAAAATGAAACCTTTTTCATTGATTTCACTTAAATATGAAGGCTTGTGACAAAACAACACCTTATAGAAATAATATATACGATTCTGAATGTAATCAACAAACATTAAGCAAGTTGATTTGTGACAACTTCTCTATAGCGACAAGTAATTCTGATGTTAAAATAGGTTTTCTGGGATGTGGCAAGACCGACCCAAATGAAGTTCTTGCACACATGCTAATAGTGGAAGTGGCCAAGATGATGGTGAAACCAGGACATTGAATACGTTAAGGAGAATACAGACGAATATTTCGGTAAGCTTGATAATGATAGGTTTATGTGTATGAACTGCCTCAAGCCCAAGCAAACCATTATGTGTTGGTCTCGTGAAGGGAAAGAACATACCCAGTGATTAATTGGGAAACAAATTGGAACTAGTTAGAGAAGCTGAAAATTAGCTCTTACTAAGAAGGCCTACCCTGTGTTTGTTCCAATTGCCTGCACCCAGAAATGTGCAGACAGTCAACTCACGTCGGCACTTACAAACAAACATAAGTGCAAAATTACTGTCAATACGGGTGCATCTATAGAGCTTTAGGATAAAGTTATGAGGTATGAAAACTGGAAATTTCCTTTGTGTATGGGACAATTAAAATCCAGTGTAGTAAATGCTGTTGTAGCAAGTGGAGTTGAGATTCCGGCCAATTCAGAATTAATGTGTACAGTGCAACTTAGGGATTGCGAAGACTGTGCAGATTATTGAGCCAGTGAATCGCTGGTTACCCAGTGGTTTAGTTATCAGGATGGTTTCAGTAATAGTAAATTTGATGTATTGTCAATGGCATGAGTGAGTCAATCTCTGCTTTAGTGAAAGTTGAGGAGGATGACACCCCTCCAAAAATCAAACAGAGCTCATTACATCTTTGTAGTAATGGTAAAGCAACTTAATGACATGGTGTACAGAATTAGGAAATTATTAAATTGCCGAATGTAGGTTGTTCACACTGACAGGCCGGCAAAGTTTCAAAGCCATACTACGTCTTCTATCTGACACCAATCGACCGAAGAGGGAATAGTGTTATAACATTTACAATCTTACTGGGGTGAATATGTCTGATGGGGAGTGACTGTTTGGCAATATATTAGAGCATTTGTAGAATTGACTCTTATTTGTTGGCATTTATATACTGTAACAGTGTTAAATACAGGAAATAATGCATTAAATGGTAAAAGAACCATAAAAACAGATAACAGTGCTGTAAATCAGGAATAAATCTTTAATAATGTCATAATAATGTTTTAAGCATAGTAGATATCTAAATACCCTACCAGACCAAAATCAGACATTACAATAAAGTGCTGAAACAAGTCTATCCAAAAAGGAATGTATCAGACAAACTGTGATGATGAATATTTTGTAAGGAACCAGCCTGATACCGGGGCTGAAGTATAGCCTTAGTGCCTCAACTAACTCTTGATGTTGACTCAAAAGTTCTGTAGAAAATTTACGAAATAATTTTGACTTGACCATGTAGCCGGATAACTCAACTTAAATGCTTGAGGTCGCCACAATATTTGTTAACCCACAAATAGAGAAAAGGTTGTAAGCTATCTACTAAAGCACACAAGTTCACTGCTAGAAAATCCAAAGTTTTATTTTCAAAATCACAAGTTCAAAATATCATTTAACAGTTGAGTAGGCAAATCGAACACACTTTACCAAAAGTTTGCAAGTTGTGGAGAGATATTTAAACCGACCGAACCCCTTTATTGAATTTATAAGTTCATGTTACTAGTTAACTCGGCAACATCCAACATGGTCGAACTAGCCAGCATGGCGAGTTACAACCGAGACGAAAGACAGACCGGAACAGACGAGAGACAGGAACAGACAACAGACAGGAACAGACGACAGACAGGAACAGACAAACCATATTGGCGGCGGGGTCCTTTTATAGGAACCATTAGAATCCGCGACGTAAGCATCTGTATCACATCTTTTTGCTTCCGCGAGATCAAAAGTGTGTGTAATTTATTTGACGATCCAGACTATTAAAAATGTTTAAACTTTGACAGTATCTAGACTTATCTACTAGAAGTCAAACGGCAGTTTAGTGAGAATTTTAGAGTAATTAGTTTTAAAGTTTTAGCTGTTTAAAACTCCGCGTAGTGATACATTCTAATTTGGGGAAAATCGCTAAGTGTTCTGGAATTTTACGCGCGACAATCTATTTTTCAAAAACTTAATTACTAGACAAATGCTAAAACTTTTTATGGAAACCAGTATATGTACGAAATTGTCTTAATTAGGGCTATCTACTGATGTAATTTTTAATTTAATATCTCTTTTAATAAAAAAGCTTATTTTTTTCTCTTAATTAAAATCACTAATTAAACTTTACCAAATTACTTAATTTTATTACCAAAATATCAGGGACAGTGCTGACTACAGCTGGTGATAAAAGTTCGGTTGTCGCTTTACTCGATTTAAAGATATTGCAAATCTTAGAATTTCTACTTTTATGATCGCGTGTTTCAAAACATGAACAAACCTAAATATCTCTTAAACTAAACGTTTTTCGATATGATAAATACACTTTAAAATGAATTTTATGATGAATTATAACTGTGAGCAAGATTACAGGAAAATTACTTAAAGTCGAAAACTGCTCTTCTCGAAATTTCTAAGCAAAACTAGGATTTGCCAAAATTCTAAGGTGCTTACAATTTCCATACTACTTAAGGAAGTATTTCACAGATTTTTTATCTCAAGTTCTTTGTGTTTGATTTCCCTACTCATCTAAGTCTGCATATTTTTTTAAAAAAAATGATTTAAACACTTTCAGTGTTTCAAGTAAATTGTTCAGCTCTTCTTGCAGTAATTTACTCCAGATCCAACTCCCTTACCTACATAAGAAAATTTTCTTACTTCCTTATGCCTTATGTTACATACTACTCCAAATTCTTCTATCAACTTCAGTCACAATCTCATTGCCAATATATGCCTTATACAATCTCTTCACACACCTATTGTCTTCAAATAATCCAATTCCTTTATCATATCAGTAGTAATTTCTGTAAGCAAACCTAGCTGTACTACTTTGTAACCCCTACTACTCCTATATTTGATACTCAATGTGGGTCCAATAGCACATGACCACAAGTAATTAATGGTATGACTGATGTTTGTATCTAAATTCCCTCATTTCCCTAGTGCATTCTCTCCAGTAAAAGCAGGACTTTGAAACCTCTTCTTATCACCTTGTAACATAACTGTGACATTTGGAGCCTTCTTATGTGCTTATAAATTCTGTTGAATGATGAAGTATTAAACTACAATCATTCCTACTCTAATAGAAGTAGTGGTAAGTCTATGCAGAGTAATATAAAGGATGTGTCTGGGTAAGCGTTTGTAGTCGAGTGGTGGAGAGGCACAGATGGTTTGCGGGTGTACACCGAGAGTGCATATTGTTGGCAGCTGTGGTAATGGCAGTAAGTACCTAGTGAAAATTATCTTTTGTAAGCTTCATCTGTTGTGAGTGATGGAAAATTGTGAATGATATTGGTAGCTGGAGTGAATAACTGTGTGGACTCTAGTTAAACCCTTTCACTGCGTATGATGTTTATAAACGTTAAGCAGATACTCTATCTCAATGCTGATGATATTTTTAGTCATCCACTGCAAGTATTGTCTGCAAGAGCCAGTATTAAGCTCTTATCACTTTCCTATAGTGTAAATAAGCCTATTTATAATTCGAGTACAGTTTCATAAGCTGATTGAACCTCTGTACCAAAGCCACCAATATGAAAAAGCAATTATAATATGTAAAATAGCATGTGATGTTACTAGTGAGCTGTTGCAACATGTGTTTACACATTCCAGTACTAGTTCACTCTGCGCATGTGTAAACGTATCTTTCTAATGTTATAAAATGCAATTACTATGTGTGACTTATTTCTTAAAATGGCTGAAACTGTCAAAAAATCTAAAAGCGAAACTACAAACCTCTGTACACTGCAGAACAGTTTAGAAATGATACTGCAGGATTCAGACTGTGAAGTGTCTTCACTTAGCAAGGATGAGAAGCTGACTGATGGTGTGATTTCTCGGAGAAGAAAATGAAGATGACATAGATGAGATCAATTCGGTCTGGTGTGTGTAAAAGTGATGAAGATGTACAATATGAATCAAATTCTTGTGCCTTTGGACTACGAATATATTTCATTTAACTTGTAAGTTTTGTGCTTTGTTGGGGAGTGTATTTGTATTTACAATTGCATATATCTCCGTAATAAAAAAACTTATCCTACTTACTTGCACATGCTCTCATATTAATTATATAATACATGATACTGACAGATGTCATCAGCTCTGGAGGAGAAATTAGCATGCCAGGTGTGTCTTTAGACATCATTCATTTTTTTGCTCATTTTAATGTTTTTTACTTAAAAAAGGTTACTGATAACAATAAAGTGATGTACTGCATGCAAGTAAATGAAATAAATCGTGAAGCACTGGGATTGAGTGCCTTAATATTATTTCCGCAGTGAAAGGGCTCAGAAGCATTAATGAAAACTCTTTTGAATTGAGCAGGCATTAACTTCAGTATCAATACATTTTGACATATTTGTATGTAATCATAATTTTCTACTTTAGGATTTGCAGCTCTTTGGATTACAATGTTTGGATAGCTAGCTCTAAATTTAATGTGTGTGTGTGTGGGGGGGGGGGGGGGGGGAGGGAGGAAATCAGTGTACCTCTGTGCGTGTGTGTTGTAAGAAATATATTGACTTGTAAACAGTGTTACTAATTCCAAACTGTGTAACTTTTCTCTGATAATTTTAGAGAATTCCCTGCTCCTCACACTATCAGTAGCCAGCTGGTGATCTCACCTGGTGCTCTGGGCATTAATGACCATTCTAATTTAACATAACTAATTAATAAGGATGAATATTCTTAAGCTCACTATCCCAACATTTCTATTTATATATAATCCATCTTGTCACGGTGAATCAAGTTTATTTATCAAACTAAATTTTACTGTAATGTTTCACATCAGTTAGGCATATGATGATTTTAGAATGAAATTACTCCACTATAAACAGTACCAAGACAAAAACTGGTACAGAAGTATGAAATTCACTTGATACCTAGATTGTGACTAACTGAAGTATAGAAAAAAATAAATCTGTCACACTCAAAATAGTCAAAATAAATTCTTGGAACTTCAAAATGTTAATAGCCTTACAAATTTCTGTACAAAAATTGTTACTACCTTTTCTATACCACAGAAAAAGAAAGAGAAAATCACTTGTGAAAAATAAAATTACAAATCAGACATGAATTTACCTTGTCAACAAACATGCATTCTCCACGTTCCATTATTGCCACACGCCCATTGATTTCAGCAGCATTTACTGCTTCCTGACACATCCGAACTGGTGAAGTAATTACAGCCTGTCCTGTGACCTGTAATTGGAAAATAGGTCATTTGTATGCAACTTACTTTTTCAAACTGTCTGACACTGAACCATATAACAACACAAATGGAATAAATGAAACTGTCAACATTTAATGAAAATTATTTGCAACTACAACCGTTCGTAAACAATATTTTAAAATATTGTAGAATTGTGGAAACAAATCATATAGTCATATTAAATAATAATAACAATTCCATGTGGTCATGATGATCTGGCGACAGGGTTTGTATTGGCTGCGCATTCCACCCCTGACAATCCTACCGGGTGTAGGGGACCTTCAGTTCAACATGGAATCCGAACCACAGAAGCATTCTGGTGTACTTCATATTACACCACAAGCTGTGCCGGGACCTTTCGATCCCCAGTCAGTCACCTTAACCACTGAGCCACCAGACCACATCATATTACATGATAGTATATTTTCTTAGTTTGGCTGCAAAGTACTGTCATGTTCTATACAAGGAGATACGCTCAGGTTCAAAATTCAGGGCTAGTATACCAGCAGATATGCAGTTTCATATAGTCATCTAGGAACTGTCGAGTGCACAGAACATGTTGGTAGGTCTATAACCAGCAATGGTGCATTCTGAAGGCTCTGACCTAAAACTGTTTTTTGGCAGCCACTAGGTGGTCTAGAATTTATGAACAAACTATCTTGATGAACAATTTGTTTATAGTGAAGCAATATAAGAACTTGGGCAATGTAAGCAGGTGAGCTGGTTTACAAGGTGAGCTGTGGTACAGATGGCATGGCTAATGATTTGGTAGTTTTTACCAGTGGCAGGGTTGCAAAAGGTTCCATTTGGTGGATGCATAGTGCATGTTTAGCATTGTGGCCAAGTAGCACGAGGAGCAGTCACTTGAGGTATAGGAACCCACACAGCTCTAGTATCTGAGACTAGCTCCCAGCAGACCACAAGGCTTCTATCCATTAAGTTATTGGCAAGCTACTCTATTCTAAGTATTGGGCAATGGATGCGTGTCAGAATGCATTAGATGTGCAGTAGGGAGATCATGTAAGTGAACCAAGCAGTTATTCTTCAAATGATGTAAGGGAAGTCGTGCTAACAATAGAACAAATATTATCGATTGTTTTAATATAGCATTGGTTGGCATGAGCCCATCTGGTCTGTCTCATATAGTATCTGTGTAGGGCAGTCATTGTCACAATTAAATATGATTCTTGCTCATCCAGTCTATTCCAATGATAAGTGAAAAACATATGAGACACAAAAGCATATACAATATTTCGGTTTTACATCTTACTTATGTGCTAGGGACTGAGTCATATGGTTCAGAAGGTATGCACACACTGAAGTTTACCATAGCACTGGAAAGGGGGGGGGGGTTAAATGTTAGGAGGTGAACTATCGATATTTTGGGAGAGACTAAGATGATATATATATATAGATATATATATCACCGGTGGTGATAAAATTAATATGTATAACAAAAGGGAATGGAGTGATAAATCAAACAATAAATAAATAATTTCTTGAAGAAATTTGTTACTAGTTAAATGATAACAATGATAATACTAATAATAATGAACAATGGGTCAAAAGGTAAAATTTTATCAGTGGTTGAGGCAGCTGGGTGTCTGGTATCCAGAATTTTTTGGTACATCTATATCTACATCTATACTCTGCAAATCACAAATACTGTGGGTGGCAGAGGGTGCTAAGCATCAATCCTAATTCTGTGCATTCCAATCCCGAACAGAATGAGGAAAGAAGGAATACATAAATGTATCAGTACGGCATCTTATTTCTTGAATCTTATCCCTCCTGTCATTGTGACCTAAATAGGTTGGTGGAAGAAGTATTTCATTGCACTTGTAAATATTCTCCAACAAATTCAAACGAAAATGACGTCGTCTGTCCACCAAACAATCCCAGCCCAACCTGCGTATCAGCTCTGTGACACTTACATAAGGACTGTAACTAGCAGTCATGAATCGAGCGGCTCTCCTCTGTACTTTCTCTAACGTGTCAATCAATCCCTTGCAATACGGATCCCAGAAGAAGTAAGAAGACATTTCCGTTTTCCAACTCCATTTACTTGGGTCAGTCAAAAAATATTGATTTGTTATACCTGATAAATAATTAGATTAACAGTTTTCAGTGTATCAATTGGTAGAAAGTTTGGCAAGATGCAGTTATTGCTTTACATTTTATTTTTAGGCCAACAACACCTTTGGCTACATAGAATTTATTTAAGTAATAGATAGAAGATGCAGCTAGTGAATTAATAAATGCAAAGAAAAAGATTGGAACTCCCTTTAATCTAACCATTCCAAAATTATCCCCTTTTTTGTACAATGTTTTAACGGCCTGTATCCAAACATTTTCAGCTGTCTGACATGGTTTTGCTTCATTTATCAAATCAAGTTTGCAGAATACTTGAAAGTGGCTTGATGTTAATTTCTAAGCAGATGCAGTCATCACAACATTCAATTGCACAGCAATTTCTCAGTGGGTGACAGTTTGACTACACAGAATAGCCAAAAGTATTTTTCAAAGTGAATAAAAATAAAAATATGGATAGTGCACTCCTCAGATACAGTATCCATTCCAATGATTTTTTTAAATTAAATATTAAAATTATGCTGTAATTCTATAAGCTTTCAGTGTAATCCAATAATCTAATTCACAGGTACACAATTCCAATACAAGAAACATCAATAACTTGTGGAAAACACAAACTCACTGTCATTAGTACAAAGATGAGTTAAATATACTGGATTACATATGTTTAATAAATAGTTTTTAGATGATAAAGACATGTTTAAAGAAAAACTCATGGATTATCTTATTGGTAATTCCTCCTACTTTGTATCTTATATGATTGCAGCAAAATTCGGTTGAAAAAATGTTTATTTTTATTTCATTTTTTAAATTCATTTTTTGTCTTTGTAACATACATATTTTTCACTATGATTATTATTCATATTGTATGTATATTATTAACCATGACATGTTTCAAATCCCCGAGTTCTTGCTCAGCAGGAATTTTATGTAACAAAATACATAAATAAATAAAGAAACCAGCTACAACATGTGTACAGTAATATGACAGAAGCAGCATCACAGCAGATGAAGTAAAGAGGGAACACAATTTAAAAAAACAAACTATTTTTAACAATATTCTTTTAGGAATATGAAAAAAATCACTTCTAACAACTAATTGCAGAATAAACGACTACTGTAAGATTTAGTGAGTAACAGTTTCTTTATTATCTGTATAAATTTACATCAGCTCTAAATACCTGCCTGAGAAAATAAAAATAGAAAATCACAAGTAATAAATACTATGCAAGCAGATCAGTGTGCTGAAAATAAATAGTTTATAATAAACTGCAATTAAGTCTAAATAAATGATCATAGATAAAGATAAGAATGTCAAAGAACTTGCATTATCACCAATACTCCTGGTCTTTCTCCCTCACCTTTTCACCATTTTGCAGCTCATAACCAAAATGTGCTGGGCCTGCATTCATCAGCACTCTGTGATTTGGAGTCTTAAAGTATACAGCTTGTGGTTGTGCTTCATGTTGCTGGTTCTGTGTTTTACTCAGTTCCACCATCTCCTGCATGAACAGCAATCCCTCCTCAGCATCAGCTGGAGACTGTGCCTGTAAAGATTGTTAAAGATCTTTAATCACAATATAATCTTGTATTATTCAACACTCCATTCTACATCACACTTTGCATAGCTATCAGTATTTTATCTATATTGCATAATTTTTTACTTGGAGGTTTATACATTTTTAATATGATTGGGAGGATATTTCATATGACTTAGAACTAGGTATCATAAACAGGTAGATAGTTAGGCACTTTCTATATCAAGCAACCATCTTACCTTTTGCCTGAAAGGATTTTGGAGACCATGGAACACTAAAATCTAGATGGAATAATTGGAACACTTGCCCATGTATGTCAGTACTCGAGCCCAGGGTCTTGTGTAGTTTGATGTTTTAAATCTCATATGTTAACAGATTATTTCTTTAAATACACAACTATGGTGTAAGGTGCAGGGTGGAGGGGAGAAATTTCTGAGAAGCGGAAAACAAGAAGAAAGAGCAAGAAATGTGGATATAGGAAAGAACTCATAAAAGATATTCCAGAGAAAGAGAAGTGGAAGGAGTAACACTCAGTGGTTTGATCATGACAAAAGGATAACACAAGCCGGACTTCCAACATGTTTGGAATAAATGTATGATTGAGGGAACCACACAAATGTGAGAGATGTAGAACATATTACAAGAGACATGTGTAATAAAGTTAATGGGAAGGAGAACTTTGGATAGACAAAGAAAGATAGAAAGGCTTAGTTGGCAGAAAATAAATCTGATTTGGAATATCTCACCAAATTTCCTGTACCTAAAATAGATTTATTTAAAGTTATCTAACATTACAAATTAGAAACTCTAAGCTGCTTAGGAGAAATATGGTAAGTTGATAATGGAAAGAAATGAACACTTTCCATTGTAAGAAATTAATATACAATCTGAGTTACACTGAATATCCCTCAACAATTTAAGGCTTTCATATTGTTGCATATGCTCAGGTTTACCATTATTTTTTTAAAAAATGTTGTTGTTACTATATCATATATATGCTAGTACTAAGAAAACTAGAGTATGGTCCAACATTTTACCACAAGACAATAATCTAAACTACAATACACACTTGATATGAGGGCAGACCTTAACACGTTGACTGCCAACTACGAGATAACTCGTAGGTTGTGTTCTCTTCTAGGACGCCAACTACGAGTTATCTCGTCCTGTGTTTACTTGCTATTTTTGTACAGCTACGATTAAACTCGTAATATATTAGTGCTAATATCGATAGATGGCTTCTGGGAAAAGAACAAAAAATCAATGCTGGCTTGCATGAACAGAAAATTTATTAAAAAAAACGAACAAAAATTATAATTATAAAAATTATTTCAAATTCAAGAAATAAAGTAATATTTTATTGTTTGTGGAACTTCTTAAAACAATCTTCCACGCAGAGGGCTGGCTTCTCTTTACAGATTGGGCAGAAATAACGCGTTTCTCGGCGTTTTTTTGCTTGGGTACATATACGACATGGCTTTGTCGGACGCTGTTTTTTCTCAGTAGGTGGTAGACACTCTAAATAGTGGAGCTCTTGCAATTTATTTTTTTTCGAAACTGGTTCAATCTCTTCTCCAATCAACGCGACGACGAATTCTTCTCTGAACTTTATCAGTTTTATTTTAGAAGAAGTTACTTTTTGAAAAATTTTATGAGCATTGTGTATATATATCTCTATAATATGTAATGAAACCTTTTTGGGCCATCTAATAGTCTTTCTTAGAGATGAGTAGTACGAAAGCATTTGATCTGATCGGTCAATGCCAGACATTCCATTATTGTAATCTCGAATTATATTCGGTTTCATAGTAATTTTTCCATTGCGATTGGGCATCTCTACCATTTCAACAGCATGCATGTTTGAAATGCTAAGGACATCTCGTTTGTCTTTCCATTTACATACAGTAACAGGACCATTTTGCTGCCAGATACACTCCCCTTTTTTCAGTTTACGATTTACCACATCTCTGGGGTTTCCTTTTCTGTTATTTCGTAGGGTTCCGCACACATAAGTTTTTCGTGTATTTAGCAGTTTTGTAAGAGCAACAGAATTATAAAAATTATCCATGTAAACCGTGTATCCTTTATCGAGATAGTCCTCAAGTAAATGTAAAACAACATCAGTAGTGTGACCTACATTTTTATCAGTTTCCACAGATTTTCCGCTGTAATTCTTTATTTTCATTACAAGACCGTCGGACTCACATAGTTCATACTGTTTGATACCATATTTGTGTTTTTTATTTTTTATATATTGGCGGAAAACCAATCTACCCCGCCATAGCATCATAGATTCGTCAATACAAATATTTTATCTGGTACATAGTTTTCACGCATAATATTATTGAAATGATTTAGAATTGGTCTCACCTTGTGTAATCTGTCGGCAGATGGTATTGAGTTATCAACCAAATGAAAATAACGAAGTAACAACTGGAATCGATTTCGACTCATATGTGAGCGCCAAAAGTTTACATTATATAGCTTGTTAGTGCTCCAGTAATGTTCAATTGATGGAAAAGTACAAGGTCCCATTTGCAACAAAAGTCCCAAAAAAACCTTCATCTCTGCAGTACTGACGTCTTGCCACTTTGATAACCTATTAGATTTTTTCATTTCTTTACGTGTTTCAATTTCTTGCGCAGCATATAAATTAGTTTGTTCCACCAGTAATGCAAGAAATTCATCCGAAAAAAATAAGTCCACCAGCGTTTGTACTGTAAAATTTGTTGTATCCAATTTCACACCAACATTTTCTTGGAAAATAAATAATTCAGGATTTTGCTGAATTTCTGTCCACAAATTATCATTCGCATTTGATATTGTTGCTTGGGAATCATCATCATTTTCTTCAAATTCGGGATCAACTTCAGGTTCGGAGACGACTTCATCTTCACTATCACTTGAATTCTCAGAAGGTTCATAATCGCTACTGTCATTACCATCCTCGTCAAAAATCCCGTCAAATTCTGAATCACTTATATTTACGTAGTACTCAATTTCATTTTGAGTCAGTGGTCTTTTCTTATCCATATTGGGTTCTTGATAATTCAATTATACCAATAATTATAAAACAAAACACTCAAGAAAGGCGTAAATGTTGATGCACTCAACAATTTCTGAGATACTAGTAACGAATATGGACGCGTATCAATAATTCAGCTTTAGAGAAGCGATAGGTCGAAGCGTGTCTGGGTGCGAGTTAACTCGTAGTTGGCTTCCGCGAAGAGATTTCTGTTACAGAAGCCAACTACGAGATAACTCGTAAGAGCTTTTTTTTAAAAAAAAAAACATTTTTTATGCTTTTTGATGATAACAATGCACTAGAATTAGAGTTTTTAACAATATAATGTGATTAAACCAAAATGTCATTTTTGGCCAGATTTGTGAAAATTGCCGTGGCAGTCAACGTGTTAAAGTAAGTTTCCCTTATTTATTAAAAATATATAACAAATTTATTTTCAAAACCAAATAAATCTTTTGTCAGCTTAAACATTGTTCCATTTTTCAGTGTGATTGTTAGTTGATCCAATACTCCTCCAGAATTCATATGCTCTTATCATAAAATTCCACTGCCAACCCATTAAGATAGTGATTCACCTCTTCTTTAAATCTGTCGTCAGTGTTGAAGCTTTGTCAACACAAGTGTTCCTTCGATGTTGGAAACATGTGGTAATCACTAGGTGCTAGGTCCAGACTGTAGGTGGGGTGGGGTGGAAGGAGGGCATTGCAGTCCATCAAAACTGTTTCACCAGATCCTGGATTTGATGAGAGAGGTGGAATCGAGTGTTATCATGTAGCAATGTGACACCTTTGCTCAGCATACGTCTCTGGCGGTTCTGGATCACCCATCTGAGTTTTCTTAGCGAGTCGCAATACTGCCCGAGTTTATTGTCGCTCCAGGAGGCATGAAATCAATCAACAATATTCCATTTTGGTCCCAAAAGACAATTGGACTAACTTTTTCAGCAAACTGCGTTTGTTTAAACTTTTTCAGATTTGGTAAATTTGAGTGGTACCACTCATGTGAGTGTTGTTTTGTTTCCAGAGAGAAATGAAATTCCCACATTTCATCACCGGTAACAATGGAATCTCCTACTTGTCTTCACATTGTTGAAGAAATTGGCAGAAACAGTCAGTGAATTACTGCTTTTTTTCTGTGAGCATTCATCGGATCTTCCATGCACACACCTTACCGTACCCCAACTTTTCTGAATTGTGGGTGAAGAAACCTCAGTAACCTGAAGAGATAGTTAACAGATAGTGATCATACAGTCTTCCAACAATATTCCGTCAACCTTTTTGATCGCCTGTACAACCACCTGTAAATTTCCTACACCATTTGCAGACATGTTGAACTGCCATGCACGTTTCACCATACACTTCCATCAATTGTCGATGAAAGTCTATAGGTAGAACCCCTTTCACATTAAAAAACAAAAACAAATTCATGAATTTCTCACTTGGCAGTAGCAGTGATTGGCACCTCCATCGTGAACAGTTGCTGAACAAATGCTAAGCGGCATGGAGATGCAACACAGGGTGGGATCCACAGTGGCAGAATTACTGCATATGGCAGTGCAGCTGAATTTCACCTAAAACCTCTTCTTGAGTCTTACTTTACGATCTGCGCTTGTATAATAATGAAGTCATGAATATCTATATCATGTTATACACAGAATTTTTTTTTAACAAAACTTGTGGATCAAATTTACTTCATATGTATTTAAGAGTTTTGGTAAAGCCAGTACAAAACACAAGAGAGTTTTCCACTTCTTATAACAGCAAGAATGTCCTACAGTCAATGATATAAGTTTATAATTTCTGGCTTGCAATTTGGAATTCTTATGTTGTTTACAATATTAAGACCTAAAGATGATAAACGGGATTTTTTGTATTTCTATGTTGAATCAATCTCTTCATCTCAACATACCGATTTCAATCTACATGTTCCGTTCCCTGAATGTTTCCTCCACTAACACAAAAATCAATACTAAATGTCTTAAAATATGGCCCACCAAACCTTTTTATTGTGAGACCCTTCCACAAATTTATTTCCTTTGCCATTAGCACCAAAACATGTTAATTTCAAGCTTTGTCCACCCACTGTTGAAAATCCTCCTATAGTAAGTTTCCTTTCCTCCGGTATTCTTGAAGTCCATGCTTCACTACCATAATGTTCTGTGTTACATGCAAAGAGTTTTAGAAACTTCCGAGTTGTAAGTCGATGTATGAGATTTCTCTTTTTCAAGGTTCTCTGTGCTACGGCTATTCTGCTTTTGTTATTGTTCTTGCTTTTTTCATCCTTGTAATTTTACTTCATAAATAACAAATTCAATTAATTCTCCAATTACATTTGGTTCTATTCTTATATTTAACATTATTTTTATCATTTCTGTTGTTTCATTACTTTTGCCTTGCTTTGGTTTAAATTTAGTTGAAGCTCTTCCCCAAGGATTATTTTTAAATGCCATTCAGTAATTTTTCAGTATCCTTAACAGTGTCTAATACAGTGCTAATAGAATAAAGTCAATAGCAAACTGCAGCACACTGATTTTTCCTTCTTGAGAACTAATGCCGTATTCAAATTTTTCTTTCACTTCCTTTGATGGATATTAATGTGATGGACTACAATCCTGTTTCGCACCTTTTTTGAACTGATGCTTGTCTGTTATTATAGCCATCTGATTTTTATATAGGCCAAAACAACATTGCCCCATTGGGCTATGTTAACTGTGGGTACTTGCGTGAGCTCAGTTAAATGTTTCTATTTTCTTGAAAAAATTGCACAGCCCAAAATATTTTCCCTTTTGTGTAATGTTTTTTGTTGTTGCTGCCCACATCCCTTTAACTTTGATGTATGGTGGGTATAGTTTATCCTTTCCTTTCAATATAGAGATTCTTTACTCCACCCAAAATCAGAAAACTTTATTGAATTCTGCAGTGAATTCCTAATATATAGTTAGCAGTAAAAATATTTCCTTAATTAACATAATCTCCTATTGGAGAATCAAGGTACAATAGCCAGAAGAAAATCACTCTTTTGATAACAGTTTGACCATCTATTCAGAAGGGAAAATAAACATTTGCAGTTTATTTAGAAGTCTTATCACAGATAATGGTCATACCAAATTAGTGTAATGCACTATTAATTAATTAATTACAATTTTCAGCTATAGCTGATAGGGTATATTCAAAAAATGGATGATATCAGCAAAATATTTTCTAATATTAAACATGACTAACTTCTCAGAATTCAATCAAGTGTTAAATATGTATTTCAGTCTACTGTTTACCTAAAAAAAATCCTCAGGAATGGCTTTGTCATTTGTACTTTGGAACTGGATAGGAAATAAAGATAGCAGTATGGAACACTAGAGGCTTGTGTATAAAGAAATGGGATTACAGATATAATTTAAAGATATGAGCATAGAGAATGGCTGTTATAGCAGAAACTAAGAAGAAATCGAAAGGTAGCATAGAATTGAATGATTATATCATGGTTTATAGTGGTGTGGCACAAGAAAAGAGGGCCACATCTGGAGTAGCTATAATGTTTAGGAAGCAGTGGAAATATGGAATTAATACTCACAAATTGATTAGTGACTGCATTGTAAAGCTCAGAATTAAAATAGAGAGAGGATATTTGAGATTGGGGTGTATAGCCCAGAAGAAGGATGATTGGAAGACGTCCAGGATTTCTATGATAAACTGAAAGAATCACTGAATACCACCAACAAAAATGATTATATAGTTATTGCGGGAGACTTAAATGCTTGAGCGGTAAATAACTCCATACAGAATGTAATGGGATGTAGAGTGAGTAATAAATTCTAATGAAAAATTACAGATTGATTTTTCCAACTTTTAATGACTTGAAAGTAACAAATAACTTTATCAGGCATAAGGATATACATAAGTTCATATGGAGCTGCCTGGATAATAGATTAATAATTGATTACACTCTAGGAAATGAGAAGAAAGCAAAGCTTCTATATTACACGGGAGTATACAGAGGCAAAGACGTACACAGCAACCACTTTTTACTTATTACAAAACCTATAAAAGAGACATTTAAAGCAAATCTGTTAAAAGAAGAAATTATACATTTTATCTACCAATAAAGATGGAAAAGATATATCAAATGAGGATTAAATATATGGAACGATGACATTGCAATGATCATTAAACAGAAATAATAGGCTTATCAGAAACAACTGGAAAACCCTACAGCAGAAAATATAATTGAGCACAAAAGAAGAACAGCTGAAGTTAGGAGTGAAAAAACAGAGAGACAAAGCTGGCAGAATTACGTAAATGATATAGAACATGATCTTCATGGTGGGCAGGTAAGAACTTAAATGGTGCCGAGAGATCTGAATAAGAGAAATTAGTTTACAATCCCATACCTGAGAGAGACTATCCTCTGGATGGATAAGATGGACACAAAACAGAAATAGATTTCACTGCAGAAATTAATACACATGTAGATCCAATAACACTGTATGTGCTAGACAAAGTATTGGTATCACTGAAAAATAAAGAGATACCAGTTTGTGATGACCTAAATCCAGAACTGTTTAAGTTTCACCAAATAATTTTAAAATGTGTTTATTAAGTTTTTTAAACTGTTTCTGGATAGGTGGATATGTACCTGATGAGTGGAATGTAGCACTAGTATATCCTATATCTCAAAAAGAAAATAATAATAAAAAAATGAGATAGCTCAAACACTGAAAATTATTGAGGCATAAGCCTGTTGTGTACAGCAAACAAAATATGTGCAAAACTAGTGAAAAGTTGGGTAGGTGTAATAGTAGAAGATCTTACCAATGAAATGCAGAGTTGGTTCTAACAGGGAAGATAAAGTACAGACCACATTTTCACATTGACCCTACTGGCAGAATAACATTGAGAATTCAATGTACCCACATACATAGCATTCATTGATTATGAAAAAAGCATTTGATACAGTTAATAGAAAGCTTATGTTAGACAAACACTACCCCCAGCATATAGTAAGAGTAATACACAGTATGTATTACAAAACATACAAGAAAATCTCACAAGATTGTGATTAGACTCAAACAATGCAAGGAGGTAGACAAGGTTGCTCATTATCACATGTACTTTTTAAAATTTATATTGATGATGTTGTAGGGAAATGGCTGAAATATGTGCCTAATCATTTTTAAGTTAGATACAATGACTTTTGCTGATAACCAAGTGATTTTAGCCTAAACCAGTTACACTTGGTGATGAAAATATCAAATGATTTGAAAATCTCCTAAGAATAAATAAAAGTAATGTCATTCAAGGGAGACAAACCAATATGGGCTAAGATTGTTATCAATGACATGACAATAAAACAAAAGAGTATATTTAAGATATGACATAAACTTTGCCAGAAATGGCAATATCAGTACCAAATTACAGAAATTCCAATACCTGTGTGGAGTAATAAAAAGAAATTTTAAGGACACCAGTTGAGACACAATGATGAAATTTTACAAAGCAATGGCTGTTCCAATATTACTACATGGGCGTGAATCATGGACATTGACTAAAGAACAAAAAAAACAGATAGAAGCAGCTGAGATGAGATATCTGAGAGCCATGGCTGGGTATACTTAACTAAATAAGAAAAGAAGTGAATAAATCAGGAAACAAATCAAATTTTTCAAACCGAGCGTGGTGGTGTAATGGATAGCGTTCTGGCCTCGCATTCGAAGGACGGCGGTTCGAATCCCCGTCCGGGCATCCAGATTTGGGTTTTCCATGGTTTCCTAAATCACTCCAGGCAAATGCCGGGATGCTTCCTTAAAAAGGCCATGGCCGAATTCCTTCCCATTCCTTGCCCCCATCCTTTTCCGTCTCTAAAGACCTCGCTGTTGAGACACGTAAAGCAGTTAAAAAAACAAATTCAATCTGAATGAGGAAATAATTAGATATAGGAAGACATGGATGGAGCATGTAATGCATATGAAGGACACCAGCCCTCCAAAGATACTGCTAAGTTACAAGCCAAAACGGGAGTATAAGTTGACCTAAGAAGAGATGGACACAACAAAATGTGTGAAGGTGAACAAGCCATCAAACCCTGAAGATGAGGCTTTAGGTTGTAATGGAGATAACCGAGTATAATCTTATTTTCTTTCTAGTATACTTTTGATATTAAATCAATTGCCTATTTACACAATCACTTAACCAATAGGTGTTATTTTAATATAAATAATACAAATATCAGACATAGAAGTAAATGATAATGTCTTTTTCTGTTCTGCATCTCACTTTGTTTGTTCTACAGAGTAAATCATTTTAATAAAGGTAATATGTATCAGGAGCCGACGAAGTTACAGCCGACATGATTCAAGCTGCCGGTCCACCTGGGATACAATGGCTGTATAGAGTCTTCAGAGCAATATGGAATGCTAACCAAATACCGGAAGACTGGACAAAAGGGGTGATAATTCCTATCTTCAAGAAAGGGAACAGAGGGAAAAGTGAAAACTATAGAGGTATTACTCTCCTATCCCATGGCCTCAAAATTATGGAAAAGATAGTTGAAGCTAGAGTATGAACAATATTAGAGCCCATCTTAGAAGAGGAACAACATGGGTTTAGGGCTGGAAGAAGCACAACAGGTCTAATATTTGCCTTGAGATTGCTGGTAGAAAAATATTGGGAAAGAGGGACCTAGAAAAGGCATACGATAATGTTCCTACATCAGCTATCTGGAAAAGTCTAAGAAAACTTAAAATACCAGAATAACTCATTAGAAAGATCCAAATACTGCACAATAACTGCATGAGCTGTGCCAATGTTGGGGATGGTTACTCTGAATGGTTTAGTACAACCAAAGGAGTACAACAAGGAAGTGCCCTTTCACCTCTTCTGTTCATAGCGGTGATGGATAACATCTTAAAAGAACTAAAGAGAGCAATCAATAGAGATCTACAGGCATTGGTGTTTGCAGATGATGTAGCAGTATGGGATGAAACAGAAGAAGGAATACAAAACAAACTGAAAATGTGGAATGATAAATTTGAAGAATATGGAATGAAATTGAATAATAATAATAAAAAAACTGTAGCACTAAAAATAAGCCGAAAGAATTACAAGACCACCAAGTTGAAGTCGTTTACCAATTCAGCTACCTGGGGAGCATAATTGCTAATAATGGTAGAAGTGAGTTAGAAATAATGAATAGAGTAACCAAAGGAGTCAACTTCTACAGTACCGTGCGGGGCTTACTATGGGACATGAAGGTTCCCAGAAGAACAAAAATTGTCTTGAACAAATCATATCTTATTCCTATTCTCACATATGCTTTGGAAACATGCACACTAACATCAAAGGACCTTAGCAAGATCCAAGCATGTGAAATGAAGTTTTTTAGAACAGCCCATCAGAAAACTAGACTTGATCACATAAAGAATGATGAGATTAGATCAAACCTAGAGCTAAGGGAATCCATGGAAGAGAGACTTAGGTCATCAAGACTTCGGTGGTTTGGGAATGTCAAGAGAATGACTAGTGCAAGACTACCAAAAACTTATTTGGAAAAAAGGACAGTGGGCAAAAGACCAGTGGGAAGACCAAGAAAAAGATGGACAGACCAACTGAAAGACGACGTAGAGAGAAGAGGCTGGAATTGGGAATACATCACGGACAGAGAAACTTTTCTGGATAGGAGACGGTGGAAAACGATCGTCTATAACAACCAAGGTTCGTAAACCACACCCGGGAAGCTGGAGATGGTGCCCAACGATAATGATGATAAAACAAATTCTTCACGGGTTTGCTGCAGGATAATGTTTTCTAAGGACAAGCTTTCGAGTTACACTTTGGTACTTGTGAAGTACATCTGTCTATAATTCTCTCCATTTCCTATTTTAAGCAAGATATTGACAAAAAAATTATTATGTTCTAGAGATTATTTGGCTTGTATTATCATGATATTTTTTTGTGATGTGAAACCAAATATATTATCTTTCTAAAGAGCAATTGACTTCTTGCCCTTGTTCCTCTCATGATAAACTTTTTTACTTACATGAAAATTAACCACACGTATAAGTATATATACATGTATGCCATCCTACCTTCATTTGTAGTTAGTGATGATTATTCTCCGATCCAGATGTTTCCTAATAATACATCTCCGACGGCACCCACCCTTCTTTATGTTCTACTTGCTGATGAAGGGCTATAACTAAAAAATTGCAATGTCTCATGTTTGTTACGTGTGTTCACACTGCCCAGCCATTATCTAAGGTAAACGGTAGTTCATTACCATATGCCAATTTGTAATTATGCATATTATGAAAATACTGAATCGATAATTCTGGAGAAATATTATAATAGGAAGTGGGAGTAACATCACCACAGTCCCCATTGCTCTACTGCCAGATGCCTTTCTTGTCCCCATAGATGCCACTTCTTTGTACACTAACATCCCCCACTGCCATGGACTCAGTGCCATGAAGCACTCCCTGGAAATGACATCCTCCTACAGCCTCCTCAGTTCATTCCTTGTTTAATCTCATTCTCCTTCAACTCTCAAGTTTATCATGAGATTGCTGCCCTTCCAAAGGTATGCATGCAAATCTATTCCTAGGCCATATGGGCAACAATTCCTAAACAAAATCCCACTCAAATCTCTTGTGTGGTTCAGGTACATAGATGTTATTCTTGGGATCTGGGCCCACAATTAAAACCACCTTCTAGGCTTTCCTAACTTCCTAAACAATAGCCACTCCAACAACTTTATCTGGTCTTACTTCTACACACGTCACCTTTCTTAACGTTGACATTTCTTTGCAGATGGTGCACCTACATGCCTGTTCCTACAACAAACCTTCTCTTCAACCAAATGATACCTTCCTTACAGCCTCACAGTTCATGGCAGAAGCACCTGTTCTGATGATGAATCTCCCTCCAGATACGCCTGAAACCTGTCGCAAGCTCTTATCTCCTGCTGTTATCTCCCCCTGATCTAGTACAAAAACAAATCTCTTGCTACAACCCAACATGCACACAACTGATCCTATGCTGTAGCTCTGAAAACTATCCACAGCCCAGTTTTTCTCACCATTTCTTTCTTGGGCTTGAGTCCATTAACCTAGTCCTTCGTCCTTGGGCATGACTTCTTATGTTCATTCCCAGAAACACTCACTCTTCTCCACATAATCCTGTCCACAGCCCAAATCACTATTCAGCAGATCACCCAATCTCTTGAATATCTTGGATTACAAATACTCACCTTGTAATTCCCCCAAACCACCACACAGATCATTCCAGTGTAACAGAGCCTTCTGCAAAACATACAGCGTGCACCGCGCTAACACCACCTACTCCAATCTGACCACAGTGGAAAGTTCTTTCCATCACTGGGCAAGCCATTTGCATCACAATGCACCACATATACAGTATAAACTCACCTGCTTCTACCATACCAGTTGATATCACCATCATAATGAATGTCCACCGGCAAACAGCAACTTGTCCCATCCAGTGGCAGACCATGCCAGTACCCACAAGTTGAACAATTTAAATATCTATTTTATAGTGAAGGCTGTACGAGTTATCCGTGAAACCGCAACCTCCTCTGAACTCCATAGATGGGAACTAGCTTACCAACATATCCTTGACACCAGAAATCCTCCTGGCTTCAATCTCTGAAAGTTATTATTTATTCAGATTTTATTAATTTTGAGTTTAATATTTTCTGATTAAAGTTTCTATTAATACTAGCTGGTACCCACGACTTCGTTCGTGATTGTAAAGAATTCATATTGACAGCTAAGCTATAGACATCTAACCACCATAGTGCACGATGGGAGATTCGATACTATTACCACACACAAATACCAGACCAGTCTTCTGCGCTATGTAGTTCCGGCAGCAAAGTAAAATTTACGGAAACACACAAGTCTTTGGATGAAATACGAAAATATTCATGATCGACCAATTTCAAACACCATATCTCACACACTCCCACAGTTACCGAATTTCGGCCAACATTGTGATCGATGGGAGACTCTGTGTTACTACTACACACAAACGCCAGTGATCTGCGATTGATAGTTTTCACTTAAAACTGATAAACCGTCACACATGCGTCTTTGGCAGAAATATGAAATTGCCGCAGGTGGACCATTTTCATCCCCCATATCTTCCACACCCCCATAGCTACAGACATCTAAAAACCATAGTGCATGACAACAGACACGATTCTACTACCACACATAAACACCAACGCTCTATACTATGTAGTCGTGGCAGAAAAGAGAAATATGCGGAGACACATGCCTTTCGTCGAAATACGAAAATATCCTTGGTCGCCCACTTACAACCACCATATCTCCCACACAACCACAGTTTCTGAAATTCGGCTGCTGTTGTGATCGAAAGGTGACTCTGTGTTACTACCACACACAAACGCCAGAGATCTGTGATAGATAGTTTTCGCTGAAAAGTGATACACCATGACACTTTTGTCTTTGGCAGAAGTATGAAATTGCCACAGGTCGACCACTTTCAACCCCCATATCGCCCACACCCCCATAGCTACCGACATCTAACAACCATAGTGCACTACATGAGATACGATTCTACTACCAAACACAAACACCAATGCTCTATGCTATGTAGTTGTGGCAGAAAAATGACATATGCGGAGACAGTCGAAATACGAAAACATCCTTGGTCGGCCACTTACAACCACCATATCTACCACAGTACCACAGTTTCTGAAATTCGGCCGCTGTTGTGATCGAAAGGTAACTCTGTGCTACTACTACACATAAACGCCAGTAATCTGTGATCTATAGTTTTCGCTGAAAAGTGATACACCATGACACTTTTGTCTTTGGCAGAAGTATGAAATTGCCACAGGTCGACCACTTTCAACCCCCATATCTCCCACACCCCCCTAGCTACCGACATCTAACAACCATAGTGCACTACATGAGATTCTTCTACCAAACACAAACACCAATGCTCTATGCTATGTAGTTGTGGCAGAAAAGTGACATATGCGGAGACAGGCGAAATACGAAAATATCCTTGGTCAGCCACTTACAACCACCATATCTACCACAGTACCACAGTTTCTGAAATTCGGCCGCTGTTGTGATCGAAAGGTAACTCTGTGCTACTACTACACATAAACGCCAGTTATCTGTGATCTATAGTTTTCGCTGAAAAATGATACACCATGACACTTTTGTCTTTGGCAGAAGTAAGAAATTGCCACAGGTCGACCACTTTCAACCCCCATATCTCCCACACCCCCATAGCTACCGACATCAAACAACCATAGTGCACTACATGAGATACGATTCTTCTACCAAACACAAACACCAATGTTCTATGCTATGTAGTTGTGGCAGAAAAGTGACATATGCGGAGACAGTCGAAATACGAAAATATCCTTGGTCGGCCACTTACAACCACCATATCTACCACAGTACCACAGTTTCTGAAATTCGGCCGCTGTTGTGATCGAAAGGTGACTCTGTCCTACTACTACACACAAACGCCAGTTATCTGTGATCTATAGTTTTCGCTGAAAAGTGATACACCATGACACTTTTGTCTTTGGCAGAAGTATGAAATTGCCACAGGTCAACCAATTTCAACCCCCATATCGCCCACACCCCCATAGCTACCGACATCTAACAACCATAGTGCACTACATGAGATACGATTCTACTACCAAACACAAACACCAATGCTCTATGCTATGTAGTTGTGGCAGAAAAATGACATATGCGGAGACAGTCGAAATACGAAAATATCCTTGGTCGGCCACTTACAACCACCATATCTACCACAGTACCACAGTTACTGAAATTCGGCCGCTGTTGTGATCGAAAGGTGACTCTGTCCTACTACTACACACAAACGCCAGTTATCTGTGATCTATAGATTTCGCTGAAAAGTGATACACCATGACACTTTTGTCTTTGGCAGAAGTATTAAATTGCCACAGGTCAACCACTTTCAACCCCCATATCGCCCACACCCCCATAGCTACCGACATCTAACAACCATAGTGCACTACATGAGATACGATTCTACTACCAAACACAAACACCAATGCTCTATGCTATGTAGTTGTGGCAGAAAAATGACATATGCGGAGACAGTCGAAATACGAAAACATCCTTGGTCGGCCACTTACAACCACCATATCTACCACAGTACCAAAGTTTCTGAAATTCGGCCGCTGTTGTGATCGAAAGGTAACTCTGTGCTACTACTACACATAAACGCCAGTTATCTGTGATCTATAGTTTTCGCTGAAAAGTGATACACCATGACACTTTTGTCTTTGGCAGAAGTATGAAATTGCCATAGGTCGACCACTTTCAACCCCCATATCTCCCACACCCCCCTAGCTACCGACATCTAACAACCATAGTGCACTACATGAGATACGATTCTTCTACCAAACACAAACACCAATGCTCTATGCTATGTAGTTGTGGCAGAAAAGTGACATATGCGGAGACAGTCGAAATACGAAAATATCCTTGGTCGGCCACTTACAACCACCATATCTACCACAGTACCACAGTTTCTGAAATTCGGCCGCTGTTGTGATCGAAAGGTGACGCTGTCCTACTACTACACACAAACGCCAGTTAACTGTGATCTATAGTTTTCGCTGAAAAGTGATACACCATGACACTTTTGTCCTTGGCAGAAGTATGAGATTGCCACAGGTCGACCGCTTTCAACCCTCATATCTCCCACACCCCCATTGCTACAGACATCTAACAACCATAGTGCACTACATGAGATACGATTCTACTACCAAACACAAACACCAATGCTCTATGCTTTGTAGTTGTGGCAGAAAAGTGACATATGCGGAGACAGTCGAAATACGAAAACATCCTTGGTCGGCCACTTACAACCACCATATCTACCACAGTACCACAGTTTCTGAAATTCGGCCGCTGTTGTGATCGAAAGGTAACTCTGTGCTACTACTACACATAAACGCCAGTTATCTGTGATCTATAGTTTTCGCTGAAAAGTGATACACCATGACACTTTTGTCTTTGGCAGAAGTATGAAATTGCCACAGGTCGACCACATTCAACCCCCATATCTCCCACACCCCCCTAGCTACCGACATCTAACAACCATAGTGCACTACATGAGATACGATTCTTCTACCAAACACAAACACCAATGCTCTATGCTATGTAGTTGTGGCAGAAAAGTGACATATGCGGAGACAGTCGAAATACGAAAATATCCTTGGTCAGCCACTTACAACCACCATATCTACCACAGTACCACAGTTTCTGAAATTCGGCCGCTGTTGTGATCGAAAGGTAACTCTGTGCTACTACTACACATAAACGCCAGTAATCTGTGATCTATAGTTTTCGCTGAAAAGTGATACACCATGACACTTTTGTCTTTGGCAGAAGTATGAAATTGCCACAGGTCGACCACTTTCAACCCCCATATCTCCCACACCCCCATAGCTACCGACATCAAACAACCATAGTGCACTACATGAGATGCGATTCTTCTACCAAACACAAACACCAATGCTCTATGCTATGTAGTTGTGGCAGAAAAGTGACATATGCGGAGACAGTCGAAATACGAAAATATCCTTGGTCGGCCACTTACAACCACCATATCTACCACAGTACCACAGTTTCTGAAATTCGGCCGCTGTTGTGATCGAAAGGTAACTCTGTGCTACTACTACACATAAACGCCAGTTGTCTGTGATCTATAGTTTTCGCAGAAAAGTGATACACCATGACACTTTTGTCTTTGGCAGAAGTATGAAATTGCCACAGGTCGACCACTTTCAACCCCCATATCTCCCACACCCCCCTAGCTACCGACATCTAACAACCATAGTGCACTACATGAGATACGATTCTTCTACCAAACACAAACACCAATGCTCTATGCTATGTAGTTGTGGCAGAAAAGTGACATATGCGGAGACAGTCGAAATACGAAAATATCCTTGGTCGGCCACTTACAACCACCATATCTACCACAGTACCACAGTTTCTGAAATTCGGCCGCTGTTGTGATCGAAAGGTAACTCTGTGCTACTACTACACATAAACGCCAGTTATCTGTGATCTATAGTTTTCGCTGAAAAGTGATACACCATGACACTTTTGTCTTTGGCAGAAGTATGAAATTGCCACAGGTCGACCACTTTCAACCCCCATATCTCCCACACCCCCATAGCTACCGACATCTAACAACCATAGTGCACTACATGAGATACGATTCTTCTACCAAACACAAACACCAATGCTCTATGCTATGTAGTTGTGGCAGAAAAGTGACATATGCGGAGACAGTCGAAATACGAAAATATCCTTGGTCGGCCACTTACAACCACCATATCTACCACAGTACCACAGTTTTTGAAATTCGGCCGCTGTTGTGATCGAAAGGTGACTCTGTCCTACTACTACACACAAACGCCAGTTATCTGTGATCTATGGTTTTCGCTGAAAAGTGATACACCATGACACTTTTGTCTTTGGCAGAAGTATGAAATTGCCACAGGTCGACCACTTTCAACCCCCATATCTCCCACACCCCCATAGCTACCGACATCTAACAACCATAGTGCACGACAGGAGAGACAATTCTACTACCACACACAAACACCAAAGGTCTATGTTATGTAGTTGTGGCAGGAAAGAGAATTATACGGAGATACGAATTTTTGGTCGAAATATGAAAACACCTTGCACTGACCAACTTTAATCATTATATCTCCCACATCCCCACAGCTATCGGCATTCGGCCAACGTTGTGCACGACAGGAAACTCCATGCTACTTCCACCCACAAACATCAGTGATCTGTGCTAGGTAGTGGTGGCTGAAAAGTGAAATATAGGAAAAAACACGTCTATTTTTATATATATATAAGATTTATGCTGTGCCACGTCAATTACTTTGGTGATGTTCCTCAAATTCCTATGATAATATTTCTCCAGAATTATTGATTATCAATACAGCATTTTATTTTCGCTCCCCTCTACCCACCTCCCGGGCTGTGCTACTTCAGTTCTCCATTCACTAAGTGGGCATCAGTGTGATTCATATCTGATATCAATAAGTGTCTCATCTACTTGCAAGAATAAGGTTCATCACTGTAATATTGTGTTATACATATTTATCTTTTGTGCTCATTGTTCACAGCCGCTATCATCTATGGTGTTGGATTCAATTTCCCTATTCTTCCTTAGTTTGAAGCAGCCTGTAGACGATCAAATTGTTTGTCAAATTATTTGAGAGCCTGCAGCATTGTTCGACGCGTTTGATGGAAATTTTGATCGCGGGGTGTTTGTCAAATAAGTTTGAAGGTGTGCGGCAGTGTTTGTCAAACATTATTTCAGTTATCGCCTAGTAACCATGGAGAACACATCGCCGTTCGCCAAGTGACAACAGCAGGGAGGACAATTGGCTGAGTGGACATAATTTATCTGACGAAGTATTACGTTTACAATTCATGTCCATATATCACGATCTACTGGTGCTATGAAAATAAAATCTAAAGAATCGAATAAGTTCAATATTTAGCCAAATTTATAAAAAACGTTGAAAGAATTTAAAGTTAAAATTTGTAGAGGGCAAATGTAGGTGGGTGCGGAAAAGGGGGAAGATGGATGTTTAGGGAAATTGTCACCGGAACATGCGCTCCATTGCAATTTTATTAAATATTAGCATCTGGTTTGGCTCATTTCTCCAATAACCCTGTATAATAGTCCCCATAACATGATCATCCATGTCTTCTTCTCCATGTCGGATGTATTTTTTTTCCCTTAGTAAGCAAATTGTGGAAATGACAACATGCCATAACTTCTTGCTTTTGTTAGAGATAATTATATGGATTTCTAAAAAACCTTAAAATTACTTGCGAGAATGCCAAATACTTTGTCAATAACCTGCGCAAGATAAATGATAATTGAAAATTCTTCTGTTATCATTTAAAATTTGTTTATGCAAGGTTTCATAAAACCTGGTAACAGCTGGAAAGCTTCATCTCCTACAAATACGGAGGGCATTTTTTTTATTATTAGTACTCGGCAAATCATCTGCATCTGGAATCTGCAACTGATTATTTTCAAACAAATTACAAAATGTTGTATTTTTAATCACTCCTCCATCTGACGCTCTGAAATTTGTACCGACATCAACCGTAAGAAATTCATAATTTACACTGACTATAATCGTTCAAAAGTTTTATGTTCCTTGAGCAGGAAATTATTGTAATCATCTGGTTCCTTGCATGATATTTCTCGTAGTAAATTTCAATATGTATATCTCTCTCTCAATTTCAATCATTCTCTATACTGAC
This sequence comes from Vandiemenella viatica, assembly GCA_031002005.1. Classification (NCBI taxonomy): domain Eukaryota; kingdom Metazoa; phylum Arthropoda; class Insecta; order Orthoptera; family Morabidae; genus Vandiemenella; species Vandiemenella viatica. The sequence goes on from JARYHS010011408.1 coordinate 275,690,045, forward strand.
CTCTACTTTTTTTCTTAACACAGTGCTAGAGTCAATGCTACAAATGCGCTGCCTTAATTCCTCATTGCGGCATGCGTCACGTTCTGACAAGGCAACAGTCGAAACTAAAGGCAAGTTTGACAAATTTGTTTGATCTCTGGTTTGAGCGTTTGCGCTGTTGTTTGATGAAAACATGATGTTTGACAAAGAAATTTGATCGTTTACAGGCCCCTTCACAGTCTTAAACAAAGGTGCTATCAAGTAGATACATTAAACATTTGGATAGGAGAATTACTACTGCTCACCAAAGTAGAAGATTGCTGCAGCACGGACACACAGGAAAGCACGTAGACACACAAAGCAATGAAATTTCCAGGATGTAGCTAACTCGGTTAGCTTCTATCAAGCAGCTACCACATTTTACTGTTGAAAAGGGGATATCAGCCCAAAATTATCATCACTGTGTGTGTCTACATGTTTATCTCCTACTTTGGTAAGTGGTGGTTGTTCTCCCTTCCAAATGCTAATAAAAAAGGATAGCAAATTATGTATGTTTTGATTAATATTTAATAACAAACTAACGAATGTATGTATGTGTGATATAATTCTTTAAAAAATATGTTTTATTGTCCACTGAAGTTTTTATGAAGTACAGTCTAATTTTTAACATTGCTTAACTAATGTTTCCTTAGATCTATCTCTCAAAGCAAACAAGTAATTATGGCTTCCAGGTATCAGTAACAATGGAAAAAAGGACTGCGGTAAGACAATATTTATAAGGAAAGGATTGCTCCCAAAACCTAGATCTCCCTGTTGCTCACCATGCTAGTACTCACAACACCCACGACATCAATAACTGGTTTACTGTCAGAGCCAATAGAGTGCTTCCAGATACCACCTTCCAATCTGAACTCCACAGGTGGGAATTGGCATATCAACACATCCTGCAGACTATACATCCCCCAGGCCTTATTTCTGATAATACCTTCCATCCTCAACCTGTACACCCATCACTGGATAGTACAATAGATTCATATATATTTATAGACCTTATTTCAAAATTTTCAATTAATTTTGTCATTATTATTATTTCCCCTTTCAATTTTCTTATGATTAAAGGCCTGGTCAAACAGAACGCGGGCAGTCCGCGCGGACTCTGTGGTACATAGTATTGCATCAGTCTAGTCAAACAAAGCGCGGCCTACCGCGTGGCTGAAGCCCAATCCGCGGTGGGCAGGTTGTGAATTCCACAGAGTCCGCGGCAGGCAATGGTGGACAAGTCAGAAAGTCTCATTCAGTGCGTTCGAGAATGTTCATTTTTATAAGAATCTTGGCATTCCCGAGTACAAAAACATGCCAAGAAAGCAAAAATGTGGAATGAAATAGCTGAAAAGCTCAACCAGGCAAGAAAGTATACATTTATTTATTTTATACAGCATCTTTTATTTTCCATAACCCATAGATGCAATAATATATTAGTATAATTATCATAAAATTAAAATGAATTTTCGTAGTTGAAGTAATTTAGAAAATGGTTTCGTACCGCGTAGGCAGCATCAGTTGATCTTTCTCTCAATTGACTTGCGGTTGAGAAAGCATTGGCATGTTGATTTGTTATTATTGTATCACCTTGTAGTTCAATTTCAGTGAACTGTTTCGTGTAACTTCTTACGAAATTGTGTAGGCAACATGCAGCTTGGACTGCGCTATCTACATCCAACTCTATAGGCCAAAAGAAATATACGCCACATCTGAGCTAAGTTTCCAAAGGTATTTTCTACTACACGTCGTACCCTACAAAGAAGTTGAATTTTTTCCCCCTTCATCATTTACAACTGTAGTTTTTGCAAAAGGGCACATTAATAAGTTTGTAGTTTGAATCTTCCATTGCCTAAAAATACGTGATGAATGGGCGTGTCTGTTCCAGGTTATGGTTTATGCGGCAGGATATTTCGTGAAGTATAAACTTACTTTATCGCCTCAAACTATTTAAAGCGAGCAGAAGAAGCAATTCTTCTTCGTCAAATGAACTACTGGACACGTTAATAAGGAGAGGGCAGACACCCACACAAAAAAATGAGCTACCCCTTCCTTCGTCCACGATTGCTTCAACACTGGTCCGCCCTTCAGCTGCCCGTGCTCTGTTCGTCCACTACAACTTCGGCGGACTGCTGTCAGACCGCCGCGTTCTGTCCGCGCTCTGTTTGACCGGAACTTAATACTTGCGGTTATAATATCGTTGCTCCCTCCACCACCTCTGACAGTCAATTTTATTCTACAAGTAGCTGGCTTGCACAAGCTCAGCCACTTCATTCTTTTAACTTGACAATGGGTTAACCCCGAAAAATTGTGTTTTCTGTGTTTGTTTATTATTATTTCATGTTGTTGCCATCCTCCTCCCTTCAACTCTGGTGAGTGTTGGATATATTTTATCAATCCTTTCCATATAGATTCTCATAATTAGATGGATTAATTATTTTGCACCCTTTCAGTTTTGAAAGAAAGGTCAATTCACTACCGGCTTGGTAGGCCTGTCTTAGATTCACCAGAACCCTGTTTCCAGGGTCCCTGCATCAGTGAAGGATCCCCGCAGTACTTCACCCCTCCAGGCCATCACCGATTCTATGCCATTGCTTGTGTCTCACCAGGTGAAAGGGGGGTTGCACTTGTTTGTAGAATTATAGCCACAATAATTGTGAATGGATATTTTCCAGGCATCTAAATGCAACATAGTTTTCATGGGTTTGTAGCCAGATATTTTCTTTAAATGATGACTATGTTTTGACAACTTCCTCTGTTGTCTTCATCTGGTATATTGCTAATGAGATTCTACAATGCTTTGCAGTGATCTTGCAGATTCTCATTAGCAAGAGACCTGATGAAGAAAACAGAGGATGTTGTCAAAACGTTTCCCTTGCTTTTATTGACATAAAAAAAGGCCAATGATAAAGTACAAATGGAAAGCATATGATTAAAGATAAAAAAAGAGAAATCATGGAACTCATAAGGAACATTTATGAAGTGTAAGAATTACAAGCAGATAACAGAAACTAGGATTGGTTTCAGATGGAAAGGACAATCAGTCAAGGAAGCATATGTCATCTGCTTTGTTCAGTGTGGTTTTAGGTGAAGTGATCATAGAAGTACTCGCACACAGAAACCCAGCAGAATTAAAGGCGATGGCAAATGAGATGGCATTACGATATGAGAGAGAATGGAATCTGAAAAGAGAAGTAGGAAAATGGTGGATTGCAATGGGGTAACATGGCCAGGAGATGAGTGTGGAAAACCTAAAATAATGAAGATAGCAAGAAACACTGGCATGTCAAAGGATGTGTTACTTGATGGCAACAAATTGGAATGGTTAGAGCACTAGTACAGCAACTACCAATAGAAAGATAGAGGTGCAAATAGAACAGAGCAGACAATTTTATCACCAGATCGAAGATATGATCTGGGGGAGGAAGTCAAAATCTTGCTTCATAAAGTATATTAACAGACAATAATGACCAACAGCTCTAAAATATGGACTTGGACAGAAAGAGATATAAGCAGAATACAGGTGGCAGAGATGAGTTTTCTGAGAGAGATAGAGATCACCATAAGAAAATTAGAAATGAAAAACCAGGAGAAGATTGAAAGTTGAAACAGTGGAATACATATTACCAAAGAATAACTGCAGTGGTTGGAACATGTTATTAGGATGGATGAGCAGAGAAGGCTGAAGTTAGCAAGGAAAGGAGACCTAGGAAGACCATGAACAAGGTGGACAGACCTGGTTCAGTCTTAATAAACTTAACATTAACAAATTATTGTAATGAAGTCGTATCCATGTACACTGCCAAATATGTATCCTGAGAGTAATTTTTAACATGTTGAAAACTGAATGATGTTTCATCCATTTATCCATGTAGAATATTGAAAGGCAGAAACATTTCTGCAAGTGAACTCTGATTTCTTCACAATATTGCTTGCTTTCATATTCCAGACATTTCATTTTTTGAAAATACTTGTTATAATCACCATAAACTCTACAATTTTTAATCAAATAATGGAACACACTACCAATGAATGACTTTGCAACCATGCTTCTTGTGTATAATTAGGAGCATCAAATTTTAGGAGAGAAATCTGTGAAGTCCTTAAATCAAAAGTTTTTTTTTAAATTTTTTTTTATGTATATTCCATTTACCACCATATGACCACATCTTATAACCTACATTTTCATTGAATATAGATAAACAATTTGTATCTTGGATCCAGAGTGTATCAGTGGAAGTCTAACGGGAATGGTTGTGCGTATTTTACAAGTTAACAATTTAAATTGCCTTATGGCTTGAATATTGAGAAATACTAATAACTTTGGAAGAATTCTAAGTGATGCTAAACAACCTGCGTACATTTCATTTACATGACATCAGGTGTTCAAATGGGTATATTAAGATGACATATCTTTTTCTGTCATATCTCTTGACTGGTTAGATGGAATCCATCACTTGCACTACCCCTTTATCTCAACATACTTTTTTTAAACCTATGTTTTCAATTACCTGCTTTTATATTCTAATCTGTCTCTTCTTCTACAGTTCTTACCTTTAACTGTTCCATCCACTAACAAATTAAACAATTTTGTATGTCTTAAAATGTGACACACCATTTTGTTTCTTCTTTCTGTAAGAATCTTCCACAAACTACTTTCCTCGCCCACCATTTCCACAACACATTTTGTACTTTATCTGTCCACTTAATTTTAATCATACTTCTGTAGCAGTACATTTCAAATGCTTCAATTTTTCTTCTTTCTAGTATTCCTAAAGTCCATGATTCACTACCATTTAGTGCTATTCTCTACACGTCTTACCAAGGCCTAGAACTTAAAGATTTCTCTTTTTCAAGAAGGTTCTCTTTTCGCTAGTGCTATTCTACTTTTACATCATTCCTAGCTTAGCCATCAGTTATAATTTTATTTCCCAAGTAACAGAATTTACTTACTTCTAATGCATCTAATTCTATTTTTATATTTAATATATTATTAACCATTGCTATAATTTCTGCTACATTTCAAAACTTTTGTCTTGCTTTAGTTTATATTTAGTCCAAAACCTTCCTTCAGCATTTTTTTTCACCCTAAGTATCATCTGCTAACAGGACAATGTCATCACTAAATTATAGCATCAAACTCAAATTTTGAATATTAATGGGGATAGACTACAATCTTGTCTGACACCCTTTGTAACTGATGCACATCTATCATGATTCTCTACTTTATTATAGCCACTTGATTCTTATATGGGTTATAAAGTATTTTTTATCTTGATATTTTAGACCCGACTTCTTTAAAATTGGAACAGTATTAATTTTGTTGAGAGAATTAATTTTATTACACCACGATTTTTCCTAAACCCAACTTGGTTTTCACCTACTGTTTTTTCTACTCTCCTTTCTATTCTTCTCTATATTATCCTGAACAGTAATTCTCAAACATGTGATATTCAACTTATAGTGCAACAATTCTCACTATCGTTAGCTTGTGCTTTTTTTGGACGTGTGAAGATAATACTTTTATTAAAATCAGTTGGAATCTCTGCTATTTAATAACTGTTTGATATCAATTTGAGTAATCTTTTAATTTTTTTTTTTTCCTCAAGGGATTTCACAACTTCTGCAGGTATCTCATCAATTCCAACCAACTTATATCAAATTTTTCAAAGCTCTATCAAATTCTATCATTAAAACAGGATCCCATAAGTCATCAATGTCAACATTGCTTTCATTGTACAGTATACTGCTCTTCAAATCATCCCCTTCATACAGTTTCTCTATGTATTCTTTCTATCGGTTTTAGCTCTATCTTCTGAGCTTAAATTGTTTTTCCCATCAGCAGCTTTAATATTTACATGTACTTGATTCATTTCTCCAAAATTCTATTTGTTCCTCATATAAGTCTATCTGTCTACTTTATCTACAACCATTAACCTTTTTTCCTTCTTCGCACTTTTCTTTTGCTTTCTTGCATTTACTGTTTATTTGATTTTAAAAAAATCTGTACTGACCTCTTCCTGCTCTGTCCTGAGAATTTTTGTGCCTTCTCTGAACCATCAAATCCAAAATTTCTTCTGTATTCCAAGGTTTTCAGATGACTTTCTTCCTAAAGCCTACTATCTCTTTACCTGCTCTGATTATTTCTCTTTATTTCATGTGTCATCGCCTTGAACTCTTTCAGTTATGTCTTAGACCCACGACTACCGTCTCCGGAAATTTTTCTTTCATGTTAGATTGTTTCAATTTATTCTTCATTTTTTTCTCCTAGACCAAAGCTTCATACTTTCCCTCTTTTTCTTCTCCCACTATCACATTCCAGTCACCTATACTAGGTTTTCGTTCCCCTTCGCATATTGGATTAATTTTTCAATTTCATCATTTTCTCCATTTCTTCGTCGTCTTCCTATGGCACTGGAATATACACTTGTACTAACATGATTTAAGCAGGATTAGTTTTGATCCTCATCAAAATAATCCTGTCACTAAACTGTTAATAATAATTCACCTGTTTCCCTACTCTTTTGTTCATTACAAACCCCACACCAATAATTCCATAGACATTTTTTTAACTGCTTAGTCTCTCTTAACAGCGAGGTCTTTAGAGACGGGGAAAGGATAGGGGGCAAGGAATGGGAAGGAATTCGGCCATGGCCATTTGAAGGAAGCATCCCGGCATTTGCCTGGAGTGATTTTGGAAACCATGGAAAACCCAAATCTGGATGCTCGGACAGGGATTCGAACCGCCGTCCTCCCGAATGCGAGGCCAGAACGCTAACCGTTACACCACCACGTTCATTCCACAGGCATATTGTGTGCTAATTATTCTGTGTCCCCAAAACTAGAAATGCTGTTGATTTAATTTCACTAATCCTAACAAGTAAGTTTAGTAATTATCTCCATTTTTAAGTTTCTAATCTACCTGCACTATTCAGATTTCTAACAATCCACACTACGACTTGTAGAATTTTTTTACCCTTTCTGATGACTCAACCATGAGTAGTCCCCACCTGAAGATCTGACTGTGGTACATTTTTAGCTCTGGAATATTTTACCCAGGAAGAAGCCACCATTCTATATGTATTTTGAGGGAATTACATGGCCACATGATACCCTTTGGATCTTTAACGCAGTAGCTTCACGTTGCCTTCTGCATCCTCATGTTGATCATTTCTGATTCATCTGCCTTTAGGAGCATTTACCAGCCCCAAGAGCAAGAGAGTGACCTGTACCACTTCCCATTCTTCCACGCTACTTTCAGGAGTTCATTGGCAAGTGATGGGTGACACCTTACACTGGGAATCATTCAGTCACCAAATCCCTCATCCTTGCAAATGGTGTGCACCACATGAAGGAGAGGTTGACATTTGGTTGGAAGAGGCTAATAAAGTCTCTCCTAGACCATTACACCCTGATATATTTAATATTACGTTAATCTCAGCAGTATAGTAAATAGCTATTTGCTCGCTATAACAATAGTATGAAATTAACTTCTGAGGATATTTTGGAGCTACATACTATTTTTATTAATTGTACCATAAATGAGTAGCTTGTTTTTTGATGGTAATGTTTAGTGTACAAGTATCCAGGCATCTTCTAGTTTTGAATCACTAATCTCTAATTAGTACCAGAAGATTATAGGCACTGGTTAAAACGCTGTTCATCTATTCTGGCAGGACATAGTTAATGAAACAAAAGTGGAGCTGAGCCCATGACAAAATAAGTGAAAAGTTAATTACAACTTTTTAAAATCTAAGTTATTAACATTAGGAATAACTTGAAGAAAAAAATGGTATTTATATATTAAGTCAATTAGCATTCCTAAATTTCAAAGGGTGTTTTGATCTCAAATCACAAAAAATTAAGGCAGTATTTTTGAGAAGCACGAAATCACAAAATACTTACATAACATTTTAAAGATACTTTGACATGTTTTATGTTTAATTTAATATAAACTAATAACTATATGTGTGATATAATTTTAAAATATAAATTTCTTCTTGTTCATTTTTCATGAAGCAGTGTCCAACTTTAGGCATTGCTTAGCTAATATTTACATAGGTCTCTCCCTCAAAGTAAATAAGTCAGAAAGGCGTCCATAAGTATGTGAATTCTCTTAATGATTTCAATTACCACTTATTTTTAATATTTATTACTTTCATAACATTTTTGAGATTGATCTATTTACATCTCCATTTTTCTTTTGTTCTTATGTTAACCTACATTAGCTCTTAATTTCATTTGGTGAAAGTTGTGAAAAATTTTAGTAAATGGAAAAGTCTAAAATAATATGATCTGATAACCTTGCATATATATATATTTGCTTCCAAAGCTTTGAATTTTTTTTTAGAGAATATATAAGACAAGTCACTGCACAGTTATTATTTATCCAAGATAGGTAGATGGAATGCAATTCTTACTTAGATGAAGAAATCCCAGTTCTTGCACACAGCATGGGAACTATGTTGAATCTTAAAGCTTAACTTCTTACAATCATTGGTTATTTGAAGCTCTTCAGGTAATGATTTTATTTATATTTATGGGTGAACTTAAGTTTCTAATTCCAAAGAGTGGATTAGGAGCATGATTATTTGTGGAATTCTGCTGACATCTTTTGTTCTAAGTTAACAGTTAACAGGTCACTTTATGAGTGCTAAAAAGAGGCACAGAAAGTATTAAAGTTAAGAATTATATGGTGGTGTAAGAATTTTATTAAAGCTTTGATAATAGGTTTCTTGCAACAAAAGATTGCTTAAGATAATCTATTTATACAGCATTAAAATAAGGTTGTAAGATCGTAATTTTTCACGGCGTTGTATATAAATAAACTTCTCTCGGGCTTCCAACCGTGTTAAGATGTTACATTTGTGAGACGTTTCGAAGGCATCCTTCTCTGCCTTCATTCTCAACCAAATGCCAAATGAAGTCAGAGGACACTTTCGAAACGTCCCACAAATGTAACATCTTTGGAAGCCTGATAAAAAAAAAGGTTGTTACATTTCTTGATTGCCATTCTGTCAGGTGAAATAATAGTGGCATCTGTGTACAAGTGCGGTCCGATAAGTACTTAGCCTACAAAAGAAAAAACGAAAATTTTGGAAAAATGGCGATTTATTTCTTAACATAGTCTCCTTTTAGCTCGATACACTTGACCCAGCGATGCCAACTTCTTTAACCCATAAGTTTTCTGGAGATCTGCAAAGTAGGCCTCTGTGATGATGATAACCTCCTCATTCGACTCAAATTTCTGCCCGGCGAGTGTCTTCTTCAAGTTTGGAAACAAAAAAGTCGCACGGGGCCAAATCTAAAGAATATGGTGGATGGGGCAGCAGTTCGTAACCCAATTCGACCAATTTGGCCATGGCAATGGCAGAGGTGTGAGCCGGTGCGTTGTCATGGTGGAAAAGCAATTTTTTCTTCACCGAATGGGGCCGTTTTTCTTGAATTCAGCATCGAATCGGCCCAATAATTCGGCATAGTAAAGCCCTGTGATCGTTTTGCCCTTCTCCAGGTAGTCGGTGTAGATCACACCTTGTGAATCCAAGAAAACAGTGGCCATCACCTTTCATGCCGATTGGACAGTCTTCGCCTTTTTCGGAGCATGTTCGCTGGGTAAAGCCCACTGTTTTGACTGTTCCTTGGTCATGTTTCATCGACGGTCTCTTAACGACACAGAAACTCCTTCAGATTGCGCTTAACCCGCATCAAGAGAATTAAGAAAGGAGATCCAGATGACATTGTATGAAAAAATAAATAAGTATACCAAATACTGAGAGTCAAGTACAAGCTAGCAGATCAGGATGGTGTGTGGATAGAAGTGGGTTGCAGTAGCAAAAATTATGAATGAGATTATAAAACAGTTGGTAGATTCACATGGTATCTGTCAATATTTTCTTTGTTGTCTGGGCAGAAATTATTATTTTATGACACCTGTTGTTTTACGATGAACGCCAGGTTGGTCAAAAAAGAAGACTAGAATATTAATGCTATGGGTTTTGCAGTTGATTTAATAATTTGGATTAATAATAAAGAATTGCAGCAATGGATAGATTGTTATAAAGAAGAATTTGACAGGTTTGGATTTAAAATAAGCAAGACCAATATTGTAAGCTTGGTCATAAGCAATAAAAGCAAACCAGTCTTATTTGTGGCTATTGCTAAGACGCTAAGCTGATATCAGTGGAAAACATATATGATGAACATATATCCATATATGGATAATGGAAACAATGAAACTACCATTGGGCACTAAGAATTAGATAGGATAGGGAAAAAATACCTGTCACTTTCCACAGATGAGGGCAGGAGGGCAAGAAGAACACGTAAAAAACACAAACCAAACAAACTGCACCTTAATCATGTGAGGCGCGAGGCATATGGCAGGGGGGAATGATGTGGTCACATCCCGACCTGCCACATGAATGAAACAAAGGCGGAAACACAGGGTGAGGGAATAAGGTTGACCAGTGAGCAAAGTGGAACAAAATAATCTTTGTGTAGCATAATTCAAAAAGTTATTGTTATAATTTTATTTAGATCGGTTATAGGTGAAAATAAATGGAGGTAGAAGTGTGTGTGTATATATATATGTGTAAGTTGAATAAATGAAATATACATATATAAGTAACTGACTGTAAAATGAAATGAAAGATAGTAAGTGACAGGTTTAGCATAGGTTTAGGCCAGTGGTGTGTCTGGTGTCAAGGATATGTTGGTACACTAGTTCCCATCTGCGGAGTTCTGAAGGGGTGGTGGTGTTTGGAACAACTCTAACAGCTCTAATTGTGAAGCAGGTGTTGAGGTTGTTTGAATCATGTGAGTTGGCATGAATTGCCACTGGATTGTCTGGGTTGGAAGTATAAACTTTTTGCCTGTGGCCATTCATCCTGTAGGATAGTTGTTGAGTGGCGAGACCAACATAGAAGGCAGTGCAATGGAGGAAGGCAGGTGAGTTGGTAAATAAGGTGAGTGGTAGCACATGTTGCATGTCAAATTATGGGAAAGGATTCTCCTGTGACAGAATTAGAGTAAGTGGTGGCGGCAGGGTGAATGCTGCACGTTTCACAGCGGGGTCTGTTTCAAGGGAAAGATCCCTGTGGAGGTCTAGGAGAGTCGGACGGTAAATAATTGTGGACTAGGATGTTTTTCGGATTGGGTGGTCTGCTGAAGCAAGTGCAGGCAGCAGTGGGTAGGATTTTAGGAAGAAGGAGACGCATTTCAGGGAAGGACAGTAGGAAGTCATGCCCTTGGCGGAGAATCTGGTTGACAGATTCCAAGCCAGGAAATAACTGGGTGAAGAGTGTTGGTCCACAGTCAGTTTTAGGAGGTGCAGAACGGGGGTTGTGGGAGATGGCTCAGGAGATTTGTTTTTCTACAAGATCGTGTGGGTATCAGTGGGAAACGAGGGCTTCGGATAGTTTTGGGAACCTTATCCCTTCACTCCCTGCAATTACAACCCCATCCCATGTTTTCCGCCTTTGTTTCATTCATGTTGGCGGGTCGGGAAGTGACCATATCTTTTCCCCTGCCATATGTCTCTCCTCTCACATGATTAAGGCTCATGCCGAAATATTGTGCAATTTGTTTGTTTTTTACATGTTCTTCTCACCCACCTGTCCTCATCTGTGGTAAGTGATAGGTATTTTTTCCCTATTCTATCTAATTCTTAGAACACAAATATATACAATATTTCGGTTTTCACCTTATTCAGTTGGAGGAAATGAGTCATGTGGTTCGGGAGATGTGCACACGCCGAAGTTTATCACATGACTGAGTGAATTATTGATATATGTAAGGAAAGTCTGAAATGTTATATAAATATATATTTCCCAGGTGGTGATAAAATTAATAACAACAAAAGGGTATGGTGTTAAAGCAAACAATAAATAAATAAATAAATTTAAGAAATTTATTTATTTATTTATTGTTCATTTTAAAACTCTGTCCCCTTTTGTTATATATTAGTAATTTTATCACCACCTGCAATATGTGTATATATATCTCTCAGCACCTTTATTTCCAAACAATCTATATATATTCTGTGAGGCAATCTCCGGCTGCACCCACCTCGCATAATGTTCTCTTGTTGACGAAGGTTTTTTTTACTGAATATTTCTTTATTATTTGTGTTTGTGTCTTTTCTGTGTGTTCGCGCCCCACATCCATCATCTAAAGGTAAGTGGTGGCTCATTTCCCTATCCTAATTTCATTCCTTTCCGCTACTTAGCGTCTTTTTTTCATTGTTATTATATATATATAGTTACCAGGAAATAATAGGAGCTAATTAGAAAATGGATTTACAAAAAAGGGATAGCGAAATGAACCACCACGTATCTTGGATGATGGTATCATGGGGTGAACACATAAATAAGCACAAAACACTGAATATTTTGGGAATTGGTCCTTCGTTCAACAGGAGAACATCATGGAGGGAGTTGCATGATACGGTCTCACAGACCATTAGTCATTCTGAGGGACCGTATCCTGCACCACCCTCCCTCCGTGATGCTCTCTTGTTGACGAAGGGCCTAACAGCCATTTCCATTTTCCTTAGTTTCATTGCAAAGCTGATATCATTGGATGTTACTATTGGGTTGTTGCAAACACAAATTATAGAATGGTAAAAAATGAAACCAGATTGATACATTACTTATCAGGTGGACTAAAAGCATATACGGATTTTAATAACGTAAACTAGCACTAAGTTTCATTAGGTTTCGGGTGAAGCTGATTACTAGAAAAACAATTATTTATTTCTCACATAAATTTAAGTTTCTGACTTGTGTCCATTAAACTGAGTCATGTTCTATTTGAATATAATTTTGACTACTTTCTGCTAACTTTTCTGCTCAGCAAACAAAATATGGCAGTCATTATGGCACTAATTTCAACTTATTGGTTATTTATTGCATAGTGCCAATACATGTGACATCAAAATGTATATTTCAGAAAAAATGTCAAAAAGGTTGCATGCATGCATTTGAAGTCTAATGTTAATACTAAAATATAGGCTTATGTATATTTAACGCTAATACAAGCTGAAAGAAACAGATAGGAATATATAGCCTGTTTTTCAGGAGTTTTTATGCATTAAAGCAAGCAGGGATGGATTTTGGTAAAATCAAAAACAAATGGAATGTAAATAATTGATAAATCTTTATTACAAAATTGTACCTCAGCTGAATAATGTGTTTTCTTGTCTGAGTATAATTTTGTATACTTGATCACCACAGACTTATAAAAATATATTAACTATACAGCATTCATCTTATAGTGTACCGTCTATAAATATTTTTTGACAAACATATAAAACTTGTTACAAATGAACCTGCAAGGAACAAAACAAATAAAATGGAAGCTATAACACCACATACATAAGGAAGAGGAGACAACAGACTCACATTGGCGAATGTATGGAGAAGCTGCACACGGCCATCAGCAAGGGTTATGATTGAGATACCCATGTCCTTCACTATTTTCATATGGTCAGGATTTCCGGCCTAAAAAAAAAAAAAAAAAAAAAAAAAAAAAAACTTTCAAAATGCATGCTAAATGATATACATTAGTACTCACAAAAAAAACACCACTGCTTGTTTACCATCAATATGTTTTAACTAGATTCCTTATTACCATATGGACAAAGTGCCATATGTGTGAACTTACCACAGCTTAAAGCATCATCCCATCATTATACATATATGCAGATCAGTGACAAAGTATTTTTGTAATAATCCACACAACATTTATTTTAGATTTAAAAACTGAATTTAAAGATTTTTTGATTTTTTTTAATCATGGTAAAAAATTAAAGCTCATTTTAACAGCAATTGGGTATTTTGACTACTTCTTGAAATATGGTTTTAAATTGTTTATTGGTACACCTTATTTACCGAGTGAAGAGATTTTTTGATGAAAGTGCATTATTTTGCGCAAAAATCAAAGTTAAAATTTAAAGAATTTAGAAGCCCGCCAAAACGCTCCTTTGCTGTCCGGCCGCGTGCAACGCCAGTCATGACGTCACACGTCTGTAAATGCTGCAGCTGCGAATGGAGCGTTTCCTATTACCCAAGTTTTCAACTATTTTTATTGTTTGTTGCTGGTTATTTCCTGTAATTAATGAAAGTTCGTTTTGAATATAAAATCCAAACAATTTGTAAAAGCCTACAGCGGAAAAAATATTGAAAGTAGACGACTTATTTGTGGAAACAACAACTGAGTTTTATTCTGTGGAGCTTAAAAATGCAACAACTTCAATTTGATATTGCGACACAAAGTCCACTTACAATTTTCTGTGAAGCTCATTTACACCGCGATTTCGTAGAGTTAAATGTAATACGTTGTTTAAGGCGAGAATTATTAGGGTTAGGGTCCTAAGGTTCGATCCTCGCTTCAGAATATGTTCAATTTGTTTTCTTTTGTCGTTTTCTTTGGATACTAGTTGTTGTTGGTTGCATCGCAGTCATTTTTTCCCAAAAATCCACCAAAACATCAATTTAATTTTTCTTTTTTTGAAGGCTTCAACTTTTTGGATAACAGACGAATTACAACCAGTAGAAACAACCAAAGAAGATTTCAAAAAGGAAATTGGACGTTACTTGCACACCGATAAACAGTATTTTTTAAAATGAAAATTAACTTGCACATTATAAGTAAATACCGCCTAATAGAGCATTTATGTCAGGAAGGTAACCTGCAGTTGTATCGTCACTTAAAAATTCAAACAAAAAAGGACACAAATCGTTCCGGAACTGTTGCAAGATTAGCATGAAATTTCTACAAGTGATGTGTGATATTTTCTAAATCTAGAGAGATAAAAGTCAGTTTTGATAATAGTCTACGCAGGCAAAATAGTTATTTATATTAAAAGAAGATAAACCATATTACTCGGAACAAAGGTTTATTTTCCACAAATTTGCTCCTAACAATAGAAAAAATAATTTGAACAATGGGCTTTCCTGTGATTCACCGATCAAACGCTCCAGTCGGCCGCACCATTCCACTGAGCTTAGTCGATGATTACGCTGTGTTTCTGCGTGTTAGTTGCGATTTGTTTTGCTATTGCTTTTGGTGAGCCTAAAGGTAAGTTTACGCATGATTTTTCCGTCATACATTAACATTGTTAAACAGTGCGAGATTATTTTTAATTAAAAAAAAACTACTGAGCCAATTTCATGTTGAGTTTTGGCTCATAATACCCACATTATACCGATCTCTTACTATATTTATTTGAAAGAGCTGCTTATTAGCCATAAAAAATACCTTAATTTGTTTGCGCGTATTTGCGGCACCCATACAACTTTTTTTGTTTTCAGCATGACTGCACAAATTTCGCGTACAGAATTTTTCGACGTATGGTTTGCTAACGCAAAACAATCAAACTCTAACTTTCAATTTAAATATAAATGAGTCTCAAATTGAAGCTGTTAACACGTTGAAGCTCAGCAGAATAAAAGTCAGAGTTTTTTTCTGTAGCTAGCCCCGCAAATAAGGTGTCTATTTTCGATATTTTTCCACTGTAGGCTTTTACAAATTGCTCTCGATTTTGCATTTAAAATGAAATTTCAATAATAACAAGAAATTACCAGCAACAAACAATAAAAATAGTTGCAAACTTGGATAACAGAAAACACTCCATTCCCAGTTGCAGCGTTTACAGACATGTGACGTCACTCAAGCGACCACCAATCCTAGAGCGTTTACTGCCACGTGACCAGAGGTAAGAAAAGTATAATTTTTATTTCGCTTTTTTTATTAAAAAGAAAACACTTTTCTTTTCAAAATTGAAAAAATTAGCTTCATGAAGCATTAATCTACGAGAATGAGTTAAATTTATAATATTTTTTTAATACTGTCAAATAGCCTATTGTGAATAATAATCTCTATAAAATTAATAAATTCTAAATATGTAGTCACAAATCAATTATATTCAAACAATCTAGGAATTCAATAAAGCTGAAAGATGTCTTTGGTCAGTATTTTATTATATTGATTACTGGCTGCTTGAAGCTTATCAAGCACCTTTTAAGCTGTCCTTAAAATAAAATACAAACTCTACTTTTCTGGTTAGGCAAATGGTTAATTAATCTGCAAGTAAAAAAGTCAAATACAAATAATGGAGTGAGCCAATTATGTTTATGTGCACATATCTAATTTCAACCAAGTGCATTAGATAAATTTATCACTGATATTTTGATTCTGTTATATGTGAGAGAAGATCAAATATAAACCAATCTTTTGAAATTGCTCGTCTGTTGATGGTGTGGAGTCTGAAAAAAAAGGGGGGGGTGTCCTTGTGGAAGGCAGTAATAACATTGCTGCACTAGTACTTGTTATTCTCAGCAACATCGACAATCGAGTAACCACAATTGCACAACGTATTATTATCAAGATTCTCTTAGAAGTAAACGTAAATGCTGCTGTAATTTGGCTTCGTTTATTCCCACAGTTCAAAGAAACAATACTTTCATGGGCTCAGATAAAACATTGGTGTAACAAATTTAAGAAATGTCAGGAGCATGTTGGAAACATAGCCCATTCTTGCAGTCCCCACACCACAGAACACTGAGGCTGTTCAAGAAGTCATGAAAGGCCATTGTTATGGATGAATAAAGCTTTCCAGGACTGAAAAAAGGGGGGGGGGATAATTGAAAGTCCTTAACATAGTAAATTAATCAAATAGATATAAACATGAGATTAAAAGACTCTTCAAATCAAAATAACATCAGTATCATGACAACATGTAAACACTGAAGGTTTAAAAACTAAATTGAAAGCAAAGTGCCACTAACATTCTCACAGGTAGTACAGGAAAGAAGAAACATTTTGAGGTAACATTTGAATAGTATTTTTTTTTTTTTTTTTATTAAAGATGTTAGAGAGCATTTTAAAATTTTATTCACCATGTTCTCATCATGACGTAAGCAAGGAGCCTGTCAGAGATAAATCGTTTCACCTCGTGTATTTTCTCCCCTTTCTATTTTTATGTTGGTAATTCTCACATGACACCAATTATCTGCAATTTCTTTCTTTAAATGAAGTAAACATTTATTTCTGGACTTCCCATGTTTATTATTGCACAAGTTTCCTTTTATAACTGATACCAGTCATACAATTATGAAAAGTTCATTACAGACTTCGTATCTGAATTGATTGCAAGAAAAGACCTACAAGAATAGCCTTTGAAACTGATTACCAACTTTACTTTGTTTGACCATGGATTAACTACTTCAAAAGGTTAAATAATATTTCAGGATTGAACAAGAATTGTACAACCTCAAAAAGAAGTCCAATATAAATGTTAACTGTGTTTAGTTTTGGCTATTATTATTATAAGAACAAAGAACTGTCTATGCATCTTTCAATAGGTAGATGTTTTATATAAAACATTCAAAAGAAGAAAGGTGACCATGCTTCGAAGAGAAGAAAAGCTATTTTCCCCAAATAACCATAAAGCATATCATAAAGCAAAGGCACCAAGCAGAAACGAAGCACAAAGAAAAATAACACTAGTTTTTTTTTTCTGTCCTTGCTGATGGTTAAAAGGAAAAGGATCCCTGCTACGACAATGTGGCTCTATTTATAACCTCTATGGGTCTGACATCAGGGCACCATGTGACTTTATAACTGGCCAATCACACACTAAATTAGTGGTCTTTAACAGAAAAGTTTGTGAACCAAAATCTTACTGATGTTAATACCAATATTGTCTACTATATCACAAGCCAGCAGACAATAGAAAGCACTTTAAACAATGAAAAGTCTGTCACTGAAATAGATAAACTAAATCAGCACATAGAAAAACATCCTAACAAAAATTAGAGACTGTAAATAAACCCTAAGTGTGTTTTTAGAGGAATAGTTAAGAGGTCGAAAATATGACTAAAAGATAGCTAAAATTAAATAGTATAGTTAATACAATAACAGTTTGAAGTGAAAGTTGGGATTAAAAGCTGAAAAGGATTTTCATATATTAATTCATAGCTGACACCATGAACACGTCACAAGCAGTGAGTGATGCAATGGGCCATGCGCCAAAATATGACTAAGAGATATTTGCGAAAGGCAAGACAAATATTAGACGGTCGAATGGGCAATTCTAAGAAGAACAGTGAAGGTTTCATTTAAAGTCATAATATAGTGAGCAAGATATGAATTTCACAAGATCTTAAAAGTGTGCCAAGCGGGCAGGAATGGAGTTGAAAATGAAGCATGGTAGGGAAAAATGAAAGACTACACCTTAATTGCTCCGGACACTACGAGAGGGCTGTACAAGCAATGATCAAACGCACGGCACAGCGGACACACCAGGAACAGCAGTGTTGGCCGTCGAAGGGCATTAGTTGCGCAGCGGTTGGGCACTGCCGCAGTCAGTTTCAGCAAGTTTGCCGTGGCATACGGAGCTCCATCTCAGTCTTTAACACTGGTAGCATGCCGCGACAACGTGTACGTGAACCGTATGTGCAGTTGACGGACTTTGAGCGAGGGCGTATAGTGGGCATGCGGGAGGCCGGGTGGACGTACCGCCGAATTGCTCAACATGTGGGGCGCGAGGTCTCCACAGTACATCGATGTTGTCGCCAGTGGTTGCCGGAAGGTGCAAGTGCCCGTCGACCTGGGTCCGGACAGCAGCGACGCACGGACGCACGCCAAGACCGTCGCATCCTACACAGTGCCGTAGGGGACCGCACTGCCACTTCCTGGCAAATTAGGGCCACTGTTGCTCCTGGGGTATCAGAGAGGACCATTCGCAACCGTCTCCATGAAGCTGGGCTACGGTCCCGCGCACCGTTAGGTCGTCTTGCGCTCACGCTCCAACATCGTGCAGCCCGCCTGCAGTGGTGTCGCGACAGGCGTGTATGGAGGGACGAATGGAGACGTGTCGTCTTCAGTGATGAGAGTCGCTTCTGCCTTGGTGCCAATGATGGTCGTATGCATGTTTGGTGCCGTGCAGGTGAGCGCCACAATCAGGACTGCATACAACCGAGGCACACAGGGCCAACACCCGGCATCATGGTGTGGGGAGCGATCTCCTACACTGGCCGTACACCTCTGGTGATCGTCGAGGGGACACTGAACAGTGCACGGTACATTCAAACTGTCATCGAACCCATCGTTCTACCATTCCTAGACCGGCAAGGGAACATGCTGTTCCAACAGGACAATGCACGTCCACATGTATCCCGTGCCACCCAACGTGCTCTAGAAGGTGTAAGTCAACTACCCTGGCCAGCGAGATCTCCGGATCTGTCCCCCATTGAGCATGTTTGGGACTGGATGAAACGTCGTCTCACGCGGTCTGCACGTCCAGCACGAACGATGGTCCAGCTAAGGCTCCAGGTGGAAATGGCTTGGCATGCCGTTCCACAGGACTACATCCAGCACCTCTACGATCGTCTCCATGGGAGAATTGCAGCCTGCATTGCTGCGAAAGGAGGATATACATGGTACTAGTGCTGACATTGTGCATGCTCTGTTGCCTGTGTCTATGTGCCTATGGTTCTGTCTGTGTGATCATGTGTTGTATCTGACCCCAGGAAAGTGTATATAAAGTTTCCCATTCCTGGGACAATGAATTCACGGTGTTCTTATTTCAATTTCCAGGAGTGTAATTTCCAACATGTACCTTTGGGAGATAAAATATTTTCGGTAGAAGTGGAAGTTAGAAATTTTACTGATGTTTGACCTTAGTCTTGGGACTCTGAAAATATTTTGGCAGAAGTGAACATAGTTTCTCAAGAGTGATGACAGTGATAAATTTAGAATTTATTAGTTGATGAGCTGAGCTTCAACGTCCACTTTTGTGAAAATTTGGGGATTTCCCAGAGTGAATGAGAATTCGTGTGCTGTGATTACCTGCAATCTTCAGAAAGGATTTTGAATGTCCGATGCAATAATAGTACGAGGGTGAATCAAATATAAACAAGACTTTCGGCCGTTCGGGCGCAATAGTGGTGGGAGAACGTTCCCGCTTCGTTTGGCAATAGGTAGGTTTGTCAGGAGTGGGGTAAGACCGTTAGCCCCCCCCCCCCCTCGACTCGCTCAGTGCCAACCGTCACGATGTCGGAGCAAGAGGTACACTCGTCGATTGCGCAACGTGTTATAATCAAGTTTCTCACTGCAGAAGGCGTAAAACCGGCAGAAATCTTGAGGAGATTGACTGCCCAGTTCGGGAAAGAGACACTGTCGCGAGCCAGAGTGTTTGCATGGCATAAACAGTTTGTGGATGGTCGTCATCATGTTGAAAATGAGAGCCATAATCGCAGTCCCCGCACCAGCATTACAGAGAACAACATCAGCTGTGTTAGACGGCTTATTGAAGATGACAAGCGTCTTACCACTTCTGAAATTGCAAGTAAGGTCGGAATAAGTTATGGGAGCACTTACAACATACTCACAGAGGAGCTTGGGTACCGTAAGGTGTGCGCCAGGTGGGTTCCTCGCCTTCTCACAGCAGAACAGAAATTGAATCGACTTCAGGCACGATTTCGGGAAGAAGGGGACCCATTTCTGACTCACATCATCACCTGTGATGAAACTTGGGTGCACCACTACACCCCCGAGTCCAAACAAGCGAGTATGGAGTGGAGAAAAAAAGGAGAACCTGGACCAGTGAAAGCCAAGTCACGACTATCGGCTGGCAAGGTTTTGGCTACGGTTTTTTTTTGACCAGCGTGGTTTGCTGCACCTCGATTTTTTGCATGAGTGCAGGACAATCAATGCGGCCTACTACTGCGACATTTTGAGTGAGGTCCGACTTGCATATTGCCGCAAAAGACGAGACCTACCGATGAGGAAAGTGGTTATTCTCCATGACAATGCTCGCCCCCACACAGCAGCCTTAACCAGGGAAAAATTGGAGAAACTGGGGTGGGGGACACTGGACCACCCTCCTTACAGTCCAGACCTGTCACCCTGTGACTTTCATGTGTTTGGTCCTCTCAAGGAAGTTTTGGGAGGCCAAAAATTCAACAGTGATGCTGAGGTGGAAGCCTACGTGCGCAATTGGCTGCAGACACGACCTGCATCTTTCTACATGGAAGGAATTGGGAAGCTGCCTATCCGCTGGGAAAAATGTGTTTCTAAAGCAGGAGATTACGTAGAAAAATAAGATATGTACTTTTTTGCACTTAAAATAAAAATAATATTTTTAAAAATAAAGTCTTGTTTATATTTGATTCACCCTCGTACTTGCAATTGTATTATCTGATACCAGTTTCGAGTTTGAACTTTTAAGGATTGTATGGGCTTGACTTTTAGCTGTGACTTTTTATTTTTATGATGTACCTACAATTGTATTGATATCTGTTTCTTCCAGTAGGCTATCTGAAGTACTATGAAGGTTTACGCAGCTGATTTCATGAATAGGAGACTACTTGTTATTTAATGACTGCCACTGAAAATTGCTGGACATCAAACAGCACTTATCATCAGATTATACTGACTGATTCAGATATCTCCTTCCCAAGGGTAAAGCTTGAGCCACTGATCCAAAATAGTGTCTAGCAAACTAGCAATGTTATGGAATGAGTCACATGGTGAGTTCCAGTGTGTGCTCATATGATCCCTTTCCTGTGTCTCTCATCCTTATGCATGAATATTAGGTTTTATACTGAAATATTGTAAACTGTGTTAGTCCCTCTGTGTCTGTTGCTAACTTAGTAAGTGACGAGTGTACTTTCCCTACCATTCCTTATTTTAATGGGTTAAAAGCATACTTATTCTCATCATTATCCTAATTAAAATTTGCTGGAACCACCTGGAAGTAAACAGCCAATCTTCTGTGGTTATTAATGAATAAATCATAATCTCAATTTAGTGACCGGCAGTGAGTTACAACATAAGCATTATGGCTCATGGATAACATTATTAGAATTGTGGAAGCATTGTGGATAAGACAAAGAAATTAGCCATTGCCTTCATGAAGGCGGTATTCCAGAATTTGCTTGGAGTGATTATAGGAAACTATTGAAAACTAACATCCGGATGGCTGAACCACAAATCGAACTAAAATCACTGAAGATCCCATTTACTTGTAAATGCATACAAAATATATCAATTTCAAGTCTGAACTATTTATTAATTATGTAGTATATCCCATTATTAAGCCATTGTGGCTGCATGTGATAAAGCACCACCACACTGGACAATGTGAAGGAACAATGGGTCCAGGTTCAAATACCACACTCCACATACCAGCCATCCTGATTGTGGTTTTGAAGTGTTTTTCCCCAATCGTCTAGGTGAATACTGCCTCATAAACTACACATTTCACAGAAAGATGACAAATGTCCGCATCCCCACCCCTTTCCAATGACAACTATTGCAGTCGCAGCAAGTCAATTATAAATGGAACCTTAATTTCAAAATAAGCACGGCCTCTGGAAGATGGCATGCTGAGTGATCCTTGAAAGTGGAAACTTACTAAAGATAATGATACCATTTTTAAAGACAAAAACGAAGTTCAGTGAACTTGGTATCTGTAGGTAGGTACCAGCTGATTTTTTAAGTGATAATTTGTTGCTGAATAACAGCAAGTTACATAATAGTGGGCTACATCAGATGAAAAAAAAGGGCACTCAAATCTCATATGATACAGAAAATATTCTTCAGAGAAATGATAACACCAAATTTCTTTTTTAATATGTTTTTTAAATGCCCAGAAGTGAAAGTTTAGCTCAGTGGATGAGGTGCTTGTTCTCAAGTTCAGGGTGTCTGGTTAAAATATCAGTGACGTCAGGAATTTTTTTGAATTCTGTTTGATCATATGAACTATGTCAGTATGTTTTGTGGTCAACCTTAAACTGCTGATCGAGTCATGGCAAAGAAAGAAATAGGCGTGTAGGAAATTTGCCACCAGCGCATATGCTCCACCATAGATAAAACTAAAAATTAAAAATGGACCATAAACACAGAAAATCAGTGTTACAGAAGAATGCAGAATATCTAAAGAAAAACAATGTCACATTAATTCTGAATAGAGCTTAGTGATAGATAAAAATCTTGATTCATTGAGAAACAGTACATCAGAATCGCCCACCACAACTGTAGATGCAAACAGGTTATTTACCTGGAATTCTTGAGCTCGCAGCTTGCGTTGTGCTGGTCTGCGCGGGCATACTCCAGCTACCATGTTCCTAAGAGGCCTTCGAAGGGATGCAGGAAAGAGATGAAGCATATTAGGACATGATCGTGCAAATTCCATATCCTCATCCAGTCTCAGTTCAGTCTGCTCATTTATCTGCAAGATTACAAAATTTCTTTAAACAAAGATAATAATAAACAGAAAAATGTTTTAAGGCAGTAAGACTAGCAGAATTAAGTTGGAGAAAGATGTCTGCGACAATACAAAAGAACGTGTCAGAGAATGAAGAGACATGGGATGCCTCACCAACTGCTTGAAGAAATATTGCGCATTTGTCAGGGTGACCGATCTTCGCTCCGCATCTTTCGATTTCTGTTCAATATCTAAGATTTCGAGTAAAGTTTGATTAAAGTAAAAGGCTTCCTAGCCATTTTGAGGTGCACAATTAACCAAAGAGAAGCTTAACTAACATCAGTAGGCTTACTGGTACCTGAACCTTCTACGTAATGAGGTTAGAGCCGTTTCTGAGAAACCAAATACAAAAATTGCTAATTTATTTGAAAAAAAATTGTGATAAAAGCTTGAAAAGCAAAACATTATCCACATATGAAATTTCATCCAAATCGCTAGATCCATTTGCGAGACCACCTCATAAATTGCTTTCAAAGAAAAATGCTATTATTATGTTAATAGAAATCTTAATGCCAGTCAGGGATTAATTAATGGTGCAAGATTTGTGGTAATTCAGGGGATTCTATGATAACCCTTGATGATGGATTCTTATGTAACTCGACGATAAAAATTGAAACAAAAAATATATTTTTTTAATATATCTCACTTAGTTCTCTAGATAACATATCCCAAAATTGACGTGGTTAGTT
Organism: Vandiemenella viatica; assembly: GCA_031002005.1. Taxonomy (NCBI): domain Eukaryota; kingdom Metazoa; phylum Arthropoda; class Insecta; order Orthoptera; family Morabidae; genus Vandiemenella; species Vandiemenella viatica. Next base: position 275,714,024 of record JARYHS010011408.1, read on the forward strand.
GAAATGTGACCTGGACCAGAAGATAAAAATCGCCATAGCCAAGTTTGTTGGTGAATTCATATGAAACTCGTCAAGACAAATAGAAAATAAATAAATTATTTTTCTGATATCTGGCTTAATTCTCGAGATATTATATCTCAAAAGTGAAGAGGTTATGATTAGATCTCGCCTGGACCAGAATAAAATCCACCAAAACCACTACGTCTATATGGTAGAAATGTACTTTCAATATTTTATTTTGTTCTTAGTTATTGTTGTTAGGTTGAAATATGACATGGACCAGAAGAAACGTCGCCAAAGCACAAGGAACTATACCTATAACTGATTTTTGACATGCAATATCTCGAAAACCAAGCGAGATATGAAGAACATTTATTCTTTATTTTCGATATGTTTCGTCGAGTTTTATAAGAATTCATCATCAGATTGTGACGTCACAGTAATGATAGAACATCAGTGCTAAATTCATTCACTCTGATAAAACTATGCTCATACCTCGCAGTAACCTCACATCCTCTGATCAACTGTGGCTTTCAAAATGATAATAAAACTATTCCCATAAGATGTAACCTGTGGTAAAGAATGAGTTCTACTGAGAAAATCGAAGCAGAAAATACTAAGGGTTGCAAACAGGTCTATCATAGATTTTAAGACTAAAGAAAGGAATTGCTCATTATCACAGATTGCAGCAGACCCATAAAAACACATAACAGGGGTGAGAGAGACAAAAGAAATATTTCCAACATTTCTTAAATCTACACTGTATATCATTGTAACTAACTGTTTATTATTTAAATTTGCAGACAGTTTTTCATCAATATATTTTAATCTGAAACTTTGCACCTATATCAGATTATCAAACATCAAATTTTGGATTTAAAATTTCACTGTAGCATCATTTTCACCAAGAAACACTCGGCCCTCTATAAGTTTTTACATCATCAAACCTCTAGTAAGTTTCAAAACAGATGTGAGTCGTACAAGTTGTGACACAACAGAAATAATTTTTACAAAAAATTATATTTTTGAGAGAGACAAAAAAAATCTGGTGTTACTATGGTGAATTATCAAGTGAGAATCTATCGGATGTTTGTATGGCAAAGATCGGATATATGAGTTGCTATGAATATTAGTCATTGTAGAATAAAAACAAGAAAACATTGCATTTTCGGGTAAGTGATGTCTAAAATGTAGTTCCCTGAAGACAGAAACACAAGCATGGTAATAAACTTTGAAACTGTTGATAATAGAAAAGACCAGATTCTTTATAGTTTTATGACAAATAAATCAACAATTATGCAACATGGTGATATGCAGTTGACTCAGCAGTGATAAACGTGTATTTTTCCTGCTCACTATGCGTAATGCTGCAGATGACGAGAACACCTGATGTAATCCATTTCATCTGTGGCTGTTGGAGTGTGTGTTCGACAAACATCTGCTGACGGATACCAGACACAATGCCTAAGCTACAATCTTTGCAATGTTTACAAACATTTAAGATAAGTGTAGTCTACTGGTCAATGCATCCTATAACTCCTATAACCTCTTAAAATGATTTTTTTTAACGTTACTTTGTTGTTGATTGTAAAGATACTAACTTTTAATATCAGCAAATTCACTGTTCACAAAGTCTAATATACCAAGTGCCTAATTCACAAAATATTACTATTGAAATTAGATGCTTAGATGACTTAACATTTCAGTTTTGGTAACTACTTTAAGTGGAAGGTTTCATCGCGTTCTGAATACTAACCTATTATAAGTGTATGGTTTTCAAAATAATTTTAGTGTTGTTCACAATTCAAACAGATTATATTTAGTAAAGTTTGAATTACATTTTATCTTTGCAACCTTATTTTAAGGTTATTGTCACTATCATTTATGTGAATTATTTGGTTTTCATTTGGCAATAGTCTCTCAACACAGAGGGAAAAGATCAATTGAATTGTTGCTAGTAGAGAGAATTACTTCAGTTATTGATTCAAATGTTCCCAATAACACAATGCCAGATCTCACCACTATGTTGAATAGCCTGGATAGGGTTTCTGTAGAGATGAGTCATTTTTCTACCTTCTCTCCCAAAGATGAATTTTTGGGATTTTCAAATATCTCTCAGCCACACGAAAGTATTCAACCAACACCCAGTACAAGGGTTCACACCACAATAGCTTCCACAGATGAGCTTTTTGTCTTATTGATTGCACAGATGAAGGACCTAAAAGACAGTCAAACTGCAAAGATGAAAAAAGCAGTCAAAGCTCAAAACTTTTGGATTTAAAAACACCTTTGAGCAACAATTAAACAATAAACTATCATTACAATCTCAAATTACTGTGCACGACATCAACTATAAATTAAATTTTTTTTGAGGAAAAATTGAACCAACAGTCATACACCCTCACAAAGAGTATTACGGATGTAAACACTAGATGGTCTCACAACATTTCCACCATTAATGACAAAGTTACCACACACATTTCTCTTATGCAGTGATTGCCAATGAGTATGAAGGCAAGGTTATGTGAATTATGTCTCACTGAAAGAAAAGAGAATAAAAAGTTGGTTAAATATTTGCAGATATTGTGTAAAATAATATCCCCAATATTTATTCTTAAAGAACCTATTTGGCACAGCAAGGAAATGAAGTGTGCCAAGTAGTTCAATACTATATACTTTTCAACGTCCAGGTAACTAATATATTGTTACTTATATACATCAGCATGTTCTAAAGAGACAATATGAAATATCATATCAATAGGAGATAACTAATAGTTCAATGACACCTACAACTCTGGTCGTATTCCTCGAGATTGGCTCAAATCGGAGTTTATTATGTTACCAAAAAAACCTGGGGCTAAGTCATGTGGTGACTACAGAATGATAAGCCATACATTGAAACTCTTTCTGAAGGATATTCACCAAAGTATATATAAGCTCTGTGAAGAATATGTATCACCTACGCAGGTCGGATTCAGAACACGAGAAGCTCTGTTCAGCATACAAGTACTATTACAACGCTGCGGAGATATAAATTGTGATGTATATGCTTGTTTTATAGATTATCAGAAGGCCTTTGACAGGGTAAAGCATCAGAAAATGATAGAAATTTTAAAAAGTATTGGCTTAGATGACAAAGACCTGAGAATTATTATTAACCTGTATTGGAACCAGTCTGCTCATGTGAGACTGAGGGGAGAAAATATGGATGAAGTAGAAATTCTTTGTGGTGTAAGACAAGGCTGTATACTGTACCCTTTATTATTTAACATCTATTCAGAGTATATCTTTAGGGAGACATTGAGCGATGTGGAGATGGGAGTACTGTTAAATGGAAACTGGATAAACAATATTCGCTACGCAGATGAAAGAGTCATTTTTGCAGACAGTCAGGAAAGTTTACAATATCTTATAGATAGAGTATCACAAAGCAGTCACGAATATGGACTTGACATTAATATAAATAAGACAAAAGTAATGGTAATTGGCAAAAACAACAACTCCCAATGCCATATTATGATTAACCGGAAGGCCATTGAATGTGTGTCAAGGTATACGTATCTTGGCACCACAGTAAATAGCCAATGGGATCCATCTGATGAAATAAAGTTATGTATTGGTAAAGCCTGGGTTACTTTCAATAAAATGAGTAATTTCTTTAAAAGCCGTAATTTATCAATTACCACGAACATGAGACTATTGCGTTGCTAAGTGTTCTCTGTCCTCCTGTATGGCATTGAAACCATCAGTAATAGGTCAGAAGCTTTTGAAATGTGGCTGTATCGAAGAATGTTGAGAATACCATAAACAGACCACACCACAAGTGCTGAAGTGCTCCGTAAAATGTAAAAAGATATGGAAATATTGACCACCGTAAAAACACAGAAGCTACAGTACCTTGGCCACATCACGAGGAACAATAGCCGTTATGAACTCAGTCTGTTCTCCAGGGGAAAATTCCAGAAAGAGAAGTGCTGGTAGAAGAAGAACTTCCTGGCTACAAAAACTGAGAACATGGACCTCCAATACAACTACGGAGCTAATCCGAGCATCAACTAGCAGAGACATGACAGCCAAGATTGTTGCCGACATCCAGAATGGATAGGGACCAGAAGAAGAAGAATAGTTTTTATTTTAAGTTAACTTACTGTCAGTTTTGTTCACTGATTTATAATAATAATAATCAAAAAAAAAAAAACAGCTTCAGGCCTGAGAAGCTTGTGGTATATAAATATTATTCTGATGCCATACTGGAATGTGGTATGAAGCCAGAATTTTGTTCATTATTGTATATATGCCTTAAGGACTATTTGAAGATACAACCGTGACAGGACTTGAATTTGTGTGTGTTTTGTTTAGTTTTTTTTTAAGTATTAAGAAAAGATGATCCTTTTTGTAAAATTTGTGTGAAACTCCTACATGGAAGGAGAGAGAAATAGATATAAAAAATGCAAAGTCTGGTTTAAATAGTATAAAAGAGTCTTTTCACAGAAAACCCACGGTAAACTTAAGGAGGGCTGTGACAACAGAAATAATTTTTATGAAAGAATTATATTTTGTTCTCTGGGCATGGACAAAATTGAATAATGATCGCTCTTAGAGAGAGAGAGAGAAAAGAAGAAAGCTGGGGTTACTATCGTGGATTATCAAGACAGAATCTAGCGGATGTTTGTATGGCATACATCGGGTATACGAGTTCCTACGAACATTAGTCACTGCGGAAAAAGAACCTAGCATTTTTGGGTACATGATGTCTCAAATGTAGTTCCTTGTGGAGACAAACAAAAGCACGGTAATAAAATTTGAAACTGTTGATAATAGAAAAATTCTTATAGTTATACAACAAATAAATCAATAATTATACAACAAAGTTTAGAACAAGTGACAGAAAAATGTCAAAATCTTAGGTTGCAATTTTAATTTAATCTCAATGGAGCACACACACTCCAGTGGCAAAGTCCCTACACTTTCCAGTGAAACGATTTTTCACCATTCACCAACTTTTGCCCTTTAAGAATTCCAACTTTAAGCTCCTTAAGATTTAAGTAAATTGTTCATCATTATCTTTGGTAATTTGTTTCAGTCCCCGACTCCCTAATCCACAAAAGAAAATTTTCCTACTCCCTTTACTTGAAATCAATCGTCATTTTTTTTTATCTGCTTAACGACTTTCTAACAGCGAGGTATTTAGAGACGGGAAAGGATGGGGGATAAGGAATGGGAAGGAATTTGGCCATGGCCTTTTGAAGGAAGCATCCCGGCATTTGCCTGGAGTGATTTGGGAATCCATGGAAAACCCAAATCTGGATGCCCGGACGGGGATTTGAACCGCCGTCCTCCCGAATGCGAGGCCAGAATGCAAGCCGTTACACCACCATGCTCGGTCCAATGGTCATGATCATCTCTTTCCTTTTATGTCCAATTCCTAATCCTTCCACCCATCCGGGCATCATTATGGTTATAAGCCTTCTACAATTCAAACACTCTTGACCCGACTTCTGCCTTCCTCACCAAGCTCTTTTATCAAACCACTTATTGATTCCCACAATCAAATCTAGCAGCTCTCCTTTGTACCCTCTTTTAACTTATGAACTCGATATGGGAGTTACAATGCTCATCCATACTCAAGTAGTGGTCTGACTAAAGTTTTATAATCTACTTCCCAAGTACATACTCTTATGCAAGAAGGATTTTGAAACCTCTTCGTATCACACACCCAACTGAGTTTAATATCAAATATTATGCCAATACATTTACAGTTAAGATCTTCAATAAGCAATTCCTTCTCCACCTTATAATCACTGAAATTCTTTACTTTGTTATCTGTATACCTAGTAAACCAACTCTTTTTGGTATTTATTTTTTTATTTCATATTTGACTACCTAGCTAGTTAATCTATTTAGATCATCCTGTAGCTGTAAACATTCCAATCCACTTTTAATCCTTCATTAGAGCAACCATTCATTAGAATAATGAACAGCAATGGTCCTAATACACTACTATATGGCATTTCTTTCATTTCCATCTACTCTGATCCTGCATCTCTCATGACAACTCTTTGCTTTCTATGTTATAAGAATTTTTATGGCGAGTCACTTTTCCATTTACTCCAAAAGTTTCTACCTTATCCACCACTATTTTATGTATTATCCTGTCAGACGTTTTAGGGAGATCCAGTGTTAAACTATCAACTTGGCCTTCCTTGTCTGTTTCATCTGCAATATTTTGCATAAAGCCCACTGACAGATTCACTTAAGTGCCATTTTCTAAATCCATGTTACTGTTTTGTGAACTATTTCCGTCCCTCACAGACATTTCAATGACTGCATACCATTGTCTCCACTAACTTTACCATCACCGATATCAGACTAATTGGCCTGCAATTTTCAACTCGTCTCGCCCTCTTTATGAACGGATATTACTATGGCACTTTTCCAGTCCTCTGGTAAGCAGCAAGGCTTCAAACTCAATGCAAATAATATTAAAAGATAAGGTATGATATTGTATCCCACTATCTTTAATACACCTGTAGTAATATTTTCCCCTTTATGCTATTTTAGTTATCTTAAATCTCCATGATATCATCAGGATTTATTTCCAATTTATCAGTCTGCTCACAACTGCTTGTTTGGAGAAGCACCCCCCCCCCCCATTTCAGAATCCCAATCCTTATCCACAATTGTCTGGACACCTTCCCATCCCTAGTTCTCTAACATAGCTATAAAAATGCCCAGATGCATCACTCAGTGGCCCTCCTGCAACCATAACACTTTTCATAAACCCATCTCTCTGCTGCTATTAATACCTTGTTTAGTTGCTTCAAGATGTTCCTACTGCTCTGCTGTCTCTTAACGCTGTTGTATTTGTTCTCTTTTTACCAACCTCTTTAACCTTATTGCCTCCCTATTATAGTATGAAGATTTTGTACATTTATTTATTTTCCATTTTGGAATAAACAGTTGTTAACCCATTCTTATTACCTACTTGAACTCTTCCCATCCTCTTTCCACTACACTAGAGCTCTTCTTCCACAAACTGAAATATCTCTTCAATACTGTGACGTGCCTTTTTATAACTGTAACTATGACCAACTTCAATTTTTGCTACTGGTTTACTATACACAGAAGCAGTCCTTATATTTGGACTAGACGTTTTGGTAACCAAGGATTAATGAGTCATTCACCATTGTATGTTTATATCAATGGAAAAAGAGTAAGACTGCAAGAACTAGTAAACAGCTCACAACTGTGCATTCTTCAAACATTGATACATCCCCTGTTCTTATGGCTAATGTCTTCTCATATCCCAAACTTTCCCATCTTCCTATTGCCCTGCACACCCAGACCCAGCCCCACTTTCTTTCTCTCTGTTGTAATGTGTCTGTAAATTTTTGCTTAGCTAAAACAGTAAAAATATTTTCAGGAATTTCAAAAAGTGTAATATGAAATAATGTAGCTACATGAATTTATTCACATGGTACATCTACAATATTCAATGTAAATATTATCAAAATAATAGAAACAACAGAAAAACTGCATCAGTTAGACACCATACAAAAAAAAACTTCATTTCATTCATTGTATATTCAGCTTAATATTAGTCAACATATTACCACATTTCACTAAAAAAAAAAAGGGTTAGTCTTTATCCTATTACTTAAGTTCCTGAATGATAACATTAAACCATAAAACCCAGTTAGTTCAAAAGAATAATAAATACATATTGCTATTGGTAACTCTGGTCATTTGTATGCAAGTCATGCACGCAGACCCTACATGAACAACATATAAAAAAATCCTGGACTTTCTACGGAATAGCAGGTCAATTTAATGCCCTTGTAAAGCCAACAACAGTTCAATGGTTTCCATCGACATTACAGTTATATGCACCGAGCGCCCCTCTATATCAAGGTTGTTGGGCCAGTAGTGTGGTGGGCAGATGCAGAGGCAGGGTGGAGATATATGGAGTGGAGTGGTTCAGTTCGGAGCATTTATGTAAGTATACACTCCATGTATCCCCATTGTGCCTCCTACCCTCTGCCTTTATCTTCCCACCACGCTGCTGGCTCCACAGCCTAGGTGAGGAGAGGCACTCTGTACATGCGAATGTAATGTCGGCAGCAACCACTGACCAGCATATACGGGCAACTACTCAAAGAACCTGTTACATCTAAGGCAGATGAAGTTGAAAAGTGAATTTGAAATGTTGCATCAAATTGATGCACTTCCACTGTGGGAGACACGAGAATTTTTAATACAGTTGATACATCAGGAAATCCTCCATTCTTTCAACATTGAGCTAATTATATATATATAGACAATAGTAGATTTATGTTTAAGTGATTTTTGTATTCCAATATACTTTTGGAGTTATTTTGGAAAGGATTGAAAGTTTCGGAGCAACTAATAAAAGTGAGTTTCTGAAGCTTTAGTAAACAATTATGTATACACAGTAAATTTGTTTCTCAAATTGCTTACTGTTATCACAGTGTAATTTGAATTGCGGGCCAAGGACAAAGGCAGCAAGTGAGCTTCTGTAGTAAAAAGAAACTCGTCCAGATCCAATACCAAGTCTGAAGGTTCAGCAAACAGTAAGTACAGATACTTGAACGTTTCTGCCAAGACAAATGAATCCATCCTAAAACAAAAGAAACAATATAATCAAAACCTCAAGTATAAAAAGAATTAACAATTAATTACTTTTCTCACAAAATAAATTAGTATTTTCGTCAGTGTAAGTGTTGAATTTCCTAGCTTATTGTCAGTACATTATTATTATTTTTAATGTGATACATCACTGAAAGAGAATACACTGCATCTCTCTCCTCTGCTCTCCCTGTTTTTCTTCACATCCTACAGTTCTGATTCTGAGTTTGGAAATTTATAAGTTTACAGAGCTGTAGTTGTCCTTTGCCATTCAATCCGCTTTTAACCATGGTCTGTACTTCTTTTATAATATCTGATCACATATCAGGTTTCTCTGATATCCAAATGTTTTTAAGGATTTCAAGTCTCGTTGATACTGACATTAAAAGCAGGAGAGAAATGGGGACAAGGAATGGAAAGGAATTTGGACACAGACTTTTGATGGAGTGATCCTGGTATTTGTCTAGTGATTTCTAGAAACCATGGAATGCAAAGCCCTGTTGCTGAACAATGATTTGAACCAGCGTTCTTTTGAATGTCAGATCTGAGTGCGAACATCCAGTATAGTATTCACAAAATTAGTTACAAGGTAATCTTTCTCTCAGTTTACCAGCATAATTTTCATAGATTTACTATCAGCCACCAATAATTTGCTGTACTGTCAAAAAATAGGACTGTTTAACCCTTCATGGACACAAAGAATAAAAAGCGTTGGAAAATAACTGACAGAATAATTTCTGAACTCCTAGTCTGCCCACCTATGTATTTATGAATAGCTCTTTGTCAGGTATCTTATAAATTTTGTAACAACGTGACAAAATTTGTTCTGAGAACCACGAGTTAGTTTGAATAGTATTGCATATCAGTTTCTATGTTAATTCAAGCTAGAAATCAGTCTTCACAGTTTTGAGATAGTACTTTAAATTGCAACAGTCTCAAGCATTCGCCTGGAGAAATATTTAAAAAATTCATAATACGAGGCGTATTCCAAAAGTAAGGTCCGTTTGATCATAATAAAAACATCGTTCAGGATACAAGGTTTTTATTAACATCAGTATGTAACTACATATCTAGTTCACTTTTCCACATAATCGCCGTTCATATCTATACATTTTCTGTAACGCTGTACCAGTTTCTTTAACCCCTCAGCATAAAAGTCTGCCGCCTGGGACCTGAACCAATTGGTAACGCTCGTCTTGAGTTCCTCATCGGTTTGAAATCGTTGTCCACCAAGCCACCGTTTCAAATGCAGGAAGAGAAAATAGTCGCTTGGTGCAAGATCTGGACTGTAAGCAGGGTGGTCTAAGATTTCCCAACGAAACTCTTGAATCTTCTCTTTGGTTTTGGAAGCGGTATGCGGGCGTGCGTTGTCGTGCAGGAGGATGATGCCAGACGACAGTTTCCCGCGGCGTCGATTTTGGATGGCACGTCTCAGTTTGGTGAGCGTTGCACAGTACACGTCAGCTGTAATGGTTGTCCCACGGTCCATGAATTCAATCAAAAGGACGCCCTTTTCGTCCCAAAACACGGAAGCCATCATTTTGCGATTCGTGTACGGCGATTGCTTACACTTTTTTGGTTTGGGTGAACCGGAATGGCGCCACTGCGTTGATTGTTGTTTTGATTCTGCGTTGGTGTACGCTATCCACGTCTCGTCTCCCGTAACAATTTGGGAAAACAAACTGTCTCCATCTTGTCTATAGCGCTCCAAAAATTGTCGTGCGCTATGCATTCGTTGCTCTTTGTGCTGAGCGGTGAGCAGTTTTGGCACCCACCGCGCACAAAGCTTCCGATATCCAAGCTCTTCAGTGACAATCCTGTAAATTGAGGTTCTAGCAACATTTGGGAATTCCATAGCCAGACCACTAATCGTCAAACGCCGATCACTTCACAGTTTTTGGTTAACTTGCTCGACGATGTCGTCGGTCCGAATACTGGGCCTGCCACTCCGCTGTTGATCGTGCACATCTGTGCGACCACTTTGAAATTCTCGACACCAGTGTCGAACTTGTTTCTCACTCATTATGTTTGGTCCATACACTACACACAATTCGCGATGGATGTCCGCAGCTGACGATCCTTTTGCCAACAAAAATCTAATCACACCGCGCACTTCACAACTGGCGGGAGCTACGATTGTCGCGGCCACTTCGAACTGCTCTCAACAATAGATATACGGCTACTGCGGCACTCCAACAATACTGCATATTTACCATGAGTTGGTAGATGGCGCTGCAGGTGGGAAACGTCATTCAGGCCTATCATCTGTGACATCTTGTACCCCGGACCTTACTTTTGGAATACGCCTCGTAAATCAAGGAAAAAAGTTAGAGACTTCAAGTTCACAAAATAACCATTTTTGAATATGTAGATTTGATTACAGCTACTTTCAAGTCGATATCTTAATTAACTTCTGAAATATTACTTGATTGGATTCTGTTTTCGGATTACGAATTTTATTTCACCCTTTTGACATTAGTAAACATGTTTTGCTTGATAGCAAAGGAAAAAGCAGATAATTAGAAATAAAATAAAATTTATTTCAGTTGAATAACAACAAAATTGTGAAAGTTATTAACAGGTTTTGGGGTATAGCAGTAAATAATTTTTTTTACGACGAAACTATTAAAGTTACAGAATTTTTCATAAGGATAGTAATTGACCCTTTTTTTTTATAAAGTCTTGCTATTCTCGAAATTTTAGAATGATAGGATTACTTTAGTTCTCAAGGTCAAGATATCTGACGCAAGCACCTTTGGGCGTCAGATTTGATATCTGATACGTTTTTCCTGCATATTCTCCTGTGAACGCGAAAGTGTTCGGTGTTCCCACGATCAGATTTGATAAATATTAGCCCAGAATTTTCCTCATTCTCCCTCAGTCGGCCAGCCAATTTCAGTTAGAGTGCAACTACATTGCTTCGTGTCATGATGTAGACTCATGCAGTCGCTCATTCTCGCAGTCGGCCAGCAAGTTTCATTTAGAGCATTACTGTGCTACCATAATGTAGTCTCCCATAGTGTAGTCGGCCAAGTACAGTATGAGCGTAGACAATCTCCATGCTTGCACAATGTAGACGCTCACAGTCAGCAGAAAGTTTCATTTCGAGCACTACTGTGCTACCATGTTGGTAGAATGTAGGTTTGCTTATTCAGTCAGTTTTAGTGCTATGCAGTTTTAAAGCAGCATTTTATACCATGTGGTACATCGGGATAACCTAATTGTCAGTCGGTGAGAAACAAGTTCAACTTTGAAATGCTTCCATGTGATAGTTAGTTGAACTTTGGTGTGTGGTCTGGCTCGAATCGGCTAATCAAACTTGCAAATATACGAGGCGTATTTTTTAAGTACCGTTTTGTCACACCGTAGCTGCAGTGCTACGGTCAGCGTTCCGCGCATGCACACTGGGTACCTGCATCTCTTGCCTATGCACTGAGGCCATTATAGTCTAATTCTTCCTTGTTTATGATGTTCACTGAGTGTTTAAGATGCCTTCGATAATCGTGAGTCCCGCTGACTGTGAAGTACGGGCTGTTATAAGATTTCTTTGTGCTAAAGGCCTAAAACCGATCGATATTCATCATGAGATCTGTGCAGTTTACGGAAAAAACATTATGAGTGATGGAATGGTGAGAAAGTGGGTGAGAGCATTTAAAGATGGCCACACAAATGTGCTTGATGAACAACGGAGTGGGCGTCCTTCAGTCGTTAATGAAAGTTTGGTGCAGAAAGTGGACAATAAGGTGAGAGAAAACAGACGCTTTACGATTTCCTCCTTGTGTGATGACTTTCCTAATGTTTCTTGTAGTGTTTTGTATGGCATTGTGACCGAGCACTTGAATTACCGAAAATGTTAACGGATGTGCACAAAACCAAACGTTTAGGCAGTGCATTGACTTTCCTTGAGCGGTACCACAACGATGGTGATGATTTCTTAAGCCAAATTGTTACAGGCGATGAGACATGGGTGGCCTACGTCACACCTGAATCAAAGCAACAGTCCATAGAATGGCGGCATTCAGATTCACCCAAAAAAGTGAAGTTCAAGCAAACGATTTCTGCCCGGAAAATCATGTGCACAGTTTTTTGGGACAGAAAATGAGTATTGCTTGTGGAATTTCTGCCCCGTAATAAGACAATCAATGCAGCAGCTTATTGTGAGACATTGAACAATCTGCGCCGTTCAATCCAGAACAAAAGATGTGGCAAGTTGAGCAAGGGCATCGTTTTGCTGCATGACATTGCCCGTCCACATGTGGCTAATCAGACCAAAGATCTCATCACATCTTTTCGATGGGAAACTCTAGATCATCCTCCGTACAGCCCTGATCTCGCGCCCAGTGACTACTATCTGTTCCTGCACTTGAAGAAACACCTGGGCGGTCAGCGTCTTCAAGACGATAACGAAGTCAAAACAGTTGTGATGCAGTGGTTAACAAGTCAGGCGGCAGACTTCTATGAGGAGGGTTTTCAAAAACTGGTTCTTCATTATGACAAGTGCCTCAATATTGAAGGGAATTATGTAGAAAAGTAGAGCAAGGTACAGGCTTTCATGTAAAAATAAAATTATTGAGATATATTTGCACGTCTTTTTTTAATTTCAAAACGGTATTTACTTAAAAAACATGACTCGTATCTTCAGAAAATTTGTCTGGTGCCGTTTCAGTCTGTGATTTTGCAAAAATTTTCAGGAACATAAAGTACCAGTAATAGACTTGTGACTTTTATTTCCAACTACCTTTCTTAGTTTGGGGTTTGACAAGCTAAGTGATGATCAAGTTACATTTGCAAAGCTAGAACTGAAAATATCCATGGTTATCCATGGTCATAGTTGAGACAGAATGTTATGGTTAACCCCCCATCAATGTTTACGCCTCACATCTTGCACTGGTACTTTCCTTGACTATCCATACATGAAAACAGTTATTGTTAACATTTCCACTTTTGCCATATCCTCAGTAATTCCACCACCCTCCCAATCATTATCCAAAACTATGATGGCCCCATATTCCTCCAATTTTTTAATGTATACTTGGCTCCGATTCTTTCTTGTGTATGTGTCTTTAGCTTCCTTCTTTGATACCATTAATTCCTTACTAAAGTTCTTTTTCTCTGCTGCCTTATTCTATTATAATCTCTTCTTACCAATTTCCTCAGCCTCATCGACTTGCTATTCTAGTACATAGGATCTATATTTTTTTTATATATTTTGTTTTTGAATAAGAATTTATTCTTTCCGTCTTACAATTCTTTCAAATGTTTCAAAATTGTGACCTCATTCCACAAATTGATCCTTGGTATGAAATATCTTTTCTAATCCGGAACCCATACCGTCTTATAATTATATCTATATATCTGTCTTCTATCTTAGTCTCCAGTTTATTTAACTCTTTTATGTTCATCATGACTGCTTCATGTTTACTTATTCTCTGTAACCTCAAGACCACACATAGTTATCGTCAGTCTTTTTTAAAAAGGCATAAATCTCTTATTTTTCCCCCTTGGGTATAACTCTACAATGTGGGTAAGGTTTTCTCCTGTCACAAAGATGTTTGCAAATGTCTTTTGCCTTGTATTATTAATCCTATTCTCAGTACAAATATAGTCTACTTAATTCCCCCTGCTTTGAACATCCTACTTCTAATCTAAGTATGCAATCAGTTTCCCACCAATGAAGACATCTTGCTAAGTAAATCTTTCAAATTAGTGAAGATCCTTATTTCCTTTGCACTTCTCCAAAACTCTTGTCACCATTAACTATGCCTTCACCGATGAATAATTGAGAACTGTAGTAATCAATATCAACTGGTATGGATACACCTCAAACAACACCTCCACTGTCTCTGTGATAAACTCTTTAAACTCCAGAGAAAACTACAATGACATATATATAATAACACTTTACCACAGTACAGCTATCTGTAGTTTGCAAATCTCCTCTAAGGATAAAACTCTATAAGTTGGGCAATATACTACTCCTTTCAGTCAACTGTATAGACTAATAGTAAATCCATTATTCATGCAGGAGGGCAATGATTATTTTTTATTGTGTCACTGCAGTTGTTCTGACTTTTTTTAGGGTGAGTGATGATGGGTTTTTGTCCCTGCCCTTTCTGTTTTCATACCACGTAAAAGCATTTCAACTGTTGTTACATTTTATGTTAATTTACTCTCCCTCCCTGTAAATTCAATCAGTGTCACTTCAGTCTATTATTCTCTTTCTCAACTGCAGTCATTACTGTAAAAATTGCAGTCAAATTTGGAAGTGACTTTTTTTCAGTAAGCTGGTAAATATCTTGCCTGTAAAATATCAGCAAGAATGGGGTTGAAGAAATGCCACAAGTGAAGATGAACAAACTATGATCATGTATACTGCTGTATTGCCAGTAGTCAATGGTGACAATTTAATTTATTAAAGGCATAGTATTGAACTTTTAAGTGAAAGACACATTCAGTTCTCCTCATTCAGGACCTCCATAAAAAAAATTAAAAAGAGTTTTAGTAAACTCAAGAAAAGCTTAATTCTTATTTTCCTTGCAGTTTGAACAAACCTATCTTCGTGTAATCCAGTGCGTACATCCTTCACAGCAGCATATCCACAAGAAACACGTGCATATTTCTGCAAACTAGCCAGCACAGATCGACCCACTTCCAGATAATAGGGGTCTCCTGTTGCCCTGTATAGAAAATACGTTGATTCCAGGAATTCTGGTCTCAATGGGTGCTGTCCCCAATGAACCTGTAAATTTAAATAAGGATAAATTAAAACAATCAATTTTCAACATTGAAAGCAGGAGGGACACTGATAAAATGACAAAAACAATATACAAAAATTAATTTCCATGAGCATCCAACAGAAAATACTAACAGCGAACATAGAATCATGTCGTGTGTATGAGGCACACGACAAATATAAAGTGAACACAATGGTGAAGACTAGCTCATAAATTTAGAAATAGATACATTCATAATGAAGATTTGTGATTACAACTACTATAAGTTAGTGTTCCCTTTTACAACAACCTGTTGTAATAAGCCGAATGGCACATGAGTTACTTACAGTGGTGGAGAATTGAATATTAATAATAGTAAAAAAAGAAACATCTGCTTCCTCCCAGACACCAGATGCTTATTACAAATTGGCTGGCAGTACCTATACTATGATTAAATCGTGGATTCTAGATCCTGCTGGCAACAATTCCAACTACTTCCAACCCTACTTTTCCCCTTTTTGGCCTACGTAATTAAGCGTTCAATCTGTTCCACTCTAGGTACATTTTTTAAAAGCAAAATGATCGATTAACATGTGTCCAGCTTTCTTTTTTATTCTATAATCTATAAAAATTATTAGACACAAAAATTTATAACAAATATTTGTTTGTAATCAGTTTGATATAAATTTATTATCCACATTACATCATATTTCTTACAAGGCTGATCAAATCATGCATAAGTCAAGGTCTAGGACTATTAAACCATTAAAAATCACTTACATATAAAGTTTAAAGCAGTTTCCTAAAGTATTTACAGACCTGAAAATCAGTTGTAAAGGCCTCTGGAATGAAATTATGCCTCTGCATCACCTGATACAACATTTCATGAGTTTCAACAGCAGGCTTGATATCTCCTTTTAAGACCTACAAACAAAAAATTACAGACTAGCAATATGCAGTTATAAATAAGAAGATGCAAAAGTAATTTAAACATATTTATGAAACCGAGCAAAATAAAGCTACAGCACACACAAAAGGCAGCTTATGTTAGCTTCATGAGTATTTTAACTCTTTCAAAAGTTCACAAGCTGATTTATACAGTACCCCTTGGTATTTAACATGCAGCACACACTAAAGCTCATAACCAGCAATTATACATTCATCTATCAAATTTTTCATATAATCTAAATTAGATAGGTGTTATATCTGAAACTGAAATGTGTGTAGCAAATATGCCTTGAATAATAAATCCCAATTTCTTTCACTTTGCTAAAAATAAAAATTCACAACAGAGATGATAAAGAAGCTGCAGTTAAATATCTTTAATTTCTTATGCCTTATGTTTATGAAGTCAAAAATGGTTATTTTCTTAAAATACCTGTAAACCTGGCCAGAAAGCAAGAAGTGCATCCATAAAATTTCGAGAATTGGTGTGTGGACGGTGCATGTGGACATCCAGTAACATCGGACCTTGGCTTATATACTTCATAACCGCAGAATAATGCTGAAACCAATATAGTTGCAATAAACTCTTTATAAATTTTCATTAAAAATAAGATAATCATAAGGTTGCTAAATAGGTACAATGGGGATGAAAGCATATGCCTTATGTAATGGTTCCAAAAATAACACTACTGTTACACATGATAATAATCAACTGAAAAAGTTCCCAACAATAATTCACATCACTTTAAATCTTTTCTGAGAATTTAGATTCTTTTTAGTAGTCTAACTCAGGGGCTTTGCTACACAATATTTAGTGGCTGAAAATATGATACAACAGAACTGACATATGATGTTAGGGTAGCTTAACTGTCAAAATCCAACCAAAATTTACTCAGCCATTTTTATGTGGTGCCAAAAGAAACAGACACAGAATCCAATAGATTTAAAATACTATAGATTACAATAAAATGCTTTTAATTTACAGCTGTCATCAGAGGTATAAAACTTGACTGGTACATCTGAGCTCATTATTGAACTTTTGTGATTGAGTAATACAGTTGTTAATGTATCAAACATAGCTCAATACAAAGAGTACTGTACCACTCAGACATCATCAATCTATGAGGTGATGGTGAGAGTGGAATGAAGGTGAGATGTAATTGAAAGAAATGACCTTCACTGATGGTTAAACAGGGGGGATGTGTGGTGGCATAAATAAGCTGGTAGGGACATTATCAACAACTGAGTTCAAAGGAGCTAAGTGTCTTCATCCAGGACCACCTTCAGTACCATATAAAATTATATCAGGATTCAAACACAATTAAGAGGTACAATACAGTAGTAGTAAATTTCTGTAGGTGGAGAAAGTGTACCAGAATCCATTAAAGTTGCCACAAAGAAATGTGGGACTACCACCTACATGCAGCGAAGTTAAAAATGTAAATATCTATTATAGTATGTGCTCCAAAATTTTTGTGTCATATACATTTCTTGATTTCTATTAACATTAGCAAGATGAAATTTGGCATTCTCATGTATTCAACATTTTTGTCTTTTTGCAATAGATGTAAACTTCTTCAACAAAATTATGCTATGGAAAACATGCATGTAAGCATTTGCAAAAATGAATTCTTAGGTTATTCAGTATGATAAGCTGAAATTAAGAAGCAAATCTGTTACACCTACAATGAATTTACTACATAAGCAAAAGTAAAAAGGATG
Organism: Vandiemenella viatica; assembly: GCA_031002005.1. Lineage (NCBI taxonomy): Eukaryota > Metazoa > Arthropoda > Insecta > Orthoptera > Morabidae > Vandiemenella > Vandiemenella viatica. Next base: position 275,732,050 of record JARYHS010011408.1, read on the forward strand.
GAGAAGAATTTTCAGTTCTGTAATAATTATCACATTTTATGTTTCACTGTGGTTTGAAGTTTGCAACATGTAAGCATCAAAGTAATTTTATTGAATAATGGTAACTATATACATACATCCAGATGTCCCTAACACAGCAGAGGCATGCAAGTATGTCTATATAATTTTTTTTTATATTTTTCTGTTAAATGTTTTTATTCCGCAAAAAAAAAAGAAAAAAGAAATAATAAATGAAACTTAACAGAATTACAAAGAATAACAGGACATTAACTAGTCATATCTTACTTCATATGGATTGTACAACTTTTGCAAAATTGCAAGTATTCTGTTGCCAGATTGTAATTTCATGTTGTTTTGATCAATGCCAGACCCTATACAGTTAAGTTTTCAATAACGTGATATAATTTAATAAACTAGCTGGTACCCACGACTTCGTTCGTGATTGTAAAGAATTCATATTGACAGCTATAGACATCTAACCACCATAGTGCACGATGGGAGACTCGGTACTATTACCACACATAAATATCAGTCATCTGCGCTATGTAGTTCCGGCAGCAAAGTAAAATTTACGGATACACACAAGTCTTTGGATGAAATACGAAAATATTCATGATCGACCAATTTCAAACACCATATCTCACACAATCCCACAGTTACCGAATTTCGGCCAATGTTGTGATCGATGGGAGACTCTGTGTTACTACTACACACAAACGCCAGTGATCTGCAATTGATAGATTTCACTTAAAAGTGATACACCGTGACACATGCGTCTTTGGCAGAAATATGAAATTGCCACAGGTCGACCATTTTCATCCCCCATATCTTCCACACCCCCATAGCTACAGACATCTAACAACCATAGTGCACGACAACAGACACGATTCTACTACCACACATTAACACCAATGCTCTATGCTATGTAGTCGTGGCAGAAAAGTGAAATCTGCGGAGACACATGCCTTTCGACGAAATACGAAAATATCCTTGGTCGGCCACTTACAAATACCATATCTCCCACACAACCACAGTTTCTGAAATTCGGCCGCTGTTGTGATCGAAAGGTGACTCTGTGTTACTAGCACACACAAACGCCAGAGATCTGTGATCGAGAGTTTTCGCTGAAAAGTGATACACCATGATACTTTTGTCTTTGGCAGAAGTATGAAACTGCCACAGGTCGACCACTTTCAACCCCCATTTCTCCCACACCCCCATAGCTACCGACATGTAACAACCATAGTGCACTACATGAGATACGATTCTACTACCAAACACAAACACCAATGCTCTATGCTATGTAGTTGTGGCAGAAAAGTGACATACGCGGAGACAGTCGAAATACGAAAATATCCTTGGTTGGCCACTTACAACCACCATATCTACCACAGTACCACAGTTTCTGAAATTCGGCCGCTGTTGTGATCGAAAGGTGACCGTGTGCTACTACTACACACAAACGCCAGAGATCTGTGATCTATAGTTTTCGCTGAAAAGTGATACACCATGACACTTTTGTCTTTGGCAGAAGTATGAAATTGCCACAGGTCGACCACTTTCAACCCCCATTTCTCCCACACCCCCATAGCTACCGACATCTAACAACCATAGTGCACTACATGAGATACGATTCTACTACCAAACACAAACACCAATGCTCTATGCTATGCAGTTGTGGCAGAAAAGTGACATATGCGGAGACAGTCAAAATACGAAAGTATCCTTGGTCAGCCACTTACAACCACCATATCTACCACAGTACCACAGTTTCTGAAATTCGGCCGCTGTTGTGATCGAAAGGTGACTCTGTGCTACTACTACACACAAACGCCAGTTATCTGTGATATATAGTTTTCGCTGAAAAGTGATACACCATGACACTTTTGTCTTTGGCAGAAGTATGAAACTGCCACTGGTCGACCACTTTCAACCCCAATTTTTCCCACACCCCCATAGCTACCGACATCTAACAACCATAGTGCACTACATGAGATACGATTCTACTACCAAACACAAATACCAATGCTCTATGCTATGTAGTTGTGGCAGAAAAGTGACATATGCGGAGACAGTCGAAATACGAAAATATCCTTGGTTTGCCACTTACAACCACCATATCTACCACAGTACCACAGTTTCTGTAATTCGGCCGCTGTTGTGATCGAAAGGTGACTCTGTGCTACTACTACACACAAACGCCAGTTATCTGTGATCTATAGTTTTCGCTGAAAAGTGATACACCATGACACTTTTGTCTTTGGCAGAAGTATGAAATTGCCACAGGTCGACCACTTTCAACCCCCATATCTCCCACACCCCCATAGCTACCGACATCTAACAACCATAGTGCACGACAGGAAAGACGATTCTACTACCACACACAAACACCAAAGGTCTATGTTATGTAGTTGTGGCAGGAAAGAGAAGTATACGGAGATACGAATTTTTGATCGAAAAATGAAAACACCCTGCACTGACCAACTTGAATCATTATATCTCCCACATCCCCACATCTATCGGCATTCGGCCAACGTTGTGCATGACAGGAAACTCCATGCTACTTCCACCCACAAACATCAGTGATCTGTGCTAGGTAGTGATGCCTGAAAAGTGAAATATAGGAAAAAACACATCTATTTTTATATATATATAAGATTAGTACATATGGTTGAATCAGGTTTGATTACTGAGAGACCTGTGATTGTTCCTCAAATGTATGAACTATGAATGCTGGAATACACAACATAAAATCAGATTTGGGATCTCAACCACTAGAACATTTAGATTTGCCATAAGTCATATGCTAAAAATTTCAAAAATACAAACCTTATTGAAACGACTGAGGTAACGTTCATCTCCGAGCAAGATGTATGCCTTCAGACAGTATTCATAATATGAATCAATGCCAGCTCCCACTCCAGAATCTCGACGTACCCAATCTCCAGAGTGTATGTTTAAAACTGTACCCATTAAATCGGAGCTTCTATGCCTCATTTTCCACAATTCATCCATTGCTTTGTGAGCCTTTTCCTTAAAAATAAATAAAGAAATGATAAAAAATTGAAGTTTTATGCAATTGTTAAGTTTACTTTAAACACCACAAAGCAATATTTTTGTTTGCTCATTTAAGGTATATATAATCAGTATATATAATCAGCAACACAGAATAATCAAAGCAGGTAGTTAACCTCAAATATTGATTCTCCAGTAAGTCTTGACAAAGCTGCCATTTCTAAAATCATAGTTCCTGCACATGCTGTGCAAGTTTCTCTTGAAGATTCTAATTTTGATGTTTTCATACCATACCGCAGGTTTATCTGAAAAGAGGATTGGGAATTACTCCAAATAATAAAATTAGTGAATGAGGAACAAGTCCAAATTAGTGTAAATTACTAAGAGAAACAACAGCTAATCACCAAATATTTTATAATGTTACTTTTACAATCCATTGAAATACAGGCAATACTAAAACTGCCTATCTTAGCACGTGAAACTGATTGAATTTCATGTAAGAGGTTTCATCAATCGACACAATAGGCTATTTGACTGTATTTAAAATATATTATACATTATTGTTATTTGCATATATTGATGCTTAAGGAACCTATTTTTTATAAGTTTAATAAGATATAATCATTATTATTAATGAAAACGTAAAATAAAATTCAGTATAATTTTAACTGTTCTCACATGACCGAAAACGCTTGGTGATTGGTAGTAGCTTCTATGACGTAATGTGCCGGTAAATTTTGCTGCTACAGGTGTTGTGTTCACTGTCGTCTAAGTTTGTAAGTTACTTTTCTTGTTTACAGCTGTTTATTTCGCGTGATACACTAGTTTTTCTTTCTGAATACGAAATGGAGAAGTATTTTGTGAAAGCTAACAGTGGAAACTTACCAAAAGTAGACGCTATCATTAAGATAGGACTTTTTTTCAAGAAAAATCCAGACTTCTATGCTGCAGAACTCAAAAACGTAAAAACTGCTATCTATGTAAGTATCTCTAGTATTTAAATTCAAAATCAGTGATTAATAGAAATAGTTAATAAGAATAATCTAAACCGCAAATCAAATTAGCTGTGTAGGTTTTTTTCCCCCTAGAATTCAAGCTGCAAATTCTTCAATTGCAGATAATAAATTATGAGTACACAGAAAGATGTCTTCCAACGCAATGGCATTTTTTTCTAAAAAGAGATTTTGTTGTTCTAAGTGTTCAAATGCAATTACTTGTTTCAGTACTAAGTTTCACGCTACTAAATAACGGCATAAATCAGTATTTTCGGCAGTTATATCATTACCGTGGCACCAAAATCTGAAGATGAATTCTTCTAGAACAAATGGAAAATAAAGAATAATTTTTTTTGATATTTCGCTTGGTTTTCGAGATATAACATGTTAAAAATCAGTCAGAGGTATAGTTCCTTCTGCTTTTTGTGTTTTTTCTTCTGGTCCAGGTCGTATTTCAACCTAGTAACAATCACTAGGATGAAAATAAAACACCTAAAGTGCATTTCCACAGCGTAGATATGGTGAAAAAAAAAAAATTCTGGTCCTGACCGGATCTCACCCAAACCTCCTCACTTTTGAGATTAAATATCGCGAGAACTAAGCGAGATATCAAAAATTTAATTCTTTATTTTCCATTTGTCTCGTCGAGTTACATACGAATTCATCATCAAATTTGGCCATAGCGAGATTTTTTTTCTGGTCCAGGCTGTATTTCAACCAAACTATGTCAATTTCGAGAACTAAGTGAGATATCAAAAAAAATTATTGTTTACTTTCAATTTGTCTCATCGAGTTCTATAAGAATCAATCATCATATTGTGGCACCACGGTAATGATAGAATCCCCGTATTTTCTTACATATTCCGATAGTTTACACTGTACACACTGTTTCCGGCATCACTTCATTACATTGTGTTTTTTTTTGTATTGAATTGTAAATAATATTATGAGTGATTATTTTATTAATATGCCATACACAATTGGGTTTAATATCAAATGTTATGCAAGCTATTTATATTTAATGCCTTAAACAAGACATTCCTTCTCCGTCATTTAATCACAGTTTATTGGTTACCTAGCCCCCATGTAGCAGTACAAAATTTCAACTGCCACAAAAAAAGTATGTAGGTAACGAATCATACATCCTAAATCAAATTAATAAAGAATTTTGGGAAATACACTAATGCCAGAAATATTTTATTCCGAAACAATGCCTTTGTACAAGATAATCTAGCAATTGTAAATACTAGCCACTACCGTAGATGAAAAGATATTACAAAAATTACGTTTTGTATCAAAATACTTGGTCCAGGGATCATAGCTATCAATTCACTTTACACTTAAATGATGCAGTTTTCGTGTGATATCACTTCTTGTTTTACTTAATATGAAAAAAAAACTCTTAGAAAATTCTGTATCACTCATTATTAAGTCAATATGTAGGCATGAATAAATAGTACTGCGGGCATAGTAAAGATCAGTCGATAAGAATTTTGAAAACGGAATCCATTACTAATAATCCAATATCGAAATGTACAAAAACTGGCACAAGAACCTAGATTTTTAACACCATGGTAAAAATGTGTAATAGAATAGAATAGAATAGAATATGGATCGTTTACTTACATTAAAATGATCCTAACAGAAGAAGTTGTTTGAATTAATCCCAACATCGTCTGGATTCCTGCGGACGAGCAGCAGCCACTTTTTTCGTAATTTAGCGGCTTTTGGAATACTGACAAATAATTTTTGGGGGGTTTTAATAGTAGTGTTTGTACATTGGGGCACTGCACACCATTTATAAGACATAGTTCTATAAATTTGCATACAAATTCTGCCAACAAATAACAAGTCACTTATCGACAGAGAGATCCCTTACTGGTGTGTGACGTCACGGGCGTCGGTGGCATGCAACAGGTTGCAAAGGAGCGTTTTGGTGGGCTTTTAAAAACTTTAAATTTTAACTTTGAATTTTGCGTAAAAGAAGCACTTTATTCAAAAAATAAAAAGTACCCTATAAATAATGTAAACCAATAAACAATTTAAAACATTTTCCCAAAACAGTCAAATAGCCAATTGCCATTATTGGACAGCACAAGATCCCTGTATGACGCTGAAGAAGGTGATTTTATTTTGCTTGTGGCTTTAAGTCTCAATGACATCGAGGTCATTAGATGTGGGAAAGGATTGGGGGAGGGGGGGGAAAGGAATGGGAAGGAATTTTGAAATGGCCTTTTACGGGCAGCATCCCGGCATTTGCATGGAGCGATTTGGGAAAACTATGGAAAACCCAAATCTGGATGCCCGGACAGGGATTCAAATGCATGTCCTCCCAAATATGAGGCTTAATCACCATGCTTCATGAAGATGATGAAATCTCATCCAAAAGTGACTGTCTGGTATAAAATGATTGTTACAAATGTCATTTGGTGATATATGCAACATAACACCAAGGATGTGGAATGCTACCATGGGGTCAGTGATGGTTATGTTTGGTCCAAGATATTCGCATATAACAACACCAATGACATTACCTTCATTCAGGATGGTACTGGAGCAAAACGGACCTCGCAAATGACGTGCAAGAGGCCCAGACCTGACACCTTGTGATTTTTTTATGTGGCTGGGCAAAAGATGAGATGTATCCCATGAAATCGTGCACGTTGGAAGAATTGGAAGCATGGATCTGATACATTATCATAAATGCCCCACACAACATCCTCCAGAAGACTGGTTTTCATTCCTAGTCATTTGAAGAAATTGGTGGTTGCCACAGGTGTCTATGTTGAATTTTTAAGTCTGCATCCATATTCATACTTAACAATGTACACATAAAGTGAATATGCACATACAGAATTTACACAACATTTTCAATTCCTGTTTACTTCCTGCCCACCTTATATGTGACACATAAGGATTAAAATGTATGCTGACTAATGTGATTTTATGTTTGAATCATTCACACCAATTTTTTAAATGAATGTTCTTTAGACTAAATTAAGGTATGGACTCTTTATCATAGTGTATGCTGATATTCATGACCTTTCCGACTCTACCTCCCTACAACTGCTTTGTGACAATATGGTGGTAAACATCCACTGTATATTTTCCTTTATAGTCATGAGGGAAGAAAAGGGATACGAAACGGGGAGTCAAGTGTAAGTTGCAGATGTGGTCAGATGGAATCATGGAAATGGCATCACTTCAAGAAACCAGAAGAGAAGATGTGTTAATTAACCTCTATGTAAAGTAATGGGTCTAAGTTTTAAAGTGCTGATAAAATCATTCTGGAGAATTAATATGCTATTAAGAAATTATTTAAAGAGAATGAGGTTAACAAGATATACAGGGTCCGGCAATAAAACCTCCCTCATTTTAATATGTTGTCACATAAAAACTAAATATGATAGAGAATAATTACTTTTATTTATGAAAAATACATACTTTGCCATTTTTAATTATTTGGTTTTTAAAATTATATCTGCTAAATGACGTCCTAAATTGTTGATACATTGACAAAGTCTATCCCGAAAGTTCTCCATACATTTTCATGTCATTTGTCTTGGAATGGCTGCCAATTCTTGGGTAATGGCCTCTTTAAGTGCTTGCAGTGTTGTACACTAGAGACTTCAAGTGTCCTTAAAGATTGGTGAATGTTGCATAGACACTCTCACACGCGCCAAATTTTCGGGCGTTGATGCTGTCCGATGACTGCCTGTAGGATTTCTTTTTAGTGCTGAACCTGTCTTTCTAATGTTTGACACCCACAGTTGAATAGTTTTTCTATCCGGGACACGATCATGTAGGCCAAGTTCGGATCGTCTCCGAAAATCTCAAGAACAACTGCTACGAATAAATTCGTCCACAACAAGCGCACGATTCTCACCAAGCCACGCCATGGCGCACACTGAAAATGGCAGGTACACCTCTTTAAAACAAAACTCACTCCACATCAGTATCCTCACTACAACCCGCACACCGGCTACGTGAAATGCGGGAGGTTTTATTGACAGACCCTATAAAAGATTAATTAATTGTGTGAGCAGCTTGGCTTCTAAATGACTGCTTGTGTATGAAGTTCTTGGTGAACTTAAGGGGATTTCAACAAATGCAGGATGATGCATCTCGGAAGTCTCAGTGCAAATTCACAGTAAAATTATAAAAGGTAGTTTGTAACATGTGAAAAATTACAGCAACTATATATGTTATTAATACACATTTTTTTCTTCAGAATAATCAGTTAAGAAATCCTAAATATTTTCAGAATTATTTTTCCAATTGAAAGCTGGATGGCAACCAGTTCAGAACATTTCATTTTTCAAAAGTGTGTGTTATGGAGGCAACTTAAAGGCATTTCAAAATTAACATTAATTAAATCAATAAGTCACAAAAAAAGTGCAAATTACAGATTACATGATAATCACCCTTACAAGATGCCATGTCCTTGATGGCGTAGTGCAAAGATTTGGATATTCATTATCCTTATTGTAGCTACTATGAAACTCAAGTTGATGAGCAGTTCAAAGATTGTAAAATTCCATTTGTCATTATATTCTGGATATCATTGTGGAAGAACTAATATTTAGTGCAACACTAATGGTTGTGAAGCACATTTTCAATTTCCAAGTTGTAAGGTAACTACACTGCAGAGGCAGTTAAGACGCTGAAAGTTGTCAGTGGGTTTTTTCCTTTTGGCTCGTAGATGCCAAGGTCATTAGAGGTGGAAATGGACTGGGTGCAAGGAAAGGTAGGGAATTCAGTCATGGTATTTTGAAGGAAGCATTCCGGCATTAACCTGGATTGATCCATCGAAAAACGAATTCTGAATGGCCAGACTGGGATTATGCTTACCCACCACATTCAATGCTCTCAGTGGTTCACATTAGTGGATTTGAAATATGGTCCTCACTAATACAAATCCTGCACCTTAGAAACAACCTCAAACTGACTCACTTATTCCTTAATCGGTATGGCTAGGGAATTTCATAGTGCATCGTGTATCTCAGCTTCTGACTTGGTAATCAAGAAACCAGAAAATATAGAAGTGTCATTCTGACCTAGCAGGTACTTTGCTTACTGGTCCCACTATGTGGAATTGAGACAAAATGTGCTATCCTTGGAAACAACCATCTGGTACATGCTGAATGCCTGAGGGCTATATAAAACAGTACGACATGAGTTCTTTACACTGAAGTGCACGTTGTGTTAAGTGAAATTTACATAGTGGCAACATTAGACATAAATGGCAAAAACAATTAGTTTTGGTTAAACCGTAACTGTCTCATAAAAAGAAGACTAATTATTTTAAAATGCAGGTCTAGGTAACAATTCTATTTAGATACAGTGTGTCTATCATCTACACTTCCAAATACATTTATCACATTGCAATGAGGACATAATACAGCTGCTGTGTAAGCACCCACTGAGTTTACATAAAAAGTGTGCAGTTTTTAATATACATAATATCAATAAACTAGTGTCCTAATCCAGTAATCACTAGCAGTCAATATGAAAAATATGGCGGGGTTACCTTAAGCCACCAGAGTAGGGCAGTGAGCATTTATAGCAAAACATTAAAAAAAAATAAATCAAAAGATATGACAGCTCTGTAGTAATGGAGCAATCATTGCTGTGTGGGTAAAAACTGAATATATTACATTTGGAAGTAATTAAATTAAAGAGAACAGCTACCACTTGTGTTAGCATAATACATGATAGCTTGAAATAGACATGTGACAGGAAAAAATTAAAAATTGCTGTATGCCTAGATAAATAAAGTTATTGTTTATTAACCGAATGCACTGTTATTCAAATATTACATGGAACAAAATTTTTGTTGAAAGAATTAAGCCTTGAATAAATATCAGAAAAACTATAAACAAAATCATCTGTAACATCCTCAAAGTAGTAGTATGACACAAAACTTACTCTCGCATGTGGTATGCCAGTAGTTGTGTTGAAAGCAGGCAACAAACGGTATCCCAAATCTCGAGCTAATGTTAACATTTCACCACGGTACCATCCCAGTATACCAAGTTTCTGGTTTAAGTATTCCGCCAGAATATGTGCCGAGAGAAGTCCCCTGAAATTTTAATAGTTATTTTATTTTGCATACAAGCAGCAGGAATTGCAGTAGAAAATTGGTTTAAAAACTCTTTTCATTTGTACAGTTGCGTTATTCCTGCATCCATCAGGAATAACCTGGAAACAGTTATAAGAGTAAAACTACAATAAAATGCTGGGTTACTGGAGACTGCGATTATGCAGGAAATTGGCATCATAATACTGCAAAAGTCAAATGCAGGAAACTGCTCAAAATACTTTCTGAAGTATATTTAATGGTGTCATGCTGGTCCAGGGTGTCTTACAACCTATTATCTGCTTGAAAATAATACATCTTGCAACTGACTACAGAAGTATTATGATGTCATTAGTGGATGTTGTTGAAACGGAATTGTGATCTTCAGTAGACCCAAAATGCCAAACAAATGAATAAATCAATACAACAGCAACCATATTCAATGATGCTGATTAGTAAATTAAAATAAACAATGAAAGCAGCAAATGCTCAACACAGCTGAGGTAACATCCTGCAGTTATAATAAACAGTAACTTGTAGTTTATTGATTTGTACTTATCTATATATTAATACGCTAAGCGAATACTTAAGATACATTTTTAAGAATATTGCGCGCACGGAGAAGTGTAAGATTTGGAATAGTTAAAGTTTATTTGGAGAAGATTTGCAGGAAGCTAAAATCTATATATAATATACATTAAATTAAATAAAATAAAACACTCGCTCGCCTACGTAGTTCGCTCATATGCCGCCAGTTCTCGGCATTGCATCACCTGTCGGCTGGTAGATAGCGCAGCTAGCGGCCAGAATATTGGGCAAATGTAGGAACTTAAAGAAATACAGGAAGCTAAAATTTTTAGCTGATAGATGGTGTACTTTGTTGTCTTTGGTGAAACAAAACATTCGTGATTAATCTCTGAACTTATATAGAAGCAAGAAGCAACATTTAAATGGCTGATAGATAGTGCAGCTAGCAGCCAGGATATTGGGCAAATGGAGGAACTTAAAGAAATACAGAGAGCTAAAATTATATATAATATATTTTACCAACCTATATATTAATATGCTAAGCGAAAATTTCGGATCCATTTTTAAGAATAAGTGCCATGCACAAACAGAGGAACTTAAAGAAATGCATCAAGCACTGAAAAGTGTAAGATTTGGCATAGATAATGTTTATATGGAGAAGAAGTGCAGAAAAGCTAAAATCTGTGTATAATATGTGTTACAGATACATCAAATTAAATAAAAAATTTGTTGTTTTCATTTTTTTAGTGGTAAGCGAATCTGCTGATGTCTGTGATCTTAGTCAGCAATAAAGAAAAAAATATAATAAGCATAGTTAATACATGTTACAAATAGATTATTCAAATAAAAAATTAATTTGTGAATGTGTGTGTGTGTGTGTGTGTGTGTGTGTGTGTGTGTGTGTGTGTGAGAGAGAGAGAGAGAAATAGGATTGGAGCCAACGTTCTTACGTGAATTCCCTGCATTGAGACACTCTGTGGTCTTTGATAAAACGAAAGACTCTGATAAAGTAGAGATTAATCTTTGAAGTTATAAAAGGAATACTTCAAAAAGTAATGTAGCGATTCTGCCAGATACTATATGGTCATTTGATTATTTAAAATGTTAAACTTTGGTTAAGTGTCTTTTGATTTTTTAATTTCAGCAATTTCATTAGAGAGAGAGAGAGAGAGAGAGAGACAAGAAATACTTATTTGCATGAAATTCAAAATGATAATAGACCAAATTTAAATAGCGAACACATAAAAAGACAAAATTATTTTGATAGATACATTTAAATGAGCACTGAATGTCATTCCACGAAATTTTTACAGTTGCGAATTTACAATGCAGGTTTCGCAATGAAAAACATTTCGATTCAGAAGTTACTTCAGGTGAAAGGACTGCATTTACTTCATGTTTCAAAAAGCTAAAGCAGTTTTCCGGCCTTAAGTCAAAATGAATATTTTAAATTCAAATGAACCATCGATAAATACATTTCATCATTTACTATGGTTAGATTAGAAGCTCAAATGTAGCATATAGTCACGCGCAGAGTGTATCGTTTTAAATGCAGAGAATTAAGCCATAGAACTCATGCTAATAATGTATTGGTACACGCTTGCAGCTAATGACGTCAGGGTATACAGTATATAATATATCTATGCTCGCACCAAACGCAATAGAACAAATTCAAATAATGATTATTACTCTTTCATGAAAGAAACTAAACAACTTAATGAATTATGGTTGAATTTCGACCGCTGGGCGACCACTAGTTTAAATAAATACACTAGACAAATATGTTAATAATCTCTGTCTTCAGTATGTTAAGACACCAATAAACACTGTATTCTTAAACAAATAAATTCCATGAAAAACAGTCAGTGTTTACACTTTACCTGTGCCACCCTTAAAACTCAAACCACTTCTCTACAAGAAGGGCTCATATAAAACTCTTTCCATTTGAAACCTCATAACCTTCATCAGCAACTGCAATTTGACAGCTGCCAAACATTCCATACCAAATATTGCTCCTCCCACAGCACGGCAATCCAAAAAAATCATTTGTCCTGAATAAAACACTAGCCACAACCTAGAATATTCCCTCCAATATCACTAAAGTAGTCTAGAAACATTTCTTCCATTGTGCAACCCACTCCATATAGCAAAAATCTTTCCCAGCATCACATAACATCCATTACTCACTTCTCTCCTGGTTTTGAATCATAATGCCTGTACCAATTCTTCCATTATAAACCCTATGTTTAAGAAAGAATATTTTGAGGCAGGTTTTTTTTTTTTTTTTTACATATAACTCTTGCTCAAGGCAATTACAACAATCTTCATAACTGCTTCATGGTTAGAATTCTCATTTCTATTCAGGGCTCAAACCAGTATCTAAAATCCTCACAACAGCATTGTCTTACCAGGATATCTGCACTCAATCCCTCTGCTTTACCAATCCAATTTTAATCTGTTTTTCAGTTTTTACTTTTAGTTAATTATTTGTAAGTGAATTTATCATTTTCTCCACACTTATGTCACTAGCCCAATGTCTAATAAAGAAAAAAAAATATTTTTAGTCCCTGGTGACATTTGCTTCTTTAAGAATTAGGGTGCAAATGACTTCCCAGAAACTGAGCAATGTTAATACCTACACAAATATTGTAAATCCAAACATGGAAAACACATCCACTGATGAATGTCAACTAAATGAAACAAGCAGTATATAAAATAAGTATTGCAAACAAACATATCGAGGAATGTTGTATGGATTTTTTGTATAATGGATTAAACATTTTGGTCTTGAATTCCATTCATGCACTGGATAAAAAATTAAAAAATGATTTGCTTGATTAAGCTGAAGTTTACATTGAGAATTTCAAATTGAAGACTGAAACCCTTAGTGCTAAATGAGAACTATTAAGTTTTATATGAGTTGAGGCAAGGAGGTATGACTAAAATCACATCTGCCTTAAGAGAGAGATTGATTTTCTGTGACAAAATTATTCCAATGGACACTAACAAATGAATTAAAAATTAAGGGTACCAAATATTTTACAAGACCTATGGATGAGAAACAATTACACATTATATTTAGTTTATGTGAATACCATACAAAGAAAATTCATTATGGGGTAAGCATTGACTAGCCCATAGAAAGATGACATAATGCTATATAAAAGGATCAAAACGATAGAGGACTGTAAACAGTTGCAGGGTGAACTGGACAGGATATCTAGTTGGGTTGGTAAACATGGGATGAAGATAAATGCAAAGAAGAGTCAGCTCATTAGATACACAAATAAAAAACAAATTTTAATTATAAATATAAGGTGGGGAAAGAATTGCTTGCTGAAGATTTGAAATGTAAATATCTTGGCATTACTTTTGATAACAAGCTTAACTGGGTAGGACAAATTGGACAGATGGTAGGAAAAGGTTTCAAAATTCTGCACTTGTTGGAGAGAATGATGAGGGGATGTACGAGAGAAGTAAAGGAATTGGGTTACAAAACTCTGGTCAGAGAATTGCTCGAATATGGTAGTGTAGCATGGCATCCACATTTTTCGTATCAAATACAGCAGTTGGAGAGGGTGCAAAAAAGGGCTGCTACATTTGTTTCTGGAAATTATCGTAGAATGCAATCAGTAACAGAAGCAGAAATGGGATTCACTGCAAGACAGGAGAAGGATTAAGAGGGTCATGGGAGTGTACAAGGCGTATAATGGTGATGAGGCATGGAAAAATATTGGTGTAGGTATGAAAAGTAGTGCATGGAAGGAAAAAGATGACCATGACCACAAGCTGGCACTCGATTTCAGGACCAAGGGTGTGGGAAGATTCTCTTTTTTAGGTAAGGGTATTAGGTATTGGAATAAGTTACCAAGGGAAATGATGAATAATTTACCGAAAACGTTGAAAGAATTTAAAGTTAAAATTTGTAGAGGGCAAATGTAGGTGGGGCACGAAAGGGGGAAGATGGGTGTGTAGGGAAATTGACACTGGAACCTGTGCTCCATTGCAATTAAATTAAAGATGTCATATGACACTGGACATATGAAAGAGAGGAAGATTTCAACAAACTAACAGAGGAACTCTGTAGATGGGTTTTCTTCATTTCAAGAGTTGACTCATTTCTGTCTGTACCATATAATAATCATTCACATAGTTAAAGAATCAATGAAAATATTGTACCTTTCAGTTCTCCGGGTGTCACCACAATCTTGTTTTCAACTTTTTACTTTTGCTATCCTCTCACCAATTCATGTTGCTTTTTTCCATAGCTTCCAAATCCATTATCACCACTACCTACTGGCTAATCATATTTTTGTTATATCAATCTCCTGTCTTTTATGTTCTATATTTACACCATTTAAGAGGGAGGATGAAATATATATATATATATATATATATAGAACGAACACCTCAGAATTCTTCCACTCTGTAGTACACAGAATTTGTAAAAACAGGTAATATGCACTAACTACAATGACATTTTCAAGCCTAAACTTTGTGGAATCTTCACTAAGCCATACAACAATCCAACTCATACACAAACTGGTTTTTCTCCATTATCCAATTTTGTACTAGCATCCTTCTGAAACATTTGTCTACTGGCATTATGATTACAGAAAGAGTACTTATAACCAAAAAATTCAACATGCAGAAGTAGTTAATACTATATACCAGTGTATTTCAAGCTTTATGAATAAACAAACACCTTTACAAGTAAAAAAAAATTGACTGCCCCCACCCAGGTCTGCAATAAAACTTTGACGACCCTCTCCCCCTTCCCAGTTAATAATAAAACTGTCAGGGATTTAAAAAATAAAGCACTTAATTTTCTTTTAACTGAGAATATACCTACTGATCGAGAATTCAAGTGCTGTGCAAGGTAGTCATGGAGCAGTGGTGGTACGGGAGACGAGAAGGCGGCTTAGGAACAATTTGTTTTCATTCAGTACAGTCAGTTATCCAAATACACCAGCAAGTATGGAAGATGGATATTAAACACTTTTTTTTTTTTTGATATGTCACTTCAACTAGCTGATTTGACGATGAAAGAATTAAGCTGCTGATGGCATGCTTAACATGGAATTTAATTCCAAATGGTTGACATCTTTTGAATGAAGAAAAAAAAAAAAGATTATTCAGAGCTGACAAGGGAAGCTTTAAAATTATTAGTGTTATTCGCCATTTCATACCTATGTGAACTAATGACCTCTTCAATGGTTAACATAAAAATAAAAGAAATAGACTCCAATTAGAAAATGTTTGGATATTTGCATCTCAAAAATACTACCACAATTCAACAATTTAATAAAACTTAAATAGGCACAGCCTTCTCAATGAAAATGTTGTATTTTTAACCTACAAAACTTGCTTTTTACATTTACTTGGCTTACAATGCAATCACAGTAAATTTCCTTGCGATTAGAAGTAAAAACAAAAAAAAAAAATAAAAAAAAAATGTCATAATACTTTGAAAGAATGTCTGACGCTTGTGAAGTATTCTACCTTACTGCAGAGAAGCTAGTACTGCCTGAGCAGATAGTAAATATAATACTGAAGCTGATAAAAGTGACAGCACTAATAGGCAATCTACAGTCAGTCATCCTAATGAAGAATTAACTGTTGGCAATGTAGAGCTCCGAGATGTGAGAAGGGACATCAACATTACTGAAATCATAGATTTTTTTTTTATCTGCTTAACGTCTCTCTAACAGCGAGGTCTTTAGAGACAGGAAAGGATGGGGGGCAAGGAATAGGAAGGAATTTGGCCATGGCCTTTTGAAGGAAGCATCCCGGCATTTGCCTGGAGTGATTTGGGAAACCATGGAATGAAATCATAGAGATTTATTTTTCAAGTTATAATGTTAGCTGGGAAAAGGGGAGGTATTAATAAATTCTCAGCAGAAACAAATCGAGAAAGATCGCTCTGAATGTTATGGCTGATATATGTGGTATATGTGTACATACTGTGTGTTCAGTATTGTAACAGGGAAGCAGAAACTTCAGTTAGTCAAGCTTGAGGTGATAAAATATTTTGGTCCATGGAGTAGCAGAGTCAGATGATAGGTAAGACAGAAAATACTACCATGTACCTCTCAACATGCAAGATTTTGATAAATTAATTACAGAAAAGTAAGGCATATTGTGAAATACATGGAAGTTGGTTTAAAATAAGGAATATAATTTTGTATTATTTTTAGAAAAATTGGTAAATAAATAAAATGTAACATTATTTGATCGAATTTTTTTCATACCAGAGTGAATAAAATGGCCCAGACAATAAACTGTAAAGACTTTGAAGCAGAATTTATTCAAGAAAATTTGAGATTGGCTAGTTTTGGTAACGTAAAGTAAGGGATGCTAGTGACTTGAAGTGAGTTGATAAGCTAGGCAGTATCCATATTGTCTTCCTTAGTTCCAAGCTGGAATTCTTAGAGAACGGGTGTGCATGCAAAGTGTGATGAGAAGAGAGTGTGGATAGCAGCCTCTCTTAACTGTTGTTTGCAGGACACATTAATCCTAAATTAATGTCTGGTTAAAATGTAAAGATTTGACCAATACTAGGTAGAACGATTGTGATTGTTGTGAATAATGGGGATTAAGTGAATTAACTATTTAAAAACTTAACCTTGCAGTTTTCAATGGGATTGAAGTCCATTGCTAATGACAATGCTGAGATGTGATTGGTACTGGACATTGTGATAGTAACTGCATTAAACAACTGCTTTCTAAATTCACTGAACTTTGTTATTTTTCATGAAGAAACCTATATCATTTGTGAATATAAACACCTTTCCCCTGCGTAATGGATGGCGGCCATGTAATGATCCACATAACTCTTTGTGGATCTGTTAATGAAAATAAGATTAATAAACTAACAATTACATGTAAATAAGTATCCGGTATCAGGGCTATCACAATCAACATGGTCAAGAATACAGAACCAACCAACTATCTTACTAATATATGATCTGGTGATAGTTTGCAGTGTATGATTGGTAGTAAATCAGAAAAAATAACATTATTAGCACTACAACCAAAATAATTGCAACAGTATCAGATAAATCAAATTAATATGGGGGAAATTTTTCATAAAGAAATAATAATAACAATTTTTTTAAATTGCCAATATACTTGTGATTAAAAGTTTCTGTCAAAGTCAGGACTTAGTGGTCATTCAAATAAAGTATATTATAAAACAGAGTATATTAAAAATAAAAGACATTTAACTACTATACATAACTCATCAAGTTTGCTTGATGCTTTAATACATAAATAATATTTTATTTAATATGTGAGTGGAGACTTTCCCGGCGTATTGATGCAATGAATTGTTCACAGGAGTTCAGCTGGATAGTGTCGAAACGTCGTCGTTTCAACACTATTCGGCTGAACTCCTGTGAACAATTCATTACAATATTTTATTTTACTTTTAAATTCATTCCAAGTCAAAGATTTAAGTAAAAAAGGCAGGAACGTATTGAATATAACTTCCAGCATATCTACTAGTTTGCAAAAAGAATGGAAGTATTGGAGTACTCAAGCCATTGTGCAATGAGCAGAGTTTTATGATGTACAGGGTTTATTCTTGTACCAAGTAGGTTGATTAACAGTGTGGTCAAAAATGCGCAGAATTTTTTTTTAAATAGCAGGAGTGTTGATCAGAATACAGAATCCCAGAATATAAAGGACAAAATTATTTTGTACTGCAGTGGAAGGTTACTAAGAAACTAGAGGTAGGTGACACTAGTAGACAATAACGCAACCACATAAATAAAAGCAATGTGCCTCTGGACATTGTTTTTAATGGTCTTTAATGTAAGACTTCCATATTATAGATAGAGTTGAAACTGGTACAGAGCTACTTCTCACATATGCTGATCATGTGGCAGTATACATACCACAGCAAATGGTTGTACAGAAAATGATGCTCTGGAACTATTAATGATTTTGGAACTTTCGTTCCAGTCTTTGCTATATTGACACAAGATGGCTGTACTTTGCTTATAATGGTTTATGTTTCACTAAGATTTTATAAAACCAGTCTCATAAAGAAGGTAAACCACTCATTTTTTATGTCAATGCAAGGAATTTTAATTACGTTACTCTCAGCAATGGGTACCAATTGAACAGTTTCAAAACTCAAAGTGAGATATACTATCAAAACACTGAATTTCTTTTCCAAATATGGAAGAATCCAAGTTGCTAATAGTGCTTTGCAGTTGTTAAGGATAAATATTGTAAAGCTCTGGAACACTCCAGCTGCTGTGTACATTTTGATTTAAATAGTGGAGTTACGATATATCAACATGAAATCCTTGTGTTATTCAAAATACTGTGTTACAGAAGTATGAAGATAATGAATGACCATAACACTTACCCAAGTACCCGTATGTTTGTTTCAAAAACAGAAACAATAACATCATTATCAAATGAAACATCCCTTGCAACAAGTTTCACAGCGTTCTCAAATTCATCTAAATCACCAATAACCTAAAACAAGAGACTCTGTTAACAATTGCTAAAACAGGCAAGTATAATAAGTGTTGAACTGATGTATAGATGATACAGAAAAATACTTACAACCAATGTGTCCAATGAGTCTATCAAAGTAAGTGAAAAACTGAAACACAAACGACAATTTTAGCATACAATTATTAAAACAATATAATACTGGAAACAGATTCTTTAAAGAATATGAAAGCCAATTTTGTTTTAGATTACCACAGATGTCAACATACCAAAAATACACAATATTTAAAATTATGTGTACTCAACGAAAATAATATTTGTTTGTGAAAAATTAAACATCTGTAGATTACACTGGTCAAAGCCTTTTTGTTACAAAGAAAATGAATGGTGCCAAGTCATGGGTGCTGAATTCGAAAATGAAATCAGTTTTTGCCTATTGGGCTCAGATTTTTGTAACACACTATCCTCTGTCTATTGATATCGGTATAAGTCCTTGAAAACACTCCATACTGGTTATTCTACTGTGGTTTAATTTAATTATTCTGCTGATGTAAACTAAATTTGCCTGGACAGAAGAATGTCGTGAACACTCCTCTTGTTGACCCCAAAAATGTGTATCTACCTCCACTGCATGTTGAATTGGGTCTAGTCAAAAACTTTGTGAAAGCCATGGATAAAACATCACAAGGATTCATGTACTTGCGAGAGAAGTCCCCCAAAGATCAGTGAAGCAAAAATAAAGGAAGGAATACTAATAGGACCACAAATTAGAGAACTAATTGATGATGTTGAGATCATACCATCGTATGGGGTGCAACATGTCACTCAAACTGCATTTCTTGAGCGATCATTTGGACTTCTTCCCGGATAACTTAGTTAGTGACGAACATGGCGAACGATTTCACCAGGTCATTTCTCAAATGGAAAAGCGTTATCAAGGCATTTGGAGTGTGGCAATGTTGTCAGACTACTGCTGGACTTTACAAAGAGATGTTCCCAAGGTAAAATATCACAGAAAATCTCAAAGGAAACATTTTTAGATATGTTTCTGATTTTCCTTTACTCTTATATTTCTCACTTCTCTGATTCTTTTGTGTATTGACATATATATTTTAATGTTTACATTTGGAAATGTAGTTGTGAGTGTGTCTTACTGGCAGATCCATATGATATGATATAATATATAGGCTAATGTGAGCGTATATAAAAATCATTATCAAATGAAAACTGAGGCCGATACAGTAATTCTGAAATTAGATCTGGTTTTAGGAGTGCTTTATCTTCCAGAAACGGTTAATTTTGTTCTTATAACAGATAAATTTTTTTCTTTTTTTTTGTGGACCAGTGTTATCTAAGTGTTTATTATCAGATTGTTGTTGTTGTTGTTGTTGTTGTTGTTTTAGGGCGCGTCGACAGCGGGGTCATTAGCGCCCTAACAATTACCAGCTAAAACTGTGGCTTAAGAAAGTTCTAAAATACTGTCTGCATGGTCGACTGTAAAGGGGTCGGCCATACAGACAGCAAATAAAATAGATCATAAAATTAGGCGTGGCTTTAAAGAAGCCACTGGTACTTTAAACCTGACAAAAACTGGATGGCTGTAAAGGGGCCAAGAAATTTTTAAAAGAGAATTAAAAACATTACAAGTCTCGCTAGCTGTATAGTGGCCAGCGAGACATGAATCATAACAATATAAAAAATAATAACAATGCTCATGAATGGGTGGCTGTAAAAAGGCCACCCATCCAGTTTATAACTAGGCCGATCTGCCTAAAATTTTAGGCGCTAGACCGGCCAACACACAAAATTTTAAAACATTCGCCACATTGCTGGTCTCATTGTTTAAAATGAGGGACAGATCGTTGGCCAATCCAACGTCTGCCCTCAAGTCTAAAAGTAATACACAGTCAATTAAAATGTGGCGCACCGTCAAAGGTACGCCACAAGCATCGCATTCCGGAGGGTCCTCTCGGCGCAGAAGAAAGCTATGAGTCAGAGGACAGTGCCCAATACGGAGGCGAGTTAGGAGGACCTCATCCCTCCTCGCCCGCTGGAAGGAGCTGCTCCACGGCTGAACGGTGGGTTTGATCAGCCGGAGCTTATTATGCTCTACTTCCAGCCACTGCCTCTGCCATGCTTCAAAAACAATTCTCTTCGCTACCGAGGCAAGGTCAGACTTTGGGACCGGATCAAAGTTGGTTTCGACCTTGTTGCAGGCTAACTTGGCAGCTACATCGGCTGCCTCGTTCCCCCTGATTCCCACATGACCGGGTACCCAGCAGAATAAAACCTCCTTTCCACATGATTGTAGGGAAAGAAGGGCGTCCTGGATGTCCTGGACTCGACGGTCTGCTGGGTACATGGCTGTTAACGCCTGAATACAGCTGAGGGAATCACAGCATATGATATACTTCATGTCGCGGCATACCTTCATATGCTGGAGCGACTTCAGCATGGCGTAGCACTCCGCAGTGTAAACGCTGCACCTGCTATCCAGCTTGTATGTATGAGTCGCTCGAGGGAACACAACGGAGCAACCCACTCCGTTAGCCTGCTTAGACCCATCCGTATACACCGGGGTAAAATCACGATGGTGATTCAAAACATCCTTAAAAACACTTCGAAATACCCTGTCAGCGGTAAACAGTTTGTTGTACCGCGACAGGTCTAAAATCGTTCTGGGCCTCTTTAAAAGCCAGGGAGGAGATTTACTCCATCCCTGGTGATAAAAAGCGGGCAGTTGACATCCGTATTCTTCTAAAATGGCCTTTGTACGGTGGCTGAAAGGCTTGGTCGCTCTACAGCGATTAGCATAAAGCCGTTCGTTGCTCGGTTTCAGTACTACGTCGTGCACGGGACTGCCAGGAGTTGTGGCAATATGTACATAGTGTCGCACCATGAGGAGTTGCCGCCGGATAGAAAGCGGCGGCTCGCCAGACTCAGCACAGATGCTGGGTATGGGGCTGGTGCGGTAAGCACCCGTGGCGAGCCGAATTCCTGCATGGTGGACACTATCCAGTATCCGTAGATAACTGTCCCGTGCCGATCCGTAAACGATGCAACCGTACTCCAGACGCGACCGTACAAAGGCTCTGTAAAACTGCAGCAGGCATGAGCGGTCAGCGCCCCACGACCTGCCACATACACATTTTAAAATATTTAAGGCTTTTGAGGCTCTGGCTTTCACATCTTTGAGATGTGGTAGCCAGTTGAGCCTTGTGTCAAAATGAGGCCCAGAAAACGAACAGTATCAGTAAAACGTAAAACAGTGTTCCTCAAGGTAAGGTGGGGCTGCGGTAAAAGAGTTCTACGACGAGTAAAAAGTACACACCGGGTTTTCTCAGCAGAGAAACGAAAACCGGTGTGCACTGACCATTCGTCCAGCCTGTTCAACGTGAGCTGCAACTGCCGCTCAGCGCTTCTCAGGCTGGACGATGCGATAAAAATTAAAAAATCATCTACGTACAAGGAGTACCGGATGGGACTCCTTATTACGTATGATATGCAGTTTATCGCAATAGCGAAAAGGGTCACGCTTAAAACTGATCCCTGAGGAACACCATTTTCTTGGATAAAAAGATCTGACACTTCACTACCGACTCGGTACCGGAAGCAACGTCCTGATAAAAATGATTTTAAAAAACGGGGCAGGTTTCCCCTAAAACCCCAGTCATGTAATTGTTGTAAAATAACATGCCGCCAGGTAGTATCGTAGGCCTTCTCAATATCGAAAAATATCCCCACCAGATGTTGGCTGCGGATAAACGCATCCTGTATCGCCGCTTCCAGCAGGATCAGGTTGTCCAGGGTGGAACGGGACTTCCTGAACCCACACTGAAAGCGGCTCAGCAGATTCCGGGATTCAAGACACCAGACGAGGCGGCGATTGACCATCCTCTCTAGTGTCTTCCCCACGCAGCTTGTCAAGGCAATACTACGATAACTACCTGGCAACAATTTGTCTTTACCAGGTTTTAAAATAGGGATGAGCGTTGCTTCTTTCCACGAGTCGGGGAAGTGTCCACCGGTCCAAATATCATTAAAAATATCCAGAAGGTACTCTTTAGCATCTTTACTAAGATGCCTCAGCATCTGGTACTGGATCTGATCCGGCCCTGGAGCAGTGTCGTTTGCGCTGTTTAGCGCTGACTCCAGCTCCCAGGATGTAAATGGGCAGTTGTAGGCCTCTGTATTCGACGAATCGAAGCACAGCGGGCGCCTCTCGGCAGCGACTCTTCGCCGCTGAAACCGAGGGTCAAAGTTGGCGGACGATGTGACGGCGGAGAAGTTCTCCGCCATCAGCTGCGCTATGCTTCGTTCGTCGGTAATTACACGTCCGTGATCCAGTAATCCAGATACTGGTGGGCGGGAGTACCTTCCGGATATACGGCGGATAGACTCCCATACTTTTGACGAAGGTGTGGAACGATTAATACTGCTCACAAAGTTCTGCCATGACCTTTGTTTGCTCTCCTTAATCACCCGGCGCGCCTTAGCTCTTGCTATACGGAACGCTGCTAGGTTGTCAGATGTTGGGTGCAACCTAAAATGCCGCAGCGCCCGTCTACGACCCTGAATAGCGTAGCGACATTCGTCGCTCCACCAGGGGACGGGCGTCCTTCGCAGCGTTCCGGAGCTTTTGGGCATAGAAACGTCAGCAGCCTGGTGAATCACTTCTGCTAAGTGACTCACCTTCTCCTCTATGTTGTCACGTGGTTCCAGGACAACAGAACGGCAGAAAAGCTGCCAGTCTGCTTTACTGACGTTCCATTTGCGCCGGGCGCTCGCATCCTCTAATCTCGGGACCTAAGTGCATCCATATGGGGAAGTGGTCGCTTCCGTGAAGGTCGCGGTCCACTTCCCACTGCACGGAGTCCGCAATTGAAGGAGAACACAAAGAAAGGTCGATGGCAGAGGACGTACCGGTAGCAGCGGTGAAATGAGTCATTTGCCCTGTATTTAGGATACAAATTTCCTCCTGCTCTATCAATCTACCAACCACTCGGCCCCTGGGGCAATCGGTGGTGGAACCCCACACCGCACTGTGGGCGTTGAAATCTCCCAATAGGAGAAAGGGCCGAGTGAGTTGTCGTGTAATGCCAACCAGGTCGTCGTAGTCGACGGACAAACTGGGTGGCAGATAGATAGAGCATACGGTCAGTTGTATTGGACCGTGTATTTTCACCGCTACTGCTTGTAGATGAGAGGTGAGAGCAACGGGTTCGGAGTGGACAGTGTTCCGAACAAACACGGCCACTCCGCCCTTCACTCGATCACCCTCGGTATCGTCCTTACGGTACACATCATATCCTCTTAGCACAGGTTGGTGTGATGGTCTGAAATGTGTCTCTTGCAAACAGAGACACAAAGGATCAGACCGTGCTAAGAGGTGTAACTCCTCTTTGTGAGCTGTAAATCCATTGATGTTCCACTGAAGTATGGGAGCCATCCTTACCTATTTAACCTCACCCGCCCCGGTTCGGGTGGGTCTTCAGTCATTTCCTGCTGAGGAACGGGACCAGACACGTCCACCAGCATTTCCGTTTCTTCCTGCCCGGAAGCGGAGACAGACATCTCCGACCCAGAGGACTCCTCAAATTCCTCGTTGTTCTTTTTCTTCTTCTTCTTCTTCTTCTTCCCCATACTCTCCCTACTGATTGACAGTCTGGGAGGGGACGAAGAAGGGGACTTGACAAACTGGGTCGGATCAGTCTGTCGAAACTTGGGACCTCTGATCTTCTGGTCACCTCTATTTCCACCGCTAGCTAATGGTATCGCTACCATTTCAATAGCCCGCGGTGGAATAGGAGGTGCTATTAACTTGACTGCTGGTGGGGTCTTTGTTACTGCTGCTGGATTGGTCGAGGCTGCAGAAGTGTTGCTAGCGACATCCGCGGTCTTTGGTGTGATGACCTTGGTGGATTTGGCACCACACTTGCATTGACATGAGCACACTGTGCTTGTGCCCATGTCTGCAAAGGATGTCTGCGTAGCAACACTTTCTTTCCTGACGGGAGTCGAGACCATCTTGGCAAAGCTTGTTCCAAAAATTGGAGCGGCGAGCGCTTTCGCCTTCTTCTTTGCCTCTACATAAGGTATCCGCTCTTTGGTCTTCAACTCCTGTATCTTGCGCTCTTCAAGATACACTTGACACTCCCTGCTCCAGGCCGGGTGCGACCCGGAGCAGTTGACACACACCTGTGGGAGCGTGCAATTGGCACCAGGCTCATGTGCCCCCTTGCCGCATCTACCACAGGTGGGGTTGCCCTTGCATGACGCCGTCGTATGTCCGAACCTCTGGCACTGGAAGCAGCGCATTGGGTCCGGAACATACGGACGGACGTTCAGGTTGATGTAGCCAGCTTTTATACACTTGGGCAACACTGGAGTGTCAAACGTCAGGACGAAGGTGGCAGTCTTTTCAAGACTGCCATTTACCCTCCGTGTAATCTGACGCACCTCGACCACTTGCTGATCTTCCCACTCCTTAACCAGTTCCTCGGTTGCTAAATCCATAATATCCCGGCAGGTCACTACGCCTTTTGATCGATTCAAGGATTTGTGGAGTTCGCTTTTAACAGCGAACTCCCCGAGCTTCTCGCAGTTAAGGAGCTGGGAAGCCTGCCTACTGGTGGATGTTTCCAGCAGCAGCGTCCCATTCCTCAGCTTTTTAATTGATTTCAGGGAGCCAACTAACCCTTCTAAACCCTTATTAATATAAAACGGGGACACTTTTTCAAATGTCCCCTCCAACCTCTGCATGATAACGAAAGCGTTCGAAATCGAACATTCTTTCCCGTTACGGTGTCCCTCAGAGGCGGGGGGGCTATCAACCTTTGCCCGCTTCTTCGTATTGGGTGTATTTTTATTTGCCTGCGGCACACCCGTACCGCAGGGTTCTTGGGTTTTTTTGTGAGGCTTAATTTTTGGTCCCACGAGAAAAACCAGTATAAAAAGGAATGCTTATACAACAGGGGTGCGCAGGTGCCCCTGAGGTTGCACGTTAATGAGTGATCTCCCTCATCACCCATTCACCTCCTCGGCACGTGGCTGACCTTGAGGTTGAGGGGTTTTTTATAGAGGTTTCTACCATCCTCGCGATCCGGGCAATGAAGCCAAGATCCCCGTTCTCCTAGGCACACAACGTTCCACCGCCACGCCCTACGGTGGTCGTTGAAGCATGGTAGGAGTTTACGGTGTGGGAAACTTGCGGCGCTCACAAGTTTCCAGCTCGGGCACCGCGGGTTCGCCAAACCCGTACCTGGCACTTGCGTACCAAGCCCCTGCGGGGTTTATTATCAGATTATCAGGCCAAGAGACAGACAACAACCTGCTTTAGAACATGGATGCCAGGCCATTTTTTACTGCCCAAATCTAGAATCAAAAAGAAACATGTGACTGTTAGTTCTTATACTAATAGAGATCCCAAGTGATGCAGAAAAAAACTTGACATAAAATTTTCAATGCTGGTTTGTTTTCTTATATAGAACACACCAGTATAGAAATCTTACTCTGAATTGTGCTTCAATAATACTGAACACATTCACATAGTCTAATACGCAAGGGCTTGGAGGAACGAATTTATTTTTCTAGTTCAACTTGATCAAATATCCCAACTCATTCAAGGCATATAAAACCCTGAAAAGATCTATTAGAACACACTGATCTGGAAATCTTTCAACATAGAGGGACTTTGGTCATCACGCTAAAGAATCATAGTTGAAAGAAGAGTAGGAACAAAAATAGTGCCTTAAAAGCAGCCAACAGAATCCTACTTCCATTGCCACATCTGAAGATTTAACCACATTGCTCTAAACAAGATGGGATTATATTTTTTGTTGTTATTTTGAAGACTAATATCTGTTTCTTGGGTCAGCACAAGTATGTCAGCTAAACTATACTGAAAGACTTCTGACCCGTATGTTGGACCCTATAAAGAATGACAACCGCAGGTCTGTGCCAGTGGATATACATAATATAAAGGCAGAATCCGTAAGTTCCAAAGGTGTTCAACAACTTGTAAGCACCTTAGAATTTGGGTTAATTCTAGTTTTCATAGCTTCAGAGCATAAGGGAGATTGCCAGTAAACATTAAAATTTTCAGTTTGCAACTACAGGATATGAGAAACCCGTTTCATGCAGAAGCTGATACTGCAACCTAACTCAATAAATAAGCCGATTTTGGAACAGTAAAGCCACTCAACACACAATATAAGCTCTAAATAAACATTTTATAATGGTAAAGAACCTTCAAACTAACCTGGAATAGGGTGATCCATTATTATCCAATTTGTAAACAATCGATTTTTGTTACGTAACAATATCACTAATTCTTAACACTTTTTGATGCAGTAAAGTAAAGTAATAATAATAATCCGAAAAGAAAGTTAAATTCACTTAAATTCAGTAGTTTCAGGCCGTGTAAGTAGAATAAATAAAATTTTAAACATTTTGTTAGACACACTTGCACTTTTAACATTTTTAATCACACGTTTTCGAAAACTTTCCGAACTAAAAAGTAAATTTCCTGAAAGAACGAAACATCTGGTATAACATATTAAAGTTTCAAAACATTCCATGCAGTAGAACAAATATTAAATCAATTTTAAAGTTATTTCGTTGTAAACAAAAACGTGGTGATTTTGAAATTAAATTGCGATTAAACTAAGCCATTTCTGTGAATAAAATGACTGTTAAAACAAGTAACTAAATTCAAAGAAAATTGACATAACATCACTTTTTCGATCTAAACAACACATGAATAATTATTAAAAAGAAACCGGTTTTTACGATATGGAGTTTTGATAATCTCAAGTCCAATTTTTGACAAACTAATAACCTTGCTATTACACCACCGATCATAATAAAAATTACACCGTTGAAATCAGGAGCAAGCACAGAACACAATGAGACTAATTTTATCACGATAATTTGTAATTCAGCAGGGTCGCATACAAATTCTCAAATTAACTTACATATCGGGGGTTCACCAATTGTTTTTTGGAAACTATTGCGCACTCACAATTAATTCATTTACAAGAAAGCTACTGTAATTATTTTAGGATTTTTGCTACATATTGTACTTTTTATAAACTTCAAAAGCCAGGCAACACACGGTTAAATTTTGAACACATGCTATAATCACATCTTTTTAAACAACTTTTTGGTAAGCAGTAGAACAAACCTATCATGCGGCTGGAGGTATATAGGTAGTGACTCGGGCCGTCTAGCTGTCTTTGGATTTCATCTATTGTCTTTATACGGGAACGTGATGCGTAGTAGATCTGCACTAGTATGTTTCTTCATGTCGTTGTGTGCTTGTTGGTTAGCCGGGTTTATATCCGTTTGGTTTGAACTTAGAGAAGGATCAAGGTCGAATTGCCGCCATGTTAACTTTTTCTCGCCAGTGACTATTCTTTGCAGAGACTATGGACCAATAAATTTTCTAAAAGCGTTTAGTTGGTAAATTCTTCCTCTTCACGACTTGCAATTTTTGGAAACGTTTAGTTCGATTGCCTACTCAACTGTAATCGCTAATGTTCAAAATGTGACTGTTTAATAAACTTCTAATTTTTCATCAAAGTGGATTTTTATGTGCTTTCGTAGAGAACAGTAACCTTTCCTCAGCTTTTGGTTCAAATAAACTTTGTGGCGGCCGTTAAGCTTTACAGTTGAACATCCTGGGTGCACCATGGTTATTTAAAATTATTAGTGCAGATTCAGAAGAACTTTCAACAAATTAAAATTCAGTTAAGGTGATTAAACATATACTACACCCCGGTATATTGGTTTGATCCCTTACAAACTCCTAGCAAAAACTGTAGAAACTTAGAAACTTGACTACATTGGATCACATTTTGCCTGGTCGGTGAACCATCGGCAGTCACCGCCAAACAAATAACATGAATACTATCAATCTTTAATCATGACAATTGTAATCTATATCACAGAAATTGTTAAACATCCAGGGAGAATTGTCACGTATTTCCTCATTGATCAAGAATGACCCAATATGTTATAAATTGCAAAAAACAAAACAAGTTATATATGGAATATTAAATAAATGATTCCTCAAAATTATTTAAATAATCAACTTTGCTCTGCAGATAACAATAAATTATTCTACTACAGTATTAATTCCTAACAAAACAAGGAATAGAGATTTTTGTTTGTTCGTAAGAATTGGTTGTTTTACATACTTACTTCCCTAATGTATCATCTATATCACCTCGACTTGGTTCTGTACCTCGCCATCGACCACTACAAGTTAGAGGCATCAATTCATCAGCTGGATATGCATTTTCCTGAAAAGAAATAATAAAATTTAATATGAACTCTCAAAACAATATAAAAATTACAAAACGTTATAGAGTACAACTAAACAGAAACAATCTGAGAAGCTGATTTCATAACACATAAAAAAAGAACCTTTCTGCAGCAAAATTGAAATTACATTTTATATGCAAAATAACTATGCTGCTAAAGCTTCTTATGTCTTTCTCAACATGCTCGTTTTATTACGATTTGTTTGTTTTTCTCTAGAAATGATATATAAAGCTGTGTATAAGTGAACAGTGACAGACAGCGACCAATTCAGAACAGTTCAGAGCCATAAAACATACATTAGTATGAAGGCACTCATTATAAATACTTGTGTTAAATGTCAAGAAGAAGCAATGATAATGACAGTAAAACTACTGTAAAGCAATTAAAATAAAGAAGGATCAGGAAAATAAACCTGTCACATGAAAGCAGTAGTGCCATGATAACTACAATAACTGTTTACAATATCTCAGTATAAACCTTAATCATGGCTAGAGGAGCGTGTATGGCAAAAGGGATCACAGTTGAACACATCAAGACACACCGCATGACTAAGCCAAATATGAAGGGTGGGGATGATGGTGGTAGTAGAGGGGGAGGATGGGAGAGGTTAACAACTGGTAAGTAGATAATTACTAGAAAGTACACTGAAGTGCCAAAACTCAGCTTATTAGATACGCAAATAAAAAACTAAAGGTTGATTATGATTATAAGTTGGGGAAAGAATTGCTTGTTGAAGACTTGAAATGAAAATATCTTGGCATTACATTTGACAACAAGCTTAAATGGGCAGGACACATTGAGCAGGTGGTAGGAAAAGGCTTCAAAATTCTGCACTTGTTGGAGAGAGTGATGAGGGGATGTACGAGAGAAGTAAAGGAATTGGGTTAGAAAACATTGGTCAGACCATTGCTCGAATATGGTATGGTATGGGTCCCACATTTTGAGTATCGAATACGAGTTGGAAGGGGTTCAAAGGATGGCTGCTAGATTTGTTTCTGAAAATTATCGCAGAATGAAATCGGTAACATATGATAAAAGAGCTGAAATGGGATTCATTGCAAGACAGCAGAAGGGCAAAGAGGGTCATGGGAGTGTACAAAGCATATATTGGCGATGAGGCATGGAAAGATATTGGTGTAGGTATGAAAAGTAGTGCATGGAAGGGAAAAGACGACTGTAACCACAAGCTGGCACTCAATTTCATGCACAGGGGTTTTGGAAGATTCTCTTTTTTAGGTAAGGGAGTCAGGGATTGGAATAAATTACCAAGGGAATGGATGAATAATTTACCAAAAACATTGAAAGAAGTTAAAATTTGTAGAGGGTAAATGTAGGTGAGTGCAAGAAATGGGGAAGATGGGTGTGCAGGAAAATGACCAACGGAGCATGTGCTCCATTGCAATTTAATTAAATATTATTAATATTATGTGGTACTCTCTTCGGCCTGGTGGACTAGAACAGAAGTCCGCTGAATAAATATTAAGTCGTCCACATTACCAAAACGCACCTTTCAATTACATCCCAGATATGAAAAAAAAGGGGTTTTCCCAGAGAATTAACTATATAAAATGTTTTTTGGCCTATCACTACAAAAGCAAGTCAATCTGAAGTGACATTTTTAAGCTGCTCTCTGACTTCATCTTCACTTCAAAAAATGTTACATCAGACTGACAAGCTCTCCCTATGGGAGACCAAATAACATTTGAATAAGTCCCAGATATGTTTGACTGGATTCGTGTATTGCAATCTAGGTGGCCAAATCAATTGTTGGAATTGCCCAGTCTTTTCTCCAAACCAATCGTGAATGATTATGGAGCAGTAACATGGTGCATTGTCATCCTGGATAAGTTCGTTGTTTGTAAATATGAAGGCTGAAATGGTATCTGAGTAGCTGAACATAACCATTTCCAGTCAAAGATTGATTCAGTTTGACCAGAAGTCCCAGTCCATACCCCGTAAATACAGCCTATACAAGAATAGATATACAACCAGCTTGCACAGTGTCTTCCAGAAACTTAGGCCCTTGACATCGTAGGGTTCGTGCCACACTTGAACCCTACCATCAACTATTACCAACTGGAATTGTGATTCATCTGAACGTGTGACCTTTTATCAGTCCTCTAGGATCCAAGCGATATGTTCACAAGCAGGGCAGAGGTGCTGTAGCCAATGACACTTTGATAGCATAGGCACTTTGTTAGTATCAGTCTTCTGCTGCGATGGCTTCAATACCAAATTTAGCTGCACTATTTGCAAGGACAAGTCTGTTGTATGTCCCATGATGATTGTTGCTGTTCTTTGACACAGTGTTGGCTGTCTGTCAATACTGGCACCTCGATGCAGACATCTCGATCATTAGTAGACATGGTCAGCAATTGTGTTACTCATGGTTGGAGGTAATACAAGAAATTAGAAATTCACAGCACACTATTGACACTGTGGATTCTTCCTCTTAAGTTGCCTTCTCCTATTGGAGGCGGTCCACATAGCTAGCTCTGAGCATGAAACTGCAGCATGGAATGCCTCTTTGGACGTGCAATTGAACCGTCTCCGAATGTCACTGAGCCATGATTTCCTTCTCCTCCCAACAGATCTTTTCCCTTGTATTTTCCCTTCAATGATGAGCTGCAGTAGCTGGTACCTCTCACCTCTAATAATGTGTCCTAGATATTGTGTTTTCTTTTGCTTTATAGTGAGCAGCAGTTCTTTTTGTTTCCCCATCCAATGAAGAAATTCTACGTTTGAGACTTTCAGCACCCAAGATATGTGTAAGAGACGACGATACAAATACATTTCAAAAGATTCAATCTTTTTCTCTAGATTTTGGTTTAAGATCCAGCTTTCACACCCATAAAGAAAAATGGAGAACACGTAGCAGCGAATCATTTGCATTCTCAATTGCAGACTCAGATCCGATCTTATGAAAAATTTGTTCATGCTAATAAATTGTCTCCTGGCCAGTTCTATTCTCAATTTGATTTCTTTCTTGCAGTCACCCTGCTTGTCCACCACAGTGCCTAAATATTTGAAGGAGGATACTTGCTCGATCTTATTGCCTTTTATTAATAGGGTTGCCTGGATTGAGGACTGCTTAATTAACAAACAATTTCTGAAACAGAATGCCCCATGTGTCTAGTGTAAACAACCATTCCACCCGCAAAGTCTTAATTCCAGGTCAGAAAACATTTCAAACCACTAAAGAGAGTACAAATGGAAGCCCTAACACTGCACAACACATTTATACATTTCTAATGCAGTGCTACCACCATCTGGATATTTGAATCTCCTTAAACTACGACTTTTGTCACTTCAGTGTCTATTTCTGTAATGACTAGTCAAAGTAAAATAAAGCAAAATGAATTAAAATATTTTGTTTAATAAAATAAGGATGTTAACTACTTTGGATATGGTAAAAAAAATTAATGGTATATTTACAATGGTTATAAATCTACTAGTTGGTATTAACAAAGGCCATAACAATTCCTGGTGCCAAGGATTTAGTGGTAGACTCATTTTCATCTGCAGAGTTCTGAAATGGTAATAGAATTAGAAAAAACTCTAACAGTTCCTTAATGTAAAACTGGTGTTAAAAGCTGTCCTGATATTACTAACCCTTCAGAACTCCTTTAGATGGGAACTAACCTACCAGAATATCCTTGACATCAAGCAACTATTGGCCGCAACTCCTTTAAAATGCCACCACCAATGAACCTACCAATTATGTTATAACAAAGGTACAATTAACCGTCTTTTCTTCCTTAGATTCATAACAGTTTATTTTGTTTGATAAATATTTTAATTCATTTCACTTTGACTGATTATTAAACAGATAAAACTTCACATGCATTGTTGTTGGTCAACGTGTGCCCCCCCCCCCTCCTTACCCCTTATCATTGCCACTGCTATCCTCACCCTTCTCACCTGTTTCATCCTCAGCTTAGACACTTGTCAAGTCTCAATGTGTATTCATGTGATTCTCTTGCCGTATATCATCATCAAGTAATGATTAAGGTTTATAATAAAATGCTGTCATGCGTTCATCATGGACCTCCTGCTTTGATCTGCAGTAACTTAAGAGAAAAAGGGGGGGGGAGAAAACTGCAATGACAAGTTTATTATTTTCAATTTTTAATAATTGGTTATGAAGAAGTTATGTTGATACAAGGAAAGAGTATGGGCTATGAACAGATTTAGTTTCAGGTAGTTACCCTGGTGATGAATATTTCATGCCAAAATTTCCTGTTTTGTTGTAATTTCCCGATTCTCATCAGCGGTTCTCCTTGGTTTCTGCCACCAAAATTTTAATCCTGTCTAGATGATGGATAATCTATTTGGGAAAGCCACGTATAAATAGTGTCTTCCCGCAGGGAACGTAATCGTGGTTAATTAATTGGTGAGCGATTTCTCTCCTCACTCCCGCCGACCACAGGCCTCCGAAATTCGGCAGCAGCGATTCGGCCAGTAATAGCGCAAAAAAACAGAAATCCACTCACCTTACGATTGTAGCGTCGATTTGCATGTTCAGGCTATAACGTGACACTGGCTGTTATTTCCAGCAAGATGTAACTAGGATGTAGAATACTCTTTCCTCTGAAACTTGGCATAACTTGCCGACAGTTAAATAAGTAGCTTAATTCGCTATGATGTTTATGCACGCAAACTTAACTGTTGCGGACGTGAGCGTAACAACAATAGTAACTCATAAAAAAGAAAAGTCACACATATATAATTTTTCTTGTGGAACAAGGCACGCAAATATTGCATAGGCCAGTGGATATCTGAATTACGCCAGCTGACCTTTAATCCGCCGCGAACATAGATGCCCGCGGCCGACGGAAAGAAAAATAAGAAATCGCTCAACCATGCTCCCCCCCTTGAAACTTCTTAGGACTTTCAAAAAATAAAAATAATTTTCCCCCACATTATGGGATATTCTAAGTTGTGACATAAAACTTAAAGTAACTTTGCTGATTTAAAGCAATAATGAAGATAGGGGTTGAGAGTAGGATTGACGCAAGATTAAATTAAAAGGCTATTAATAAATTTGATACATTAAAAGGAATGAAAGAAAAAATATTATTGTGTTGGTACGGGATAAAGTTTAACCACTGGACGCTTGAAAGTGCCGAATTGCGTCTTCACCATCGCCACCCGAGTGACATTGTCTGAACCAGTATAAGTTTTAATAATCACCCCTAAGGGCCAGTTCAAAAGGGGAGAATCATCCTGCCCCACGATTACAACTGTACCCACGTGGACAGGGTTATCCGGTGTCGACCATTTATGTCTAACCTGGAGGGTGTGCAAATATTCAAGTCGCCATTTTTCCAGAATGACTGGACCATCTGATCTAACAACATCTTACGTTGGTTTAGATTCGAACAAGACATGTCAGCGGCCGGTAAGTACTGTAGTGGAGTTGACATAAAAAAATGTGCAGGAGTAATAACTTCTGGGTATGGATCCGACGACACTACATTTAAAGGTCGCAAATTCATAACACATTCAATATGAACTAGAACCGTATGCAGTTCTTCATAAGTGAGAAGTTGATTTCCAAGCACTCTAAATAAATGGTTCTTCAAACTCTTTATATTAGACTCCCACAATGCTCCGAAATGCGGAGCACGCGGAGGGATTATTTTCCACTCGATACAGCGACTACTTAATTCAGGTTCTAGAGCTTTGTTCAACTCTTCTAACTGAGTCTTGGCACCTACAAAATTGGTACCATTGTCTGAATATAGACAAGAAACAGGTCCTCATCTTGCAACAAAGCGCTTGAATGCGGCTAAGTATGTATCAGACGTTAAGTCTGAGATCAGCTCTATGTGTATAGCCTTAGTGACTAGGCACACAAAAAGACAAATGTACGCCTTTTGAGAGTGTTGACCACAGCGTCATGTAAGGGTTATAGGAATCGGACCTGCGTAATCTACTCCAGTATGAACGAAAGCCTTAGCTTCCTGTATGCGACAGGGAGGCAAATCTGCCATCTTAGGAGTAGGATGAGTAGGGTTAACTCTAAAACAAAAATTACATTTACATACCATGGACCGAACAACAATCCTTGCAGCTAAAATCCAGTAGCGCTGCTGCAAAATCGATATTAACAGACCAGCCCCTGCATGACAATTCAAAACATGGTAATGTCTGATAATAAGATGCACAACATGGTCATGCTTGGGAAGTAGCACCGGATGTTTAGCTTCGAAGGGTAAGTCCGACTTAGACAGTCGTCCACCAATTCGTAAAATACCTTCTTCATCAAGAAATACTGACAAATTCCACAGCTTCTTCGAAGGCAAGTTATTCTTTTTCAGAAGAGCAATATCTACTGCAAAGTGCACATCTTGTACCGCACAAATTATTGCCCTTTCAGCAAAGAACAAATTCTTTACCCCACCAGAAGGGGTAATCTTCTTTATAAATCTAAAAATGTAAATCACAACTATCAATAATTTGTCCCAAGAAGACACGCGCTGAGATAAACCATACAGCACAGAAGGTTCAGGTTGAGTGGTAGTAATGGTGAAAACATTCGTCTTGTGTTCCGGTAATTCCTTACAATCACACGGAGAAAACGTTTTAATGGGCCACTCAGAAGTGGGACGATGCATCCAAGACGGTCCATTCCACCACAAGCTATGAGAAACTAACTGTGATGATAACATACCCCGAGAGAGGCAGTCACTTGGATTTTCGATTGCCGCAACATGAAAGAAGTTCTGCGGAGCAAGGTTCTCTTGACATTGAGCGACCCTATTACTCACAAAAACAGACCAACGATGCGGGGAAGAATGAATCCAGGACAAAGCTACCGTAGAGTCTGAAAAGGCATAGGTGCCTACTATATGGACTCGATCTCGATAGGTTTCATTAACTAATTTAACTAATTTCGACATCAGAAGCGCGGCGCATAACTCGAGACGCGCAAGTGTCGTTATTTTGGTAGGTGAAACCTTGGACTTAGCACATAATAATCGAACAGATATGCCAGACGCATCAGTAGTATGTAAATATATGACGGAACCATAACCGTTCATACTTGCGTCACAAAAGGCAACAATATTGGCCTTGCAGTCCTTTGATGCACCTACGTGACGAGGGATTTCCATAGTGGAAAGAAGAGGTAATTCTTGAGTGAGTGCCGCAAATCGGCGTAACACACTCTCGGGCGGGGTATCATCCCAATCAATTTTACTTAGCCACAGCTCTTTAATTAACAACTTGGCTAACAAAATAACCAGAGCAACCAGACCCAAAACATCAAACAAACGAACCAATACAGATAATATGTTCCGCTTCGTGCACTTTTCGCAGACTTGGGTCGTGGTGAAGTAGAAAACATCGTCTGAAGGTTTCCATGCTAGCCCCAGAACCTTAGCTGACGTCACTACGTTTCCTTTTGAGAAGTTTACTGGGCTCCGATGAGAATCAGGAAGACTATCGAGTAACCCAGAAGAATTGCTGGACCATTTTACTAAATCAAAAGTTGCAGACTTCAATAATGAGATTAATTCTCGGGATAAACGAAAAGCTGTTTCCTCATCAGGAACAGAATGAACCAAATCGTCCATATACATTTTAGTCTCGACGACTTCAGAGGCTTCAGGAAACTGAGAACTCGCTTCAGCCGCCAGCTGTCGCAAAGTGCGCATAGCTAGAAAAAGGACTCGATTTTAATCCAAAATGAATACGGTTAAAATGAAATGTCTAAACTATTTCGCTATCATCAAAACGAAATAAAATTCGCAAAAATTTGCGATGGTAATTAACAACACCAATCTGCGAATACATTTGTTTGATATCCACTGTAATAGCAATCGGGAATAACCGAAAGTTTAATAAAAGCAAGAATAAATCGGCCTGTAAATTAGGACCGGTATGCAAAATGTCATTTAATGACAAACCAGTATGAGTTTTAGCACTTGCATCAAGTACAATGCGAGGCATGGGTTTATCTGGGCAGATGACTCCATGGTGGGGAATATAATACCCGTCATCGCTAACCTCCGATTCACGAACTTCTGTTAATTAACCATTTGTAATATATTCCTCAATAACTTTATTATAGCTCTCTCGGAGTGTAGGACATAGTTTAAATTTCCTTTCGAGCGCCATAAATCGGCATAAAGCATTGAAACGAGAATTGCCAAGCTCATTAGGATCTGAATGGAACGGTAAAGCCACAGTATATCTACCCTCACTGTTCCTACTCACTGATAAAGTATATAAATTCTCACACTCTGTATCCTCAGGGCTTAGATGTAGGGTGAGTATGAATACTAGAATATTCTCCCATCAACACATAACCGAAGGCGGTCAGTAAAGCAGGAGGTGCCATAGTACCTGATTCAACTCTATCTCCGAAATAAATATACGGAAAAAGCTGAGCACCCAACACAAGATCAATTTTACCCGGAATATTCCATGTTAAATCAGCTAAAGGTATGTTGTCCAAATATGACATGTCACACTTTTCTATAAAATTAGAAGGTAATTGGTCTGTAATAGAATCAACAACTAGGGCTTGAATGTTATATTTGTTACTTTTAAATACACGGGATTGTAGTGGGTACGCAGACTTCCGCGGTCGTTGTCAATGTAATCTTGGTTGTCCGGGTTAAACCGCGTCAATTTGTCGAAACCTAACGTTTCGGCCATCATTTTGTGGCCTTCTTTAGAGTACTGTCACGGCTGGAACTGCTGCCGCCTATATATAGCTCCCGAAGAACGTGCTAGCCGTTTGGAGTGACGTCACTCAAACTACCGCCGCCAGCGTGGCCGGTCCGATGGGGGCCTGCGTCCCGCGTTTTCCTGATCAAGCATCACCATATTTGGTCAAGTTGTAGCCCGCCGTCCACGTTCATATTATCTGGTCTTTTTTGATTTCCAATGCTTCTCTGACACGCCGGGGCCACCATCTGCTTTCTTGAACCAATACACTTGTGTCATTGAAAAAATTGCGTGCCCACTGTCAGCAGAATGTTGCGCTACAGCTGATTTGCTGACGTCATTATTTTTAAGATGTCTCATGTGTTCACACAGCCTTTCCTTGACTGTCCGTCCAGTTTTGCCGATATACACTTGGCCACAGCTACAGGGTATCTGGTATACGCCCGCTGTCTGCAACTTCTCCCTCTTGTCTTTGACTTTTAAAAGCACATCAGAAAACTTCCTAGGCGCTCTGTATATTGGACGGATATTTTTCTCCTTTAAAAGACGGCCAATTTTATCCATCACCCCGTGGACATAGGGTAATACTGCCGTGGGTCCGTCTGTTCGTCTTCTGGCTTCCAGTGTCGGAGTACAGGGTGATGCTCGAGGTGCAAGCCTTGCAGTGGCCTTATTGATGACGTCAAGGCTGTAGCTGTTGGCCAGAAACGTCTCCTTTAAAATTTCCCTTTCAGTGGCTATGCTCGCTTCGTCGCTGACTATGGAAACACGGACGGTTAATGTTTTTAAAATTTCATGTTTCACTGCTGGATGGTGGTGAGAGGCTGCATGCAAGTAGCGATTCGTGTGCGTGGGCTTGCGGTAAACTCCGTGCCCTAGGGAGCCATCTTC
This sequence comes from Vandiemenella viatica, assembly GCA_031002005.1. NCBI lineage: Eukaryota > Metazoa > Arthropoda > Insecta > Orthoptera > Morabidae > Vandiemenella > Vandiemenella viatica. The sequence continues at coordinate 275,771,032 of JARYHS010011408.1, forward strand.
CTTCCGTTTCACCATCACGTCCATAAAAGGAAGTTGTTTGTCCACCTCAACTTCCATGGTGAATTTAATTTTGTCGTGGGTACTATTTAAATGTTGGAAAAAAGCCTGGAGGGATTCTCACCCGTGAGGCCAGATAACAAATGTGTCGTCCACGTAACGCAACCACAAAGAAGGTTTCAGAAAGTAATTGTTGACCACTTCAGCCTCAAACGCCTCCATATACACGTCGGCCACAATTGGAGACAGTGGCAACCCATCGCTGCTCCCTCATTCTGCTGGTAGAAGTTTCCTTGGTATTGAAAGAAGGTGGTCCTAAGACAGAATTCAGTCAGTGACGCCCATTCCTCTGGCAGACTGAGATATCCTAGTCGTTCCCTGATGATATTAATGGCTTCATCAATTGGCACGTTTGTGAACAGTGACGTGATGTCGAAGCTAACTAGTAAGTTACTGTCTTCCAGGCGTCTGTCCTTGATCCTATTTATAAAATCAGAAGAATTTTGAACTGTAAAAGTAGAGCAAGTCAGATTCTTTAGCTTGTCCGCCAGATATCTTGCCAGCGGATGTGTTGGAGACTGAAAATGCGCTCACAATGGGCCGTAAAGGGACCCCATCTTTGTGTATCTTGGGCAGGCAGTACAGTCGTGGCGTCAGGTGATTGGACGTAGTTAATTTTCTTTTGGCCTCCGGTTCGATTGAAGATGCTTCCCGTATTTTATTTGCAACGTTACGCCGAATTTTCTGTGTAGGATTTGTTGGCAGCTTTCCATACGTTCCATCTTGTAATAACGCCTCTACCTTTCGGTGATATTCTTCCGCGTACATTACGACTGAAGAATTTCCTTTATCAGCAGGTAACACCACAATGTCATCTCTCTCTCTCATTCGACACAGGCGTCTCTTTCCCTCGAGTAAGGTTCTGCGGCGGTGGTTTGGACGGACAGTCAAGGAAAGGCTGTGTGAACACATGAGACATCTTAAAAATAATGACGTCAGCAAATCAGCTGTAGCGCAACACTCTGCTGACAGTGGGCACGCAATTTTATTCAATGACACAAGTGTATTGGTTCAAGAAAGCAGATGGTGGCCCCGGCGTGTCAGAGAAGCATTGGAAATTAAAAAACGACCGGATAATATGAACGCGGACGGCGGGCTACAACTTGACCAAATATGGTCATGCTTGATCAGGAAAATGCGGGACGCAGGCCCCCATCGGACCGGCCACGCTGGCGGCGGTAGTTTGAGTGACGTCACTCCAAACGGCTAGCGTGTCTTCGGGAGCTATATATAGGCGGCAGCAGTTCCAGCCGTATCAGTACTCTGAAGAAGGCCACAAAATGATGGCCGAAACGTCAGGTTTCAACAAATTGACGCGGTTCAACCCGGACAACCAAGATTACACCAAGATTAGTTCACATTGTTTCTTGATTTTTTCTTGTGCATGGGTCAGAGTGGTGTTTTTGTGTAAAAAATAAGAACAACAGTGTTGTTATTGTTCATTAAAGTGAAAGAGAAAGAGAATTAAATTAATTTAATCATGCCAAAAAGAAAGTCTCGTGTATGGATTTTTTTAATCAATAGGACAATGATTCACATAAAGTGAAGTGTAATCAGTGCCAAATGCAAATTTCTCATGGTGGGCAGGGAAAAACAGCAAATACTATGAGTATGAACAACCATATCAAATACCGACATCCAACCCTGATATCTCAGTTAGGTTCTGTGATCAAATGTTCCATCACAGATGATTCATCCCAGTCGCAAATCCAAGTAGATGAACTACCTACAACAGTGACTACTCCGTCAACTTCAGTGTCGTCAGAGGTCAGTTTATGTCAGAAAAGACAGCAAAATATTGAAGATAGTTTTGCTGTACAATGGCCATGTGAAGACACAAAATCGAGAGACATCAATATTGCGATTGGCGAGATGATTGCTCTTGACAACCAGCCTTTGTCAATTGTTGAAAATACTGGTGTTAAAAACTTGATGAGAAAAGTTAAACCAAAATATAGCATACAGGGCAGAAAGTATTTCACAGAAAACATCATTCCTCATCTTTACGAAGAGACTAAATCTGAAATACGAAGAGGAGTGCTGAGTGCAGCTACAATTTCAGTCACTACCAACATGTGGACAAACACAAATAACAAGAAAAGGTTTTTGAGTTTTACAGCTCGCTGGCTTGACGATAGTTTCAAATATCATCACGCAGTATTGCAAATGAAACATTTCCCCGAAACTCATTCTGCCAATAATTAAAAAATTGTTTAGAAGAAATTCCAACTTTGTGGAATATAGATACAACCAAAATTCACGTCGTTGTGCGAGACAGTGGCAGAAATGTGACGAAAGGAATCGACGATTCAGTTTTTAAGGGAGTACCTTGTTTCATACATAATCTACAACTAGCAATCAATACTGCTTTGAACCATGATACCATGACACAAATACTTGCAAAATCAAGACGAATTATCACACACTTTAACCACTCTAAACAGGCTCAGTCAAAACTTCATGATCTGCAGCAAGAACTAAATTTACCAGACCACCAGCTTGTCCAAGAGGTATGTGGAATTCAAGTAATATATAATATCTCGCCTTATAGAACAAAAAACGGTCTGTTTCTTTATACGTGGCTGAAACATCGGTAAATTTCGAAAATGTGTCTACTGAAGAGTGGAAAATACTCGGAAAAAGCATTGAATTGCTGAAGCCATTTGAAGAGATTGCTAAGATTATAAGTTCAAGTTGCTCTTCAGTGTCTGAAGTAATACCTCATCTGAAAACCTTACAGAAATGTCTAGAAATTTACAATGATGAAAACAAAAAATCATGGAAATGAAAGTCCTGCTGGAAAATTATTTGAAGAGTAGGTTCGACTTGGAGTATAACAATGTCTTCACCCTGGCTACATTGTTGGATCCAAGATATAAGCAACAGTTTTTCGAGACAAAGGACCTCACCACCATTAGGTCTCAATTTTTACTAGAATCTCTGAAAATTAGCATGAGTGATGACGAGAGCGACAATGGTAAAGATGATCTACACAGCACTTTCATCGATGAAGACAATAGAGAGACAGCAACACAGTGGAATTTTTGGCATTGCTACCAAAACTTTGTGTCAAGAAAAATTGAAGATATTCAAGATGACAGGCCAAGTGCAGCTCTTGAACTGCAGACCTACTGAGCGTTACCAGTGATAAAGCGGAATGAAGACCCATTTCAGTGGTGGAGTCGCAACAGTTCTAGGTATCCTGAAATGTCGCCTATCGGTAAAATCTACCTTAGTTGTCCCGCAAGTTCAGTTTACAGTGAGCGATTGTTCTCTGAGGCCGGATACTTATACGGAAAAAAAAAGAAATTGATTGCTGCCAGATAGGGCAGAAGCTTTAGTCTTTTTACATCATAATTTACCTTTAATTAAAAAATATAAGTAAGTAATAAAAAAATATAAGGAGATGATATTTTTGTTTGTCACAAATTTGATTTGATTAGATTATGTACGGTTATAAATCATATAAGTACGTTAGACTGACTGTTTTTGTTTTATGATGCAGGTAATATTTTTTTTTACAGTACACCATGTACATGCAATCTTGTATCAATATTACTTAGTCTGTTCACAAAAAAAATCCTGCTCTTTCGTTTCAATAAGAAGAAATATTTACAAATATTTATTGATGATAAGAAGATAATATGTTGTTTTGTTTGTTAATTAAGATACTATTTTTTTGATAAATGTCATAGTATTTTTTTTTTTACAAGCAAGTAATTTTAGCGAGTAATTACCAAGGAAAGATTGCTTTACATTTCAAAATGTGTAAGACTGATTCTAAAATAAAAATATTAAATAACAATCAAGGTTTACACACTATCATTCCTATATACATTTTATACGTAATAAGAAGCCGGATAGTCAGCACTCTTTGCCGAATAGTCGCCGACTAGTCACCGACTATGAAAGTGGCCGGATAGTCGGCTTTACCGACTAGTCGCCGTCTTGTCGAAACATCTGTAAAAAAAATGTATATATATATGTATACAGGGTGATTCAAAATGATTGTCGTGGTTTCATGAATTTTTTACTGGCTGTGTACTAATCATACAAGTATTATCTGTACATGGATGAACAGACAAACTCTCAAAGTTTTGTTTTGTAGCAGCCACTAATCTTGTAGTTACATTTTGTTCTGCCAGATGTCAGTGTTTGTAATATGGCAGCTGACGCTATAGAGAAGGCTTTTTGCACTCTAGATTTTCACGTGTGTCAGTCAGTTACCGTTGTCCAACGACACTTTCGAACAAAAAATTATGAAGGATGCACTTTCAGACAATTCCATTCGGAGGTGGTATGCGCAGTTCATGGAGAAGGGCTGTTTATGCAAAGGTAAAAGCAGTGGGCGTCCCTCTGTGTCAGAAGTCAATGTGAACCACGTCAGAGAAACTTATCAATGTAGCCCACGGAAATCAACAAGAAGAGGCAGCAGATAACTGAACATTCCTCAAACCACAGTTTGGCGCATGCTACAAAAACGCCTAAAAATGAAAGCCTATTGTCTAGGGCTGCTTCAGGCTTTAACACCTGACGACCATCGCAAATGTCTCACGTTTTGCAACATCATGCAAGAAAAAATGGAAGAAGATGGGTTTTCTAAAAAACTCATTTTTAGTGATGAAGTGAACTTCCAGTTGTGCAGGAAAGTTAAAATGCATAATGTGCGGATTTGGGGGACAAAAAATTCCCAGTGCTTTTATTGAACAGTAGCGTGATTCTACAAAAGTGTGTGTGTTCGCTGCTGTTTCCAAGGCAAAAATGTACAGCACGTTTTTCTTCAATGAACAGACAGTAACAGGACTAATTTACCTCGATATGGTCTCTGAGTGGTTGCTGCCTCAGCTGAAAGAGGTGGATGATTTCATATTCCAACAAGATGGTGCTCCACCTCATTTCCATCAGGAGTTCAGAACAGTTCTCAACAAACAATTACCGCAGCGATGGATAGGACGCGGAGTCGACAGTGGCCAAATGCTCATGGCTTGGCCTCCTCGTTCACCATATTTAACCCCATGTGATTTTTCTGTGGGGTTACGTCAAGGATCAAGTTTATCTTCCTCCTCTACCTGCGACTATTCCGCAACTGAGAGAACGGATCAGGGCCGCCTTTCTAAACATTTCTGATGACATACTGCGTCACATGTTGGATGAAATGGACTATCGCATAGATGTGTGCAGAGTGACACAGGGTGCACATATCGAACATTTGTAATGGATGTAAAAAACTTGATGAGTTTCTTTACATAAATACGATTCAAATTCGTATCTCAATTGTGCTAAGTGTAGGAATTTTTTGAAACTCCGACAGTCATTTTGAATCACCCTGTATATATATATAACTATGTACACACTAGCCCGAAAATAGTATTGAGATGTAAAGATCTGCAATTTTTTTTAAAAAATATTACCAATATTGTCGTATATACATACAGTTGAAGGCAGGGTGGCATCAAAGCAGGGATAAACATGTACATACATTGAGGAATGAAATTTCCTGATATATTGGCCCATCATCAACAATACAACAAACTATATGGTGGATGTTGACAGTTAATGAGGTCTTAAAGACCATTAGCCTATTCCACTTAGTGGAGGAAAAATCAGAATGGATATAATATGCAGTGGGGGTTGAAGAGTATAAACCTGAGTTTACAAAATGGAAACAATATCACAGAAACAGGTCATGGGCATGCAGAGGTAGTCAGCACCAAATATTCTTCAGTAAATATGATCTTTTATATGTATATATTTATATACAAGTTCGAATCACCACCCAGCCATCCTGATTTCAGTTTTCTATGGGTTCCTGAAATCTTTCCAGGTGAATGCCAAGATAGTTCCTGTAAAAATGTCATACCCTCTCCCACAGTCATTTTGTTCTTCTAATGACCTCAGCAAACTCAGTGAGGCATAAAGCAATTAAAAAAATTGATGTCAGCTCTAGTGAGCTGTGGTCCTTGTTGGGAAGATATGCGGGGGGGGGGGGGGGGAGGGGGGGAGGATGAGGGGACAGGGGTGGAAAAGAAGAATGACACTGGGTATTATTTTAAGTTGAGACCTGGTTTATACTAATAGGCCAGTGCCCACCACCTGAACTCAGAGAAGTTCCTGCTATTTGGGAAGACTTTGGTAGAATAGACAATGAAGCAAGAATTAAAATTGTTGTTATCTTTTGAGGTGATGTGAGCAGATACTGATTGGTCAAAATTTTGGGTGAGTACCATTTGCCTGCTGCCATTTATTCTAATTGACATTTTATCCATAGTACGACATATTTATGAAGGTGGACAATAATTGCTGGTTATCTGGTATATTGCAAGTGATGTATCACAAGTAGCATTTCCTATGATGGGAAAGCTTTCAGCTTTGGTGAAATTGGTGGAGGCGGAAGGTTCTGCTGCATTTGAAAGGAAAGACTGGTGGGGCTGCCTAGTGCCAGGGGGAAAACCGTGTTTGTGGACTAAGAGGGCTGAGGTTATAGTGTCTACTAAAGAATTCCTGAGAGGAGTGGGAATTTGAAGAGGAGTGATTTCATTTCTGAGCACGCTAGAAGGAAATAATTTGCTTGTCCAAGGATTCAGTTTATCCATGCTATAGTACTGAGTAAACATGACTGGAAAATGATTGTTTTTTTAGGCTTTAGGATATTAAATTATGCAGGTTGTTATGTGGAATGCAAAAGTTGTTTGTGAACTAAATCAGAGGGTAGTTACAGGGTATCAGTGCTTGGGAGATGTTGCTGGGATTCCATGACACCAATTTTATGACAATATTTTTGAGTTCAGCAGGGTTGCCTAAAAATTGCCAGAATTAAAACACATCTCAGGGAATCACTAATTAACTTTCAGAAACTTTTTACCAATGCGCCTGAAAACTAAATTCATTTACAAGCAAGATAATTATTTGAGAATTTTTACTAAACACGTTTCATAATCCTTGAAGGCCAGACTACACTTGGTAGATTTTGAATCATTTTATAACCATACCTTTTTACACTATTTCGGAAAACGTCGGTATACATGTAGCAGGCGCCTGAGGGTATAAAGCTAGCTGCTCAGCCTCTGTCTGTCTGTCTTTCGATTTCGTCTTTTGTCTTTATTCCAGGAGTGTGGCATATATTGGACCTGTGCGATCAAGTGTGTGCTGAAGTGTTGGCTAGTTAGGTGGGACAAATTCCCGTTGGTCGATGTACCGCCATATTGATGTAAAGTTAATAGTAAAGACTATGAACTTGTAAAATTTTCAATGGTGATCGGTCGGTGAAAAAAAGTATAGAAGCAGATTCAGAGAACATTTTATTCCAAGTAGACATTCAGTTAAGGTATTGAAGCCCTATACTCACCCCGGTATAGCAGCTTTGCTCTTTACACCATCCTTTGCTTCTCTCTCTTATTAATTGTTTGTTTAGTTGTTTTAAGTATTCCTTTCTGCCTTCCTGTCTCTTAACTCTGTTGTGTTCCTGTTTCAGTATCCTCTTAATCCTTCTCACTTCCCTATTGTAGTATGTAGGCTCTGTACTTCTCTTTATTTTCTATTTTGGAAGAAACATTTCCTAGCAATTTTTTATTATCTCCTTAAACTCTTTCAATTTCGCCTCCACTGT
>JARYHS010011408.1:275779694-275815478 GCA_031002005.1 Vandiemenella viatica
TCTAGGCATACAGCAATTTTTAATTTTTTCCTGTCACGTGTCTGTTTCAAGCTATCATGTATTATGCTAACACAAGTGGTAGCTGTTCTCTTTAATTTGATTACTTCCAAATGTAATGTATTCAGTTTTTACCCACACAGCAATGATTGCTCCATTACTACAGAGCTGTCATGTCTTTTGATATTTTTTTTTAATGTTTTGCTATAAATGCTCACTGCCCTACTCTGGTGGCAGTGGTAACCCCGCCATATTTTTCATATTGACTGCTAGTGATTACTGGATTAGGACACTAGTTTATTGATATTATGTATATTAAAAACTGCACACTTTTTATGTAAACTCAGTGGGTGCTTACACAGCAGCTGTATTATGTCCTCATTGCAATGTGATAAATGTATTTGGAAGTGTAGATGATAGAATTGTTACCTAGACTTGCATTTTAAAATAATTAGTCTTCTTTTTATGAGACAGTTATGGTTTAACCAAAACTAATTGTTTTGCCATTTATGTCTAATGTTGCCACTATGTAAATTTCACTTAACACAACGTGCACTTAAGTGTAAAGAACTCATGTCGTACTGTTTTATATAGCCCTCAGGCATTCAGCATGAATCAGATGGTTGTTTCCAAGGATAGCACATTTTGTCTCAATTCCACATAGTGGGACCAGTAAGCAAAGTACCTGCTAGGTCAGAATGACACTTCTATATTTTCTGGTTTCTTGATTACCAAGTCAGAAGCTGAGATACACGATGCACTATGAAATTCCCTAGCCATACCGATTAAGGAATAAGCGAGTCAGTTTGAGGTTGTTTCTAAGGTACAGGATTTGTATTAGTGAGGACCATATTTCAAATCCACTAATGTGAACCACTGAGAGCATTGAATGTGGTGGGTAAGCATAATCCCAGTCTGACCATTCAGAATTCGTTTTTCGATGGATCACTCCAGGTTAATGCCGGAATGCTTCCTTGAAAATACCATGACTGAATTCCCTACCTTTCCTTGCACCCAGTCCATTTCCACCTCTAATGACCTTGGCATCTACGAGCCAAAAGGAAAAACCCACTGACAACTTCAGCGTCTCAACTGCCTCTGCAGTGTAGTTACCTTACAACTTGGAAATTGAGAATGTGCTTCACAACCATTAGTGTTGCACTAAATATTAGTTCTTCCACTATGATATCCAGAATATAATGACAAATGGAATTTTACAATCTTTGAACTGCTCTTCAACTTGAGTTTCATAGTAGCTACAATAAGAATAATGAATATCCAGATCTTTGCACTACGCCATCAAGGACATGGCATCTTGTAAGGGTGATTATCATGGAATCTGTAATTCACACTTTTATGTGACTTATTGATTTAATTAATGTTAATTTTGAAATGCCTTTAAGTTGCCTCTGTAACACACACTTTTGAAAAATGAAATGTTCTGAACTGGTTGCCATCCAGCTTTCAATTGGAAAAATAATTCTGAAAATATTTAGGATTTCTTAACTGATTATTCTGAGGAAAAAAATGTGTATTAATAACATATATAGTTGCTGTAATTTTTCACATGTTACAAACTACCTTTTATAATTTTACTGTGAATTTGCACTGAGACTTCCGAGATGAATCATCCTGCATTTGTTGAAATCCCCTTAAGTTCACCAAGAACTTCATACACAAGCAGTCTTTTAGAAGCCAAGCTGCTCACACAATTAATTAATCTTTTATAGGGTCCGGCAATAAAACCTCCCGCATTTCACGTAGCCGGTGTGCGGGTTGTAGTGAGGATACTGATGTGGAGTGAGTTTTGTTTTAAAGAGGTGTACCTGCCATTTTCAGTGTGCGCTATGGCGTGGCTTGGTGAGAATCATGCACTTGTTGTGGATGAATTTATTCGTAGCAGTTGTTCTGAGATTTTCGGAGATGATCCGAACTTGGCCTACATGATCGTGTCCCGGATAGAGAAACTATTCAACTGTGGGTGTCAAACTTTAGAAAGACAGGTTCAGCACTAAAAAGAAATCCTACAGGCAGTCATCGGACAGCATCAACGCCCGAAAATTTGGCGCGTGTGAGAGTGTCTATGCAACATTCACCAATCTTTAAGGACACTTGAAGCCTCTAGTGTACAACACTGCAAGCACTTAAAGAGGCCATTACCCAAGAATTGGCAGCCATTCCAAGACAAATGACATGAAAATGTATGGAGAACTTTCGGGATAGACTTTGTCAATGTGTCAACAATTTAGGACGTCATTTAGCAGATATAATTTTTAAAACCAAATAATTAAAAATGGCAAAGTATGTATTTTTCATAAATAAAAGTAATTATTCTCTATCATATTTAGTTTTTATGTGACAACATATTAAAATGAGGGAGGTTTTATTGCCGGACCCTGTATATCTTGTTAACCTCATTCTCTTTAAATAATTTGTTAATAGCATATTAATTGTCCAGAATGATTTTATCAGCACTTTAAAACTTAGACCCATTACTTTACATAGAGGTTAATTAACACATCTTCTCTTCTGGTTTCTTGAAGTGATGCCATTTCCATGATTCCATCTGACCACATCCGCAACTCACACTTGACTCCCCCGTTTCGTATCCCTTTTCTTCCCTCATGACTATAAAGGAAAAAATTTACAGTGGATGTTTACCACCATATTGTCACAAAGCAGTTGTAGGGAGGTAGTGTCAGAAAGGTCATGAATATCGGCATACACTATGATAAAGAGTCCATACCTTAATTTAGTCTAAAGAACATTCATTTAAAAAATTGGTGTGAATGATTCAAACATAAAATCACATTAGTCAGCATACATTTTAATCCTTATGTGTCACATATAAGGTGGGCAGGAAGTAAACAGGAATTGAAAATGTTGTGTAAATTCTGTATGTGCATATTCACTTTATGTGTACATTGTTAAGTATGAATATGGATGCAGACTTCAAAATTCAACATAGACACCTGTGGCAACCACCAATTTCTTCAAATGACTAGGAATGAAAACCAGTCTTCTGGAGAATGTTGTGTGGGGCATTGATGATAATATATCAGATCCATGCTTCCAATTCTTCCAACGTGCACGATTTCATTGGATACATCTCATCTTTTGCCCAGCCACATAAAAAAATCACAAGGTGTCAGGTCTGGGCCTCTTGCACGTCATTTGCGAGGTCCTTTTTGCTCCAGTACCATCCTGAATGAAGATAATGTCATTGGTGTTGTTATATACGAATATCTTGGACCAAACATAACCATCACTGACTCCATGGTAGCATTCCACATCCTTGGTGTTATGTAGCATATATCACCAAATGACATTTGTAACAATCATTTTATACCAGACAGTCACTTTTGGATGAGATTTCATCATCTTCATGAAGCATGGTGATTAAGCAGTAATGCTGTGGCCTCATATTTGGGAGGACATGCATTTGAATCCCTGTCCGGGCATCCAGATTTGGGTTTTCCATAGTTTTCCCAAATCGCTCCATGCAAATGCCGGGATGCTGCCTTTAAAAGACCATTTCAAAATTCCTTCCCATTCCTTTCCCCCCGCCCCCCCTCCCCCAATCCTTTCCCACATCTAATGACCTCAATGTCATTGAGACTTAAAGCCACAAGCCACCTTCTTCAGCGTCATACAGGGATCTTGTGCTGTCCAATAATGGCAACTGGCTTTTTGACTGTTTTTGGGAAACTGTTTTAAATTGTTTATTGGTTTACATTGTTCATAGGGTACTTTTTATTTTTTGAATAAAGTGCTTATTTTATGCAAAATTCAAAGTTAAAATTTAAAGTTTTTAAAAGCCCGCCAAAATGCTCCTTTGCAACCTGTTGCATGCCACCGACGCCCGTGACGTCACACACCAGTAAGTGACTTGTTGTTTGTTGGCAGAATTTGTATGCAAATTTTTAGAACTATGTCTTATAAATGGTGTGCAGTGCCCCAATGTACAAACACTACTATTAAAACCCCCCCCCCCAAAATTATTTGTCAGTATTCCAAAAGCCGCTAAATTACGAAAAAAGTGGCTGCTGCTCGTCCGCAGGAATCCAAACGATGTTGCGATTAATTCAAACATCTTCTTCTGTTAGGATGCAAGTAAACAATCCATATTCTATTCTATTACACATTTTTACCATGGTGTTAAAAATCTAGGTTCTTGTGCCAGGTTTTGTAGATTTCGATGTTGGATTATTAGTAATGGATTCCGTTTTCAAAATTCTTATCGACTGAACTTTACTATGCCGGCAGTACTATTTATTTATGCCTACATATTGACTTAATAATGAGTGATACAGAATTTTCTAATAGTTTTTTTTTTCATATTAAGTAAAACAAGAAGTGATATCACACGAAAACTGCATCATTTAAGTGTAAAGTGAATTGATAGCTATGATCCCTGGACCAAGTATTTTGATACAAAACGTAATTTTTGTAATATCTTTTCATCTACGGTAGTTTCAATTACTAGATTATCTTGTACAAAGGCATTGTTTCGGAATAAAATATTTCTGGCATTGGTGTATTTCCCAAAATTCTTTATTAATTTGATTTAGGATGTATGATTGGTTACCTACATACTTTTTTTGTGGCAGTTGAAATTTTGTACTGCTACATGGGGACTAGGTAACCAATAAACTGTGATTAAATGACTGAGAAGGAATGTCTTGTTTAAGGCATTAAATATAAATAGCTTGCATAACATTTGATATTAAACCCAATTGTGTATGGCATATTAATAAAATAATCACTCATAATATTATTTACAATTCAATACAAAAAAAAAACCACAATGTAATGAAGTGATGCCGGAAACAGTGTGTACAGTGTAAACTATCAGAATATGTAAGAAAATATGGGGATTCTATCATTACCGTGGTGCCACAATATGATGATTGATTCTTATAGAACTCGACGAGACAAATTGAAAGTAAACAATATTTTTTTTTTTTGATATCTCACTTAGTTCTCGAAATTGACGTAGTTTGGTTGAAATACAGCCTGGACCAGAAGAAAAATATCGCTATGGCCAAATTTAATGATGAATTTGTATGTAACTCGACGAGACAAATGGAAAATAAAGAATTAAGTTTTTTGATATCTTGCTTAGTTCTCGCGATATTTAATCTCAAAAGTGGGGAGGTTTGCGTGAGATCCGGCCAGGACCAGAAATTTTTTTTTTTACCATATCTACGCTGTGGAAATGCACTTTAGGTGTTTTATTTTCGTCCTAGTGATTGTTGCTAGGTTGAAATACGACCTGGACCAGAAGAAAAAACACAAAAAGCAGAAGGAACTATACCTCCGACTGATTTTTAACATGTTATATCTCATAAACCAAGCGAAATATCAAAAAAATTTATTCTTTATTTTCCATTTGTTTCGTCGAGTTCTAGAAGAATTAATCTTCAGATTTTGGTGCCACGGTAATGATATAACTGCCGAAAATACTGATTTATGCCGTTATTTAGTAGCGTGAAACTTAGTACTGAAACTAAGTAATTGCATTTGAACACTTAGAATAACAAAATCTCGTTTTAGAAAAAAATGCCATTGCGTTGGCAGACATCTTTACTGTGTACTCATAATTTATTATCTGCAATTGAAGAATTTGCAGCTTGAATTCTAGGGGGAAAAAAACCTACATAGCTAATTTGATTTGCGGTTTAGATTATTCTTATTAACTATTTCTATTAATCACTGATTTTGAATTTAAATACTAGAGATACTTACATAGATAGCAGTTTTTACGTTTTTGAGTTCTGCAGCATAGAAGTCTGGATTCTTCTTGAAAAAAGTCCTATCATTAAAGCGTCTACTTTTGGTAAGTTTCCACTGTTAGCTTTCACAAAATACTTCTCCATTTCATATTCAGAAAGAAAAACTAGTGTATCACGCGAAATAAACAGCAGTAAACAAGAAAAGTAACTTACAAGCTTAGACGACAGTGAACACAACACCTGTAGCAGCAAAATTTACCGGCACGTTACGTCATAGAAGCGACTACCAATCACCGAGCGTTTTCGGTCACGTGAGAACAGTTAAAATTATACTGAATTTTATTTTACTTTTTCAGTAGTAATAATTATATCTTATTAAACTTATAAAAAATAGGTTCCTTAAGCATCAATATATGCAAATAACAATAATGTATAATATATTTTAAATACAGTCAAATAGCCTATTGTGTCGATTGATGAAACCTCTTACATGAAATTCAATCAGTTTCACGTGCTAAGATAGGCAGTTTTAGTATTGGCTGTATTTCAATGGATTGTAAAAGTAACATTATAAAATATTTGGTGATCAGAGGTTACTACAACACTTGCACTGATTTGTGAATAGTTCAGCTGGCTGAATAAATAGCTGTTGTTTCTCTTAGTAATTTACACTAATTTGGACTTGTTCCTCATTCACTAATTTTATTATTTGGAGTAATTCCCAATCCTCTTTTCAGATAAACCTACGGTATGGTATGAAAACATCAAAATTAGAATCTTCAAGAGAAACTTGCACAGCATGTGCAGGAACTATGATTTTAGAAATGGCAGCTTTGTCAAGACTTACTGGAGAATCAATATTTGAGGTTAGCTATCTGCTTTGATTATTCTGTGTTGCAGATTATATATACCTTAAATGAGCAAACAAAAATATTGCTTTGTGGTGTTTAAAGTAAACTTAACAATTGCATAAAACTTTAATTTTTTATCTTTTCTTTATTTATTTTTAAGGAAAAGGCTCACAAAGCGATGGATGAATTGTGGAAAATGAGGCATAGAAGCTCCGATTTAATGGGTACAGTTTTAAACATACACTCTGGAGATTGGGTACGTCGAGATTCTGGAGTGGGAGCTGGCATTGATTCATATTATGAATACTGTCTGAAGGCATACATCTTGCTCGGAGATGAACGTTACCTCAGTCGTTTCAATAAGGTTTGTATTTTTGAAATTTTTAGCGTATGACTTATAGCAAATCTCAATGTTCTAGTGGTTGAGATCCCAAATCTGATTTTATGTTGTGTATTCCAGTATTTCATAGTTCATACATTTGAGGAACAATCACAGGTCTCTCAGTAATCAAACCTGATTCAACCATATGTACTAATTTATTAAATTATATCACGTTATTGAAAACTTAACTTTATAGGGTCTGGCATTGATCAAAACAACATGAAATTACAATCTGGCAACAGAATACTTGCAATTTTGCAAAAGTTGCACAATCCATATTAAGTAAGATATGACTAGTTAATGTCCTGTTATTCTTTGTAATTCTGTTAAGTTTCATTTATTACAAAATTTTATTTGTTTGTTTGTTGTTGTTTTTTTTTTGCTAAATAAAAACATTTAACAGAAAAATATAAAAAATTATATAGACATACTTGCATGCCTCTGCTGTGCTAGGGACATCTGGATGTATGTATATAATTCAATAAAATTACTTTGATGCTTACATGTTGCAAACTTCAAACCACAGTGAAACATAAAATGTGATAATTATTACAGAACTGAAAATTCTTCTCCATCCTTTTTACTTTTGCTTATGTAGTAAATTCATTGTAGGTGTAACAGATTTGCTTCTTAATTTCAGCTTATCATCATACTGAATAACCTAAGAATTCAGTTTTGCCAATGCTTACATGCATGTTTTCCATAGCATAATTTTGTTGATGAAGTTTACATCTATTGCAAAAAGACAAAAATGTTGAATACATGAGAATGCCAAATTTCATCTTGCTAATGTTAATAGAAATCAAGAAATGTATATGACACAAAAATTTTGGAGCACATACTATAATAGATATTTACATTTTTAACTTAGCTGCATGTAGGTGGTAGTCCCACATTTCTTTGTGGCAACTTTAATGGATTCTGGTACACTTTCTCCACCTACAGAAATTTACTACTACTGTATTGTACCTCTTAATTGTGTTTGAATCCTGATATAATTTTATATGGTACTGAAGGTGGTCCTGCATGAAGACACTTAGCTCCTTTGAACTCAGTTGTTGATAATGTCCCTACCAGCTTATTTATGCCACCACACATCCCCCCTGTTTAAGCATCAGTGAACGTCATTTCTTTCAATTACATCTCACCTTCATTCCACTCTCATCATCACCTCATAGATTGATGATGTCCGAGTGGTACAGTACTCTTTGTATTGAGCTATGTTTGATACATTAACAACTGTATTACTCAATCACAAAAGTTCAATAATGAGCTCAGATGTACCAGTCAAGTTTTATACCTCTGATGACAGCTGTAAATTAAAAGCCTTTTATTGTAATCTATAGTATTTTAAATCTATTGGATTCTGTGTCTGTTTCTTTTGGCACCACATAAAAATGGCTGAGTAAATTTTGGTTGGATTTTGACAGTTAAGCTACCCTAACATCATATGTCAGTTCTGTTGTATCATATTTTCAGCCCCTAAATATACCTAAATATTGTGTAGCAAAGCCCCTGAGTTAGACTACTAAAAAGAATCTAAATTCTCAGAAAAAATTTAAAGTGATGTGAATTATTGTTGGGAACTTTTTCAGTTGATTATTATCATGTGTAACAGTAGTGTTATTTTTGGAACCATTACATAAGGCATATGCTTTCATCCCCATTGTACCTATTTAGCAACCTTATGATTATCTTATTTTTCATTGCAAGTATTAAAATTTATACAGAGTTTATTGCAACTATATTGGTTTCAGCATTATTCTGCGGTTATGAAGTATATAAGCCAAGGTCCGATGTTACTGGATGTCCACATGCACCGTCCACACACCAATTCTCGAAATTTTATGGATGCACTTCTTGCTTTCTGGCCAGGTTTACAGGTATTTTAAGAAAATAACCATTTTTGACTTCATAAACATAAGGCATAAGAAATTAAAGATATTTAACTGCAGCTTCTTTATCATCTCTGTTGTGAATTTTTATTTTTAGCAAAGTGAAAGAAATTAGGATTTATTATTCAAGGCATATTTGCTACACACATTTCAGTTTCAGATATAACACCTATCTAATTTAGATTATATGAAAAATTTGATAGATAAATGTATAATTGCTGGTTATGAGCTTTAGTGTGTGCTGCATGTTAAATACCAAGGGGTGCTGTATAAATCAGCTTGTGAACTTTTGAAAGAGTTGTGTGTGTTTTAGCTTTATTTTGCTCGGTTTCATAAATATGTTTAAATTACTTTTGCATCTTTTTATTTATAACTGCATATTGCTAGTCTGTAATTTTTTGTTTGTAGGTCTTAAAAGGAGATATCAAGCCTGCTGTTGAAACTCATGAAATGTTGTATCAGGTGATGCAGAGGCATAATTTCATTCCAGAGGCCTTTACAACTGATTTTCAGGTCTGTAAACACTTTAGGAAACTGCTTTAAACTTTATATGTAAGTGGTTTTTAATGGTTTAATAGTCCTAGACCTTTACTTATGCACGATTTGATCAGCCTTGTAAGAAATATGATGTAATGTGGACAATAAATTTATAACAAACTGATTACAAACAAATATTTGTTATAAATGTTTGTGTCTAATAATTTTTATACTTTATAGAATAAAAAAGAAAGCTGGACACATGTTAATCGATCATTTTGCTTGTAAAAAATGTACCTAGGGTGGAACAGATTGAACGCTTAATTACGTAGGTCAAAAAAGGGAAAAGTAGGGTTGGAAGTAGTTGGAATTGTTGCCAGCAGGATCTAGAATCCACGATTTAATCATAGTATAGGTACTGCCAGCCAATTTGTAATAAGCATCTGGTGTCTGGGAGGAAGCAGATGTTTCTTTTTTCTTATTATTAATATTCAATTCTCCACCACTGTAAGTAACTCATGTGCCATTCGGCTTATTACAATAGGTTGTTTTAAAAGGGAACAGTAACTTATAGTAGTTGTAATCACAAATCTTCATTATGAATGTATCTATTTCTAAATTTATGAGTTAGTCTTCACCATTGTGTTCACTTTATATTTGTCGTGTGCCTCATACACACTGACATGATTCTATGTTCGCTGTTAGTATTTTCTGTTGGATGCTCATGGAAAGTATTTTTTGTATGTTGTTTTTGTCATTTTATCAGTGTCCCTCCTGCTTTCAATGTTGAAAATTGATTGTTTTAATTTATCCTTTTTTAAATTTATAATTGTTCACAGGTTCATTGGGGACAGCACCCATTGAGACCAGAGTTCCTGGAATCAACGTATTTCCTATACAGGGCAACAGGAGACCCCTATTATCTGGAAGTGGGTCGATCTGTGCTGGCTAGTTTGCAGAAATATGCACGTGTTTCTTGTGGATATGCTGCTGTGAAGGATGTACGCACTGGATTACACGAAGATAGGTTTGTTCAAACTGCAAGGAAAATAAGAATTAAGCTTATCTTGAGTTTACTAAAACTCTTTTTATTTTATTTTATGGGGGTCCTGAATGAGGAGAACTGAATGTGTCTTTCACTTAAAAGTTCAATACTATGCCTTTAATAAATTAAATTGTCACCATTGACTACTGGCAATACAGCAGTATACATGATCATAGTTTGTTCATCTTCACTTGTGGCATTTCTTCAACCCCATTCTTGCTGATATTTTACAGTCAAGATATTTACCAGCTTACTGAAAAAAAGTCACTTCCAAATTTGACTGCAATTTTTACAGTAGTGACTGCAGTTGAGAAAGAGAATAATAGACTGAAGTGACACTGATTGAATTTACAGGGAGGGAGAGTAAATTAACATAAAATGTAACAATAGTTGAAATGCTTTTACGTGGTATGAAACCAGAAAGGACAGGGACAAAAACCCATCATCACTCACCCTAAAAAAAAGTCAGAACAACTGCAGTGACACAATAAAAAATAATCATTGCCCTCCTGCATGAATAATGGATTTACTATTAGTCTATACAGTTGACTGAAAGGAGTAGTATATTGCCCAACTGACAGAGTTTTATCCTTAGAGGAGATTTGCAAACTACAGATAGCTATACTGTGGTAAAGTGTTGTTATATATATATATATATATATATATATATATTAGACATTGGGATAGGAGAAAAACCACCGCTTACCAAAGATGAGGGCTCCAGCGGCGTCAAAACACGAAAAAACACACAAACATAAACATAATACAAATTTTTGAGCTTAGCTCTTCATCAGGTTGTAGGATGAGGTGGCTGCCCCGCAGAAGCTAGCAACCAACTGAGGAGACCACACGGGGTGCACATGGTCGGCTGGTCGGGGTGGAGAGGGAGGGGGGAGAAACAACGAGGCGGGGGTGGGGGTGGAAGGACCTAAGCCCGAAAATGATAATTAGACTGCACAGTGGAAATGCGGTTGCGGTCATAAGGTCACTGGCATAAAACAAACCAAGGAAAACGGGGGGGGGGGGGGGGGTTGGAATCTACTGAGAACGATCTATAAGTGCCCCCATAAAAAAATTTATTCCGCACGCAAAATTATTGAAAATATTACACACGAAAAAATACTACACACAGAAAAAATATAATAATATAAAACACACGAGAGAAAAAAAAAATTTATTGCAATAGATCTAAGTACAAAAAGAGAAAGCTCTGGTGAGCGATGGTTTTGTGGGAAATGATGGCAGGTAAGGGGCAAAGGTCGGAGGAGAGAGGAAAATTGGAGCTATCTTAAATTTAGTCCAGGTGGTTGTCTGGTCCCCAGTTGGTACTGAAAGGCCAGTTCCCACCTTCTCAGTTCTGAGATGCTGCTTTTGTCTGGGAGTACTTTGATGGCGCGGACTGTGAAGCAGGTGTTGAAATTGTTGGTGTTATGAGTGGTGGCATGAAAAGAAACAGGGTGGTCAGGGTTCTCAGTCCAGACCAATTGTCTGTGTCCATTCATCCGGATGGCCAGTGGATTTGTGGTCAGACCTATGTAGGAGGCTGGGCAGTGGATGCAGGTAGGTTAATAGATCAGGTGAGAAGTTACGCAGTGATATAGAAGCTTTCCCCTGTTACGGGATTGGTGAAGGTGGTCGAAGGCGGGTGCATCATGCAAAGTTTGCAACGGGGCCTGTTACACGGAAAGGATCCTTGGGGCTGACTTGTGGGCCACCCCCACCTCCCGCCATGTTGTTTCTCCCCCCTCCCTCTCCACCCCGACCAGCCGACCATGTGCACCCCGTGTGGTCTCCTCAGTTGGTTGCTAGCTTCCACGGGGCAGCCACCTCATCCTACAACCTGATGAATAGTTAAGCTCGAAAATTTGTATTATGTTTGTTTTTGTGTGTTTTTTCGTGTTTTGACGCCGCTGGAGCCCTCATCTTTGGTAAGCGGTGGTGTTTCTCCTATCCCAATGTCTAATATATCCGCTCTCAGCGCCTTTGTTTCCAAACAATCTATATATATATATATAAATAAAGTCATTGTAGTTTTCTCTGGAGTTTAAAGAGTTTATCACAGAGACAGTGGAGGTGTTTGAGGTGTATCCATACCAGTTGGTATTGATTACTACAGTTCTCAATTATTCATCGATGAAGGCTGAGTTAATGGTGACAAAAGTTTTGGAGAAGTGCAAAGGAAATAAGGATCTTCACTAATTTGAAAGATTTACTTAGCAAGATGTCTTCATTGGTGGGAAACTGATTGCATACTTAGATTAGAAGTAGGATGTTCAAAGCAGGGGGAATTAAGTAGACTATATTTGTACTGAGAATAGGATTAATAATACAAGGCAACAGACATTTGCAAAAATCTTTGTGACAGGAGAAAACCTTACCCACATTGTAGAGTTATACCCAAGGGGGAAAAATAAGATATTTATGCCTTTTTAAAAAAGACTGATGATAACTATGTGTGGTCTTGAGGTTACAGAGAATAAGTAAACATGAAGCAGTTATGATGAACATAAAAGAGTTAAATAAACTGGAGACTAAGATAGAAGACAGATATATAGATATAATTATAAGACGGTATGGTTTTTGGATTAGAAAAGATATTTCATACCAAGGATCAATTTGTGGAATGAGGTCACAATTTTGAAACATTTGAATGAATTGTACGACGGAAAAAATAAATTCTTATTCAAAAACAAAATATATATAAAAAAAATTATAGATCCTATGTACTAGAATAGCAAGTCGATGAGGCTGAGGAAATTGGTAAGAAGAGATTATAATAGAATAAGGCAGCAGAGAAAAAGAACTTTAGTAAGGAATTAATGGTATCAAAGAAGGAAGCTAAAGACACATACACAAGAAACAGAGCCAAGTATACATTAAAAAATTGGGGGAATATGGGGCCATCATAGTTTTGGATAATGATTGGGAGGAGGGTGGTGAAATTACTGAGGATATGGCAAAAGTGGAAATGTTAACAATAACTGTTTTCATGTATGGATAGTCAAGGAAAGTACCAGTGCAAGATGTGAGGTGTAAACATTGATGGGGGGTTAACCATAACATTCTGTCTCAACTATGACCATGGATAACCATGGATATTTTCAGTTCTAGCTTTGCAAATGTAACTTGATCACCACTTAGCTTGTCAAACCCCAAACTAAGAAAGGTAGTTGGAAATAAGTCACAAGTCTATTACTGGTACTTTATGTTCCTGAAAATTTTTGCAAATTCACAGACTGAAATGGCACCAGACAAATTTTCTGAAGATACAAGGCATGTTTTTTAAGTAAGTACCGTTTTGAAATTAAAAAAAGACGTGCAAATATATCTCAATAATTTTATTTTTACATGAAAGCCTGTACCTTACTCTACTTTTCTACATAATTCCCTTCAATATTGAGGCACTTGTCATAATGAAGAACCAGTTTTTGAAAACCCTCCTCATAGAAGTCTGCCGCCTGACTTGTTAACCACTGCATCACAACTGTTTTGACTTCATTATCGTCTTCAAGATGCTGACCGCCCAGGTCTTTCTTCAAGTGCAGGAACAGATGGTAGTCACTGGGCACCAGATCAGGGCTGTACGGAGGATGATCTAGAGTTTCCCATCAAAAAGATGTGATGAGATCTTAGGTCTCATTAGCCACATGTGGACGGGCATTGTCATGCAGCAAAACGATGCCCTTGCTCAACTTGCCACATCTTTTGTTCTGGATTGAACGGCGCAGATTGTTCAATGTCTCACAATAAGCTGCTGCATTGATTGTCTTATTACGGGGCAGAAATTCCACAAGCAATACTCATTTTCTGTCCCCAAAAAACTGTGCACATGATTTTCCGGGCAGAAATCGTTTGCTTGAACTTCACTTTTTTGGGTGAATCTGAATGCCGCCATTCCATGGACTGTTGCTTTGATTCAGGTGTGACGAAGGCCACCCATGTCTCATTGCCTGTAACAATTTGGCTTAAGAAATCATCACCATCGTTGTGGTACCGCTCAAGGAAAGTCAATGCACTGCCTAAACGTTTGGTTTTGTGCACATCCGTTAACATTTTCGGTACCCAACGTGAGCACAATTTTCGGTAATTCAAGTGCTCGGTCACAATGCCATACAAACCCTACGAGAAACATTAGGAAAGTCATCACACAAGGAGGAAATCGTAAAGTGTCTGTTTTCTCTCACCTTATTGTCCACTTTCTGCACCAAACTTTCATTAACGACTGAAGGACGCCCACTCCGTTGTTCATCAAGCACATTTGTGTGGCCATCTTTAAATGCTCTCACCCACTTTCTCACCATTCCATCATTCATAATGTTTTTTCCGTAAACTGCACAGATCTCATGATGAATATCGATCGGTTTTAGGCCTTTAGCACAAAGAAATCTTATAACAGCCCGTACTTCACAGTCGGCGGGACTCACGATTATCGGAGGCATCTTAAACACTCAGTGAACATCGTAAACAAGGAAGAATTAGACTATAATGGCCTCAGTGCATAGGCAAGAGATGCAGGTACCCAGTGTGCATGCGCGGAACGCTGACCGTAGCACTGCAGCTACAGTGTGACAAAACGGTACTAACTTAAAAAATACGCCTCGTATATTTGCAAGTTCGATTAGCCGATTCGAGCCAGACCACACACCAAAGTTCAACTAACTATCACATGGAAGCATTTCAAAGTTCAACACACGCTTCTAAAGTTCAACTTGTTTCTCACCGACTGACAATTAGGTTATCCCGATGTACCACATGGTGTAAAATGCTGCTTTAAAACTGCATAGCACTAAAACTGACTGAATAAGCGAACCTACATTCTACCAACATGGTAGCACAGTAGTGCTCGAAATGAAACTTTCTGCCGACTGTGAGTGTCTACATTGTGCAAGCATGGAGAGTGTGTACGCTCATACTGTACTTGGCCGACTACACTATGGGAGACTACATTATGGTAGCACAGTAATGCTCTAAACGAAACTTGCTGGCCAACTGCGGGAATGAGCGACTGCACGAGTCTACATCATGACACGAAGCAACGTAGTTGCACTCTAACTGAAATTGGCTGGCCGACTGAGGGAGAATGAGGAAAATTCTGGGCTAATATTTATCGCATCTGATCGTGGGAACACCGAACACTTTTGCGTTCACAGGAGAATATGCAGGAAAAACGTATCAGATATCAAATCTGACGCCCAAAGGCGCTTGCGTCAGATATCTTGACCTTGAGAACTAAAGTAATCCTATCGTTCTGAAATTTCGAGAATAGCAAGACTTTATAAAAAAAAAAAGGGTCAATTACTATCCTTATGAAAAATTCTGTAACTTTAATAGTTTCGTCGTAAAAAAAATTATTTACTGCTATACCCCAAAACCTGTTAATAACTTTCACGATTTTGTTGTTATGCAACTGAAATAAATTTTATTTTATTTCTAATTATCTGCTTTTTTCTTTGCTATCAAGCAAAACATGTTTACTAATGTCAAAAGGGTGAAATAAAATTCGTAATCCGAAAACAGAATCCAATCAAGTATTATTTCAGAAGTTAATAAAGATATCGACTTGAAAGTAGCTTTAATCAAATCTACATATTCAAAAATGGTTATTTTGTGAACTTGAAGTCTCTAACTTTTTTCCTTGATTTATTATGAACTTTTTAAATATTTCTCCAGGCGAATGCTTGAGACTGTTGCAATTGAAAGTACTATCTCAAAACTGTGAAGACCTGATTTCTAGCTTGAATTAACATAGAAACTGATATGCAATACTATTCAAACTAACTGGTGGTTCTCAGAACAAATTTTTTCACGTTGTTACAAAATTTATAAGATACCTGACAAAGAGCTATTCATAAATACATAGGAGGGCAGACTAGGAGTTCAGAAATTATTCTGTCAGTTATTTTCCAACGCTTTTTATTCCATGTGTCCATGAAGGGTTAAACAGTCCTATTTTTTGACAGTACAGCATAGCTAGCAAATACAAATTATTGGTGGCTGATAGTATATGAAAAAATCTATTGTTGATATCAAATTTCTTTTTCTGCCAGATAAAGCAAAATGAAAATTATGCTGGTAAACTGAGAGAAAGATTACCTTGTAACTAATTTTGTGAATACTATACTGGATGAACCCAGTGAATGTTCACACTCAGATCTGACATTCAAAAGAACGCTAGTTCAAATCATTGTTCAGCAACAGGGCTTTGCATCCCATGGTTTCTAGAAATCACTAGACAAATACCAGGATCACTCCATCAAAAGTCTGTGTCCAAATTCCTTTCCATTCCTTGTCCCCATTTCTCTCCTGCTTTTAATGATGTCGGTATCAACGAGACTTGAAATCCTTAAAAACATTTGGATATCAGAGAAACCTGATATGTGATCAGATATTATAAAAGAAGTACAGACCATGGTTAAAAGCTGATTGAATGGCAAAGGACAACTACAGCTCTGTAAACTGATAAATTTCCAAACTCAGAATCAGAACTGTAGGATGTGAAGAAAAACAGGGAGAGCAGAGGAGAGAGATGCAGTGTATTCTCTTTCAGTGATGTATCACATTAAAAATAATAATAATGTACTGACAATAAGCTAGGAAATTCAACACTTACACTGACGAAAATACTAATTTATTTTGTGAGAAAAGTAATTAATTGTTAAATCTTTTTATACTTGAGGTTTTGATTTTATTGTTTCTTTTGTTTTAGGATGGATTCATTTGTCTTGGCAGAAACGTTCAAGTATCTGTACTTACTGTTTGCTGAACCTTCAGACTTGGTATTGGATCTGGACGAGTTTCTTTTTACTACAGAAGCTCACTTGCTGCCTTTGTCCTTGGCCCGCAATTCAAATTACACTGTGATAACAGTAAGCAATTTGAGAAACATATTTACTGTGTATACATAATTGTTTAGTAAAGCTTCAGAAACTCACTTTTATTAGTTGCTCCGAAACTTTCAATCCTTTCCAAAATAACTCCAAAAGTATATTGGAATACAAAAATCACTTAAACATAAATCTACTATTGTCTATATATATATATATAATTAGCTCAATGTTGAAAGAATGGAGGATTTCCTGATGTATCAACTGTATTAAAAATTCTCGTGTCTCCCACAGTGGAAGTGCATCAATTTGATGCAACATTTCAAATTAACTTTTCAACTTCATCTGCCTTAGATGTAACAGGTTCTTTGAGTAGTTGCCCGTATATGCTGGTCAATGGTTGCTGCCGACATTACATTCACATGTACCACCGAGTGCCTCTCCTCACCTAGGCTGTGGGGCCTGCTGCATGGTGGGAAGATAAAGGCAGAGGGTAGGAGGCGCAATGGGGATACATGCGGTAGAGGTGGTAACCTGTTGTTTGGAGTGTATACTTACATAAATGCTCCGAACTGAACCACTCCACTCCATATATCTCCACCCTGCCTCTGCATCTGCCCACCACACTGCTGGCCCAACAACCTTGATATAGAGGGGCGCTTGGTGCATATAACTGTAATGTCGATGGAAACCATTGAACTGTTGCTGGCTTTACAAGAGCATTAAATTGACCTGCTATTCCGTAGAAAGTCCAGGATTTTTTTATATGTTGTTCATGTAGGGTCTGCGTGCATGACTTGCATACAAATGACCAGAGTTACCAATAGCAATATATATTTATTATTCTTTTGAACTAACCGGGTTTTATGGTTTAATGTTATCATTCAGGAACTTAAGTAATAGGATAAAGAGTAACCATTTTTTTTTAGTGAAATGTGGTAATATGTTGACTAATATTAAGCTGAATATACAATGAATGAAATGAAGTTTTTTTTTTGTATGGTGTCTAACTGATGCAGTTTTTCTGTTGTTTCTATTATTTTGATAATCTTTACATTGAATATTGTAGATGTACCATGTGAATAAATTCAGGTAGCTACATTATTTCATATTACACTTTTTGAAATTCCTGAAAATATTTTTACTGTTTTAGCTAAGCAAAAATTTACAGACACATTACTACAGAGAGAAAGAAAGTGGGGCTGGGTCTGGGTGTGCAGGGCAATAGGAAGATGGGAAAGTTTGCGATATGAGAAGACATTAGCCATAAGAACAGGGGATGTATCAATGTTTGAAGAATGCACAGTTGTGAGCTGTTTACTAGTTCTTTCCTATTGCAGTCTTACTCTTTTTCCATTAATATAAACATACAATGGTGAATGACTCATTAATCCTTGGTTACCAAAATGTCTAGTCCAAATATAAGGACTGCTTCTGTGTATAGTAAACCAGTAGCAAAAATTGAAGTTGGTCATAGTTACAGTTATAAAAGGCACGTCACAGTATTGAAGAGATATTTCAGTTTGTGGAAGAAGAGCTCTAGTGTAGTGGAAAGAGGATGGGAAGAGTTCAAGGAGGTAATAAGAATGGGTTAACAACTGTTTATTCCAAAATGGAAAATAAATAAATGTACAAAATCTTCATACTATAATAGGGAGGCAATAAGGTTAAAGAGGTTGGTAAAAAGAGAACAAATACAACAGGGTTAAGAGACAGCAGAGCAGTAGGAACATCTTGAAGCAACTAAGCAAGGTATTAATAGCAGCAGAGAGATGGGTTTATTAAAAGTGTTATGGTTGCAGGAGGGCCACTGAGTGATGCATCTGGGCATTTTTATAGCTATGTTAGAAAACTAGGGATGGGAAGGTGTCCAGACAATTGTGGATAAGGATTGGGATTCTGAAATGGGGGGGGGGGTGCTTCTCCAAATAAGCAGTAGTGAGCAGACTGATAAATTGGAAATAAATCCTGATGATATCATGGAGATTTAAGATAACTAAAATAGCATAAAGGGGAAAATATTACTACAGGTGTATTAAAGATAGTGGGATACAATATCATACCTTATCTTTTAATATTATTTGCATTGAGTTTGGAGCCTTGCTGCTTACCAGAGGACTGGAAAAGTGCCATAGTAATACCCGTTCATAAAGAGGGCGAGACGAGTTGAAAATTGTAGGCCAATTAGTCTGATATCGGTGATGGTAAAGTTAGTGGAGACAATGGTATGCAGTCATTGAAATGTTTGTGAGGGACAGAAATAGTTCACAAAACAGCAACATGGATTTAGAAAATGGCACTTAAGTGAATATGTCAGTGGGCTTTATGCAAAATATTGCAGATGAAATAGACAAGGAAGGCCAAATTGATAGTTTAACACTGGATCTCCCTAAAACGTCTGACAGGGTAATACATAAAATGGTGGT
Organism: Vandiemenella viatica; assembly: GCA_031002005.1. Taxonomy (NCBI): domain Eukaryota; kingdom Metazoa; phylum Arthropoda; class Insecta; order Orthoptera; family Morabidae; genus Vandiemenella; species Vandiemenella viatica. Next base: position 275,799,327 of record JARYHS010011408.1, read on the forward strand.
GGATAAGGTAGAAACTTTTGGAGTAAATGGAAAAGTGACTCGCCATAAAAATTCTTAAAACATAGAAAGCAAAGAGTTGTCATGAGAGATGCAGGATCAGAGTAGATGGAAGTGAACAAAATGCCATATAGTAGTGTATTAGGACCATTGCTGTTCATTATTCTAGTGAATGGTTGCTCTAATGAAGGATTAAAAGTGGATTGGAATGTTTACAGTGTAAGCTACCTTACTCTCTATTTTCGAGATTCAGTTAAAATCCGGCAAAGTTTGAGGTTAACATCAGTACACGATACCATAGTTGAAACCGAAATAACAACACTTTAAGTTCAGAAAAGTAAATAAACCACACATAGCAACCATAAATAAGAAGTTTCTAGTAAAATATAAACCATAAACTTACCTAAATGAGCGTAATCCATAATAATCCTGAAGTAAAGTAAACATATCTGGTTATACAACCATAACACTAATATTCCACTAAATTAAACACTGTAAAGCACTTCAATAATTAGAATTTCACCATCTGATATTAAATTCACTAATAACTCGCAGTTCCAGACCAATTTAAAGCAGTAAATATGACTTTTAAAGCATCACCATATGGGTTGAATTTCAATATTTAATTTCAGCACATCTAAACAGTTTCAGAGTTTTAAAAGTAAATGTAAACAAGCAAAATAACTAGCCAGTCAATATTCTTTAAGTTTCCGATAACCATCAATTAATAAACAGAAGATATCAGTAAATAAAAGTCAACCTGGTAATGGCGTCATAGCAACGAACTTTAAGGATTTAATTTCTCCCCAACTAACATCTTTCACGAAATAAAAACTTTTCTAAAGTACTTAAATTAAATAAAGGTTAGATTTAAATTTAGTTTCAGGCCACAACTGTCTTTACATAAAAAGTGAAGTTTCGGTTGCACAAGCTAGGAAAACGGTAAAATTTAGAAATTCTATAACTTCTGATAGCCTTAACCGATTTAAAAGATTTTTACACCACTGGACTCGGCAGGAGCCGGGGAACACTTTGAAAATAATATTAACTTGAGATTTTAAAGTTTTGAGGGGTCACCTTTTTCATGTGACGTATGATGACGTATCGCAATACGCGAAACAAATGTGCTTTTAAATTAACCAACTTTCAAAATTCATTTTCACCGGTCTGGAAGCTCTAAAAACAAAACCCAACACATCACTACACTTGTCTCATTACGCTCTTCATCTTGTGATTTTCTGGTAGCACTCAGTTAACATGTTCTTTTTCCAGATAGACTATTGTCTAAGTCAGTAGTCCATTTTGATAAAAGTCAGCCATGACAGGTCTTTTGGTCAGTCCATCAGATCGCTTTGACGAGGACACACATATCTCATGAGTCTTTAAGTTTGAGAAGACCCGCGGTCGCGGTGGCTTATGGGTAGGCAGGTCAAGAACAGTATGGCTGACCGACGCCATTTTTAAAACCGGCATGGCCAACGTAACATTCTAAAACTTTCCGACATGAGTTCATCTTAACTTTCGATTTCATTTGGGGTGGTGCGGTCTGTTCTGTTTCACGACTTGTGATCTTCGGCTAATGATTTTCTCCGATTGCCATTGCTAACTGTGACTTTTTGTAACATCTGTCAAAATTTTCAAGAATATATAATTCAGTTATCCGGATTCAGACTTTCATTTCTACTTTAGTACCTTTCTTACAGGAGGTTAATCTGTAAGTGGCGACCTTATTAATTATTACAGTTAGCATTCTACAAGGTTTTACACGGTTATAGAACTTTTTATGAACTTTGACAACTTTTTAGATGACTTCAAGCTTAGGTGGACAAGCTGATACCCCACCCCCCTATCACGCTTATCCCCTAACAACAGCTACAGGATGATCTAAATAGATTAACTAGCTAGGTAGTCAAATATGAAATAAAAAAATAAATACCAAAAAGAGTTGGTTTACTAGGTATACAGATAACAAAGTAAAGAATTTCAATGATTATAAGGTGGAGAAGGAATTGCTTATTGAAGATCTTAACTGTAAATGTATTGCATAATATTTGATATTAAACTCAGTTGGGTGTGTGATACGAAGAGGTTTCAAAATCCTTCTTGCTTAAGAGTATGTACTTGGGAAGTAGATTATAAAACTTTAGTCAGACCACTACTTGAGTATGGATGAGCAGTGTAACTCCCACATCGAGTTCATAAGTTAATAGAGGGTACAAAGGAGAGCTGCTAGATTTGATTGTGGGAATCAATAAGTGGTTTGATAAAAGAGCTTGGTGAGGAAGGCAGAAGTCGGGTCAAGAGTGTTTGAATTGTAGAAGGCTTATAACCATAATGATGCCCGGATGGGTGGAAGGATTAGGAATTGGACATAAAAGGAAAGAGATGATCATGACCATTGGACCGAGCATGGTGGTGTAACGGCTTGCATTCTGGCCTCGCATTCGGGAGGACGGCGGTTCAAATCCCCGTCCGGGCATCCAGATTTGGGTTTTCCATGGATTCCCAAATCACTCCAGGCAAATGCCAGGATGCTTCCTTCAAGAGGCCATGGCCAAATTCCTTCCCATTCCTTGTCCCCCATCCTTTCCCGTCTCTAAATACCTCGCTGTTAGAAAGTCGTTAAGCAGATTAAAAAAAATTACCATTGATTTCAAGTAAAGGGAGTAGGAAAATTTTCTTTTGTGGATAAGGGAGTCGGGGACTGAAACAAATTACCAAAGATAATGATGAACACTTTACTTAAATCTTAAGGAGCTTAAAGTTGGAATTCTTAAAGGGCAAAAGTTGGTGAATGGTGAAAAATCGTTTCACTGGAAAGTGTAGGGACTTTGCCACTGGAGTGTGTGTGCCCCATCACTATTGAGATTAAATTAAAATTGCAACCTAAGATTTTGACATTTTTCTGTCACTTGTTCTAAACTTTGTTGTATAATTATTGATTTATTTGTTGTATAACTATAAGAATCTAGTCTTTTCTATTATCAACAGTTTCAAATTTTATTACCGTGCTTTTGTTTGTCTCCACAAGGAACTACATTTGAGACATCATGTACCCAAAAATGCTAGGTTCTTTTTCCGCAGTGACTAATGTTCGTAGGAACTCATATACCCGATGTATGCCATACAAACATCCGCTAGATTCTGTCTTGATAAGCCACGATAGTAACCCCAGCTTTCTTCTTTTCTCTCTCTCTCTCTCTCTCTCTCTCTCTCTCTCTCTCTCTCTAAGAGCAATCATTATTCAATTTTGTCCATGCCCAGAAAACAAATTCTTTCATAAAAATTATTTCTGTTGTCACAGCCCTCCTTAAGTTTACCATGGATTTTCTGTGAAAAGACTCTGGTAAACTTATAAAATAGACTTTGCATTTTTGATACCCATTTCTCTCTCCTTCGGTGTAGGAGTTTCACACAAATTTTACAAAAAGGATCATCTTTTCTTAATACTTTTAAAAAAAAAAACTAAAGAAAACGCACACAAATTCAAGTCCTGTCACGGTTGTATCTTCAAATAGTCCTTAAGGCATATATACAATAATGAACAAAATTCTGGCTTCATACCACATTCCAGTATGGCATCAGAATAATATTTGTATACCACAAGCTTCTCAGGCCTGAAGCTGTTTTTTATTATTATTATTATAAATCAGTGAACAAAACTGACAGTAAGTTAACTTAAAAATAAAAACTATTCTTCTTCTTCTGGTCCCTATCCATTCTGGATGTCGGCAACATTCTTGGCTGTCATGTCTCTGCTAGTTGATGCTCGGATTAGCTCCGTAGTTGTCTGTGTTCTCAGATTTTTTAGCCAGGAAGTTCTTCTTCTACCAGCACTTCTCTTTCTGGAATTTTCCCCTGGAGAACAGACTGAGTTCATAACGGCTATTTTTCCTCATGATGTGGCCAAGGTACTGTAGCTTCTGTGTTTTTACGGTGGTCAATATTTCCATATCTTTTTTCATTTTACGGAGCACTTCAGCACTTGTGGTGTGGTCTGTTTATGGTATTCTCAACATTCTTCGATACAGCCACATTTCAAAAGCTTCTGACCTATTACTGATGGTTTCAATGCCATACAGGAGGACAGAGAACACTTAGCAGTGCAATAGTCTCATCTTCGTGGTAATTGATAAATTACGGCTTTTAAAGAGATTACTCATTTTATTGAAAGTAACCCAGCTTTACCAATACATAACTTTATTTCATCAGATGGATCCCATTGGTTATTTACTGTGGTGCCAAGATACGTACAGGGTTTGTCCGGAAAGTAATAGGACTGATTTTTTTCCGCCGCGATTGTACTTGAGCGTGCGCGTACCGACTGGATTCGGTAGAGGGGGTTCCTAGCTAACAATCGAGCGGCTGGTCAATTGTCTGCGAGCACCTGGAGAGTCAGGACAGGCATTTTCGCGCGACGTGTTTCTGTGAGTTGTGCAAGCCGAAAATGCAGCGTTCGTTAGAGCAGAGGTACGCGATTAAATTCTGTGTGAAACTCGGTAAATCTGCGACAGAGACGTTTGATATGATCAAGCAGGCTTACCCAGATGTTGCTTTAGCAAGAATTGGTGTGTTTCGGTGGCACCAGGCCTTTTTGGAGTGCCGGGAAGAGGTCGCCGATGAAGACCGTGCTGGAAGACCTTCGACTTCGACAAACACCGACAATGTGACTCGTGTGCGAAAAGTTTTGAACACAGACCGTCGACTAAGTATTCGTTTAATTGCCCAGATGTTAAATTTACCAAAATCTGTGGTTCATGACATTGTGACGGAGCATTTGAACATGCGCAAGGTGTGCGCGAAGATGGTCCCAAAAGTGCTCACTGACGACCAGAAATTGCGGCGAGTGGAAATGTGCCAAGAAAATTTGAACATGTGTGAAAGTGACCCCCAATTTTTGAATAACGTAATCACAGGTGACGAATCATGGATCTTTGAGTATGATCCCGAGACAAAGAGGCAATCTTCCGAGTGGCACACGCCGGCGTCTCCTCGCCCAAAAAAGGGAAGAATGAGCAAATCCAAAGTGAAAACGATGCTCATTGTCTTTTTTGACATCAAAGGCATCGTCCACCATGAATTTGTTCCTCCTGGACAAACCGTCAACGCCAAGTTTTATGTGGAAGTGCTCAAGAGACTCAAACGAAGGGTCAATCGGGTCCGACAAGACATCGCAGCCGACTGGAAGTTGCACCACGACAACGCCCCGGCTCACACCGCCTTTCTTGTGAACAGCTACCTGACTAAGGCCGGCATTCCAACGCTTCCGCAGCCGCCCTCTAGCCCAGATGTGGCTCCCCCGGACTTTTTTTTGTTTCCTCGCCTGAAAAGGCCGATGAAAGGCAAGCATTTTGAGACGACAGAGGGGATCCAAGCAGCATGCACCGCGGCTCTCAAGGCTATTCCGGAGAATGCCTTCCGTGACGCCTTCAATGCTTGGAAATCGCGTTGGCAGCGCTGCATCGACGCAGAAGGATCCTATTTTGAAAGTTTCTAAAGAATTGTAACGATTGGCTCAATAAATTTTTTTAAATCGACTCAGTCCTATTACTTTCCGGACAAACCCTGTATACCTTGACACACATTCAATGGCCTTCCGGTTAATCATAATATGGCATTGGGAGTTGTTGTTTTTGCCAATTATCATTACTTTTGTCTTATTTATATTAATGTCAAGTCCATATTCATGACTGCTTTGTGATACTCTATCTATAAGATATTGTAAACTTTCCTGACTGTCTGCAAAAATGACTCTGTCATCTGCGTAGCGAATATTGTTTATCCAGTTTCCATTTAACAGTACTCCCATCTCCACATCACTCAATGTCTCCCTAAAGATATACTCTGAATAGATGTTAAATAATAAAGGGTACAGGGTACAGCCTTGTCTTACACCACGAAGAATTTCTACTTCATCCATATTTTCTCCCCTCAGTCTCACATGAGCAGACTGGTTCCAATACAGGTTAATAATAATTCTCAGGTCTTTGTCATCTAAGCCAATACTTTTTAAAATTTCTATCATTTTCTGATGCTTTACCCTGTCAAAGGCCTTCTGATAATCTATAAAACAAGCATAGACATCACAATTTATATCTCCGCAGCGTTGAAATAGTACTTGTATGCTGAACAGAGCTTCTCGTGTTCTGAATCCGACCTGCGTAGTTGATACATATTCTTCACAGAGCTTATATATCCTTTGGTGAATATCCTTCAGAAAGAGTTTCAATGTATGGCTTATCATTCTGTAGTCACCACATGACTTAGCCCCGGGTTTTTTTTGGTAACGTAATAAACTCCGATTTGAGCCAATCTCGAGGAATACGACCGGAGTTGTAGGTGTCATTGAACTATTAGTTATCTCCTATTGATATGATATTTCATATTGTCTCTTTAGAACATGCTGATGTATATAAGTAACAATATATTAGTTACCTGGACGTTGAAAAGTATATAGTATTGAACTACTTGGCACACTTCATTTCCTTATTGTGCCAAATAGGTTCTTTAAGAATAAATATTGGGGATATTATTTTACACAATATCTGCAAATATTTAACCAACTTTTTATTCTCTTTTCTTTCAATGGGACATAATTCACATAACCTTGCCTTCATACTCATTGGCAATCACTGCATAAGAGAAATGTGTGTGGTAACTTTGTCATTAATGGTGGAAATGTTGTGAGACCATCTAGTTTTTACATCCATAATACTCTTTGTGGGGGTGTATGACTGTTGGTTCATTTTTTCCTCAAAAAAAATTTATTTTATAGTTGATGTTGTGCACAGTAATTTGAGATTGTAATGATAGTTTATTGTTTAATTGTTGCTCAAAGGTGTTTTTTAAATCCAAAAGTTTTGAGCTTTGACTGCTTTTCATCTTTGCAGTTTGACTGTCTTTTAGGTCCTTCATCTGTACAATCAATAAGACAAAAAGCTCATCTGTGGAAGCTATTGTGGTGTGAACCCTTGTACTGGGTGTTGGTTGAATACTTTCGTGTGGCTGAGAGATATTTGAAAATCCCAAAAATTCATCTCTGGGAGAGAAGGTAGAAAAATGACTCATCTCTACAGAAACCCTATCCAGGCTATTCAACATAGTGGTGAGATCTGGCATTGTGTTATTGGGAACATTTGAATCAATAACTGAAGTAATTCTCTCTACTAGAAACAATTCAATTGATCTTTTCCCTCCATGTTGAGAGACTATTGCCAAATGAAAACCAAATAATTCACATAAATGATAGTGACAATAACCTTAAAATAAGGTTGCAGAGAAACAATGTAATTCAAACTTTACTAAATATAATCTATTTGAATTGTGAACAACACTAAAATTATTTTGAAAACCATACACTTATAATAGGTTAGTATTCAGAACGCAATGAAACCTTCCACTTAAAGTAGTTACTGAAACTGAAATGTTAAGTCATCTAAGCATCTAATTTCAATAGTAATATTTTGTGAATTAGGCACTTGGTATATTAGACTTTGTGAACAGTGAATTTGCTGATATTAAAAGTTAATATCTTTACAATCAACAACAAAGTAACTTAAAAAAAAATCATTTTAAGAGGTTATAGGAGTTATAGGATGCATTGACCAGTAGACTACACTTATCTTAAATGTTTGTAAACATTGCAAAGATTGTAGCTTAGGCATTGTGTCTGGTATCCGTCAGCAGATGTTTGTCGAACACACACTCCAACAGCCACAGATGAAATGGATTACATCAGCTGTTCTCGTCATCTGCAGCATTACGCATAGTGAGCAGGAAAAATACACGTTTATCACTGCTGAGTCAACTGCATATCACCATGTTGCATAATTGTTGATTTATTTGTCATAAAACTATAAAGAATCTGGTCTTTTCTATTATCAACAGTTTCAAAGTTTATTACCATGCTTGTGTTTCTGTCTTCAGGGAACTACATTTTAGACATCACCTACCCGAAAATGCAATGTTTTCTTGTTTTTATTCTACAATGACTAATATTCATAGCAACTCATATATCCGATCTTTGCCATACAAACATCCGCTAGATTCTCACTTGATAATTCACCATAGTAACGCCAGATTTTTTTTGTCTCTCTCTAAAATATAATTTTTTATAAAAATTATTTCTGTTGTGTCACAACTTGTACGACTCACATCTGTTTTGAAACTTACTAGAGGTTTGATGATGTAAAAACTTATAGAGGGCCGAGTGTTTCTTGGTGAAAATGATGCTACAGTGAAATTTTAAATCCAAAATTTGATGTTTGATAATCTGATATAGGTGCAAAGTTTCAGATTAAAATATATTGCTGAAAAACTGTCTGCAAATTTAAATAATAAACAGTTAGTTACAATAATATACAGTGTAGATTTAAGAAATGTTGGAAATATTTCTTTTGTCTCTCTCACCCCTGTTATGTGTTTTTATGGGTCTGCTGCAATCTGTGATAATGAGCAATTCCTTTCTTTAGTCTTAAAATCTATGATAGACCTGTTTGCAACCCTTAGTATTTTCTGCTTCGATTTTCTCAGTAGAACTCATTCTTTACCACAGGTTACATCTTATGGGAATAATTTTAATATCATTTTGAAAGCCACAGTTGATCAGAGGATGTGAGGTTACTGCGAGGTATGAGCATAGTTTTATCGGAGTGAATGAATTTAGCACTGATGTTCTATCATTACCGTGACGTCACAATCTGATGATGAATTCTTATAAAACTCGACGAAGCATTTTGAAAATAAAGAATAAATGTTCTTCTTATCTCGCTTGGTTTTCGAGATATTGCATGTCAAAAATCAGTTATAGGTATAGTTCCTTGTGCTTTGGTGACGTTTTTTCTGGTCCAGGTCATATTTCAACCTAACAACAATCACTAAGAACAAAATAAAACATTGAAAGTACATTTCTACCATATAGACGTAGTGGTTTTGGTGGATTTTTTTTCTGGTCCAGGCCAGATCTAATCGTAACCTCTTCACTTTTGAGATATAATATGTCGAGAACTAAGCCAGATATCAGAAAAATAAATTATTTATTTTCTATTTGTCTTGACGAGTTTCATATGAATTCACCATCAAAATTGGCTATGGCGATTTTTATCTTCTGGTCCAGGTCACATTTCAACTAACCACGTCAATTTTGAGATATGTTATCTCGAGAACTAAGTGAGATATATAAAAAATATATTTTTTTTGTTTCAATTTTTATCGTCGAGTTACATAAGAATCCATCATCAAGGGTTATCGTAGAATCCCCTGAATTACCACAAATCTTGCACCATTAATTAATCCCTGACTGGCATTAAGATTTCTATTTAACATAATAATAGCATTTTTCTTTGAAAGCAATTTATGAAGTGGTCTCGCAAATGGATCTAGCGATTTGGATGAAATTTCATATGTGGATAATGTTTTGCTTTTCAAGCTTTTATCACAATTTTTTTTAAAAATAAATTAGCAATTTTTGTATTTGGTTTCTCAGAAACGGCTCTAACCTCATTACGTAGAAGGTTCAGGTACCAGTAAGCCTACTGATGTTAGTTAAGCTTCTCTTTGGTTAACTGTGCACCTCAAAACGGCTAGGAAGCCTTTTACTTTAATCAAACTTTACTCAAAATCTTGGATATTGAACAGAAATCGAAAGATGCGGAGCGAAGATGACAAATGTGCATTATTTCTTCAAGCAGTTGGTGAGGCATCCCATGTCTCTTCATTCTCTGACATGTTCTTTTGTATTGTCGCAGACATCTTTCTCCAACTTAATTCTGCTAGTCTTACTGCCTTAAAACATTTTTCTGTTTATTATTATCTTTGTTTAAAGAAATTTTGTAATCTTGCAGATAAATGAGCAGACTGAACTGAGACTGGATGAGGATATGGAATTTGCACGATCATGTCCTAATATGCTTCATCTCTTTCCTGCATCCCTTCGAAGGCCTCTTAGGAACATGGTAGCGGGAGTATGCCCGCGCAGACCAGCACAACGCAAGCTGCGAGCTCAAGAATTCCAGGTAAATAATCTGTTTGCATATTCAGTTGTGGTGGGCGATTCTGATGTACTGTTTCTCAATGAATCAAGATTTTTATCTATCACTAAGCTCTATTCAGAATTAATGTGACATTGTTTTTCTTTAGATATTCTGCATTCTTCTGTAACACTGATTTTCTGTGTTTATGGTCCATTTTTAATTTTTAGTTTTATCTATGGTGGAGCATATGCGCTGGTGGCAAATTTCCTACACGCCTATTTCTTTCTTTGCCATGACTCGACCAGCAGTTTAAGGTGGACCACAAAACATCCTGACATAGTTCATATGATCAAACAGAATTCAAAAAAATTTCTGACGTCACTGATATTTTAACCAGACACCCTGAACTTGAGAACAAGCACCTCATCCACTGAGCTAAACTTTCACTTCTGGGCATTTAAAAAACATATTAAAAAAGAAATTTGGTGTTATCATTTCTCTGAAGAATATTTTCTGTATCATATGAGATTTGAGTGCCCTTTTTTTTCATCTGATGTAGCCCACTATTATGTGACTTGCTGTTATTCAGCAACAAATTATCACTTAAAAAATCAGCTGGTACCTACCTACAGATACCAAGTTCAATGAACTTTGTTTTTGTCTTTAAAAATGGTATCATTATCTTTAGTAAGTTTCCACTTTCAAGGATCACTCAGCATGCCATCTTCCAGAGGCCGTGCTTATTTTGAAATTAAGGTTCCATTTACAATTGACTTGCTGCGATTGCAATAGTTGTTATTGGAAAGGGGTGGGGATGCGGACATTTGCCATCTTTCTGTTAAATGTGTAGCTTGCATTCCATGTGATAAGTGTATTTTTGTTTGTGAAATGCGTAGTTTATGAGGCAGTATTCACCTACACGATTGGGGAAAAACACTTCAAAACCACAATCAGGATGGCTGGTATGTGGAGTGTGGTATTTGAACCTGGACCCATTGTTCCTTCACATTGTCCAGTGTGGTGGTGCTTTATCACATGCAGCCACAATGGCTTAATAATGGGATATACTACATAATTAATAAATAGTTCAGACTTGAAATTGATATATTTTGTATGCATTTACAAGTAAATGGGATCTTCAGTGATTTGAGTTCGATTTGTGGTTGAGCCATCCGGATGTTAGTTTTCAATAGTTTCCTATAATCACTCCAAGCAAATTCTGGAATACCGCCTTCGTGAAGGCAATGGCTGATTTCTTTGTCTTATCCACAATGCTTCCACAATTCTAATAATGTTATCCATGAGCCATAATGCTTATGTTGTATTTCACTGCCGGTCACTAAATTGAGATTATTATTTATTCATTAATAACCACAGAAGATTGGCTGTTTACTTCCAGGTGGTTCCAGCAAATTTTAATTAGGATAATGATGAGAATAAATATGCTTTTAACCCATTAAAATAAGGAATGGTAGGGAAAGTACACTCGTCACTTACCAAGTTAGCAACAGACACAGAGGGACTAACACAGTTTACAATATTTCAGTATAAAACCTAATATTCATGCATAAAGATGAGAGACACAGGAAAGGGATCATATGAGCACACACTGGAACTCACCATATGACTCATTACATAACATTGCTAGTTTGCTAGACACTATTTTGGATCAGTGGCTCAAGCTTTACCCTTGGGAAGGAGATATCTGAATCAGTCAGTATAATCTGATGATAAGTGCTGTTTGATGTCCAGCAATTTTCAGTGGCAGTCATTAAATAACAAGTAGTCTCCTATTCATGAAATCAGCTGCGTAAACCTTCATAGTACTTCAGATAGCCTACTGGAAGAAACAGATATCAATACAATTGTAGGTACATCATAAAAATAAAAAGTCACAGCTAAAAGTCAAGCCCATACAATCCTTAAAAGTTCAAACTCGAAACTGGTATCAGATAATACAATTGCAAGTACTATTATTGCATCGGACATTCAAAATCCTTTCTGAAGATTGCAGGTAATCACAGCACACGAATTCTCATTCACTCTGGGAAATCCCCAAATTTTCACAAAAGTGGACGTTAAAGCTCAGCTCATTAACTAATAAATTCTAAATTTATCACTGTCATCACTCTTGAGAAACTATGTTCACTTCTGCCAAAATATTTTCAGAGTCCCAAGACTAAGGTCAAACATCAGTAAAATTTCTAAGTTCCACTTCTACCGAAAATATTTTATCTCCCAAAGGTACATGTTGGAAATTATTACAAGTCCAGGCCCAGCTGCCCTAACACAATGACAGCTAACATGACTTCAAACTGGCTAAGTACTTATAATTTCAAAGTGTTGGAACATAAACTCCAGATTCTTATTTTAATTCCAATCTCTCTGAAACTCTCCCAGTTTGCAGAATAGGTTACTCTGAGAATTTTATGTCATGACAACTTTACTCTTAAATTGCTAGTAGCTATTATTTTCCAAAAGTAAGGGGTTGCTCAATTTAGTAATTTACCTATAACTTTGGAAATATTTGATTCCACGCAAATATTTTTACATCACTGGATTTCTGACCTATGTCTTATCTCCGTGGCTGTTTTTATTAAGGTGTAGTCTTTCATTTTTCCTTACCATGCTTCATTTTAAACTCCATTCCTGCCCGCTTGGCACACTTTTAAGATCTTGTGAAATTCATATCTTGCTCACTATATTAGGACTTTAAATGAAACCTTCACTGTTCTTCTTAGAATTGCCCATTCGACCGTCTAATATTTGTCTTGCCTTTCGCAAATATCTCCTAGTCATATTATGGCGCATGGCCCATTGCATCACTCACTGCTTGTGACGTGTTCATGGTGTCAGCTATGAATTAATATATGAAAATCCTTTTCAGCTTTTAATCCCAACTTTCACCTCAAACTGTTATTGTATTAACTATACTATTTAATTTTAGCTATCTTTTAGTCATATTTTCGACCTCTTAACTATTCCTCTAAAAACACACTTAGGGTTTATTTACAGTCTCTAATTTTTGTTAGGATGTTTTTCTATGTGCTGATTTAGTTTATCTATTTCAGTGACAGACTTTTCATTGTTTAAAGTGCTTTCTATTGTCTGCTGGCTTGTGACATAGTAGACAATATTGGTATTAACATCAGTAAGATTTTGTTTCACAAACTTTTCTGTTAAAGACCACTAATTTAGTGTGTGATTGGCCAGTTATAAGTCACATGGTGCCCTGATGTCAGACTCATAGAGGTTATAAATAGAGCCACATTGTCGTAGCAGGGCTCCTTTTCTTTTTAACCATCAGCAAGGACAGAAAAAAAAACTAGTGTTATTTTTCTTCGTGCTTCGTTTCTGCTTGGTGCCTCTGCTTTATGATATGCTTTATGGTTATTTGGGGAAAATAGCTTTTCTTCTCTTCGAAGCATGGTCACCTTTCTTCTTTTGAATGTTTTATATAAAACATCTAACTATTGAAAGATGCATAGACAGTTCTTTGTTCTTATAATAATAATAATAGCCAAAACTAAACACAGTTAACATTTATATTGGACTTCTTTTTGAGGTTGTAAGATTCTTGTTTCAATCCTGAAATATTATTTAACCTTTTGAAGTAGTTAATCCATGGTCAAATAAAGTAAAGTTGGTAATCAGTTTCAAGGGCTATTCTTGTAGGTCTTTTCTTGCAATCAATTCAGATACGAAGTCTGTAATGAACTTTTCATAATTGTATGACTGGTATCAGTTATAAAAGGAAACTTGTGCAATAATAAACATGGGAAGTCCAGAAATAAATGTTTACTTCATTTAATGAAATAAATTGCAGATAATTGGTATCATGTGAGAATTACCAACATAAAAATAGAAAGGGGAGAAAATACACGAGGTGAAACGATTTATCTCTGACAGGCTCCTTGCTTACGTCATGATGAGCACATGGTGGATAAAATTTTAAAATGCTCTCTAACATCTTTAATAAAAAAAAAAAAAAAAATTACTATTCAAATGTTACCTCAAAATGTTTCTTCTTTCCTGTACTACCTGTGAGAATGTTAGTGGCACGTTCGTTTCAATTTAGTTTTTAAACCTTCAGTGTTTACGTGTTATCATGATACTGATGTTATTTTGATTTGAAGAGTCTTTTAATCTCATGTTTATATCTATTTGATTAATTTACTATGTTAAGGACTTTCAATTATCCCCCCCCCCTTTTTTCAGTCCTGGATAGCTTTATTCATCCATAACAATGGCCTTTGATGACTTCTTGAACAGCCTTGGTGTTCTGTGGTGTGGGGACTGCAAGAATGGGCAATGTTTCCAACATGCTCCTGACATTTCTTAAATTTGTTACACCAATGTTTTATCTGAGCCCATGAGAGTATTGTTTCTTTGAACTGTGGGAATAAACGAAGCCAAATTACAGCAGCATTTACGTTTACTTCTAAGAGAATCTTAATAATAATACGTTGTGCAATTGTGGTTACTCGATTGTCGATGTTGCTGAGAATAACAAGTACTAGTGCAGCAATGTTATTAATGCCTTCCACAAGGACACCCCCCCCTTTTTTTTCAGACCACACCATCATCGGACGAGCTTCTCTCACATATAACAGAATCAAAATATCAGTGATAAATTTATCTAATGCACTTGTTTGAAATTAGATATGTGCACATAAACATAATTGGCTCACTCCATTATTTGTATTTGACTTTTTTACTTGCAGATTCATTAACCATTTGCCTAACCAGAAAAGTAGAGTTTGTATTTTATTTTAAGAACAGCGTAAAGGGTGCTTAATAAGCTTCAAGCAGCCTGTAAGCAATGTAATAAAATACTGACCAAAGACATCTTTCAGCTTTATTGAATTCCTAGATTGTTTGAATATAATTGATTTGTGACTACATATTTAGAATTTATTAATTTTATAGAGATTATTATTCACAATAGGTTATTTGACAGTATTAAAAAAAATATTATAAATTTAACTCATTCTCGTAGATTAATGCTCCATGAAGCTAATTTTTTCAATTTTGGAAAGAAAAGTGTTTTCTTTTTAATAAAAAAAAGCGAAATAAAAATTATACTTTTCTTACCTCTGGTCACGTGGCAGTAAACGCTCTAGGATTAGTGGTCGCTTGAGTGACGTCACATGTCTGTAAACGCTGCAACTGGGAATGGAGTGTTTCCTGTTATCCAAGTTTTCAACTATTTTTATTGTTTGTTGCTGGTAATTTCTTGTTATTAATTAAATTTCATTTTGAATGCAAAATCGAGAGCAATTTGTAAAAGCCTACAGTGGAAAAATATCGAAAATAAACACCTTATTTGCGGGGCTAGCTACAGAAAAAACTCTGACTTTTATTCTGCTGAGCTTCAACGTGTTAACAGCTTCAATTTGAGACTCATTTATATTTAAATTGAAAGTTAGAGTTTGATTGTTTTGCGTTAGCAAACCATACGTCGAAAAATTCTGTAGGCGAAATTTTGTGTAGTCATGTTGAAAATAAAAAAAGTTGTATGGGTGCCGCAAATACGCGAAAACAAATGAAGGTATTTTTTATGGCTAATAAGCAGCTCTTTCAAATAAATATAGTAAGAGATCGGTATAATGTGGTATTATGAACCAAAACTCAACATGAAATTGGCTCAGTAGTTTTTTTTTTAATTAAACATAATCTCTCACTGTTTTAACAATGTTAATGTATGACGGAAAAATCATGCGTAAACTTACCTTAATCGACTAAGCTCAGTGGAATGGCGCGGCCGACTGGAGCGCTTGATCGGTGAATCACAGGAAGCCCATTGTTCAAACTATTTTTTCTATTGTTGGGAGCGAATTTGTGGAAAATAAACCTTTGTTCCGAGTAATATGGTTTATCTTCTTTTAATATAAATAACTATTTTGCCTGCGTAGACTATTATCAAAACTGACTTTTATCTCTCTAGATTAGAAAATATCACACATCACTTGTAGAAATTTCATGCTAATCTTGCAACAGTTCCGGAACAATTTGTGTCCTTTTTTGTTTGAATTTTTAAGTGACGATACAACTGCAGGTTACCTTCCTGACATAAATGCCTCTATTAGGCGGTATTTACTTATAATGTGCAAGTAATTTTCATTTTTTAAAAAATACTGTTTATCGGTGTGCAAGTAACGTCCAATTTCCTTTTTGAAATCTT
>JARYHS010011408.1:275816478-275926135 GCA_031002005.1 Vandiemenella viatica
TGAACCACACAGTGAGATATTGTTCAGAAATAGAAAAATAGATTTGTTTAGAATTTGTGTACCATGGCAGTGCTGCATGCCTGGTGGTAAACATGAGAGTTGATGGAGAAAGTGGTAAGCCAAGGAACAAGGAATAATGTACTGAGGAGTCTGAAGGAGGGTAATGTTCCAGGTAATGCTTCATGGCACTGAGACCCTGACTGGGGGGGGATGTTAGTGTGCAAGGAAGTGATGTCTGTAGGGACAATGGAAGGAGTCTGGTGGCAGAGGAGTGAGAACTGTGGATCTACATTCAAGGAAGTGTGTATGAAGTGAGGTTGTATGTAAAGGGTTCAAGGTGCTGTCACACAAGAGCTGAAATCCAGTCAGTAGACAATCCCAATTCAGTAGTTCACTGGTCCTATGGATTTGGAAAGTAGGGGTATGGGGCTTCTACAGAATTAGAAGGAATGAGAATTTAGATGAGAGACTTTGTAAAGGGTCCTAGAGGCTGAGAAAGTGTGTAATTCCTGGAAATCTGAAGCAGTAGGATCTGTAAGATTCAGATGGTTTGCACTGATTGCCAAAGCTTCAGCCCCATGGTCACTGCAGTTCATGAATTTAGTGGTTGCTCCTTCTTTGGCCAGGAGGATGTTGATCAGCTTATTCTTGGATAGTTCTCTTAATGCCGTGGTTTCAATGGAACTGAGATTATTGTAGTGGGAGAGAGGGTGAAGACAGTTTGGATATGGGACAGAAAAGAGGGGGGGATAGTTTAGGGCAAAGAGAGGTAGGTCTAGTTCAGATGAAGGGTTCAGTTGTAGGCTGGGCTTGGTATTATCATGCCAAATGTCACTCTCCTCAGTAGTGGCAAACTGGTGCAGTCATCGTTGAGTGCAACAAAATGCAAAAGAATCTTGAACCAAGACCGCAAGGTCAAACTTTTGGGTTTGGAAAAATGATAGTCCCATAGAGAGTTCTGACAGAGGAGTAGATGAAAGGTTAACCACAGGCTGCTGCAGTTCAGCAACAGGTTGGGTAAAACTGGTCCGAGCATGTCGCTGTGAAGGTCATAGTTGCAGTATATATTTCATCCATATGAAACAAAAGCATTGAAATTAATGGGTAAGTGAATGCTGAGGTAGTCACCATTGACACTCGCCATGATATCAATGAGAGAATAAAGTATTTTGTTTTTCACATCACGGCCTTGCATGATACTGGAGGTCTGCTTGGATCTGACTGGTGGAGCTACATCATATGATCCAGCTTCTACACTTGATTATGCAGTTTGAATTTCATATTGGACTGAGTGGCTTCATTCACCACAATGAAACAAGAATTAATAAGTGCAGTGCTTCCATGCCCAAGTATGGTCCATATCAGTTTAGGCAGACAGAGAAAAAAATCTTACCTTCATAGTTTCGGAAGTTTTTTTTAATTTATCATCTATTAAAATTAAGGTAAAAGTAAGAGAACTGTATAGTTTTGTTCTGCCTAAAAAAAAATTCCTGGTTTGAGGTACAGGCCACTAAAGATGACAACGTCCACTTTTGAGTTTGACAGGTTTTAAAAACAGTTTAAAGATATTACCATCTATTTTACCAATTTCCATTATATCATAGTCACATATTAGTCTTGTGAAATCAAAATATAGTCTTCGACATGAAATTTTAATTCTGAATGAAAATAGGAAACAGTTTTAAAAAACTTATAAAAACATATTACAAGCAAAAACATATTAAAACTTATAAAATATATGTGCAAGTTCCATAACATACCCATGTACTCTGCTTAGAACTGAAATTAGAAGTGCAATGAATTAAACATTTGTTGAGCTGCATCAGTATCTTGCTTTAATATTCAGTGATGCCTTCTGGTTCAAACAATAGAAACTGGAGAATCCACAATCTTTAAAACATTGTGAATTAGAAGTGAACACTGGTTGTGGTGTTGCTGTCTTGCAGCTGGAAATCTATATCCAGCAGCCAGTCCATATAGGAGCATAAAATTCATGATGACCTTATTTAACTCACAACTGATATCTGTTACCTCCGCAATCCACCAGTCACAGGAATAATTTTGAAGTTTACAACCCTAAGTTTTATTTTGTTGGCTTTTAAGTAGTTTTCACCTAGTTATTATTTACAACAAAGCTATTGAAAAGTAAAAACTTAAAAAAATCAGTTAAGCGAAGATAATTTTTTTCTTATTAGACTATTAATAAAATTTAAGATACGTATAATTTCATAATTTAATCCTTAATGTTAATTTGAATGGTACCAGTAGGTATTGTTTTGGGAAGGCTGTGCCTGTGGAGGGTCTGCTTTTGGACGCTGAAAGTAGAAATGTTGGGTTTAGTAAGGAGGGTGAGAACGGTGGATGGGAACTGGTAACAGGTCGTAGGGGAAATATGGTTAAAGAATGAAGAATTTAGAGAATCCAGAAATTTTGGGAAGAATATAGGTTTGACCTGTAACCAGAGTCAGATGGGGAAGAGCCTTGTGTAGATGTAGGAGTAGGTAAGATGTAGCAAGCCTATAGAAATGTTGGTGTAGAAGGAAAACATAGGAAGAAAACGGTTCTGCTGCTAGGTAATAGCCATGGGAGAGGCGTAGGTCCTTTTCTGCAGGATCAATTAGGCACAGGCTACCAGGTCACAAGCCTTTTCAAACCCAGTGCAACATTAGGTCAGGTAATAGAGGGTATAGGTTCACTTTGTAGGAATTTCACTAAGGATGATAGAGTAGTGATAGTGGGAGGTGCGGGAAATAGTATTGATAGAAATGCGAGTTATGGTATAAATAGTGACCTGAGGAAGGTGGTGAAGGAGGCACAGCAAACCAGGGTGGAACTCATGCAGGTTCTAAGTCACCATGATCGGCCAAAGTTAAACCATGCTGTGAGGTGGATAAAGGTGGAAACAGAGATGCTACTTGGAAGAGGCATTAGTTCCGATTTGGGGTTGTGCCTGTGAATACCATTGGTAGGTGGGGTTTTACTAAGCATGGCCTACACCTACGTAGAAGGGGGAAGGGAGTATGTTCTGAGTTGTTAGCTAAAGCTGTAAGGGAGCCCACGTCCAGTTATGATGGGGTCAGGACTGTGCCTAGGTTAGGGGCTGCTGGTGAGGGGATAAAAATAAGTAATCAAAGGGATACTGGTTGTAGATGCGCTATGGTAAAAAATACATATGCTAAAGAAACAAATGAAGCTATTGAATTAATAATGGAATTGGGTACAACTGGAAAGACAAAGGTTAATGCTGAAAATGCCACAAAGCCAAAAATAAGTATGTTATTGCTGAACTGTAGAAGTATAATGAACAAAATGATAGAATTTGCAAACTTAATAGAGATACGTGAACCACAAGTGATTATATGGCTAGATTCTTGGTTAAAAGAAGGAGTAGTAGGCAATGAAGTTTTCTCTGAAAGTTATTAAGTATTAATACTTGGCTACCCCATTCACTCAGCCCGGCATTGATATAATTGCATCCGGCTTCCTTGCTAACAGTAAGGCTCAATTGTCTAACACGTGTTCATATTTTTTGTGTTGGTCAATCTCAGCCACCATTATAGTAAACGCTAGGTTGAATTTCCCTATCCTTCCTACTTTCATTGCCTTAAGGCATTTTTCTGTTCATTGTTATCGTTAAGTAAATAAATAGTTTGATTTCTTATCATTGCTGTCTGCTATCACATATTGTAGGCTCTGTTCTGTTGGTAATAGAACAATGTGTTATAGCTTTAAGCTTTCCTATTTTTGACATTATTTCTCATGTGGCAAAAATTAGGCAGGGAAATAGCATTAATCTTATAATGTTTAGAACTTTACATTATTTCAACATCAAGATCATTATAGGTGGGAAAGGATTGGGGAGAAGGAATTGGAAGGAATCTGGCGAACGCCTTTTGAAGCGACAACCCCTGAATTCACATTGAGTAATTTCTGGAAACAACATTAAATCCACTGAGCATGGTGGGTGAGTGGTTAACACACTGACCTCACATTCGGGAGGATGGTGGTTCGAATCCCCATCTGGGCATCCAGATTTGGGTTTTCGATGTTTTCCCCAAATCACTCCAGGCGAATGCTGGGATGCTTTCTTCAAAAAGGCCATGGCTGAATTACTTCCCATTCTTGTCCCCAGTTCTTTCCTGCCTGTAACGACCTCGATGAGGTGTAAAGCCATAGCAAAAAATACAGTAAACACAATTCTGAATGGCTAAACAAAGTTTTGAAGTCACATTCTCCTGAATGCCAAGACTTAACATTGCCACCAATACATTAGGAACATTAATAGTTCAGCGAGTGTGCCCTGATTGGGTTGTACGCTTCTCATAGTCTGAGATCCGTATGTTCACATGTTCAAGGACTTATCAATTATCAATTTTTAATTTATATTTCTATATTATAAATATATTGACACAAATTCTTCACAGGTTTCTCATATAAATATGTTATTTGTGTATGTTGAGGCACCCCAAAAATAATCCCATAGCGTTTAAGTGAGTGGAAGGATTTACAATAGCTCAACTTCTAACTTTTAAATCACATGTTGCGCTATAATCAAAAAATGTAGCTGAACTAAAATTCTTCATAATTTCAATAGCATAGGTTTTCCAACTTTGATTCTGATCCATTTAGTTCTTGTACCTTGAATTTCTTTGTTGAGTACATTTTGTCCTTTTGTTTATAACATAGGAACTTAGTTTTTTGGAGTAGTTGGTTGCTCCCGCTTTCTTCCCCTGGAAATTTTAGGTGTGGTGCTTGGTTGTACATATTTAATTTATCAAAATTGAATGACAAGCCATGAAAAAAATTGTTTGTATGTTTGAATATATTATTAGTTTCAGTAAGGAGTCTTAAGTGTTATTTTATGTCTTTAGAGAAAAGGACAAAATGTGCACATTTGGCACTTCAAGTGGAAAATATTCTATACTGTAATTAATCCGTAGAGAGGCTGTGCCTGTTTCAGCATTGTCTAAAAACTACTGAACAGATTTTAATGGGTTTATAACTGTTTGAAAGCTTGGGATCTTATTTATGTTTTATGATGGAACATGACTTGGTGCCAGTGCAAGAAATTAAAATCTTTTCATAACTTCACACTGTCTTATGTATCATTTGTTTCTCTAAGTTCATGTAGCCTGAGTGGTTGCCAGTGTAGCAAAAGGCAGTAATATGACACCTCCGATATCTCGCCCTCACTTTGTTATTTATATGAAATCAGGGTTTAAAATTGATTATGTTGAATGTATGTTAATAGAATAAAAGCAATTTTATTTATGACCTACTAGTTTGGGGAGAAGATGAAAGAAAAGTGCAGGATTAACTGGATGTCTGGGAGAGGATAGTTGCATTGTTCTCTGCTAGAAACAGCGGAGTGGTAATTATAACAACAAAGAAGAACAAGACAGAGACATATCACCTGAAGGAGAGAAATTGTGGAAAGTTAAATGTTTCAAATATTTGAAAAGCTGAATTAAAGAAAATTTAGGAAATAGGATGGAAATAAATGAAAGAGAGAGAAAGGCAGGTGGATTTTTAATAATTTCAGTGGCCTGAAATGGTGTAGTGTTGAAAAAGAGTAAAAAGGTAATCTATAAGATCTACTTTCTACTGATTGGATTGACTGTACTGATCGGAAATAAGGATAATGTAGGGGAAGGCCAAAAGGAGAGTACAAACTTTGTAAATTAAATTTCGGGGTAGTAGGAGTAACAAGGAGGTACTTAATGAGGAATGAGAAAATTGAAGAGCAAGCAAAATCTGCTGCAACAAAGACTAGAGAAATCAAGATTGCTGTGGTATGGTCATGTGGAGAGAGAGAGAGAGAGAAAATCTAAAATCAAATAAGGCAGTTGGAATTGATGAGATTCTTGCAGAACTTCTGAAGAAGGACTCAAAAAAATTATTCAAACTTTCTTACCTTGCTTTCTTTCCATGTCCAGAAAAACGACCTCAGATTCTCCTCTCCCAAAATTCAGCTACTTCAATCACATTGTCATTTGCTTCAATCAGATCTTTGTTTGAGCAGACTGTTCCCATGATGTTGCATCTGAGCAGTTGTTCATGATCCTGCACCTCCCCGCAGTCACATCCGTCATTGTCCTCATATCGCCATTTCACCATATTAGATTTACATATTTTGGAGACCCCAGATCTCAATCAGTTGAGTGTCCTCTGTGTGGTATATTTTAATTTGTCACCTGCTGGTAGTTCTTCCTTGGGGCAATTATTCTGATGGTCAAAAGTACCTCTTCATAATTCCGTACAGCGTGTCTTGATTTGGTTCTCCAAAGGCACTGTTCTTTTTAGGAAACTGTTCCTAGATTTCAGGGGAGGTACGTGAATTTCTTGGCCATGCAACTGGTGTTGGACATTTGTTTTGTTCTTTCTTGCTCTCCTATTACTCTTTGTCTGATATCTGGTGGAGTTTGGTCAGCGGGGAGGGGGGGGGGGGGTAGATCGTTTTTATGGGTATTGGCCTAAGGCATCTGGTTACCGATCTCACTATTTCATTTAGAGCTATTGTGAGTTTACGAATGATGTTAATCCTTGCACTTACCTTCCCTTTTAGCTTTTGACATTGCTGTTTAAAGGACAGGGTTCGGTCCAGTGTTATTCCCTGATAACTTGGGTATGTGCAATGTTGTAGTCTCTCCCCTTTCCATGTTATATTAAGCTGTCTTCTTGCTTGCATGTGGAAGGCACAGATCTTTGTTTTACCTGGATTTGGGCTCAGTTGGTTTTCTTCATAATAAGCTTCAAGATTTTTCAGTGTCGCTGTTAGTTTTTTTCTATATCTTCTAAAGTTCTGCCCTGTGCAATGATGAGTGTATCATCTGAACATCTGAATAAATAAACCTTTTGCCTTCAGGGTTATTTGGTTGGTCAAATGTGCAGACGTTATAGAGAATAGGGGATAATATGCTTCCCTGTGGGAGCCCATTATTCTTGTTTCTCCACATACTCTTCTCTCCTTGGAGTGTGACATAGAGTCTCCTGTTCTGTAGCATTCCTTTAATGATGTTGGTCAATCTAAAGTCTTTTGTCACATCAGATATCTTAGCCAGACATCTTTGGTGGTTAACGGTATTGTAGGTAGTGGAAAGATATTTAAAGACAGCCACTGTTATTAATTTATTCTTGAAACCATTCTCGATATGTTGTTTGATGTTGAGTATTTGTCCACCGCATGACTTACCCTGTCAGAAACCAGACTGTTTTTGTTTCAGTTTTTCATCTATTTTCGGTCCAATTCTTGTTAGTATCATTTGTTCCAGGATTTTATAAGTGTGACAGATGAGGGATATTGGCCTGAATTTTTTTGGTTCATTTGGTTCTTGCCTGATTTTAGCAACACCACCATCTGTGCATCCCTTCAGACTTTTGGAAACTATTCAAACTGATACCAAAAAGTTACTAAAAAGGAGAGATTCCAAATGAATTTAATAAAAGTGTTACACTTCCAAAGAAAGCACAAGCTGACATGTGAGTATCATCGCACCATAATTCTAACATCACATGCTTCAAAATTACTGACCAGGATAAAATACGGAAGAATAGGAAGGATAGTAGGTGGAGATCAGTTTTGGTTTAGGAAAAATTGCAGAACAAGAGAAGCAAGTCTGGTCTTAAGATTAATACTTGAAAGGTGAATCAAGAAAAACAAAAATACTTTTGTGGCATTTGTTTATTTAGAAAAAGCTTTTGATAATGTTAGGTGGGACAAGATGTTCAAAATTTTAAAGAAGTCAGATGTAAAATTGGTATGTGTGGTAGCCACTAAGGACTTGGTGGGAAGCATGTGGGAGCATGGTTATAAAGAGCAAGCCTTGTTCAAATATTTTACTGCAAGAATCATGGTCAACGATTGAACTTATAGAAAATATCACAAATAATATAATACAATATAATACATAAGAAAACTTCGATCTTGCAGATTATGATCTTAATGAAGCCTGTAATCACAAATAATATAATACAATATAATACATAAGAAGACTTCGATCTTGCAGATTATGATCTTAATGAAGCCTGTAATCACAAATAATATAATACATAAGAAAATGAGATAACAAAATACACCAATTATTTCAAATGAAAAGGAATCAGTTTACCTCAGCATCCTTCAATTTAACCTTAAGAATAGAGTTCTTACCAAGGTTCTGACACACTATAGTGTGTGCACACCGGTGCATAAGTCGTTACCACCCACACACACTGATAAGGTGGCGGGAACGATTAGCACCACACATCGGAGAATTTTGTCCATTCCGGTAACACAATTAACAAGAATGCAGTAAGGGACGCACTTTGTAGTTGGAGTCGTCAGGTATTCCATCTCAAATACCCAACAGGGCTAGGAAATGGAAATTTATCACCACAAAGTCACCACCAGCCCCGACCACCACCGTACCCCCGAATCGGCGGGAAAGCGCTCACGAACATGAGGAGCAGCAGAGGAATGCCTTCGATTAATGCGAGCGAGGAGCGGTCTCGGTAAAATCACAAATCCACCTCATGTAGTACTTCCAGGCTGCCTGGGTAAATTACAAGAGCTAGCTATACCAGCGGGCCTCTAACGTGGCAGTCCTTTGAGGAAAGTATTATGCCCAACGAACCAAGCTGCTGCTGCCGACCCACTCACCTCCTTGTTTCGTGTCCCCGATTATATATCAACTCATTCAGCCGGAAGAGGACACCACAAGGCCACAGCGCTCTCTCACGGGTGAAACTATCATGCGGGCTCAGCATCAGAAGACGATCGCGGGCAGGGAAAATAAACAATGCGAGCCGAGCACGGCTCAAAAATAATGAGATAGAAGAACAATTTATATTGTATCTAAGAATCAAGTGACTATAATGAAAGTAGAGGATCATGAGAGACATGCATCAGTTAAAAAGGATATGAGACAAGGCTGTAGTTTGTCTCCATTAATATTCAGTCTGTATGTAGAGGAAGCAATAAAGGGAGTGAAATTTAAATTTGAATTTGGCATAAGTGTTCACGGGTGCCTGTGAACACCATTGGTAGGTGGGGTTTCACTAGGCACGGCCTACACCTAAATAGAAGGGGGAAGGGAGTACTTTCTGAGTTGTTAGCTAAAGCAGTGAGGGAGCCCGTTTCCAGTGATGATGGGGTCAGGACTGTGCCTTTTTTAGGTTAGGGGCTGCTGGTGAAGGGACAGAAATAGATTATCAAAGTGATACTGATTGCAGATTCGCGATGGGGAAAGTCACAGATATTAAAGAAATAGATGAAATGGCTGAAACAATAACTGACTGCGTTAAAAGTGGGAAAGAGGAGATAAATTCTGAAAATGTAAAGCCAATAGTAAGGGTGTTAATGGTAAACTGTAGAAGTATAATGAACAAAGTAATCGAATTTGCAAACTTAATAGAGATGCATGAACCACAAATAATAATTGGGGTAGAGAGTTGGTTAAAAGAAGAAGTACTAGACAGTGAGGTTTTTCCTGATGGTTACAGAGTGTACCGCAGAGATCGAGGAGCAATTGGTGGAGGAGTCTTCATACTAGTTAGCAAAAACTACCATAGTTCACTGGCATTCATAGATCAAGACCATGAGTTACTTGGGGTAGATTTCTGGGGTAGTAAAAAAGAAAAAATCAGAGTGTTGGCTGTTTACCGCAGTGGAAGAATGACAGAAGAGGATGAGGCTCTTGGGGAGAAATTAAATTCATACTCAGATTTCAGAGGTGAGAATAGAATGATCATCATCGGCGGAGATTTAAATTTACCAGGTGTAAACTGGGAAGGGAATAAGATAAATAACACAAGGGAACAAAGATTTGCAAATATCTTAATAAGGGAAGGAGGATTTACACAAGTGGTTGAGCAAAACACTAGGGGACAAAATATTTTGGATATATTTCTAATTAAGCCCGATGAAAACCTTTTGAGGTATCAAGTAACTGAAGGAATAAGTGATCATGAAGCAGTTCTGATGGATATTAGAGGATTCAGTAAACCAGCAGCCAAAATTGAAGGGGGAAATAGGTACAATTATAAAAAGGCACAGGTTTCAAATTTGAGGAGATATTTCAGAGAACAATTCAGCAAATGGAAGGAAGGCTCAGGTACAGTAGAGTCAAGGTGGAAAGAGTTCAAGGAGATAATAAGAAAGGGGGAAGAAAAATTTATTCCAAAGCAAAAAATAAAGAGAAGTAGAGATCCTATGTACTATAATAGGGAAGTGAGGAGGTTAAAGAGGTTGGTAAGAAAAGAACATAACAGAGTTAAGAGACAGCAGGGTAGTAGGGAATATTTAAAACAACTAAACAAGGACTTAATAACAGCAAAGAAAATGGCCAAAGATGGGTTTATGAAGAGTATTGTTAGTGAAGGGGGACCATTGACTGATGCATCTAGAAATTTCTATGGCTATATCAGGAAACTGAGGGGAAGGGAGGATGTAGAGACACTTATAGATAAGGATGGAGAAGAAGTTACTGACGATTTGAAAAAGGCAGAGATTTTAAGTAACTGGTTCAGAGAAAGCATTAGGGAAAATGAATCAGAAACAGGAGGGTCTAATTCGGAGAACGAGCTTAACAACACAATTAGAAATGACGATAGTAAAAAATTTGATATCCATCCTGAGGAAATCATGAAGGAAATAAGAAAGCTGAAAAAACATAAAGGGGCCGGTGAAGATAATATTACTACAGATATTAAAGATAGCCGGATGTGACATTGTACCTTATCTTGAAATATTATTTAAATTGAGTCTAGACACTTGCTGCTTACCACAGGACTGGAAAAGTGCAATAGTAGTACCGGTACATAAGGGAGGGGTGAGAAATAGAGTTGAGAATTACAGGCCAATCAGTTTGACATCAGTGGTAGGTAAATTAATGGAAAGATTGATATGCAACCACATCAGAAATATATGTGAGGAACGTAATTGGTTTTCAAGCAGGCAACATGGTTTCAGGCAAGGATATTCATGCGAATCTCAGTTGGTGGGATATATGCAAGATATTTCAGATGAAATGGACAAGGGAGGCCAAATTGATAGTGTAGCACTAGATCTGTCTAAGGGATTTGACAGAGTGAAGCCATAAATGGTAGTAAATAAGGTAAAAACTATTGGAGTTGATGATAAAGTGATTTGCTGGGTAGAAGAATTTTTAAAAGATAGAAAACAGAAAGTTAGTGTAGGAAATGTAGTATCAAAAGAAGTGGAAGGAAAAATGGTATTGGGACCATTGCTATTCATTATTCTAATGAATAATTGTGCTGTTGGTTATTATCTGAAATTAGATTGTTTGCAGATGACATAATGCTATATAAAAGAATCAAAACGATAGAGGATTGTAAACAGTTGCAGGGTGATCTGGACAGGATATCTAGTTGGGTTAGGTAAACATGGGATGAAGATAAATGCAAAGAAGAGTCAGCTTATTAGATACACAAATAAAAAACAAAAGGTTAATTATCAATATAAGGTGGGGAAATAATTGCTTGCTGCGGACTTGAAATGTAAATATCTTGGAAGTTACATTTGATAACAAGCTTAACTGGGCAGGACACATATGCACAGGTGGTAGGAAAAGACTTCAAAGTTCTTCACTTGTTGGAGAGAGTGATGAGGGGTTTATGAGAGAAGTAAAGGAATTCGGTTACAAAACTTTGGTCAGACCATTGCTCGAGTATGGTAGTGTAGTACGGTACACTCATTTTGTGTATCAAATACAGGAATTGGAGAGGTTGCAAATAAGGGCTGCTAGATTTGTTTCTGGAAATTATTGCAGAATGCAATCAGTGACGGATATGATAAAGGAGCTGGAATGGTATTCATTGCAAGACAGGAGGAGGAGGAGGAGTGTAGTGGGAGTGTACAGGGCGTATACTGGTGATGAGGCAATGGAAAGATATTGCAGTAGGTATGAAAAGTAGTGCATGGAAGGGAAAAGATGACAATGACCACAAGCTGGCACTCGATTTCAGGCACAAGGGTGTGGGAAGATTCTCTTTTTTAGGTAAGGGTGTCAGGGATTGGAATGAGTTACCAAGAGAAACTGATGAATAATTTACCGAAAACTTTGAAGGAATTTAAAGATAAAATTTGTAGAGGGCAAATGTAGGTGGGTGCAGGATAGGGGTAAGATAGGCTGTGTAGGGAAATTGCCACCTGGAGCCTGTGCTCCATTGCAATTAAATTAAATTAAATTAAAATTAAAAAAAAAAATTAACAGTATGGTATGATTTGTAATATACCAGTAACATCCCCAAACAGCTCAGAAAGGAATCTATCACACATAACAGTATAGGAAGATATTTTTTATGATCATTTTCTTGACAGCAAAGCACTTTTCAGCTTGATTTTAAACTATTTTTGCAAAAGCTATAAGACTCGGATAAGGTTGTTTTTCAGATGTAATGAATTTGGCTGCATTCATTTCCAATAGGAAAGCTTAGTATGACAATCATTTTAAAATGTATTTCATATGCTCTACAAATTTTGTCTTAAAAGATATTTCAATTTTTATCGACTTTAAGCCATGTGTTCAGATAGAGTGAATGGTAAAATTTGGAATTACTAATTAATGAAAAGAGCTACGTTAGATTTGTTTATATCACAAGTTGTTGTAAGGAGGGATAGGCAAGTATTGATTATAAATATGAGTAATTAAATAAATGATAAATATGCTTTTTCATAACTTAAAGAAAAATAAAATCTGTAATGAAATAGATAGAAAAACAAAAATAGGATCAAGAAATAGATAAAATAACTTAGATTAAGGTTAGGCTATCAGTTTCAGACACCGGCCGTGGTGGTGAAACGGTTAGCGTTTTGGCCTCGCATTCGGGAGGACGGTGGTTCGAATCCCCGTCCGGGCATCTAGATTTGGGTTTTCCATGGTTTCCCAAATCACTCCAGGCAACGCCTTCAAAAGGCCATGGCCGAATTCCTTCCCATTCCTTGCCCCACATCCTTTCCCGTCTAAAAACCTCGCTGTTAAGAGACGTTCAGCAGTTAAAAAAAAAAAAAAAAAAAATTCAGACAAAGCTTAAAATTTCAGACAAAGCTTAAAATTTCGAGGAATAAATTAAGATTTTAAAGTTTCATCGTAAGACTATTGTTGACCTTACGCGCTAAAACATTTAAGTCACGAAATTAGATTAAATTTAGTAGAAGCACAATTGAGGAATAAGTAAGATTTCAAAATTAAGAGCAAGTTTCACTAAGAATCATATCTGAGTTATGGTTTAAAATATCAAGTGGTTAAAAATATATTAATTTTTGAGGTTACGAGCTGACGTCACACACCTCAAATTTCTTATTTAAGGACCAGCCATCTTGTAATTTTGTCCAGTCTTTCATCAGTTTTTCTGTAAGACTAGTCTGCGGTAGGACATGACGCGATGAAAGGCTGGAATAATATCTTAACTATTTGTGAAGTATCGGTGTCAGCCAAAGTTTCTCTTCAGTATGAACTTATAAGATTTCATCTTATAGTAGGTGGGATGTACGAAGACAGGTGGTGCAGAGAGAGAGACAGAAATTGGAAGACGATATACAACATTGCTGCATTTCCGGCAGGAAATGAGCAACATAGGGAGAGGAAGAAAGACTAGTTATTACGCTACTAATGCTACTGGTATATAATGATGATGATAGTAATAATATGTATTTTAGCAGTCCTTTAAGTGATAATACTATTAAGAGAGACAGTAATGTCAGAAAGCTTCAGTCACAGCAAGCAATCAACACTGGTATAACCCTGACAGGCTCTGGATTGTTACTGAATCCTATTGGTTAATGGTAAAGTGATGGCTTACCTGTGCATAGCCTCTCTAAACTGGGCTGACATTGTTCCTGCTGCGCACTATAGTTAGGGGACTTAAGATGGAAGTTCACCTGTCACGAATGTGCCTTATCTGCAATCGTGAATCTGGATCCGATTGGTTGATGTCTTATTCAAAATTATCTGGTATATCATGAATAAAATTACTGAAGGAAGGTTTTGGACTAAATATAAACTGAAGCAAGACAAAGGTGAAGAAATGTAGTAGAAATGATTGCAGTGGACTAAATTTAAAAATAGGATCGAATGTGATAGGAGAAGTAATTGAATTCTGCTACTTAGCAAGTAAAATTACAATTGATGGCCAATGGCAGGAATGATGTTAAAAGCAGAATAGCACTATGAAAAGAGCTTTCATGGAAAAGAGATCTTTTAGTTTCAAATATTGATCTAAAGCACAGAAACAATTTTTTAAAACTCTATGTGTGGAGCACTGCACTTTATGGTAGTGAAGCATGGACTTTATGAATACCAGAAAGAAAGAAAATTGAAGCATTTGAAACGTAGTGATATAGAAGGATGCTTAAAATTAAATGGCCAAAGAAGTACGAAATGAATATGTTTTGGAAATGATGGATGAGGAAAATAAACTTATTAAATTGGCATAGTGAGTGACTTTCATTTTTTCTGTTTATATTGGTTTGTAATTATTTTAGCCATAAAGAAAAAAAAATTGTATTACATTACTTTACTGTTTTTCTTTCACTAGAGATTTTTTGTTTATGGGTTTTTCTGCTGCTTAGGCTTAGTAACATGGGTGAAGATTTGGGGAAAAATCTGATATAATAGGGAAATGAACCACCACTTACCTTTAAATGATGGATGTGAGGCGTGAACACAAAATAAAAAAATAAAATAAAAAAACTAATAAAGAAATTTTTGGCTTTAGCCCTTTATCAACAGGAGAACATTGTGGAGAGTGGATGTTGTGAAGCTGCCTCTCACAACACCCACACTCGAGAACGTTCTCCTCTTGATAATGGACTAGACCCAAAAATTCCTTTATTACGTTTGTTTTTGATGTTTTATTATGAGTTCACACCCCACATCCATCATCTAAAGGTAAGTGGTGGTTCATTTCCCTATCCTAATCTGTTATTCCTTCTCACTACTTAGCATTTTTTATTTCATTGTTCATATATGTGAGATAATGCTTAAGGCAATAAAACTTGAGGATGGATAGGGAAATAAGACCCAACACTTACCAGGGCTGGGAATGATGAACATAAAAAGACAATTAGAAGAGACTCAATATTTTTCTGCTAGCCTTATTCTTGCCAGATGTGAGACATCAGGCGGAGCCAGACATGCACACATCGACGGTCATCTGGTGTATGGCATGACAGACATAGATGATGGTATAGGCAACGGGGGAGTACGAATACTAATTCGATAATGCTGAAGGTATATTGTCTTTCGAAATGGGACAGCAAAATCAACCTAATTACTGAGTGAGGATATAAACATAAATATTATGAAACAAATTTTGAAAACTTAAAGTAGAACAGTATAATATGAGCAGTATAAATAGTAGTGATAAGAAGTACTGATAATAAGTGGGAGGGACTTATTGGAGATTGATTCCTGGGGGATGTCTGGTGTCAAGGATATTGTGGTAGGCTAGTTCTCTTCTACGCAGTTCAGAAGAGGTTGTGGTGTCAGGGAAAACTCTTTATCGCCTTAACTGAGAAACAGTTGTTGAGATTGTGGGAACTGTTAAGTTTTTTCGCTGGATGGGCTTCATTGCTTATATACACTGTCTGGCTGTGCCCATTCATTCTGATCGCAAGTGGGTTAGTAGTGAGGCCTATATACGTGCTGGTGCAATGGAGACATGTTGGTTGATATGTGAGGTGTGTTGTGGTGCAGTAAGCATGTTCAGTGATGGGGAATGTTTAACCCTGTGGTCAGATTGGAGTAGGTGATGGTGGCTGGGTGCATGCTGTATGTTTTACAGTTGGGTCTGTTGCATTGGAATTATCTCTGTGGTAGTTTGGGGTAGTTACAGGGTGAGTAATTGTGAACTACTATATTTTTGCAGTTGTATGGTCTGCTAAAATATGTACATGGGGCAGAGGGTATGATTTTATGGAGAATGTTGCACATCCCAGGGAAGGGTCGTGGGAAGTTATTCTCATGATGAAGGATTAGGTTAATTGAACATTGTATTGTTAATATTACATAGTGAAAATGCTGTTAGGAAAAGAAAACGTGGAAGCACTGGGGTAGTAAATCTGTCACGACAAATGAAGGCGGGAGATCTGCAATAAAAACAAACACTAACACACTTTAAAGTATCCTGGTATAAAACTTAATGATGATTAGAAGAGGACATATGACAAGGGGATCGGGTGTGTACATTGAGATCTGATCCTCTTGTTATATCTTCCTCTAATCATGAATAGGATTTATACCTAAATACTGTAAAGTGTGTTAGTGTTTATTATTATTATTTTCAGCTCTCTGCATGGCCAGTAGAGCTAAAAAAAAAACTTTGCCCATAAATTTTGGCCACTGCCGACAGGGGCCCGCACCACATGTATAGCCTAGGGGCCCACAAAGCCTAAATGCGGCCCGGGCTCTCTGGCCTTCATCTGTTATGAGTAATAGGTTTATTTCCTCTATCCTTTCTTATTTGATTTGTTAACATTGTAATTTAAAATAATGTAACATGTATTGAACTGCTTGACTCCTGTATATATCACCAAGTTTCAGAGTCCTATGGGCTCTGTCTGAATATAGCTTTAACTAACATTCTTGCTAAAAAAATAAATTAATATGGTTCACTTACAGATGTCTTTTCATCCCTGTGCATATTTCATGGCTTACTTTTTTCTAAAAGAATAGCTTATAATCTCATTTAGTAAACTTCGGCAAAATATGGTTAGTGTGTGGAGCAATAATTGAACTTCAATTAACTGGTAACAGTGATTTCAACAATTTTCCACTATTTTAAAAGCCGTGTTATTTACACGTGCAGTAAAAGTTCCTAATACTTCCTATAATGTAGTTTGCTTGAAATACACAAGGTTCAACTGATATTTTTTACTAAAGACGTTGTATTTTCAGGTTGCAGAATGTAGTGGGAATGTACCAAAATTTGCGTTGTAATATACTGATGCTGGAATACAGAGGATATGGCCTTTCACATGGTTCTCCTAGTGAGGAAGGCCTTTATATGGATGCTCGTGCTGCTCTTGATTTCTTGTTTTCACGACATGATGTAAATCACAAGGAGATAATTGTGTTTGGTAGATCACTAGGTAAGGAAGCTTACAGTGTTAAGCACCTCTAAAGGTTCTATGTAGAAACATTTTTAGCATTTTTAAGTGCATATGATTCAGAGGTTCTTTGTTTGTGTGCAACATTTTCATTGAAAACTTCTTACATATATGCAGGGCATGACACACAAATCTAAAAAATAAAACATATTTTTTTTTTTTTTAACTGTTTCACATTTCAGTTATGTCACTCATCCAGATAGGGATTTAACGCTCCTCCCCTCACCTCAGCCATAATGAACACCTTCATCCTTGGTCTGATCTCAGTAAAATATGGCTGTGTGCCATGTTGGCAAATACTTTTTTGATAGTGGTGCATAAAGATTCCACATTAGGGTGTTCGAGTTGTTTGTAACTCTTTCAATTACTTCCCCAGCATAATAGTCAACAGGGTTCAAAACAAGGTTATTAGACCAGAGCATGTCCACATTATCCAACAACCGTTTTAGAACTAAACGGCTCATTTACGCACCATACTACTGAAACACATATCCTCTTCTTGAGGCCACAGTTTCATTACATTCTTCAGAATACACACACACAGGCATATGACATCACTGTCACTGGACAGACATCCAAAGGGTGGGTGAGAATGAGCCAGCAATTATTCCTCTGGTTGATTTCCACACCAACTGTTATAATTCTATTTATCCTACTACTTTGCTTTTCAAAACGCACAGCATCTCTTATATCTTTATTGTATTGTTTTTAGGTAATCATAGGCCTTCTTTTTTTTGCTGCAATTAGCGTGTTGTTTGCTTGCTGGATACAATTTCCTTAAAGATTTGCCCAGTGCCTCCAAAATCAATATGTAAGCACTTTCCACAAATGCTGTAGCCTGTGTGTGGAGCTTGTGACCAATAGGACTCCTGGTATCCTGGAAGTGTTAATAAACTAGTTCCCATCAGCAGAGTTAAGAGGGGGCCATGTTTTCAAGAACAACTTAGCCCTTACTATAAAACAATTATTTAAGTTCAAATTGTTGGAACTGGCATTAGCTGTCACTGGATAGTCTTTGTTGCTGATGTAAACTGTTTACCTGTGGCTATCTAATCTGTTTAAAAGTAGATTAAACATGAGACCTACATGTGAACTGGTACATTGAAGGCAGGTGAGTTAATATGTAAGCTGTGCTGTAGTGCATAGTTGTGAAAGTTCTCCTCTGGTCAGATTGGTTTAGTTGGTGATGGATGGGTGCATACTGCAAGTTTTACAGGAGGGTCTATTGCACAAAAAGGATCCTTCTGGCAAGGTGAGTTTTTGTGTACCAAGATGTTTTACATAAATCTCTACATCTGTGTTCTGCAATTCACAAAGTTGTGGGTGGTAGATTGTGCTTTACACCAAAACTAACTTTGTGCATTTCAATCCCAAATGGCATTATTAGAGGAGAAATAATTCCTATAAGCATCAGTAAGGTACCTAATTTCTCCAATTTTATCTTTGTCAGTGTGACACAAATAGGTTTATTGGCAAAGTATTTCATCAGTCTCATAAATCAATGGAGTTATCTGCATGTTTGCTCTTCAAATGAAACCCATGTCATCTGTCTGTCATACAATCCCAGTACAATCTGTGTAACAATTCTGTGGCCCTTTTTAAGGACTTTGGCAAGGAGTCACAAATTGAACAGCTCTTCCCTGCACTTTCTCTAAACTGATAATCAATCTCTTGTGATACAGATCCCAAATGGCACAACAGTAGTCCAAACATGGATACTCAAGAGTTTTGAATTATATCTTTTTTACATGCTGGCTAAAATTCTTCAAAATGTGACCTATGAACTGCAGTCTAGAATTAGCTCTACCCATAACTAAATTTACAAGCTGGTCTCGTTTTGTGTTTCTTTTTACTGTTATACCCAAATACTTCAGGGAATCACACATGTCAATAGCTAATCTGTACTTCTGAACAAACAGATTCTTTTTGTTATTTAAGTACATTGACATGCACTTTTTGAAATTTAATGTACTTGCCATTATTGATAAATAAATAATGCCAAAGCAATTGAAAGTTTGTGCATTTATTGAACTCCCGAACGTGTTTCACTTCTTTTGCAGTAGCTTCTTCAGCGGGTTCTCCTGGTAATTACGTACACATGTTACAATTTGGTTGTGTTGTTTACAATGGAACTATTATCTGAATTATAATCTACTTACATTTTTCAGTCTATTGTATTTACTTGTGCTCCATTCTCAGCAACGGTGTTTTTTGCTTCCTTTGTGAGAAGTGATGCATTTTCCAGATAGTTATTTCACTACTGATTATCACAACACTGCACTGCACTGTACAGTACATTTATTCTGAATGGCTAGTCTTTTGTGTCGCTGTATGGTGCCGTTTTTTTTTAGTCAGTCTTCCATTTATTTGGAAATTTTTTTCAAATGTAAATGATTGTTATTAGTTTTTATGGTTGTGTGTGTCCTTGTTTAATGTTGTTTTGCCTGTGTCAATGTTTTTCCTTTTATTTTATTTTCAGTACTGTGTATAGTGTTGGGTGTGTCAGCTTTATGTATTCGTTTAATATTTGTTTTCCTTCTGTTAGTGATTTCTGTATGTGATAGTTCTCTTTGAATGTTATTATTTGTGATTTGTTGTTGTTAATGGTGAGTATTTCTGTGTCAATATTTGCTGGGTGATGGTTGTGTTACTGTAAGTGTTTTTCAAATGTAGAATGGTTACTATATTTCAGTCCTCTTATGTGTTTCTTGTATCTGGTTTAAAATTTTCTACATTTTCGTCCTATGTACTGAGCTTGACATTGCATGTTAGCCTGCATATTACTGAGTTGTGATATTTATTGGTTTGTGTGCTATTTTTTTTAAAAAAATTCTGTACTGTGTTGTCTGTTCTGAACGCTATCTTTAATCACTTTTTTTTAAAAAATATAATTGCAATTTTGTATGTTTCTTTCTTGATTTATGTCATCATATACCATTTATTTTTATTTTGTTGTGGGCGTGGTGTGTTGTCTGGAGTTGATCGACTGTGGTTGAATGTCTTTTGTGGTGATGGGGTTGTATTGTGCGAAGTTTTCTTTATTTGTCTTATAATTTTGTTGTTTAGTTGGTGTACCCTGCTTTCCTTATGTTCATTTTTGGTGTCTATAATGACGATTGTGTTAAATTCTAATGTGTAATTATCTTTATTTAGTGGGATTTTGTTCAGTCTGTGGAGCATGTGCCTTGTTGCAACTTCTTTACGAGTTTTTGGATGGTTTGATTCAGTTGCTATTACCACGTCTGTGGTGATGAGTTTTCTGTATATTTGAAATGAGTGTTGTTGTTTGTGTTTTGTTATGGCTATGTCAAGAAAGTTCAATTTACAATTTGTTTCTTTTTACATAGTGATTTGATGTTTTTGCATATAGTGTTGATGTCAGCATGCAATTCTTGTATCCTCTGTTCTGGTGATGTAATTTGCCTGGTCAGTAAACCAGAACAGATGGTACAATGCCCCATTCCGGGTGTCATGGGACTACTCGATCAGAATGTCATCTTGCTCTGTAGTTATTCCCCTTCAGTCTCCCCCAAAATATTACATGTGTCCTTTCCGTGCAATAGATAGTGCTGCAAAACTTGCAGCATATATCCATCCACCACAATGTACCCAAACCTAGCCAAAGGGAAAATCTTTCCTATCTCTGGACATGTTACATGTGCCTCCACACCTGCCTCAACTGCTTTAGTTCTTACATAGGCCTGATCATAAAACAGCTATTAACATGGTTGAATGGCTACAGGCAAGCAGTCCTAACCTCAAACCTACACCATCTGATGGAGCCCTTGCCAGTTCCCACAACTCTCACAACCTCAACAATTGTTTTACAGTAGGAGCTGTCTGAATGTTCCCGGGTGTTAACAGTATGTAGACGGGAACCAGCTTACCAATATATCCTAGACACTAGGCATCCACCTTGGCTCAAACTCCATAAGAGCCTTTAATAATCCCATCACTTTATTTATTAATACATTTTTAAAACTATTTCAATAATTCTTTCAGTTATTTAATATTGGTGTTTCTATTCAAATTTTGTAATTTTATATGTAGAAATACATTAAAAGAGGAACCCCTGCAGGAAATTATAGAGAAGGCCAGACAAAGAGAATGAAGGAGCAAAAAATACTGAGGAAAATTCACAAAAGTAACAAGTCATGGCAAATGACTTAGGGTTAGATGGCTAAGAAGATTGGAGGAGTGTGCATGGAAGAGAGGAGAGGACCAGACCAACGTGCTGACAGAGAGGTGGTGGGAAGAAAGTGGAGAGGCTTGTGCACAGAGCAGACCCAGCCAGTAGCTGGAATCTGCTGCTACTGATGATGATACATATACATATCTATGTGTGTGTTCTGCTACCACCTGCAGTATATATATACTTATGTATTTATAGTTATCAATAGTTCACATTAGTTTGCCCCTATCACCCCCACGCTGTTCTCCAAGGCCAAACTATTCATGCGGTAAGCCCAAATGGCTCCTTCTTTTCTGCATGAATGAAGATTTAAACAAAATTCGAAGTTACAAACTACAAAAAGATAGGATCTGGTGAGCGATGGTTCTGTGGGAAAAGGTGGGAGGTGAGGGGTTGGGAAGAAAATTGGTGCTAAAATTTAGTCCTGGTGGTTGTCTGGTGCCTAGTTGTTACTGATAAGCCAGAATCCACCTTCTGAGTTCCGTAATGCTGCTTTTGTCCGAGAGGACTCTGATGGTGCAAAACATATGTTAAGATTGTTGGTGCCATGAGTGGTGGCATGATAAGATACAGCGTGGTCTGGCTTCTGGGGGAATACCGATTGTCTGTGTCCATTCATTCTGATAGCCAGTGGATTTTTTGTCAGGCCAATGTAGGAGGCTGGACAAAGGTTGCAGGTGAGTTGATATATAAGGTGGGAGGATACACACGTGGCAAGTCCTGTGATGGGGAAGCTTTCCTCAGTTACTGAGTTGGTAAAGATGCATACCACATAATTTGCAGCGGGATCTGTTGCAAGGAAATGAACCGGGGGGGGGGGGGGGGGCTGTCTTGCAGGCTGGGAGGCCCCGTGTTTATGGACCAAGAGATGGTTGAGGTTTGGAGGTCTGCTGAAGCAAGTTCTGGGTGGGGGAAGGAGGATTTTTGGAAGGAGGTTTCTCATCTCAGGGCAGGCTTGAAGGAAATGGCAATCTTGTCACAGGACTCGGTTGATGGATTCCAAACCCGTGAAATAACAGGTGACCAAAATGGGGCTATGGTTCATTTTAGAGGGTTGTGGGCTGTTGATAGGTTGAGTGGGTTGTGATGTGGCCCATGAAACTTGTTTGTGAACCACGTCCGGTATGTTATTGCAGGAAATCAGGGCTTTGGAGATGTTGCTGGCATAATGTTGGAGGGCCTGTTCATTAGAACATATGTGACTCCCCCAAATACCAAGGCTATAGGGGAGGGAGTGTTTGATGTGGTGAGGGGGCAGCTATCGTAATGAAGGTACTTTTGTAGGTTGATGGGTTTGATACAGATAGATGAGTTGATGTAGCCATTCGTGAGGGAAAGGTCAACTTCCAAGAAATTGGCATGTGTCTGAGTAAGTCCATGTGAA
Organism: Vandiemenella viatica; assembly: GCA_031002005.1. Taxonomy (NCBI): domain Eukaryota; kingdom Metazoa; phylum Arthropoda; class Insecta; order Orthoptera; family Morabidae; genus Vandiemenella; species Vandiemenella viatica. The sequence goes on from JARYHS010011408.1 coordinate 275,839,162, forward strand.
TTTCAGAGTGCTAACAGTATTGAGTTTTTTGAAGAAACTGAGTAGGTTATCTTCCCCATGGGTCCAGATTATGAAAATGTCATCAATGAATCTGACCCACAAAAGGGGTTTCAGATGGGATCCAGCTAAGAATGACTGCTCCAGGCGGCCTAAGTAGAGGTTAGCATATGAGGGAGCCATAAGGGTGCCCATGGCAGTGCCGCTGACTTGGTAGTAAATTTTACCATCGAATGAAAAAAAAGTTGTTGTTCAGTATTAGCTCGGCCAGGGTGATCAAGAAGGACCTGGTGGGGAGGCTATTTGGGGGACGCTGGTCCAGAAAGTGCTCCATGGCACTGAGCCCATGACAATGGGGAATATTTGTATATAGGGAGATCACATCAACCGTCACTAGGAAGGAGTGAGGGGAAGAAGTGTGGGTACCGTAGCCAGCTGGGAGAGGAAGTGTCAGGTGTCTTTGATATGGGAGCTGAAGCTGGCTGCCAATGGGCTGTAGATGCTGGTCCACCAGGGCAGAGATGCGCTCAGTTGGTGAGCCATATGCTGCAACTATGGGACATCTTGGGTTGCCAGGCTTATGAATTTTAAGAAGTAGGTATAGGGAAGGTGTGTGTGGCTTTTTTGGAGTGAGGAGTGAAACAGACTGGAGAGAGAGGCCTAGGAGTGGTCCACTAAACTGTACATAGTCTTTTATTCTATCACTGACTGCAGGTGTGGGATCGTGGTTGAGGGGGCGATAAATGGTGGTGTCAGACAGCTGATACAGTGCTTTCACTCACTTAATCACAATGGTTCATGACCACCGTAGTTGAGCCTTTGTGTGCCGGTAGAATGATCAAATCTGGATCGGAGGAGAATTCCCTGATGGCCTGGGTTTCTGACAGAGTCAGGTTGGTGCCACTGTATTTATCGAAACTAGGAGAAGCCAAACTGGTGGAAACCAGATCTTGAAACAATTTGAGAGGATGGTTTTGTGGGAGAGGTGGTGGATCAAGAATGGAGGGTGGTTGGAGCCTGTGGAGATTGGGTTCCAGGTCATTTGCTGCCTACCAAGTCTTTAATTTTTGCGGGTGGTCTGAAAATTGTCTTGACTCTGTGTTAAGTCAATAATCAAACTATTTTAGAACTTAGGGCACCTACAAATAGCAGGAAGGCAAGGCCCTTGGTATCAGTATGATCTCTCTGTCATTATTACTTCTTTTTAAACACATGAATAATCTGTCCCTGATTATAACTATTATTTAAAAAAGTTCTCCAGAGATAGTTCAATTGACCTGCAAGGCTATCTTGTCACAAATCCTTCATTCTCTGTGTACCAAGGCAGTTAAAACAGTGTCATGTTGCATTGGATGGTGGCAGCTGTTGGTGTTGAAATATAATTCAGAATGGGTAGGCTTCTGATAAACAGTGAACAAGTGAACGATCGGCACATTTTATAACAAACGCATCTAGAAACAGCAGGCAACCCATCCTCCCCCAATTCCATGGTGAACTGAATATTTTCATCAATAGAATTCAGATGTGTCAGGAATAGTGTTGTAAAAAACACATTTTTTTCTGACACGTGTTTTTTTCATAACTGCTAAATCTCAAATTTGGAAGATTTTTATCATTTAATATGACTGTTTTAGAGTATATACGTAGTACATATCTTAATTTTTAAATCTACTGTATTTTTCTGGTTCGGTTGAAAAGAAAATTACGAAAATATTGGCAACATTGATGAAGATTTTAAGAAGAGGCTAGGTTGCGTGAGAAGGAATCCCCATTGTTTGGTTTGATACTCGCTATTTGATCTAGTGCTGCCAGCCCTACGAATTTATCTGGAGACCTACAGATCTTTTCAAAAAATTAGGAATTTTAAATTTATCTATTTTTTTTTGCCTCTTTTAATTACACAATATGCTTTCCTTATATTTGTATACTTGTTAAACTCTCAGCGTATAGTAATACTGAGTCATTGTCAGTAATTATAAATTGTTTCCTTGCAACCGTTGGCGTAAACCAACGATTGAAAAAGAAATAAAGCCCCTATTTTGTATGATAATAAGATTTAAATTCAAACTTAAAAGACCGTAATACAGAATTATTGGTGCAGTTTTTATGCACAGTGTGTACTTTGCTCACATTTTAAAATTGCAATCTCAAAATGTTTTGCTTACAATACAAGAACAACCAGTAAAAGAAAATGTAACTATTTCTGAAGTTATGGATCTAGAGGAGACAGAAAAAGAAGCAGAAAATTCCGACATTGACCAAACTACTGTTGGTAGTGCTGATACTAGTGAATGTGGTACGATATAGAGGATGAATAAAATTATGTTACCCATTTAGATACACACGTGAATCATTATGTAAGACATTATATGATTCAGTAAGATTTAAAACACACATGGAAAATGTAAGTTCCATAAATAAAACTATAATTTATCAAATATATTGTTTCCTGGAAAAAAAAATAGATTTAGTTAACAGGGACTCTGATTATCAACTCAGAGTGGCTTGGAATCTAACTATCAAAATGCTGTAACAGCTTTGCCTCAGTAATGAACAGAAGAGTGGACGACGTCATCATGCTGGACCTGGCTTTTGTCTTCCACCACTTCTGCAGCAGCATGTAAACAAACAGTTATTCAGTGACATCTATGGTTGGAAATGAGGACTGAGATAGATTCCTTCGAAACATCCCACAAGTGTGCTAGTTTGTGGTCACACTTCGTCTTTTCCCATCCATGCACTATTCCTAACTCTTTGACCAATATCCGTCCAAGCCCCATCACCAGCATGTGCTTTATATATTCCCAGAACTCTCCTCATATTCTTCCTGTCTTCCAATGATTCCCAATCCAGCTCATTTATCATATCAATTACTTACTTGATCCTGCTATAATTTCCCCAAACAAATCTAGCTGCTCTTCTTTCACACCCTCCAGTTCTTGTTTTGATACAAAAATGTGGGTACCAAACTACAGCACCATATTCAACCAATTGTCTGATCAGAGATTTGTTACCCAATTCCCTAACTTCTTTGGTACATCCTCTCATCACCCTCTCCAGTAAATGAAGGATTTTGTAACCTCTTTTCTATCATCTGCCCAATGTGCTCTGCCCAGTTGTCTGTCATCAAATTTTACGCCATGAAATTTACACTTCAAGCCTTAAACAAGTAATTCTGACTCCACCTTATAATCATAAACAACCTTTAGTTTTTTATTCGTGTACCTGGTAAGCGTGGTCTTCTTGTGTTTTGATCCTATTATACACCATTATGTAATCTGCAAACAGTGTAAATTCTGACCATAAACCATCAACACAATCATTCATTAGAATAATGGACATCAACGATCCCACTACACTACCCTGTGGCACGCCCATATTTACTTCCACCTCTTTTGATAATGTATTTTCTACTCTAACACTTTGCTTTCCTGCTTTTAAGAATTCCTCTACCCAGCAAGTTAATGTTCTTTCTGACTGTGTTACTGTTTTAAATAAAAAATTAATTTAAAAAAATAAAAAATCCAGCATTATTAAAGGGGTTCACCATTGTTAGGGAAATTTAATTTGGAACTATATGAGGTCTGTATGTGACTCAAATACCTGATGGATTTGAATCAAGCGCACTTACATGAACCAACGTTGAACCTTTGTGAACATGTGTGAATTTTTCCCACTTGTCGATAGTATCAGTTGCTGGTATGCAGCATTTGAGTGAGGTTGTGTGGAGTGCTCTCATCAGTTTTTAACCATAAGGAAAATGATGGAACAACTGTAGCAGCGCTACTACATCAGATTTTGCCAGAAATTGGGTGACCATTCGGAAGATTCAGATTGCTTTCGGTGACAATGCTATGGACATCATACAGATTAAAGAGTGGTACAGTCATTTTAAAGATGGCCACACATCAGTGGAGAGCGAGCCACACTCTGGTCGGCCAACAACATGCCGAAATGACCAGGTCATTGTCAAAGTGGACGCTGTGGTGATGCGGAACCATCATGTGCAGTACTGGATTAACGACTTAACAGGAGGTAGCAAATGCTATGGGCCTCGCGCCTTCTAGGGGGCATCGTGGTTTCCTATGGGGGCCCTGCACCTAGGCTAGCTGGCGAACTTTTTTTTTTAGCTCTACAACTTTCCCCCGGACGGCAAAAATCAAGGGCCTCTTCTTCACATTTGCTACAGGCCTCCCACTGTCTTAATCCGGCCCTGATCATGTGACTATCTGAGAAATTGCAGAGTATGGTGGGCATCAGCACTTTTTGGACACATTCCATTGTGACTGAAGATTTGGCAATGAAGAGAATGTTAGCAAAATTCATGCCAAAGTTGCTGACATTGGCGTAAAAGCAACTTTATTTTGAAGTCTCACAGAACATGCTGGACTTCACAAATGGTGAACCCAGCTTCTTGAACACCGTAATCACTGGTGACGAGTTTTAGCTGTACGGGTATGACCCAGAAACGAAATCCCACTCGTCATAGTGGAAGCATTCCACTTCAGCAAAACCAAATAATACTCTCCAAATGCACAGTAACATCAAAGTGATGTAAACTGCTTTCTTTGACTCCCGTAGTGTGGTATATCACGAGTATGCACCAAAGGGTCAAACAATCACCAAAGAGTTCTACGGGGAAGTCCTCCATTGCCTACATGATGCTGTGTGGCGCAAGTTGTGGTCAATAGGAATCTAGCACCTCCATCATGACAATGCTCCAGCACATTCCTTGCACTTGATTCAGACTTTTTTTGGCATAAAACAATCCGGATATAGCCCCCTTTGACTTCTGGATGTTCCCCAAACTCAAGAGGCAATTGAAAAAAAAGTGATTTCAGACAAGAGACGACATTATGGCTGCAATGACAGAGCTAAACTCCATTCTGAAAGAGGCTTTATCATAATGCTTCCAACAATGGCGGCACTGCTGGGACAAGTATTTGGAGTCCCAAGGAAACTACTTTGAGGGTGATTAGGTTTCCAACGCTCCATATATGCCAGTTTTTTTCCTCTCTGATACTTTTCTAGCAGACCTCGTGAGTTTGAGAAACACCGAGTTAAAGGTATTTTTTTTATAATTACACATTTCAATATGGGGGATAGTTTCGCAAAGGTAGAGATATCACAGTTATTGAAAAAGTTAATTGAAAAAAGTTTATTGCTCAAAGAAACTAGAAATTCAAGAGTTAATAATGTAGGGATTTTCCAAAATACAGAAGATTCATCAGTTTGTTTAACAAAGAGGGCAAGTATATCTTTTAGGTAACAAATGAAAGTGTTAGTTTAATTAATCATGACAAAAAATTTCCAAAGGAAGAATGGAAAATGGTTGTGTCAGGTTAGTAAAATGGGTTGAAAGTGCTTTTTTATAACAGAAATGCACAGTTTGGAGCAAAAATGTAAATTACTGATATTTCCATAATTAAGGGTGTTAATGAAGATTGATAGCTAACAAAATCAAGGTGGTGATATAAGAAACAAAATTATAAGACAGTCTACATAATCAAATACAGATTTTAAAGTTGAGATTTTATTAACAGAGTAAAATGCCACCATGAAATTTGAACTTTGGTTAATTGGCTTGGGAAAATTAACACAAATTCACTAATACTTATAATAATAAAAAGTCTTAGAATATTTGAGTCTATCTTGTGTGATAAATTGGAAAAATATTGAAAGACATTTAGGGTTTTGGAAATCATAGTCACATGATAGTACACATCATATGAAATGTCATGACAATGTCATAAAATGCAAAAGTTTCAGAGAATCTTGTGAATACAGGTGATATTTGGCTACACCAAGCTTTCTTAGTGTGTTCAGAGGTGGTAGAAAAGTGCAGTGGACCTTGTAATGCCATAGTGGGAATTATATAAATATCTGTGAGCTTCTGAGTGTATGAGATCACAGGGATGATGAACAATATTGCAGTAGTTTAGTGCAGAGGTCTATCGCGGTTGTACATACGCTCGGACATGTCGACATAATGGCGGTACGGCACGAGTTTAATGGGAAATGTAAACCACTAGTATTGTATTGTAATTACTGAGACATTCAGTTGAACAGTGTGGATAGAGAGGATATGATGTGTATATGATAGTGGACAGAGCTACGACTGAATCGTGACTGAATATAACTTTTGATTGGTGACATTATTACATCGCCCAGAGTGTGGACAAGAACTGTGCATTAATGATTGTTCATGTGAATTTTTATTGGGTCTAACACTCATTTTCATCAATCCCTTTCATAACTTAGCAACTCTAGGGAAGAAGTTTTAAAATTGTATGGTGGCTAGTGCTGACAAATGTATGTTGTGTGATCTGCGATTACATACATATATGTGCTGACTCCATCTGTAGCATGTAGTACCTGAATATGACTTATTGAACCATTTGATGCAACTAAGGAAAATGGAAGCGGCTTCTAGGCGATATAAATAAGAAAAGAAAGGGAAATTAACCCACCACATACCAAAGTGGACGGATGCGATGAGAGAACACTAATGCTGACAAACAAACAACACAATATTTCGGCATATGCCTTGCTCACAAATAGAAGAAACGGGCCATTAGGCTCGGAACGTGTGTGCACACCGAACGTTACTGTCTAGTCATTAGGTAACGTTCGGTGTGCACACACGTTCCGAGCCTAATGGCCCGTTTCTTCTATTTGTGAGCAAGGCATATGCCGAAATATTGTGTTGTTTGTTTGTCAGCATTAGTGTTCTCTCATCGCATCCGTCCACTTTGGTATGTGGTGGGTTATTGAACCATTTGTTAGGCATAGACCACTGGACTGGCGCACAGACAATAGAATCTGTCACTGTGGAAGTCTACACTTGCAGGAATTGCCATCACTATCCACAAACTTTGCTCTAAATCAAACTACAATTTCCACTGGAAGTACCTTACATGGCTTCATGACAGGACATTGTTTTGCTTCTGTGAGAAGTGCTAATTGTAGGTAAGGACAATTAGCCATTAGTAATGAGCCTACATGGTCACATTCAGAACAATCAAACATTAATTAATTAACTAGTTATTGGAGGTATGTTACAACCTGTAGGCACAACAGTGGCAGACATCTTATGGGATTTTAATTTTTTTTTTTACTTAAAAACTGAAAAATTACTATGTAACTTCAAGTTATTTTGGAAGTAAACCAAAATTTGAACTTATAAATTTAAAACTTTTCAACCATTAATATTCGAGACATTATTATCACTGATTGTCGAGTGTGAAAATTGCAAAATACTGCGTGAAGGTAACAATTTTCGCAATTTAAACCGACAATAACTTATTTTTGTATGATTGTTGGTGCAAAAATGTGAAAAACGTTTGAAGGAAACCTGTAATCAGTTCTATTTCAGAATGAAGCACTGATATGGTCATCAACTATTGTAGATACTGGTCTATTGAAAGTCTTTAAAAATCATTAATAATTTTCAGTGAATTGAACAGATGAACTTTCCTTAATGATCCCTGCTTGTGAGTGTGAATCATAAGCAGTATTTTCTATAGTATCTAGAATGATGAGGAACATCTTAAAGTACAGTATTTATGTTTTGGACGATTACAGAAACGACCATTCACACATTCGGCAAACCACCGCCAACCGCTTTTTTTCCATAACAAGGGCTGGGTGAATGATGAAATAACATCAGTGAAATGCTCTACAAGCTGAATGTTCAGTTTAAAATTAATGGGAGCTAAAATAATCTTTACATGCCATTCATTTTTTAATTATACTTAGGGCACGGGCAATATAATGGAAGTGGTGTATCCCATTTATAGACAGGTGGATTTGTTACTGACTGGCATCCTTTTTAGGCTACAGTTTTATAGTATTTTTTTTCCATAATTACTTATGAGAATGGGCAATCTTTCTTGTTTCTGAATAGGAAAGAATAATATACATTTCACAGACAGAGTATTATAACAAACATTATTACAAGCTTATATTATTATTAACAGAAACATGGCAAGACTTGCTGCTTCTTATGATCTATAATTATCTTTAATTATCCAGATGTTGCCAAAAAGTAAACACCAAAAAATTTTCAAAATATGTTGAAACAACAAGAAGCTAAGAGGAGCAAGAAATAATATGGACAGAGGAAGGCCAAGCCACCAAAGGCAGTTATCAAAATGGAATAACGTAAGGAATTATGGGACTTGTGCAATAATGATAACATAGTTGTCACCCCCGCAGCTAAGGATATGTCACTATTCTCCATCTATCAGAACAGTATGATTCTAGAGTCGAGAGCTTATTAAGACAATGCTTCCCATAAATTCTGGGAAGCTGATCCCACCTCCAAAGCAGTGAACAAGACTACAGGTCTTCTGCTCTTGTTGCTAGACAGAATCTTCACAAATAAGAAATTCTGCATGAGCTGCAAAATGAAAGTCTCCACAAGGGACATCTGGCTGCACAGTCAACCACATACTATTCAGCAATGATCCTTTGTTACTCCATTGCTGAATATGCATGCCTAGTTTGGTACTCATCATACAATGCCTAACATGTGGATGTAGCCCTCAATAGCACCTGTAGTCTGGTGACAAGCTGTCTAAAGTTTACCCCAGTTGAAGGCCTTTATCAAGTTTCAGGGACTGCCCCTCCGAGTATCCGAAAACAATTAGGAGAGGACTAAAGTAGAATGGGAAAGTGCCCAACCACTTCACAGCCATGCAGATCCAGCCCAGAGACTCAAGAGCATGAAAAGCTTCCTGAAAATATCACAGGACCTAATTGGTCCACCTGAAATGACAAAAAGTACAGGTGTGGAGAACTTATGTCCCCAATAACAATAAAGATTCCTTATACATTAAATGTGATTCAGTGATTACTTCTGCTATTTTTGATGCCCTGTCATAATCAACTCTCTGTTCCATCCTCAATTGTTTCAAAGATAATTTCTCCTCTTCTTCCTTTGTCATATTTCTTGCCAAACTAAACACTTAATAAGATGCCATATTAAAAATTACAGTGACATTTATAACCTCAGAACCATTGACAATTGCAGGACACCTGCCACCTGGTCGTACAGAAAACTGGAATGTTTGGTTATTCTTGAATCGATTGTGGGTCCAAAGCTAACTTATCAAAATATGTGTTATTTCTAAATGGTGTATTTTTTGTCAAGTGATTATTTCCCTTCATACCTAACTGAAATCAATAAATGAGGTATCATTTTAAACACTAAGGTCTCTGCTTTGGTCACATCCTCTTTTAAGAAAGCTAGCCATAGAAGTATTGTGTTGTTATAGCAGAATTTTGTGGTACGCCTGTAAATATCTTACTGCTATCACCTGTGTGTTTGTATTTTTGTGCCATTCTGCTGTGATCTGTGGTAAGCAAGGGCTCCTGTCTCTATCATCAAGCTTATTTACTGACTTAAATTGCTTTGCTTTGCTTGGAACTTTTTGTCTTGTCACTTATGTTGCAGGTATTGGACCAAACATACACTTCAGTTATAATTTTTTTTTTAAATAGTGCTTGGTATCTCGTGTCATATTTCCTGTAAATATGATTATACGCTGTTCCTTTCAGTAAGCAAATACAATGTGGTGGTTAATTACTATTGCTTCTTAAACATAGCAGTAATAAACTTATTTTTTGTTACAGGAGGTGCTGTAGCCATAGACCTTGCTTCCAATCCTGATTATTCCTCAAAAATTTGGTGCCTTCTTCTGGAAAATACATTCACAAGCATTCCAGAAATGGCAAAAATTTTGATAGGCTGGAGAATTTTACAGTACTTGCCTCTATGCTTTTACAAAAATAAGGTATTCCCACTTTTAAAATACTCTGATCTTTCTGTACCACTCATTGCAGTGCCATTAAATATCTCAGTTTGTTCATAGTAAGTTACTATATTTGTTTAAAACTGAAAGTACTCCAGCATTGTTCTTGCAACCCAGTAGAGAAATTTTAACTGGTAATATTTAAATGAAATTTGAAATTCTATTCTTAGAGCAAATACTCTGATCCTGAATGTGATTATTAATTAATTACAAATAATTAACAAAATCTGTTAATATAACTAAAGTTATTAGTAATTTTTCCTCAAAATTCCAATTGATTAATTTTGAAATCTATTTGGTTATCATGTTTGTTATAATTACTAGTTTACTTTAATAAAGGAATTATTTTAAATTACAAAATCTTTTGGTTAACTGTGAACTTGTTCTAGTTTTTGGGCATTAAAGATCTTGTAGAGTGATGGCAGTAGATTTTCTCTTGTACTTTTAAAATAGTAGAACAGAAAACAAGATTTCTATATGGCTGTATGAAATCAGAGGAAAAAATATTTTTATTTTGCTGTTAGCAAAGTCGTAAATCTTTTGAGCAATACAGTAGTAGGAGACACTGTGTTAACATTTCCCATTTAGACTGAAGAAGGAAGTATTCATTAATTTACTATTTAGATTAAATCTTTTATCTTATTTCATCAAATTACTATTTATTTCCTCCTTTCATTTTTACTTCAGTAGTAGTGTATTCATGAACTGAAAGTTTGACAAGGCCCTTGCTTTCAAAAGTTCACTTCTCCGGTCCTGGGTTCAAATCCCATTGGGTGCAGAAATTTTTAAGAGTTGTGTTTTGATCATAGGAGCTATACCAGGTCGTTCCCCGGTTCTGATTCCATGTTAAACTGTAGGTCCCAGAGGAAAGGAACTAGCCATCCTACCTCTGACACAATTTCTTCTTTGGGAGGATCCAACCAACCTTGAGGTTGAGGACTAACATAGTTTTGTTAAATACTACATGGTCACGATCCAGTTGAAGAAAGATATCAACACTTACCTTAGTAGGTCAAGTAACAACACAAAAAATATATATTTTGAACATCATATTATTATGGCAAGTAACTGCTTTTATCAATATCCCTTACTGACCATTTGAAATTAAATATAAGATTTCAGTGACCAGATATTTGGATAAAATCTGTGATGAAAGCATCTAAGAGCAAGCTTGAGTACTAAATGTACTGCTATAGTAATTTAAGATTGATAATAGAAGGGAGTGAATAACATCAAAGGAGGAAAGAGAATTTAACCATTTCATTCCACAGTCTGCATCACAATATTATGAAGTTATTAAATGATATTGAGTGGTCAGTGTAAAAGGTGGATGAATTAGCAATAAAATGTTGAGAATGTGCTCATTCATGTTTAGGTAGAAAAAGTGTAGTATTAGGCAAGTAATGTAACACTGCTGTAGAAATATTTTTTTTTGCATTTAGTTCTGATTACTGATACAGGTAACCTCTTGTTTTTTGAATTAAGACAGCAATCCACACGTTTATCACAACTTAGTATGCACTTAGTAACTGTAAGTTTGTTCCAGAACTTAATGCAGACAGGAATTTATAATGATGGAGTTTGTTATGGATGAAAAAGCTTTCCAGAACTGCATAGGAACTATATAGCTTATGTAGTAAATCAATAAAATAGAAATAAACTTCATATTAAAAGAATCTTCAAGTCAGAAAAAAACTCATATCATATTAATATGTAGTAGCTGAAAGTTGTAAAATTAAGTTGGATAGAAATTGCCACTAACATTTCCACCAATAATATGGGAAGACGTTAGGTACCCCGTAGATCGCCAAAAGGGTTCCCACTAGCTATCCCTAGCAGTAATATACTCTATAGTTCAATTTTGAAGCCACTTTATGTAGAACATAGAAATTTCAAGTAAAGTAATTTTCAACTTGAATGGATTTTCCAGCATTCATTTCCACAGTGAAAACTCGTTATAAAAATCATTTTTTAATTTTATTCATTATGTCCATAAAAATTTAGTTTAAGAAATAAGTAGGTTTGTTTATGTTTTAAACCACACTGTTAGGAAGCAAATATTTTAAATTTGAAATAACTCTGAATTGAGTAAAGCCATAGCTGATCTTTTATCATCAGCTATATTCAGCACTGTCTGGAGTATTTTGAAAGTAAAGTTAACTAATTTGGCAATGTTTAAGTAGCAGTTTTAATTAAGAGAAAAAATAAAGTTTTTAACTAAAAGCAATGTAATTGAGAAATTTATATCAATAGATAGCCTAAATTGAGAGGATTATGAATATATAGTGGCGTTGGTAAAAAAAAGTTTAAGCATTAGTGAGATAATCAAGATTTTGAAGATAGATTGTCTTTAATATTTGTTGGAGTGCGATAAATTGTGCCAAGCTGGTGACGTAAGAGACTTCAAGGTTAATCTTATAGAAACCCTTATGAATGCTGAATTAAATTAAAATAAATAGAATGTGATCACAGGAAGCCCTTGTATTAATTGCAAATTGAAACAATTAGTATACTGGGAGATATTAATTTCTGAAAGAATTTGCTGACGTCATAGGAGTGGAAAAGTTGATAAAAGACCCCACAGCCATTTTAGAATTGGCCAGTCTTTCACTAGAAACCAAACAGTTAACTTCGTGGAGTGAACTGCTCCACGCGGTAGTGGTTGCAGCATGTCATAACTTGCCGTAATTGTTTCTCACTAATGTTAGGGGGTCTTAGTGTCCTCTTGTATGAATGTGCTTAACCTGTCAGTCTTTTATGGAACTGTTGTCTGATGTCTTATCCACGATTCTGGTACCGACATTGTAAGAGTGAACTTTATTTATTACACCCTTCGTGTTTGGGGTTATAATGCAAACCCATGGTGACCGCTCTATTAAATATTAAGGTACCAGAAGGTTACACAAGTCATGAACTTTATGTTCACAGTTTAGGCAAAGTGTTGCAGCCCCCAGTATACATCTCACGCCTGACAAAGAGACAGATGTTTTGAGCTAACATTTGTATAGGCAGAAAATTTTATTATTAATGACAGAGTAGCAATTTAAAGATTTATTTGCCATGTGCTCATCATGGAGCCGGCCCACTTCAAAAACACACTAGGCAATAGAAAGTCAGTCATTTAAATCTAAATTTGACTATAGCAATACATTGTTAGCATCGAGAAACACATCCTGATAAAAAATAGTCTGTAAATAAATGAGAAATACATTTTTTAGAGCAACTGAGAAATTCAACTTTTTAAACAATATAGTTAGGAAGCCGAAAATATGAATGAAATATAGCCAAAATTAAGTAATGTAAGAATACAATAAAAAAATTTAAAGTTTGGATTAAATGGTGAAAAATAGGATTTTTGTGTCTGAATTTCTACATGACGTCAGAGAAATGTTGACGACAGTGAGTGATGTCATGTGCCATGAGCCAAAATGTAATTAAGGAAAATTTTGCATAATACCAAATAAACATCAGAAAATAGAGCATCAAATTATAAGAACAATAATGGAAATTTTATTCAAAACTATAATCTGACTAGCCTCAAAACCCATCAAAAATGACAGGTTTAACGGAGTGTTCTGACAATTCATTTCTCTGCGGTTGTCTAAATAAATAGAATTGTTGTTTTGAACTGCCATGTAATTTGTACATATTTCAATTATAATTTATACAGCGATACAGATGGAAGTTCTACTGAATGAATGATATCAGCATGATAAATATGAAACTACTTTCATCCGTATAAAAATACCATAACTTCAGTAACTCATAAAAGCAGCTTAAATTATTTATAAAACTAAATTCATTTGGGATTTAATCTGTAAAAAAAAAAAAAAAAAAAAAAAAGTATCAGTTGTCTGGTCCTTTTCAAAATTCATAGATTCTATTAACCGCATACGAATACATTCATTGTATTGCGATTTAAATTTGATCTACAGGAAATATTTACATATGTCTTATATAGTGACATCAGTATTGAAAGCAACTAATAATTAATATCTTAATTTAAATGCAGTACATACCTTTATTTCAGTGTTTTGGCAAATCATTCCTTCCAGTATATTATAATAGTAACTTAAAATATCTACACTGGATATAAATATCTTTTAAGCCTGTAAAAAATGACGCATTGAATTCAGTATTTTAGCAATTTGTTTCTTTGGTGCCTAAGTACAATTTTCATCAAATAATGCTAATTATCTTGTAAATGATGTAATGTAGATATTTGTTAGCTTACTGTGGTATCCAGAGTGTATAAGAAAAACCTACAACAAATGAATTTTAATTAAGAAAAAGCAACTAATAATCAATATGTCGATTTCAACAGAACATGTACTTTTCTTTCAGTGTTAAGACAATTAATTTACTTGCAGATGCATAGCTAAATAGAGCTGTTATTAAATAATGCACATAACCTCAAACATCTTCATTCATTATTTGTTGTGCAGCAGAGGCAAAAGTGTGATGCCATAGTGTCACATCATGGCGTGACAGATATATGACCAAAACTTGCATTTTATAAGTATAGATAAATGATAAATAATGAGTAGAAACAATTTAATAAAACAAATGGGGTGATGCTGAAAAAGTAATTTAATTATAACAGCTAAACAAAACTTTACACCAAATTAAATGAAGGAGAAAATTGACATGGTTCACACAGATAACTCTATGGGGAAATAAAAATTACTAAAAATGACTGATAAATAACTAAAATGGTAATATAACACAATTTGGGAGTAATAACTATTAAACAAAGAAATTTCAGATGCAATTAGTAATAACCCAAAGTATTCAGAATAACCGATTCTACAAAACAGCAGTTTCAGAAATAACAGACTAAATTTGGTACCATTGGAAAGAAAAAAAAATCTACTTCTCAGTACAATCTACTATATGATTTCTTAAGGTCAACCACTCACCTCGATAGCTATTGGCTGGAGAATGGTGTCACATGTCAGCCTTCGCTCACAAAACAGCGACCAGAGATACCATTAGAAGGAATTAATGGTTATGTATACAATTTAATAACTAAGCTACTGCTAACAAATTAATTGGAATAATACATTCATTAAGTTTGCTTTTCATAGTTAAAAATTTTTAATAAATTTTGTAGCTGAAAAAACACGGATCTGCTTTTCAATAACATGATACTAATTAAAGAAACTTAAAAAACTTAAAAAAAATTAAATTACACATAGTATCTGCTGTAACCAAGAATGCCAATTGTCATTTCAGCTTATGATAAATGTCAGTTTAATTACAACTTTCACCAATGTTGTTGCTTGACCAAAATTTATGCATTATGGTTTATTTGCTTTTTAGGCATTTTACTGACCTCTTTTGTTATTGGTCTTTATTCATGTTCACTGTATGTGAGTTATTAGGTTATTTTAAGTGGACATCAGACCAAATATGTCACTGAATCGCCTATTCTGGCAACTTATATCTGCGCGGAGTTGCTCAACTTTCTCATAATATGGAACGTGTGTTAAGTTCTCTGGCCATCACAGATACTATGACCAATGTTTGCATTATGACTGTTTTCCCAGTCTCAATAATGAACAATGTGATGCTTTCGAAGCAAACAGGATTATTATTTTTTATTTTTTTTTAATTTTGCAGAGTTAACTTTAAGGGTCAAATACAAGTCAAGTTCGTATTTAAGCAAGTTCAAGTGTATGACCTTTGAAACAGTTACACAATAGCATGATTGTTCCTGTCTGTGTTTAATCATCATCATTATCGTTGGGGACCATCTCCAGTTTCCCGGGTGTGGTTTACGAGCCTTGGTTGTTATAGACCAGGGGTGGGCAACCCAAATGATCTTGCGGGCCACTTGGGGAAATGCGTCATAACTCCGCGGGCCGCATTTAAAATTATATATTGTATATTATATTAGATGTTCCGACATGCGCGCGCATTATGAGCTCGCAGAATATAACATAATGATTCCGTGAACTGATAACTGTAAACTGATAAATAAAACAGGCAATATCTGTCATATATTCACAAAAATATTATTTTAAAATCAAAGTAATTTTTTTCTCATAATTTCAACAGTTAATTTTTAAATTTATGGATGCACAAATAATGTATTTTTTAAATACATTTGTTTTCACTTCATTGGAAATTATAAACTAAATATAATTTGAAAAAGTGTGATGAATCATGCGGGGCGGAAAAATCTTCAAGACGACCTCGGGTTGGCCAACCATGCTCTAAACCAAGTACGATGCTTATTTTTATTAATTTTCATGATTGAAAAAAGCTGATCACATTTATACGTGCTTCCGAATGTGCAAATTATTTTTCATGCGAAAACTCTCAGCAGTTGATATTTTTCTTCAGAAAGGTATGTTCTGTTTCTGAAATTTCTGATCCTCTTGCGGGCCGGATTGAAGCCGATGGAGGGCCGGATCCGGCCCGGGGGCCGGGGGTTGCCCATATATGTTATAGACGATTGTTTTCCACACCTACCTCTATTAATGCTTCTGAGTTCTTCAAGCTTAAGAGGTTTTATTCATACTAAGGGTGAAACACAGGTCAAGTTTATATTTGGCCAGATCAGATCAACCTGTCATAATCTTTCATCGTAAAAACTGAAACTATTCTAGAACTGTGACAATACACGAAAAACAGTCACGTGCTTCCACTAGTAACAATAATAATTCCTTGTGATAGCGTTTATATTGGCTGCATATTCTGCCCCTGTCGTAGCCACCTTAAGCCAACCCAATCCTACTAGGTACAAGAGGCCTACAGTTTAAGGTGGAAACCAAACCACTGAAGCATTCTGGCATACTTCACATTACACAGCAAGCTGTGTCAGAGGTGAAGGTCGGTTAAGGTCCTGTGAAAATTTCTGCCGAGACAGGGATTCGAACCGGGAACCTCTCAATCCCCAGTCAGACGCCCTAACCACTGAGCCACAAGACTCATCAAAAAAGCTATTAATAGGGAAGCATTCTTGACTTTTTACATCAGTTTGTTCACAGATACAATTTGTGATTGTTGTCTTTATGGTCGGGGAGTAACCGGAGTTGAACTTGTATTATTTAGGGGCATGTGGTTTTGGAAGTCAGAAATTTTAGGGCACAACAGTATTTGGACTCTAAAAAATATTCCAATTGATTTCAACTTAGAAATTTCATAAATGCTGCTACAGTGATAAACTTCTGATTCATTTTAGAAATAAGCTGAACTTTAATAACTCCTTTTATGGAAATTTGGGGTTTTCGCAGAAGTATGAGTGAGTGTATGTGAATTCGTGTTTGCTGTTGCCTTGCAGGCTTCAGAAAGGATTTCAAAACAGTCTTGCGCTGTTATTAGGACTTGCGATGTATTGTCTGATACCAGTTTGGAGCCAGCAATTTTAAAGAATATATGGATTGACTTTTAACAATTGGCTTCTTTATTTTGTAATGTACCTTGTACTGTTATCTGTTACAGCAAAATCGTATTAACAGATTGGCAGCTGACTAAATAATCTTGCATTTTTCTTCTATTCATTATCAGATAATTATATATAACATCCACATTTACAGTTTATGAAGAATGTACAATACCCCAAGTGATGTTTCTATCATTACAAGATATTAATCAGATTAAATGCAAGGTTAAGGACAAGAGTTCTCAGCTTGACACAAAGATTGCATTGGTTTCAATGCATTCTTTTTGTGTGATATTGATATAAATGTTCATCATCATAATTACCCTTAGTACGTTTTCACTTTCTTGGGCCATTCAGTTCATCCTCCTCCAGAGGCTAAGCTTATTTTCAAAGCAAGGTTCCACCTACTACCAGCCAGGGAAAAGGAGAGGTATTGCCATCTGTTTGTGTAATATGTAATGTGGGTTCTATGAGATAAGTGTATTTTTATTTATAAAATTGTAGTTTGTGACATGTAGTTTGGGAACCATCCCAGCATTCTTCTAGATGATTGTAGAAAACCTCCTAAAAACTGCATATTAGGTCGGTCAGTATGCAGGGCTGAGATTTAAACATGGGGCCGTTGTTCCTCCCCAATCAAGAGTGGTGACACTTAAATGTGTGGAACCACACTGGCGAGTTTGATGTATTTGTTGCAGTAAAGTAGTTTGCTTTATATGACTTGTTAAAGTACATTTATTATGTGTGTTATGCCATCATAAAAGTCTTTGTTTTGAACAGTTTCGAAATTCATTCAAAGCTGGTAAAGGTTTATGAGGAATCTACTTTTTCATTTGCAATAGTAATGAAATTGGCCAATGAATTTAAATGTGATCATACATCTCTTGAAGATGAACCATCTAAAAGACCTCCAAAGCTGCAACTACAGTGGGAAACATTGAGAACTATCACTATATGGTATTGGGCAATTAGTGATGAAAGTGTATGACATCTAGGCTATAAGCATATCAGAAGAAAGGATGCGATACATTTTATGTCGAGTATTAAATATTATAAAGCTTTGTGCAAGGTGAATGCCACATTTGGTAAATGCTGACTATAGGTTATAAATGAAACAGCAGTAAAAAAAAGTCAATAATTTTTTTAAAGAAAAATTTGATTTCAACAGCGATTGAGAGGATGTTGATAATGTTTTATGGGATGGAAAAGGGTACTTTTTATTGATTTATTTGAAAATGGTAAAACAGTAACTGGCAAATACTATGCAATTTAGAACAGAAATTTAAGAGAAGAGACCTGGATAAAGAAACAAAAAAATCATCTTTCATCAGGACAATACACCAGCCTCCACTTATCTTTTGAATGATATTATCTGTTTTTTTTCAAATCACCATTCACACATTTGTGTCTTCCTCTCAGAAAATTGTTGTAAATACCTGTAATATTATCTCTGAAGCCTGTTCTTAGAGATGTGATTCAAAAATTGAAATGTGCCGTCCTTTCACTGTTGAATTTATGCTTAAAATGATAGTGTATATCATGCACCACTGGTAATTATATGTTCTTCTTTTATTTATTCCAGTTCATTTCATCGAACAAAGTTGGTCATCTCACTGTACCCGCTCTTTTTGTGTCTGGTATGGCAGACCGTTTGGTCCCACCACACATGATGGCTGACCTACATCACCGATGTGGAAGTCACCAGAAACAACTGATACAATTTGAAGCTGGAAGCCACAATGAGACATGGACAAATCCAGGGTATTATCATGCAATTGCAACCTTCCTAAGAGATGTCCGTGCTCGCCATACTGTTCCAACTGCTGTAGTTCCAAGTGACAGTAGCATTAAGACTGTTTGACATTATAAGTGCTCTAATTATTTGCATTATTTATTTATTTGTAGATATCTTTTACTTCAATTTGATGATGGAGAGAGCAGACCATTTACTTTCCTACATATTTTTCAGTAAGACTAAGAAATAGTCTTAGTTGACCTGTTTATTTAAATAGTAGCCCAAAAACCTAGTTCCAAAGATTAAGGGTTGTGAGATTTTTTTGCAACCAAATGATAGTTAAAATATTCTGTCCATTAAGGTAATTGCAGTGATAATTAAAACCCGTCCTTCAAGCAAGCTGTGAAATTAAGATAATGTCAATTACAGTGATTGGAATAACATTGCCAAGGATTGGGATTGCACATTTGTCTGCAGTTTATTTGCCAACATTTTGAGCGGGCACAAAAGTTTTACCATGGTAATAGTATAGAAAGTGCTTATACATCTCAAGTATTTTATATTAAAAATCAGTTACATATCATCTGTACAACATTTTTCAACGAAAGAACAGTAGTTAGCGTTAAATAGTGCACTGACAATACTCGTACTGTTCCAATGTGCCTGATGGAATTTATGCACCAATTTAATTGAAGTAGGAGTTAGAAATCGCTGTTTAGTATAATTTCACGTATACATTTGTATTTTTAAATATGTATTTGTTTTGTATACTTAAATTTGATCAACTTGTATTAATAAATAATCCTGTTATAAATTTAAATATTTTTTCTTAGTAAAATTGATAATAGCTACCCTGCTCCTGCTTCTTGAAATAAACTTAGATGCAGCCTATGTATGAATACAACATAATGTAGGTCAACAATACTTTTCTTATTGCATTTTAACTCTATTAACAGGGAGAGATCATGACTTAAAACCAACAGAATTGATGAACTTCAATGTAGTACTGTAGTTGAGAACTGCCCTGAACCTAATCCTGTAAAGGGATTTGGGTCAACACTTCTTAGTTATGAGGTTAAGGCACTGTGTCACCTTTTAGGCTAGGAGAGTTGAAAGATGATAATAATAAAAAAAATATTTTCATGTAAATATTTAGGGTCCACAAGCTAATAGTTATTTAGAAATATCTGAAAACATTATTCCTGGACAAAGCTTATATTTCAATAATGTTCAGCCACTTATAGCCTTGTCTGTAATCTGGTGGTATTGAATCAGGTCCTGTGGTCCAAAGACCCCAAGTTGAAGTCCACCTGTGTAGAACCTATTTTTCCCCCCCAATGAAATATATTTCTTTAAAAGTACACTTTGGGGGTAATGTATGATATGGTATATATAATTGTGAGGAACTATGAGAATCCGGCAGGTCTGTTTGTCAGACCTAGCTCTGGTCACTCAGTATATGACATTTGTATGTGTGTTTGTGAGAGAGAGACAGAGAGAGAGAGATTATTGTAATGATTTCAGTTTTATTCAGTGTGTGAAGATATGTTGAAATTATAGAATAAATTTCCATTAGCTTTAGAGAATCCATTAGTCACTACTGGATTCTTCCAGTCCCTGACACAAATATATTTACTTTAACACACACCAAATGTGAGCTTGTGAAGAAATATATTTTACAGGTAAAGAACTTCAATTCAGACATACACAAATCAGTACCACCGGAGTATGGACCATGTTGCAAGAGACTGAATGTTATTGGAATATAAACCTCAGTTGAAAATAACATTTTCTGCTGTTTCTAAAAAAACTATTAGCTTGAAGTCCTTAGTACTCATTTTTTCGATTACCTTCTGATTTCCTCTAATCTGAAAGTCATATGATGCCATGACATTTGGCCATCATCATCATCTAGGAAAGCTTCCAGCCAATGGCCGGGTCTGCTGGGAACAAAAGCCTCCCCAGCGCTTCCTGTCTAACCATCATCTCTCTTCTTCCACTGTTGCCCAATTTCCTCCTCTTTCCTCCACACATTTCTTAATGCCTTTAATCCATCTGTCCCTTGGTCTTCTTCTAGGCCTCTTCCCTTTCAGCTCCATGTCCAGCATCTTCCTTGGTCACTTCTCTCCCATTCTCCTTACATGCCCGTACCACTGTAGCCTACATGTTTCAATTCTCTGTTGTAGTGGTTCTTCCTTTATCATCGCCCTGATTCTTGCATTCCTTATCCTGTCTTCTCTTGTTACTCCTACTCTACTCCTCTGAAATTTCAATTCCACAGATTGTACTCTCCCTTTGTCTCTCTCCTTCATCACCCACGTTTCTGACCCATACGTTAAAATTGGCACAAAGTATGTTTTATAGATTGCCTCTTTGCTCTTTTGCGGGGCATCCCTACTCCATACCCGATTTCTAATACTCTTAAAAAATCCATCTGCACATCTTCCTCTTTCATTTATCTCCATCCTGTTTCCTCCATTTTCTTCAATTCAGCTTCCCAAATATTTGAAACATTCCACTCTATTTAGTTGTTATCCTCCAAGTGATATGCCTATGTCTGTCCTGTTCCTCTTGTTGTTATCACCACTTCACTTTTTCTCGCAGAGAACTTCATGCCATAAGCTGCAACTACTTTTTCCCACACATCCAGCTGATCTTGCACCATGATTTATTTATTTATTTTTGGAAAACTAAGGAGTTTCGACCTTAATCCCTTTATGATAGTCACTTCTGAGTGGTTCTCAACCACCAAGTTCAAGCCAATTGGGATCAGTTGGCTGGAAATTGTGATCTCTCCTTGTAAGACTGCATATAAATTTCAATTGTTTTAAAAATACTTAAGGTAATTTAATAATTGAAACTTATGAGATTATTAAATTTAAAAATAAATGCTTTGGATAGTAGTTTATTTCCTAATTTGTGTTTAATATTGGTACTCAACAATATTTGCAACTTTAAGTAAGTTTCTACAAAATTAACCAAGAAAATAAAATTGTCAGTTATAGTTCCATAATCAGATATGCAGCAGTCTGAAACTGGTACTAGATGGGAGCTATGATGAACCTGAAGTCAAGTTTTATAGTTGCTAGAAAGTGAATAATGTATTCGTAATCCTGATTTGCAGCTTTCAGAACTTCGTTCAGGTAAATGGTAGGATTGTTGATATTGTTATTGTTTTTCCTTTATGTAGGTAAAATAATCTTGAAGTAAGTGAGAGGCAATTCACTATATTACCACTATTGAATATCCATACTTACTTTATTTCCTCCTTTAAACTACAATAATAAGAAATATGCATTGAGAATTGTGTTTTTTTTATGATGCTAGCCTTGATTTATGATTTTTTTAAAATAAAACCCTGAGCAAAAGGCAAAAATTGTGTTCATGTTATATTTGTAACAGATATGTAAGAATTTGTATGCAAGTTTGATATATAATGCAGTTAATAATAGGTTTGATGGGAACTCTTTGAACTATGGGGAAGTGAAGAAAACCTATTGGAAGACTACGGACAAGATGTTTGAACTATGCAAAGGAAGTTCACTGGAGACAAATAGGAAATGAAGAATCTTGGAGAAATGGGAGAGAATGTGCAAGACAAGAACACAACTTCTTTGGAAACATTAATGGACGATGATGTCTGAGACTGTAATTATAAATGGTTAACTGGCACTGTACGTAAGTTCATAGTATTAACAGATATCAAATGAGTTGGTACATTACAAATGCAATTCATTAACATTGTACAGTATACTTTGACATGAGTATTGTTTTAGACTATTTTCAGAACTTTAGTTGAGCACGGAAGTTGTCTCCTTTCATCTGTACCCTCCAATTTTAACATACTTCTTCATTTTTATGATTGAATCATGTTTTACGTACAATTTTTAAAATTACACTATCAGCAAAGGGAAGAATTTTCTACTTTTTAATACTCTGCTACAGGTTTCATTTTTTTTCTATTCACATTATTACGTAAAAAAGGAGAAACGTACCCATCATGACAAACAATGGCAGTATGGGAAGCATTATCTCAAAAGAACTTAGTTTTAAATCCTTTTTTAGCAGAAGAATTTTCATTGGCTGGGCTTCAAAAGAACTGATAACTAAATTTTTAGGGTGCAGTTGAGAGGATGATAAGCAGGAATGATTCGAATTATAGACAGCAGCAAGACAGAATTAATAAATGGTATTATAACATTAGATGTGGAGATTCTTGTTTAAGGGCCAAGAACTGGCTGACTGAGTCTACTGAAGCAAGTTGTTAAGGGGCAGGAAAGATTTAGTGTAATATTAATTTCATATGAATATATCCTACTGAATAATCAGCAATATCATCTCTTTTTTTTTTTTTTTTTACAATTGGCAACCACTTTGTGCGAAATGTTACTTCCCATATATCAGTGGTTCCCAATTAATGGTATGCATATCCCTGGGGGTACATGACGTTGCTTCAAGGGGTACACGTGGCAATCTCGTGGCAAAGGTAATCACCGAAATATTTGGGGAAAAAATTATGCTTACATTACTATCTCCAGAATAGATTTTAAAAAACAGTCAAACTGCGTGTGTGTAAAAAAAAAATGTGAGCGCGCTTGCGCACACATTTTTTTTTCTTTTAACTGTAATGCTTTGGTTGTGTGAAGCTGAGATAAACAGAGCTGCATAGACATAAGCGATATCTAAGGTTGAGCTCTTTCCTGCAGTGGTATTTGGGAAAACCTGACTGGGAAACACTGCCATGTATTAATGGCAGACAAATGTTTTGTGGCCATCATTTAGTATTCCAACAACATTGCTTAGCTCATAATATACACAATTAACTACAAAACCTAGTACATAAACAACTTTAACATGCTATGACTCAACTGACGACAAATACAGTTGTAGTCACCATATATTGAATACACAGAGTTGCTACAATAGGGTAAATATACAGGGTGCAACAAAATGATCTCTTGCTTTTCACCACCATATTGTCGAGCGAGTAGATAGTGGGGGTGCGGATAGTGGGGATAGACACTTTCCAGAGCCCACACGTGGACATTTGTAGTAGGCATGGAGCAGTGGTTGGGTGAGCACGGTGCGTTTGTTGTTGAGGCATTTGTTAGAAGTGGCTATTTTTGCGTTGCTGTTCAGTAGCAGTTCTGTAGAGACATTTTAATGCTGCTCCAAGGGTAAGAGTCCCAACTTGTAACACAATTATGCTTGTAAGGAACAATCGTTTAGTGGGGTTGTATTAAACAGTTTATACCTCAACTGTAACCGTGTTGTGCACCTCGGATAATTAGATTTTTCTAAAGTTTGCAGTCGCCGCCATATTGAAAAACATCAATAATGGAAAGGTAGTTTCATCAAATAAAAGTCATATTATAATAAATTATCCACGCTTCTTTTTTGTACTTCATGTATTTTTAAACATTTCCTTTTTCTAAATTACAGATACAGCATTTCTTTTTGGTGTGTCATACGCGATTACAATAGGAGCGTTCTGGTAGCTTATTGGCTAAGGCGCTTGCTTTCAAAACATTTGCTACTCCTGTCCCGGGCACGAATCCCGGCAGGCGCAGGAATTTTGAGAGTTGTGTTTAATCATATGAGCTATGCCAGGACGCTCCGTGGTTCAGATTCCACGTTAAGCTGTAGGTCCCAGAGGAAAGGAACTGGTCGTCCTACCTCTGACACAATGGCTTAGTATGCCTCCTTCAGGAGGATCCAACCAACCTTCGGGTTGTGGACTAAGTTAAGTTCTTACCCGATTACAAACAAAGACTATTGAACTCATATTCTCATAATTATATTATTTCAAAGACATTATTACACAATAACATCAACAATATTATTACAATCTATGCACTTCACACCTCTGTGGCATAAGCCCCGGTTGTTATGAAATTATATAAACTACATTATATTTTTAGTAATATTTGGTGTCATATTTAGTGGGGTTGTACTAAACAGTTTATACCTCAACTGTAAACGTGTTGTGATAATTAGATTGTTCTACAGTTTGCAGTCGCCGCAATATTGAAAAACCTCAATAATGGAAAGGTAGTTTAATCAAATAAAAGTCACTGCTGCTAATCCCAAGTTCAAAACATTACTATTTTCTTGAGAAATAATTTTACAAGTTCAAACAATCTTTCAGGCATCAGAAACTGTCACCCAATAAATTGACTGCAGGTTGTGGTAAGTAATTCAAATCAGACCAACCCTCTTGAAACCCTTAACTGAATTATATTCACATGAGGATATTTGAATTGTCCCACCGCACCACCAAATTTCCAAGATGGCACCCCGACATTTCACGTCACCATGAGGTCTCCTGCTTAGCTGGTTGCCGACCTGCGCAAAGCACTACCCCGACTGACACATGTTCTGCTCAAGTGATTTCCAGCGACTGCCTGGTGGCGAGCTTGGAGGGGTGGTATTTATGGACAAGGAAGTAGTCATACTCAGCATGTACAAAAATATCCTTGCACACTTGGTTATTGCAACATCAGCTGTCTAAAACATCCTTTTAAAAAAATCCTATTAGTCTGAAACATTGACAGTAGTTAGGCAGAGTTATACATGTTAAAATCAATCCTTATGAAAATTTTTGTAACTTTAATGGTTTGGCTGTAAAAAAAAAAGTTTCTATGTAATTCTAAAAATGTTCATAACTTCTACAGTTTTAAGGCTACAAAGCTGAAATAACTTTTAACTTTATTCTAATTTACTGCTCTTTCGTTTGGTACTAAAATTGCCGTGTTTACTATTTTCTAACAGGTTGAACCCAAAATTGTTATGCAAATTTTTAATTTCGAAATTGATATCTTTTGGAGTATTTAAGTGACAGCTCTGAAACTTACTTTAAATGATTCTATGTAGTTTTATCTGTAAAGAATGAAGTTTTGAAGTTGCTATCTGATTTCCTCAATTTATTATGAAATTCTAAAGTAGACGCTGTCTCAGGAGGATGAAACAGGTAGTACCGGCTAATTTCGATATTTTCTTGAGACTATAATAACCTCTACTTTGTCCCATCCTGACCAAAATACTTCATGTATCTTAACGAGACTTACTGAAAACTTTTTGTATCGGAATATACTTTCTTTTGGATATAATTTTCTCAACTGAATTTACTTATATCCTTCTAAACTGGCTATTTTAGCATTTCCACATGTGGCAAAAGTTTTTACAAATTGCTCTAAAATCAATCTTTAAACTTCAGTGAAGCTTTTCAAACTTTTATGTGCTGTGTAAGACGGAATTACACTTCTTTTAGGCTATAAACTGACTTTCCATCTTCCAATTTATGTATTCTAGAATTTAAAATGTGTAAGTGTGTCTTAATTTTTTATGTGGTCTTAAAACTCTTTAGTAGAATTTTCAAGCTACAAGATTTCTGTCCTCATTTTACTAATTATAATTCTAAATGGCTCTAGAAGTGAAGGCAATGTATCCTTTTATGAAATATTCTGAATTCAAATACCCAATACGAATACTTGTTTCTGACTTGCTATAAATGTTTTACTCTGATTTATGACTTGAATTATCTAAGCAAATGACTTTAAAACTATTTAAATGAACTCACTACGCTACAAACAAATTTTGATATGAAGTTACAATATTTTAGGTTACGTTACATGCTATGGGTGAATTCCTTCAGAGCTACCAGTTCAGCATTAAAAAATAAGTCGGCAGGCCGTCCAAGGTCAGCCCGGATGGCAGAAAATATTATATTAAGTAAGAGAAGCTGTGGAATCCAGTCCTCAGCGGCCAGCCCATAAATCAGCTGCTGCTTTGCACACGTCTGACCGCTCGGTAAGACGAATATTGCGTTTCGACCTGCACTTCCACCAGTATAAAATGGCTACTGTCCAGCAGTTAAAGTCTAATGACTATGCAATGTGTAAAGCATTTGCAGAAGAAATTATTGCTATGTTGACTGATGAAAAATTTTAATGATGAGTGACGAGGCACATTTCCATCTGGATTGTTATGTAAACAAACAGAACTTTCGTTATTGGTCAGCTACAAATCCAGAACAACTGTATGAATGTTCTCTGCATAGTTCTAAGGTTACTGTGTGGTGTGGTGTAGCAAAAAGTTGTGCCGTTGGGCCATACTTCTTTGAATAGGGTGGTCGAACCGTTATGGTCAACTTGCAGTATTATATGTTGAAAAACTTTCTGACCCCTGAACTTAAGAGAAATCATTTATTGTGCAGGAGGATGTGGTTGCAGCATGATGGAGCAACTGCCCATACAGCAAATCAGGTTATGGGTGTTTTGAGAAACAAGTTTCGTGGGCGAGTGATTTCATGTTTTGGGAACATTAAATGGCCAACTCGCTCCCAGACCATAGCATTTGTGTTTTTTCTTGTGGGGGCTCCTTAAAGCAAGAATTTACACAAACAAACGCCACACACTGGACGAACTGAAAGACACCATATGCCAAGAAATGGCCAACCTGCCTCGTGCAATGTTAGAGCAGGTGTTCGACAGCTTCAGTGCATGGCTGGAAGATTGCAAGGGTCAATGACGCACGTCATTTAAAGGACATTATCTTCACATCTTAAACAGATGAAATTGGTTGTTCTGATGTTGTTTTCATTAATTTATATGAACACCCTTCTGTAATAAGCAATAAAATATTTAGTATCAGTTTTATTTTTCAAGTTGTTTTTACTTTAAAATCGTCAGATCTTTTTGCCGCACCCTTTATCTATATATTATCAATTTTTAATCCAAAACCTTTCAATAGCGCCCTTCAATAAGGTGCCTAACTTCTTCACATGCTTTCACAGTCTTCACCAATCCTACAAATGAATGAGAGCTTTCATTCTACACGTCACACTACCTGAAAAACTTAATGTGTAATTCATGATTTGAGTTGCTATTTCCCAGATTAACTATCAAAGAAATACTGGTTTGCATAGGAAAAAGCAGATGATTATCTATGTGTTTTCCTCTATCTTGGATCTTCTCTTTCTAAATTTAAATTTTATGGAAATGTTTTAAACTCTTTTGTTCACATAATTTTGTTTCTTTCACTCCTTGAAACTGCTACTAATTGGGTAGAGTTCACGGTCATGAATGACCCACTGGCATATTTCGTTATTGTTCATAAGACTTCTGTGTAAGCAATGTTTGAAATGGTGCTGTCTGGAATGTGTTCAAACATATTGCTTTATTTGAATGCAAATAAACTATAGTATAAAAACACCTAATTGAATCACAAAGTCAATCTATTACAATGTATATGGTTCAAATATATTGTTGCAATGTATATAGGGCTAGTTACGGAAAAAAATTTCACTGGATAGATTCTGTTTTGGAACATTTAAATTAGCAGAATATTTTTATTTCTCGTGTGTTGTTACCACATCAAACCATAACCTAAGCCACCACTAACTTAACATAAGCTATCCCTATGTTGAAATGGTTGTGTTGTTTAATCTGTCCACACATCATTGGAAACTGATTTACCAGTTTCGATAAAAGGTAACCTACATGTTATCCCATGACATTAACTATCATTATGTGCTGTTTTGTTAAAACCTTTTAGTTAGTTTTTATGTGATTCCCTGACAGACATACAAAAATTTCAAAATTTATTATTTTTAATTGTTTTTGTCTCTGTACTACTGGTCAATTGTTGCTAATCTGGGTAAAAAGTAGCTATCACTATATGTAGTTGCAGTTAAACCTATTCCTTAGTTTTGCATGATGCATTAACATAAACAGACAAATGTATAAATTTACAGTTTTGGTATCAGTACTGTACATTGCAATTACTCTGTTTGAAATAAATTTAATTAGCTATGTCAACAGTTTTTCTTTTTCCCTTTTAACTTGCCTTTTCCTCTTGCCCATTCTTCTTGCAACATGTTGATCTTGAGGCTTGCCCTTTAGTGTTCACATTCATGCCTTATGAAGCATGCCCCTTAGTATTCACTGTAAGTTCTGGTGGTGCTGCAACAACATGGATGATACAATTTGTCTAGTGGGCATTACAGATGCCATTATTATATCTCCCCCCCCCCCCCCAAAAAAGGCGGTGTTTGATGACAAGATGATAACTGCTTCTAAGGAAACTTCATTTTCAGTGCTAACGATATAACATGTATGGATTCAGTTCGAGACGCATCTGAAAAGTGTAGCTGAGTACAGCATACTTTCAATAAAATTACTTTCTGTAAGAAAGAAACCTGCACATTGCCTAACCATGTATAGCTATTATATTAGAACGAATAGCTCTTGATCCAAGAAAATCAGGTGTTAATTGCTTATTTTTAAAGTCTCTTATTTTTACAGCATGTATACAAACTTAAATCTATATTTGGCATCACAAGAGATTTTGTGGTTTTTGCAGCATACTGAATAATATGATACTTAGTGTAGAAGAATCTCCACAAAACAAACAATTCTACATTGTAAACTTCTTCACAACAATCTCTCAGTGCTAAATATTATTTAAAATGAGTTTGAATTAATTTTAAATGATGCAAATACTGATTATAAGTACTGTGGCTTAAATGAATGATCAAAAACCTTATGAAATTATGCGACATAAGCTCCACAACACCGCATAAACTTACAGGAATATTGTAAACTCGGGCTCTTGATTTTCTTCTTCACTGCAGTTACATACATCGAATATTTTTCCCCAAGGACCCGTAGGGCATCTGTCATCTTGATTTTGTTAATATAGTCTTTAATAAATGAAAGGGTTTCCTCATTGGAGAGTGACATATTGCAAGAGCAGACACACGAGAATCCACTTCAACTGGAAAGTTTGCAGCTTTCTGTGCATCCTGGTTTGTTGAACGAACTGAGGATCTCAGGCATGCTCCTGGCACATGCCTTCTGAGCCTCTCCCCCATGCAACATGATGCATGCCTCTGACGATAAAATGTTGAGCAAGTGTGTGCATAGCTTTTACACTCACATTTTTTACACTTTTATTATATAGTGATTGATGTGCAACCACATCAGAAATATATGTGAGGAGTGTAGGTGGTTTTCAAATTGGCAACATTGCTTTAGGCAAGGATATTCATACGAATCTCAGTTGGTGGGATATATGCAAGATATTTCAGATGAAATGGACAAGGGAGGCCAAATTGATAGTGTAGCATTAGATCTTTCAAAGGCTTTTGACAGAGTGAGCCATAAAATGGTAGTAAATAAGGTAAAATCTATTAGAATGGATGAGAAAGTGATTTGCCAGGTAGAAGAATTTTTAAAAGGTAGAAAACAAAAAGTTAGGGTAGGAAATGAAGTATCAAAAGAAGTGGAAGTAAGAATGGGAGTGCTACAGGGTAGTGTATTGGGACCATTGCTATTCATTATTCTAATGAATAATTGTGTTGATTGTTTACTATCAGTTTTTTGCAGATGACGTAATGCTATATAAAAGGATCAAAATGATAGAGGACTGTAAACAGCTGTAGGGTGATCTGGACAGGATATCTGGTTGTGTTGGTAAACATGGGATGAAGATAAATGCAAAGAAGAGTTAGCTTGTGAGTGGAAACTTTCCCGCCGTATTGATGAAATGAATTCTTCACAGGAGTTCAGCCGGATAGCTTAGTAAAATAACAACATTTTGACAACCGGCTCAGTTGTCTTGATCAGGTCTATTACTTCTGATATTATTACCTGAAATCACAAACTAGACTAGCTTAGCAGCTGGCGATAATCTAACTCCGTCTACCGATGATTGCCAGGACGCCCAATCAGCACACGCCAGAACTGGAATGCACAATCTGCCAACTGAGGGTATCAATGTTGCGGACTGTGTATGGAGCCATACTGATTCTCAAAATATTAGGATTTTTCTCTAAAAATGTTTGGCAAAAAGAACAAAAAAGGACCTAATAGCCCCTTTATTTTCAAAAGTGCTGATCTGAAGATTATTTCAAAATATGTATCATCCTAAAATTTACTGGCAAACTATAGTGCAGAATTACTAAATGAGTAATTTTAACAAATTTGATACTTTAGCAAATAACTACAAGAAATATTTTTTGCTGTAATACTTAATAGCAAGCATAAATACAAAAATGAGCTATACATTGATAGTTTTATGAATTCTTTATTAATATACTATTCTTATCCATATATATGTGTTTTAAATTTACCATTTATGTATTTTGCTAGCTCAGCACATTTTCTTTACTATTTTTATCTCTGAGTCTAGTGAGACTGAGAATGAGAAGCTTTAACAAGTTCTTTTCATTATTCCCATATTTTTCACCGACACTGCTCTGATTAAACCAGTGGTAATCTGCAGACAGATAACCCTGCTGAACAGCACTTTCCAGAAGTATTTGCACATGTTGGATTTGTTGATCAATTAGTTCCGTATCACCACTTGTGAAATCTCCCATAAAACCAATGCCTAAACTTCGTGAATTGTATCCTGGAGTGTGTTCTCCTACAACATGAGCTCCTCGACCCTCATACACTTCACCTTCTGCATTTCCACTAACCAGGAAGTTGTAGCGGATATCATCCATGTTCTTCTGTGTTATATCATAGTCCTGTAATTTAATTAAGAAAGCAATTAATAATGGTATCCATCATACAGTGCAGCCTATTATAAACAAAGTAAATATTCCGTGAATGTATTTGAAGTAACTGTTTTTCAAATCTAAAGTTAAAGAAAATATTTTGATGTAGATGCTGTACATTGCTTAAAAAATGAAGTTCTTAAAGGTATTGATAAACTATAAACGCATTATTTTTTTAAAAAATGACAGTTACTTTTTTACTATCATTTTCTATATTATGATAACAATGAAAAAAAGACGCTAAGTAGCGGAAAGGAATCAAATTAGGATTGGGAAATGAGCCACCACTTACCTATAGATGATGGATGTGGGGCGCGAACACACAGAAAAGACACAAACACAAATAATAAATAAATTTTCGGGAAAAAACCCTTCGTCAACAAGAGAACATTATGGGAGGTGGGTGCAGCTGGAGATTGCCTCACAGAAAGAAGTGGTGGCTCATTTCCCTATCCTAATTTGATTCCTTTCTATATTATGAGCAATTCATATCCAGCCCATTCAGTTTCCCCCTTCATTTTCCTATTCTACTGCTATTTAGGAAAAATTTACATTTGGTTTTTCTTTTTGCCATTACATACTGTGCTCAAAATCCTTCCTTCTTCTGTACATCCAAACCATTATCATTCGTTTGTTTAGGGTCCTGACTCAAATTTGGTTAAATGAAAACATCTTTTGTTAATCAGGATAAAATGTTGTAATTTGATGGTTATTTATTTCTACCTCTTCAGCAGTTCACGGAAAGGTTATAGTCAAACAAAATTTTTAAATGATGAATCGTATTTTCAGAGTCTCCTAAAGCTGTTCCAAGTAAGTTTATCATGATGGCTGTGATCTACTTGAGGTAAATAGCACATAATTAAATTATGAACTAATTTGCACAAAATTTCATCTGTGAGTCACCACCCATGAGCAGTCGGTATGAATAGGTTATTATTCTTCTACTTCATTTTATATCAGATCTTTTGAAATTTACTCTTGCTGTGCTGAAACTTTAGTTCAGTCTGTGACTCCTTGTTTACTGAATTGCATTAGAAAAATCCATCGTCAGATGGAATACTTCACTGAGTATGTGGGACAGTGATTCTTATATGCCAATTTTAAGGAAATACCATGATCTTGACTTGTAGTGTTCAAGGAAAATTGTGATAAACCAAGAACAACACACTGTGTTCTATCCTTCAGAAAGTCTGCAACCCAGTTGCATATGTGTCTAGATGTGCCATAATCACTAAGTTTCGTAAGTAATCTAGTGTGGGGCACAGTATCGAAAGCTTTTTTTAAAACCTAATAGAACTAAGTCAGCCTGGGATTGCTTATCTATAATACGGCACAAGTCCTGAACTAAAAATGCAAGTTGTGTCTCACAGTATCAGCTTTTATGAACGCATGTTTATTTGGGCTTAACAGCTCCCCTTCATCCAAAAACTGCATGACATTTTAATAAATGATATGTTCTAAAATCCTGCAAAATATTGAAGTTAAGGAGATTTGTCTATAACTTAGAGGATCATTAACATTTCCACTTATAAATACTGGACTTACAATAGTGGTCTTCCACTCAGCTGATATGTTTACTTGATCCAAGAAGGCGGTATATAATTTCGTCAAATACAACACAGTTTCCTTTGTATACCTAGAGTAGAATATAGTAGGAATACCATCTGGTGGAGGAGGCTTACTGATTTTTACATTCCTAAGCAGTTTTGTTAATCCCTTCACATCAAGAATGAGATCTTTCATAATATTGTTGGTGCAATTGTTAATAATTCAGATCTCTTCTATGTTTTCTATGGTGAAAGCTTTGTTAAAGATATTATTCAAAATTTCTGCTTTCTCTATGCTAGATTCTGATAATTTCCAGTTTTCCTTAATCAGTGATGGCATAACCTTACAAGAGTCTCTTATTAACTTGATATACGACCAGAACTTGTTTGCATTAGTAATTATATCTTCAAATAAATTCCTGACCCGTAGAAGACAAAATTTAAAACAGATTTTTTGGCCAACTCCTTATTAGTGACTCATACTTGATTAAGAACTTACAATTATTTCTAATATTAGATTTGTGACTGCAGTATTACTTTTGAAAAGCCATTAAATACATTTGTAATAGAAAATACACTGCAATCTCAGACAGTCCCCCCCTCCCTTTTTTTTTTTTTTTTGTGTTGCTTTTGTACATCTAATCACATTACTTCTATATGGTAAAGTTCCACTTTAGCAATTTCTTCTATTACTGTTATGGAATCATTGGTTGCTATTTTTTGTCCTTACTGTTCTCATTTGCTTAACTGTGATTTGTTTGTATGTTTTCTTTTGTTTTCCAATTCTTCTTCCATCATTCTTATTCTAAAGCTTAAATACCTTTTTAATTTTTCCTTTGAACATTATTTTCTTCATTGCCATCTTTAAAGCATTTATATCATTTATGTCTTTGTACTTTTCAATAAGACTTCATTGCACCATTTTTCTTGGCTGCTGAAGTATTTACAACCATTTTTCAATTCTGGTTGTGTTTAATTATATAGCATATTGTCATAACCATGGTAACTTATAATTTTCTTCTTTAAAATTTAAATTATTTGTTACTAAGATAATGAACAATATGTATTTTACTATTTTTGAAATCACTATCAAAATTTTATATTTTTCTTAACCATAAAAAATAAGCATTTCAAAATTATTGTAAATTTATTGTTCTGCATTATAGAAACCTAATTCTAACAATGGTACACAACGGATTTTAAGTTACAATTATTCATAATTCCTACATTATAATGTATGAGAAATTAATTAAAGGGGAGGCTCTTTTGAAGCGAATTAAAAGTGGTTTATAAAAAGAAGTAAACATGTTACAAAGTGATGGCTATCTTTTTAAATTTATAAAATGTTTTTATTTTGAGGAGATGAAAACTGAGAATGGTTTGCATCAACCTACATATAAAAATATTTAATTCTGCAGAAAATTTGAGGAGCAGTCTCAAACATTATTAAAGGAAATTATCTAGAATTGACAGTTTCAGTGCTTTCAATACTGTACGAGGCGTATTTTTTAAGTAAGTACCGTTTTGTCACACCGTGGCTGCAGCACTACGGTCGGCGTTCCGCGCATATGCACTGGGTACCTGCATCTGTTGCCTACGCACCGATGCCATTACAGTCTAATTCTTCCTTTTTTACGTTCTTCACTGAGTGTTTAAGATGCCTCCGATAATCGTGAGTCCCGCCAACTGTGAAGTAAGATTTCTTTGTGCTAAAGGCCTAAAACCGATCGATATTCATCGTGAGATCTGTGCAGTTTACGGACAAAACATTATGAGTGATGGAATGGTGAGAAAGTAGGTGAGAGCATTAAAATATGGCCGCACAGATTTGCATGATGAACAACGGAGTGGGCGTCCCTCGGTCGTTATTGAAAGTTTGGTGCAGAAAGTGGACAGACAATAAGGTGAGAGAAAACCGATGCTTTACGATTTCCTCCTTGTGTGATGACTTTCCTAATGTTTCTCGTAGTGTTTTGTATGGCATTGTGACTGAGCACTTGAATTACCAAAAATTGTGCTCACGTTGGGTACCGAAAATGTTAACGGATGTGCACAAAACCAAACGTTTAGGCAGTGCATTGACTTACCTTGAGCGGTACCACAACGATGGTGATGATTTCTTAAGCCAAATTGTTACAGGCGATGAGACATGGGTGGCCTACGTCACACCTGAATCAAAGCAACAGTCCATAGAATGGCGGCATTCAGATTCACCCAAAAAAGTGAAGTTCAAGCAAACGATTTCTGCCCGGAAAATCATGTGCACAGTTTTTTGGGACAGAAAATGAGTATTGCTTGTGGAATTTCTGCCTCGTTATGAGACAATCAATGCAGCAGCTTATTGTGAGACATTGAACAATCTGCGCTGTTCAATCCAGAAGAAAAGACGTGGCAAGTTGAGCAAGGGCATCGTTTTGCTGCATGACAATGCCCGTCCACAAGTGGCTAATCAGACCAAAGATCTCATCACATCTTTTCGATGGAAAACTCTAGATCATCCTCCGTACAGCCCTGATCTGGTGCCCAGTGACTACCATCTGTTCCTGCACTTGAAGAAACACCTAGGCGGTCAGCGTCTTGAAGACGATAACGAAGTCAAAACAGTTGTGATGCAGTGGTTAACAAGTCAGGCGGCAGACTTCTATGAGGAGGGTTTTCAAAAACTGGTACTACGTTATGACAAGTGCCTCAATATAGAAGGGAATTATGTAGAAAAGTAGAGTAAGGTACAAGCTTTCATGTAAAAATAAAATTATTGATATATATTTGCACGTCTTTTTTTAATTTCAAAACGGTACTTACTTAAAAAACATACTTGGTACAGAACATTGATTTAACACCTAGATCACTGATAAAACTAACTGCTAACATAAAAGATATAAATACATAAAACCATTCACTGCACCTGCATATATTGTAGAACCTCTGAACATTCAGTGAAGTTGTAGCAATAATACCCTTTTGGTGTTTCAACAAACACCACATAATCAACAGGAGTTGTTAATAGTTGTGTGTCTTTTGCATCACGAGCACCCCACTCTTCACGTGGATGAAACCATGTTGCATTTATAACTGTAAATAACAGTAAGATAAAAAATAAACTGTTGTTACTTATGTATTAAAATTTAAATCATGGCTAGAAATGTGCAAACAACTTGTAGGAATATCTTAGTCCAGGGCTATTCAGATGGATAGTTCAAATGGCTGTTTACTAAGCAGAAGGCCACAATTCTCAATGAAAACCAACCAGTTGTTGAAAGAAGAAGGTTGGGACCAGTTACTTATTACTTGCCTTTGTTGGTGATAAAAACTCCATTGTTTACATTTGTTATTAGCATCCAGTTGTTAAATTTTCAACAAATACACTCCTGGAAATTGAAATAAGAACACATTGACGCCGGTGTGTAAGACCCACCATACTTGCTCCGGACACTACGAGAGGGCTGTACAAGCAATGATCAAATGCACGGCACAGCGGACACACCAGGAACAGCAGTGTTGGCTGTCGAAGGGCGCTAGCTGCGCAGCGGTTGGGCACCGCCGCAGTCAGTGTCAGCCAGTTTGCCGTGGCATACGGAGCTCCATCTCAGTCTTTAACACTGGTAGCATGCCGCGACAGCGTGTACTTGAACCGTATCTGCAGTTGACAGACTTTGAGCGAGGGCGTATAGTGGGCATGCGGGAGGCCGGGTGGACGTACCGCCGAATTGCTCAACATGTGGGGCGCGAGGTCTCCACAGTACATTTGTCGCCAGTGGTCGGCAGAAGGTGCACGTGCCCGTCGACCTGGGTCCGGACAGCAGCGATGCACGGACGCACGCCAAGACCGTCGCATCCTACGCAGTGCCATAGGGGACCGCACCGCCACTTCCCGGCAAATTAGGGACACTGTTGCTCCTGGGGTATCAGAGAGGACCATTCGCAACCATCTCCATGAAGCTGGGCTACGGTCCCGCGCACCGTTAGGTCGTCTTCCGCTCACGCCCCAACATCGTGCAGCCCGCCTGCAGTGGTGTCGCGACAGGCGTGTATGGAGGGACGAATGGAGACGTGTCGTCTTCAGTGATGAGAGTCGCTTCTGCCTTGGTGCCAATGATGGTCGTATGCATGTTTGGCGCCGTGCAGGTGAGCGCTACAATCAGGACTGCATACGACCGAGGCACACAGGGCCAACACCCGGCATCATGGTGTGGGGAGCGATCTCCTACACTGGCCGTACACCTCTGGTGATCGTCGAGGGGACACTGAACAGTGCACGGTACATTCAAACCATCATCGAACCCATCGGTCTACCATTCCTAGACCGGCAAGGGAACATGCTGTTCCAACAGGACAATGCACGTCCACATGTATCCCGTGCCACCCAACGTGCTGTAGAAGGTGTAAGTCAACTACCCTGGCCAGCGAGATCTCCGGATCTGTCCCCCATTGAGCATGTTTGGGACTGGATGAAACGTTGTCTCACGCGGTCTGCACGTCCAGCACGAACGCTGGTCCAGCTGAGGCGCCATGTGGAAATGGCTTGGCATGCCGTTCCACAGGACTACATCCAGCACCTCTATGATCGTCTCCATGGGAGAATTGCAGCCTGCATTGCTTCGAAAGGAGGATATACACGGTACTAGTGCCGACAATGTGCATGCTCTGTTGCCTGTGTCTATGTGCCTATGGTTCTGTCTGTGTGATCATGTGTTGTATCTGACCCCAGGAATGTGTATATAAAGTTTCCCATTCCTGGGACAATGAATTCACGGTGTTCTTATTTCAATTTCCAGGAGTGTATATCATTTTATATACAAATGCGGTACAATTTCAAGGCTTAAGCTCTTTGTCAATAGAATCATGAAATGCATAGCATGAACATAAAAGATAATTCATGAAGTGCTTAGGATGGGAGTAAAAGGTACTTTTTGGCATTGATTTAACTTGTGGGTCAATACGTGCTTCATTATCAAAATAATAAATATAAAAGTCACAAAATCATACATACTAATAACTCTTAAATGATAACGGACACTGGAGATAAATGGATTATTGTAGGAATCAGACTATTGTAGGTTTAAGAAATAATAGCTGCACTGTTGATAAATAAATAACGTCAAGCAATTGAATGTTTGTGCATTTATTGACCTCCCAAACACGTTTCACTTCTTTTGCAGAAGCATCTTCAGCGGTTTCTCCTGGTAATTACATACACGTTACAATTTGGTTATGTTGTTGCATTTTGTACAATGGAATTATTATCTAAATTATAATCTATGTACATTTTTCGGTCTAATGTATTTATTTATGCTCCACTCTCAACAGCAGTGATTTTTGCTGTGGCTATTAATTCATTTTCCACATTTTTATTTCTCTAGTGACCAGCACAACACTGCACTGCACTGCACTGTACTGTATGTTTATTACGAATGGCTGGTCTGTTTTGTTTACTTTTAGCTTTGCGTCGCTATGTGGTGCTGTTTTGTTTACTTTTAGCTTTGCGTCGCTATGTGGTGCTGTTTTGTTTTTTATTCAGTCTTCCATTTGTTTTGCGTATTTTTTCCAATGCAAATGATTGTCATTAGTTTTTTTATGGTTTTGTGTGTCCTTGTTTAATGTTGTTTTGTCTGTGCCGATGGTTTTTCCTTTATTTTATTTTCATTACTGTGTATAGTGTCAGGTTTCTGTTTATTATCTGTTTTCCTTCTCTTAGTGATTTCTGTATGTGATAGTTCTCCTGGAATGTTAGTATTTGCGGTTTGTTGTTGTTAATGGTGAATATTTTCATGTCTGTGTTGTTATTTGTTTGGTGGTGGTTGTGTTCCTGTAAGTGTTCTGCAAATGTGGAATGGTTACTGTATTTTAGTGCCCTTATGTGTTCCTTGTATTGAATTGTCTACATGTTTTTCCTATATACTGAACTTGACATTCATTGCATGTTAGCCTGTATATTCCTGAGTTGTGAAATTTATTGGTTTGTGTGTTATTTTTAATGTTTTTCTGTATTGTTTTGTCTGTTCTGAATGCTATTTTTAATCCCCATTTTTTCAATATATTTGCAATTTTGTAAGTGTCTTTGTTGATGTATGTCATCACATACCATCAACCCAATCGTCCATATATCCACATCCTTTGCAGTGCTCCAACATTGAACTGGCACTGTAGATAAATCTTTTCTATTGGTTACAGCCATGCAGAAAAGATGGCAGTCATAGTATGCTGTAGTCATATTGTATGGTCCAGCACTCGCTTGCTGCTGACACTCTCCTATCCACTAGTTCCATATATGCAATACTGTCATACGCCTTGTACGAGACACAGTGTCACAGTACGACAGATCCGTTTCCCGGACATTGGTATTCTGCCACATACAAACTCATTCACATGCTTTGACATCAGTGAGGCATACAGTTTGATCATTATGTGCCAACTGAGTGTGGCATAACACTGATCTTTCTGGTCAAACAAAAGTGGGCTGCTGGGTGTGCTTGAATGCCATCCCACTGCAACTCTTACAAGGGGAGGGCATGACCTTGGGATTTTATTTTGGGATGAGACTTTGCGTAATAATTGTACACCTGTAGGATGTTTACCTCCTGCAATCGTAAGATGCAACGCTCAATAGATTCGGAGAAAACGGCCTTTAAAAATTCAAGCCCAGCTTATATACTAGTGAAATTCCGGTCAGGCTAGCAGCGCAACAGCCCAGTCAGTAACGAGCCTGTGTCATGCCTGGGCGCTCTGGGTTCAAATCTAGGTTTGATCTAATATTTTTTTCAGTTTTTTTTTTTTTTTTAATTTTATATCAACTACCCTTTAACTTAAAATACTATAAAACTATAACAATTACAATATTTTATTGTTTAAAATACACTATTACATGTGGTTATAATAATATTATTTATTCATAAGTAAAAAACTTTCATTGTGTTTTTATTATTATTGATTTTATTTAATTTTTTATTCTAAATGTGAGCTTGGATGATAATCATCATAAAAACATTTAATACAATAAATTTTTTAGCTTCGATCACAATTAATGAAAGCGAAATTTTTACTAGAACAATGGTAATAAAACTTAAAACACTGTTAACAAAATAACTTAAAATTTAATTATTTTTAAGAATATTGTAACTATTATAGTTTTAAAGTATTTTAAGTAAGTTAGTTATAAGGTAGTTAATATACTCAAATTATGATTTAAAATTTTAAATTCAAATTAAATAAGCAATAACATTGAATAAAAACTTATTTAATTGTAAAAACAGAAAAATAAAAATAATAATAAAAAAAAAATAGACGGAATCGAGATTCGAACCCAGAGTGCCCAGGCATAACACAGTCTCATTACTGACTGAACTTTCACTAGAAATTTCACTAGAACCGTATATAAGCTGGGCTTGTATTTTCAAAGGCCGTTTTCTCTGAATCTATTGAGCGTTGCGTCTTATGATTGCAGGAGGTAAACATCCTAAAGGGGTACAATTATTACGCAGAGTCTCATCCCAAAATAAAATCCCAAGGTCGTGCCCTCCCCTTGTTAAACACTTAATATGGTTCAACTATTGTTCTCCAATTTTGGAGTGATTCAGATCATTCTTTCGGGGTTTTGCAGTCTTCACAAACAATAATGTATGAAGAACAAAACAAGAAGATACAAAGAGAGGAATGCAGCCATCATGAATTTTCTCAGTCTCTCATTGATTTTCAATGTTGTAACTTCGTGTTATGTACTCCAGTCTTTCTCTAGAAATCAAATGAGTAACTTAGTCAGTTAGCGGAGTGCACCGCTCCACGCAGTAGTTGCGGTACATTGTAACTTGCCGTAACCATTTCTCACTAATGTTGGGGGACTTAGAGAGTTTGTCTTCTCGTATGAATATGCTTAGCCTGTCAATCTTCTATGGAACTGTTAGCTGATGTCTTATCACCATTCTGGTATCGACAATGTGTGAGTGAATTTTTCAAGAATATAAGCATTGTGTGATTCAAAACTGTGTCAAGAGAACTTATTTAATCATACCCTTTGTGTTTGGGGTTATAATACAAGCTCATGGCGACCGATTTATGAAATATTAAAATATCAGAAGGCTACACAGGTCACGAACTTTATTGTTCACAGTTTAGGCAAAGTTTTGCAACCCCAATATACATTTTGGCCTAATAAGTGGTGAGCTTAGAATGATCATTATTGGTGGGGACTTACATTTAGCAGGTTGTGGTTTAAAAAGGTTTCATAAAACATGAGATTGTAGATACTATGGCAACAAAATGACGGTGGTGGTGGTGAGGGAAGGGGGGAGGATTTACACAAACAGTGGAGCAGTGCACAATGTTACCAAACATTTTGGAAGTCTCCGGTTACAGAAGAAATGTTACCAAACATTTTGGAAGTCTCCGGTTACAGAAGAAATAAGTGGTCATGAATCAGTCATGATGGATATAACAGGCATCAATAAACCAGTGGTTGATTCTGTTGGTGGTTATGGCTAAATTATGAAAAGGTGCATTTTTCAGAAATGAAGAGAGATATGAGGGAAAGTTTCAGTATGTGTCAAGAATACCACAAATAAAGTGGAGAAGATGTGTGAAAAGTTCAAGGAGACAGTAAAGATTTTAGAAAAAATGATTATTCCATAACAGAACATAAAGAAAAGTGAAGGACCTATGCACTATAATAGAGAGGTGAGGAAGATAAATAGGTTGATAACAATAAGACAGAAAAGAGATAAGAGATACCAAGCAAGCAGAGAATACTTAAAACATCTATATAAGGGATTAATAGCTGCAAAGAGGAAAGCTAAATACTAAATATCTGATGAATACAGGTGCAGGGGGGCCACTGAATGATGCATATAGAAATTTTTGTGACTATGTTAGAAAATTGAGACAAAAGTGAAGATATTCAGGAAATTGCAAATAAGGATGAAGAAGTAGTTACTGAGTATTTATAAAAAGAAGCAATATTAAGTAACTGGTTTAATGAGACAATGTTATATACCAATTATCTTGCCTAAACTGTTTAGCTGGAGGCCTATTACAAATAATTCATATAGGAAACTAGATGACCCGGTGAACTTCGTTTCACCTACATCATATATGTATAATGTATTGAGATGGCAACACCGATCAAAAACTCTTTATTGTCATGACTGTACAATAGTGTCTCTTTTGTGCACGTCACGGTTTAAGCAGTTGTTCTACTACAGACACATGTCAACCAATAAGGTGCCTACAATATTTTTTTTTGTCTCTAATATAATATGCATTGCCCGTTTTGAAAAAGTGGATCGAGCGGCAGGACAACCGATGTTCATGTCGTAGTTGTTATAACATTTTGATACGTTGTGACGAATGTAAAACAATAATAATTTTAATTTTGATGGCTATGTTTTAGTAACAACACCACATATACATTTCACATACACCCACATGCACACCCTCACACATATTCAGTATACTATATCTCACACTGTTTTAATTTCTATCGGTCACTAAACGAAATTTGCTAAAAATTCAAATGAGAACAAAATTTTTATCTACATTAAATGCAACACAGTTATACACTTAATCAATTTAAAGCTTTCTGATGACCTATATTTTTTGCGGTGAGTAAATATATAAAGATGATGGTTTTCCGAGGCGCTAGCACGCGACGTATAATTGTCCATGCGCGAAACGGGGAAACTCCAAGTTGATTCCGAAAACTTGCAACGACTGACCTTGCGATTTATTTATGGTCATCACAAAGGCCAGACGCACGGGAAATTGTAGACGCTTAAAATCGAATGGCAAATCAGTTGGAATCAGCGGTATACGCGGGATCAAGACATCCTCTCTTTTGTATTTTCCCTTGATGATCTTGGTTTCGATCACGTTATTCATTAGCTTTTTTACAGCCAGTCTCATTCCATTGCACAGTAGAGGTTGTTTAATGTTACGCAGTACAATCACAACTGATCCTACTTTTAATTGTAAATTGTGAGGTGGTAGTCCAGGCAATTCCAGTGAATTTAAAAACTCTGTGGGGTAGTTTACTAAATCATCCTGGTTTGTAACTGTATCAACTGATTTGTAAGAAAACAACTC
The DNA here is from genome assembly GCA_031002005.1 of Vandiemenella viatica. Taxonomy (NCBI): domain Eukaryota; kingdom Metazoa; phylum Arthropoda; class Insecta; order Orthoptera; family Morabidae; genus Vandiemenella; species Vandiemenella viatica. The sequence continues at coordinate 275,882,282 of JARYHS010011408.1, forward strand.
TCCTGGGTCGCATTGAGATCATTGAAATCTTTGTTTTTGGCCGCCAGTATTGCTCGTTCACTCAGCCAATTATGTTGTTCTATGTCCGTAAAAACACGCTGAATAAGCTCTTCTTTTGAGTCGGTGAAGTGACAGAAATGCGTGGGTAGTGTAATTAATCCGGTCGAGGTGTCAACTTCGACTTTACCATTTGCAATATCTAATAACTGCTTCGAAAACACAAACGCAGTTTGATCTTGTTGCAAAACCACTCACGTGTTAGTTGTTAATTGGAGTGTCTTTACATTCCGCCACAAATTAGTTGATTTTAGGCATGCTTTTAGTTCGTCAGTTGATCGGGGAATAATTGGAAGAGTCTGACGAAAATCACCTTACAACAGAATCATGGCTCCACCAAAAATGTTTTGGTAGTCCAGTGCCTCCAGTGATCTCTTGTGGGCAATCGTACATTCATCCCAAATGATCAATTTGCATATCTGTAGAATATTGGCCGTTGCGCTGTCTTTGGTGATGTTGCAAACTGGTGCTTCGTTGAATTACATGTTTAATAGTAATTTCAAGGCAGAATGTGCAGTTCGTCCACCTTCTAACAATGTTGCAGCTATTCCAGATGAAGCCAACGCTAGGGCTACTTAATGTTGCGATCTGATCTTTGGCAACAGCAATGAAATTAGGAACGTTTTCCCAGGCAGTCCGGGAGCATCAAAGAAGTAAATTCTACCAGATCCACTGTTCACAGCTTTAATCAAAGCATCGTACACAATTCGTTGTTGGTCATTCAATTGCGGAACATTTGAACGAACTGTTTCGTTCAATACTTCAGTATCGTACTGTTGTTCTCTTTGTATCTCGTGGTTAAATGCATCGCGCATAGGACGATTGGGTGATGTCATGCCCAAACACGACAATATTTTATTTGCCACCAATAAACACATATCTCTTATCATAATTAATGTCTCATTGTAAATTTCTGTAGTATAGGATTCAAAGTTTGACAACGCACATGATGCAACACATCATCGCACATGTAGTCCCTATATTTCATCCACAAATCTTTCGGATTCGAGGCGAAACATGTCGATATTATAATCGCAAACAACGGGCAAATCTGATGAGGCGATGAGGATATGACGGATTCCTTGAGCGTATTATCCCAATGCGAATCGTTCTCGAGCAATTGCAGTAGTTAACACGACTCATGGTATGTCGCACACAGATGTCCATCAACTGTTCTCAGTTGTTGAAACGATGTCGGACTATGAACAGTCACCAACAACAATTGAAGATAATAACATTCATCGTTAATTGAATGAACTGTGTAGATGCGTCATAAAGAGCATCTGAGGCAAATACATTTGGGTGTCCTTCAACTGGTGTTCCTTGTTTCCGATGCTGAAACGATTTCGATGATGCGTTCCAAGTGTAATAGCGTGGCATATCAGCATACAGCAAAGTGCATGCGAAAACATCTGTTTGACAAACTGAGAAGAAACTTGTTAATGTGGTCGATGGTGGACGTGCCGCACTATCCGCCGCGTTCTCATGATTGAAATACACTCGTTGTCCATTTTCTAGATGAACTGCGAAATGGACTACTGTAGGGTGTCTTTCGTGGATCGCAAATGAAAATATACGCCAAATAGCTTCGTTGCTTCTTATATAGCGACCCATCTGATACTGAGATACTTCATCATTTGCATTTGTTACAGAGAAGATGCCCATGTCGCTACCTTTGTTAACATATTTACAGGGGCGGATCCAGGATTTTAGTTTGGGAGGGGCTTGAGCGGACTTTGGTTTGGGGGAGGGGTCTGGGTTTGAGTGAATTTTGGTTTGGGGGGGCTTGCCTTCAGGGGGTGGCTTGAGTCGGGCAAAGGTTAGTATTTACAGTCTCCTCGGGCGTTGAATCCGTAGAGCTAAAAAAAAGGTCTCCAAAATCACAATGTCGGAGGTGGAACTACATACTTTTTTGTGTGTGTGTGTGGGTGGGGGGGGGGGGGGCTTGAGCCGCCCTGCGCCCTTCCCTCCTCCCCCCGGTTCCGCCCACTGCGTATTTACATATGTACTTTACCGACTTGACGGAGTTACAATATTACTCATTGATGTGAGCTTCAAAAGCTTTAAACAATAATGGCGAGTACGGCACAATCCAACGATTGTCTACTTCAAAATCTTGTCCTTTTACCTTCAGAAGTACCGATCGCCCACCGTTCGCAACTGATCGTCAACGATACAATGGGTAACGGTCATTTCCCGTGATGGTTTCAGCAATCACGTCTCTCGGGTATCGCTTGGAGCACTTTCCGTCGACTACAGGGTGAGTTGTTGTTAAAAACTCCGCAAGGTCCATGTATCATGTGTTTAGTCACTACTGCATGCAATTTTGGGTTAACTATTTCATCGGGAATCTCAGCTGAAATTATGGAATCAATTTCATCTGGACTTAATTTGTCAACTAACCAAACTAATATGTGCGCATGTGGAAGACCACGCTTTTGTCACTCAACAGAGTACATCCAACAATGGACTTGGCCATACACACGATACTTTAATTTAATTGCAATGGAGCACAGGCTCCGGTGGCAATTTCCCTACACTACCATCTTCCCCCTATCCTGCACCCACCTACAAATTTTGTTTTTAAAGTCTTTCAAAGTTTTCGGTAAATTATTCATCATTTCTCTTGGTAACTCATTCCAATCCCTGACACCCTTACCTAAAAAAGAGAATCTTCCCACACCCTTGTGCCTGAAATCGAGTGCTTTATATATAGGCAGTATTTTTCTGTATATTTAATTGTAAACTTAGTCCACAACCCGAAGGTTGGTTGGATCCTCCAGAAGGAGGCATACTAAGCCATTGTGTCATAGGTAGGACGGCCAGTTCCTTTCCTCTGGGACCTACGTGGAGTCCGAACCACGGAGCGTCCTGGCATAGCTCATATGATTAAACACAACTCTCAAAATTCCTGCGCCTGCCGGGATTCGTGCCCTTGGCAGTAGCATCGAACGTTTCGAAAGCAAGCGCTTAGGCACTGAGCTACCAAAACGCTCAATTTAATTGTATAGTTGTGCAATTTTCCAGCGAAATTGGACAAAATCTGTGGGTTTGTGTACATTATGGGGATGTGAAGGGAATGAGGGGTTCCGTTTTTGGAAAACACATATAGGCAATATTTTTTAATTTGTTTTGAAGTATACGTGTGCAAGTTTTGGTGGAAATCGGACAAAATCTGATGGGTTGTTTAAATTATGGGGTGTTATGGGGAGGAGGGGGTGGTTTTTTGGAAATTTTATTTCTTAGGAACTATCTCTGAAACGCTCTAGACAACTCACCAAAGTTTCACCGTAATCGAATGAACGGTTTAGGAGCACATAGAGCATAAACAAAACTCACATTGATTTCTTTATATAAGATTAAATTGTCATTTTTAGTATTTTCCTCACAATTTTTCCATTTTTTCTTACCGTTTAAACCTTCCCTGAACTTCCACAAATAGTTCAAGATCAAAATTAGCCAAATCGGCCCAGCCATTCCCGTGTTTTAGCGAGACTAACGAACAGCAATTCATTTTTATATATAAGATAACTTTTATAATCATTTTCTTAATAGTAAAGTACTTTTCAGCTCAGAGCATTACCTTGTTATATATCCATTATCTTGCTAAAACAATTTAGAAGGGGACCAATGTCACATAGTTGAATAGTAAAGAACTTTTATTACCATTTTATTAACAGGAAAGTTCTCTTTAAATTGATTCTAAACCATTTTTTAAAGACATAAGATTCAAATAATGTTGTTTTTCAGTTATAATGGACTTTGTTGCATTCATTTACACCAAGAAGGCATAAAATGGCAATCATTTTTAGTTTTATTTTGTATGTTATTAAAATTATATTTAAGGAGATATTTTAAAAAACAAAGAATTTGAAATTTTTAAACAAAAGAGCTCGGAGGACAAAAGTAAGCTTAAATGAGAGAGAAAAATTAATTTAATAATAATAATATTACAGTTTAGCAGTAATTCTAGATTTAAAGGGAGAAAAACTGAATTTTAGTATCAAAGCTTTATGACATTGACATGTGTAACTTTTAAAAATTATGAACTCTTAATTAAGTAAACCTATGAGAAAATTTGTGATGGCTTAAAAGATTCTAAATAAATTAAACAATGACATATTAAAATTTCGTGAAAATTCGAGTAAAATTAGTGTACCATGAAAATGTGGGATTTTGGCTGCAATAGTATTTCCCTGTGGGAATACTCCACTGTTCTACAATGAGTCAGCTAAAGATTATCGAAGGCTATAAAAAGCAAACCAGTGTTCCCTTGGGGAAGTAGTTTTGAGGGAACAGTTTTGAAGGAGCAGCTTTCAGCACTACAGCAGTATAGAACGGGCAGGTCAAGTGATTGTAAGCACACAGTCTTTATCCAACTGATACAGCAGTACGTGTTGCGAGGTAAAATTCAGAATGTAACTACTCAAAGTTTAACTATCTTGGCTTGGAACAAGTTTGTGGACACTAACATTCATTTCAAGGAAACTTTAAGCTAAACTCAATGAAAGAAGCTTTTATTTTACAGTGGTTTAGGAAGTCATTAGTAGCAGTGGTTAAAACTATCATTAAACTCACTCTGAACTTTGGGATGCAAGAGTGTATGCCTTAAATCAGTGTTGTACCTTGGAGGATAATCTACATCTTCGTATGTGATTTTCGAAGTTCGATACTTCTTTAAATATCTTCAACAGTGTAATCTGATATCAGTGTTAACTTCATCAAACTTTTAGAATATATTTCAAATTCGTAACTACAGTGACTCGTTTTCTTTCATGTATCACCTGTTAGCTATTACAGGGTATATCAATTCGCTTGGCAGCTGATTTTACAAACTCTAGCATCTTTGAGTAAAGTATCAGTACTACAGGCATCAGGATCAAGTTAATGTGAATGTAGCATAATACCAAGCAACGTTTACGTGTTACAACAATTAGGGACTATCATTTATGGGAGGGGTGTAACAGAGGAGAATTTTTTTCACATATTTAGAAATGAGAAGAATAAAAATTAAAAATATCTCCTGAGGGTATTATGAAGCAACTAAGAAAGCTGACAAAAAATAATTAAGTGGCTGGTGAGCATAATATTACTAAATATGAAATAAGTGGATAATGGAGACAATGAAACTGCCATTAAGCATCCCCTCTCCATCTTATTTAAAGGTATAATCAATATATTGTAGGATATCTTGAAAAATTTAGATTGAATCTGCAGACTGCTTACTAGAGGTCTGGAAAAGTGTCATAGAAGAACCATTCCATAAATGAACAGAGACAAGTAGAGTTGAAATTTACAGGCCTATTAATATGAAATTAGTGCTTGATGGAGAGATTGATATTCAACATATTCAAAAATATCTGAAATATACAAGGGAAGTCAAGCTGATATTGTAGCACTAGATCTCCCAAAGGAATTAGACAAAGTGAGCCATGAAAATGTAAGAATTGAAGTGGATGAAAAAGTGACTTGCTTGTTGAGGGATTTCTTAAAAGCTAAGAAGCAAAGAGGATAGGAAATAAAGTATCAAAGAGTAAATGAAAACAGAAGTGTCAAACGGTAGAGCATTCAGACCATTCCTGTTCATCATTCTAGTGTTTAATTGTGTGGAAGCTTTACAGTCTGGAAATAGATTGTTTGCAGATGATATGACATTACTATCATCATATCAAAAACTCAAAATCAAGTAGGTTGGTTTTCCACATAGGTGTCTTTTCATCTAAGGGTCCAAAGGTGACTGAAGAGTCCAATTCTGGAAGCACACAATTTACCACAATGATGATGGTCTTGCCATCTTTCCTGATCTGTTCATTTTCTCTTCTGTACTGCCTCTTCTTAATCACTCATCTCAATTGTTAAGGTCAATGTGGCACATCTTCATGTTTCATTTACGGCACCATTCCGAAATAACATCCAGATCCCGCTGAATTTCTAACCAATCATCAGAGCACTTCACTTCCCCATAGATAAGTGCATCATCAGGAAAAAATCACATCCTGCAATTAACATTGTCACCGAGATCCATTTATAAAAATTAAGAAAAGAAGTGGTCCTATTACACTTCCTTGAGGGAACGCCCGAAGTAACATCTAGCTTAGAAGAGGCTTCCCTGTCAACAACGACACACTGTGACTGACCAGTTAGAAAATCGCGTATCCATTCGCAAATCTGATCAGATATACCAGTATACTCGAATCTTTGCTAAAAGTCGGTTGTAGTGGTACAGAGTCAAAAAGCCTTCTGAAAATTCAAGAAAATTAGCCTCAACTTGTGATCCTGCATCAATAACTTTCAATTAAGTCATGCGAAAATAGAGCCAGTTGCGCTTCACATGATTCGGTTCTTCCGAAATCCATGTTGGCTTTCTGTAAGTAACTCGTTTTCATCTAGAAACCCTTCATAACGTTAGAGCATATGACATGCTCCTAGAATTCTACTGCAAACAGATGTTAGAGATATGGGTCGATAATTCCTAGGATCTCTCCAATCTCCTTTCAGCATCTGAGATGTTGTCTATGGCATGTCCATCATTTAGAACCATAAAGTAAGGTTGGAATAATGAAACAGTTGCAAACAAGTTTCTTAGCTGCAGTGTTGATGTCATAATTTTCAAGATTCTTGATCTTAGCCTGGCAAAGGATGCTCCAGCATTATTGATTCTGTATTGGATTTCTGAATCAATATTTGCAGCTGATGAGAGGAGCAGTCTAAACAGGGGAATGTGTTTACTACTTGTAGGCTTGAATTGTCAATAGTGATATTGCTCTTTTCCTTTCCTCAGAAGTTGGTTAGTGTGAATCTTGTTTTTACTGCTATTCAGTCTAAGGTGTATCTTTTTGTATGCACTAGCAAAGACATTTAAAATGTTCATAAGTTGTGAACGTTATCATCTGCATACTGTATAGCTCAACTACAATTGTAGAAGATGCCCGAGTCCATGCCTTTTGTGTACACTGATTTTTTTAAAAATATTGTGTAATAGAGTTATAATAGATGAGGGTTTGAAGGTTGTGAACAGCTATAGTGATATCTGTGACAGAACATACAGTTGAGTAGGTTATATGGGATACACAAATAAAATAAAATAAAAAGATTTCTTGTTTTATTTTATTTATTATTTTAAAAGAGAAATTGTAGGATGGAGAATAAATTACTTGCTGAAGACCTTAATTCAACATTTGACTAGTGAACACAAGTGAGCAAGCAGTATGTAGAAGGTTCTAAAGTATTTCATTCTCTGGAGAGGATGGTGCGGGTATGTACCAGAGAAGTGAAGGAACTGGATTACAAAATCTTGGTCAAACCATTGTTGAAGTGGAGGATAAGTGTCAGGTCCTGATGGTATACCAGCATGAGTAGTTTCAGCAGTATGCGGAGGAAATAGGACCATTTTTATCTTATATATATTCTGTAAATCTTTAGAAGTAACTTTGGACTGGAAATTGCCCAGATAATTCCTATTTTCAAGAAAGGAGATCTAAAGGAATTCTAGGAATTATCAACCCATACCTTTAACACCTGTTTGCAGTACAATTTTGGAATTCTAGATGGTCAGTCACAGTATGTCGTTGTTGACAGGGAAGCCTCTTCTAATCTAGCTGTTACTTTGGGCATACCTCAAAGTTGTGTAATAGGACCACTGATTTTCTTAATTTTTTTATAAATGATTGTCAAGAAATATAATCACTGGCTGTCTATATAAATAATTAATGGTTTTTGTAGGGACAATTAATCTTGAACAGGGAAGATATTGGTTTATTCTTTATCTACAGTTCTGATATAAATTAACTGGTGACCAACCCAGATGATTTAACAGTAGGATCGTCTAATGAAGGATAAATACGAAATGATAGTCCTGAAGCTAAAATTAAAAGTTCAGGGTTTTTATTTTCAAAATACTAAGGCATCTCTACCCTGGCAACAGAAATTGTTCCAACTAGACGTCTCTATGAAGATTGCAGGTTAATGCCGAGAAAATCATCCACATGCCACTTGTTAGGGTTGAGCGCGATATCGGGGTCGGGTATCGGCTTGTACACCTAAACTTGAAGTCTTCCAATATGTTGCCAAAAGTTCGGGAAAAGTTCTATAACCGTGAAAAACCTTGGAAAATGCTAACTGTAATGATGAAGACGGCCCCCTGTAAGTAAGGTACTAAACTAGAAATGAAAGTCGAAGTCCAGATCACTGAAGTATATATTCTAAAAATTTTCACAGAATTTACATAAAGTCACAGTTAGCATTGGCAGTCGGAGAAAATCATTTGCCGAAGATCACAAGTCATGAAACAGAACAGACCGCTACACCCCAAAATGAAAGTAAAAGTTCACAATGATGAACACTTGTCGGAAAAGTTCAAATTTCTACTGTTGGTAATGGCATCAGTCGGCCATGCTGCCCCAATTCCGGTTTCCCATCAGCCACCGCGAGCCGGACTCACTTAAATCAGTTTAACAGCAACCTACATGTTAACTCGACAAGGTACTTCAACAAAGTGCGACGAAACCATGTCCGGGCTTCCTTTTATCAAAAATGGCCTACTGACCTAGACAACAGTCTATCTAGAAAAAATTTTGTTCACTGAGAGCTACCAGAAAATTACAAGATGAAGAGCGTAACGAGACAAGTGTGGTGAGGTGGTTGGTTTTGTTTTTAAAGCTTCCAGACCGGTGTAAATGAATTTTGAAAATTGGTTAATCGGAAAGCGCATTTGTTTATAGTATTGTGATACATCACAGCTGAAATATGGATTTGCTAAAGTTTAAAATATCAAGTTAATACTATTTTCAAAGTGTTCCCCGGCTTCTGCTGAGTTCAGTGGTGAAAAATTTTTTTAAATCGGTTAAGGATATCAAAAGTTATTGAATTTCTAAAATTTGCTGACTTCCTAGGTGGTGCAAGAATTTAATCACTTTTTGTTTAAAGTCGGTTGTGGCCTGAAACTAATTTTAAACCGTACCTTTATTTAATTTAAGTGCTTTAGAAAAGTTTTTAGTTCGTGAAATATGTTAGCCGGAAAGAAATTCAAATTGCAAATTGGTTTCTACGACGTCACCAAAAAACGGATTTTCATTTATTTATATCTTCTGTTTATTAGTTGATGGCTATTGGAAACTTAAAGAATATTGACTTGCCGGTTATTTAGCTTGGTTAAATCTACTTTTAAACCTCTGAAATTACTTAGATGTGCTGGAATTTATTATTGAAATCCACCCATGTGGTGGTGCTTTAAAAATCATATTTAATGCTTTAAATTTGTCGGAAACTGTGAGTTATTAGTGAATTTAATATCAAACGGTGAAATTATACTTATGAAAGTGCTTTACAGTGGTCAATTTAGTGGAATATTAGTGCTGTGGTTGTTTAACCAAACCTGTTTATTTTACTTCAGAATTATTATGGATTACGCTCATTTAGGTAAGTTTATGGTTTATATTTTATTAGAAACTTCTTATTTATGGTTGCTATGTATTGTTTATTTACTTTTCTGAACCTGAAGTGTTGTTATCTCGATTTCAACTATAGTATCATGTACTGAATGTTAACCTCAAACTTCGTTGGATTTTAACTGAATATTGAAAATAGAGAGTAAGGTAGCTTACACACTCACACACTATAAAAAATTATCTTCACTTTAAGCCTTCTTCCCCAGACAAAGTTTTCATAACTGATAAATGAAAATCCCATAGAGAAATTAGTTTTCTAAGGTTCAATTCCTAAACTAAAATAACTCCAGTATAAATCTTCAAAATTCAGCTATACTTGATTAGTCTACAGCTTGCTGCTGTCCTTAACTGTCATGCACGTTCCTCTCATGCTCTCAGCCTGACAACTGTCGAAAACTAAAACAGCAAGAGATAGTCCTCATGTCCCTTAAATAGGATAGTGTCGAAGGGTTGCCAATGTGGTGGAATCTACCACTGCCTCTCGCTTGCCACCTGTCGCCGTCTGTTTACTCCTCTGTCTTTCTGGCTTGGGTGTCAAGTATTTTCCCAAAAGTTCCCTGATCTCCTTGAAACTTTGTAATAATGTATAACTTTTCTATTTTAAGTACTTCGTGTCCTAATAAATTTTATCATATCTGCTTTCGTTTTCATGCTATTAATTTTTGAAGTCTGAAAACCTATTTTTAGATTTACTGTCCAAACTGTTTGTTCTAGCGTGTTAGTTCTAAAGTCAGAAAAATCTACATATTTTTACAAATAGTTTCATGTATTGTAATACTAACAAAATGCATTTATTTCAAGAGTTTTCTGCTGCCTTGGTCCACCATTATTAAATTCAGATTAAATTCGTCAAAATTAAATATCTTATAAATATCTTAAAACAGCAAATTTTTTTGATCGAAACCTATGTCAAACTTGCTTAAAAAATTGGACTTGCATTAAAATTGGGTGCCTCCCAGAAATCTTATCTCCAAAAAAGCTTCTTTAATCTAGTATAGTTTCCTATCACTTACCTATTTTTGAAAAACTATCTTGAATCTTGTTATATTTACTTTAATTTCTGTTCATAACCATCTTTTAGACTTCTGAACCAAGATCTATTACTTTCATCACCGTATCAGAATTTGTTGACTACCCTTCGTTCATACCCATTGTAGTTCCGTTAACTGTAGCATCACCCCACACTACGAGGCTCCTTTGGTCTGATTCTAAGATTTTTCTGAACTCCCTTTAGAAAATTTGCAACAATGTGGTTGTTACATTCTCTTCTAGTCCTGAAAGTGTTATCTTTTAGGGGTTGTATTGCTTTTAGTTTCACACCGATACTGATACTGATTGTTCTCTCCTTCTTATTTTCAGTTGCCTATGAAACCAACTATATTACATGATCTCGGTGACAGTGTTAATAGCAGGTTGCAACTGTTTTCTGATGCTTCAGTTATCCATAGGGAAGGAAGATGCTCTGTGATTGCTTAGAAATTCAGTGTGATCTGGATGTTAATTCAGAATGGTGTTATAAATGGCAACTTACACTAGACTGCAAAAATGAAAAGCAATGTGCATAACTAATAAATAGTATCCATTTGTTCATGAGTACAAAGTAAACATCTTAGTTGTTGACACGGTTGATTCTGGGATGTATTTGGGCGTAATAATACAAAGCAACTTGAAATAGAACATGCACATAACTTTCATTGTGGGTAAAGCTATTTCTAGGATATGATTCATAAGTCATATTTTGAAGAACTGCAACACTCATACAAAGTGAAAGCTTATGAAATCCACATATGGATTACTGTTGTAGAGTTTGAGATCCTTATCGCATTTGTCTGATTGACGCATTAGAGAAAGTACAAAGGAGAGCTGCTCGATTAGTGACTGCTTGTTACAGCCCATATGAAAACGTCAAAGAAATGTTATATAAATTGCGCTTGGTTTGTCTGACAGACGTATGACATCAGTTTCATCTGAATTTGTTAGCAAATACGCAAAATTCTTTTTATTAACATGCAATGAAATACTTTGATCACCAACATATTTAGGCCACAATGACAGGTTGGATAAGATTAGAGAAATAAGATGCTGCTTTTTTTTCTGTCATCAGTCTTTTGACTGGTTTGATGCAATCCTCCATCCGTTCCTATCTTGCGCTAACCTCTTCATCACTACATATCCCTTACAACCCACATCCTCAATTATCTGCTACATATATTCTAATGTTTGTCTTCCTCTACAGTTCTTACCTTCCACTGTTTCCTCCACTAAAAAATTAACCAATCCAGCATGTCTCAAAATATGACCTACCAGCCTGTCTCTTCTTTCTGTAAGCTTCTTCCACAAACTTGTTTCCTCACCCATTATTTCCAAAACTCGTTCATTTCGTACTTTGTCTGTCCACTTAATTTTCAGCATTCTTTTGTAGCACCACATTTCAAATGCTTCGAGTTTCTTTCTTTCTGGTATTCCTAAAGTCTATGTTTCACTACCATAAAGTGCAGTGCTCTTCACACAGAGTTTTAAAAAGTTCTTTCTAATTCCTAGATGAATGTTTGAAACTAAAAGAGTTCTCTTTTTCTTGAAGGCTCCTTTTGAGAGTGGTATTCTGCTTTTAACATCATTCTTGCTTCTGCCATCGGTTGTAGTTTTGCTTTCCAAATAGCAGAATTCACTTACATCACCTATTGTATCCGATCCTATTTTTATATTTAATCTACTAGTATTTGTATCATTTCTGCTACATTTCATCACTTTTGTTTTGCTTAGATTTATTTTCAGTCCAAACTCTTCCTTCCTTCAGTATCTTCATGATATTCAGTAACTTCTCAATATCCTCAGCCCGTTCTACAAACCAAGCGTGATGTGTGAACGGTTAACGTTCGGGTCTCGCATTCAGGAGGACGCGGGTTCGAATCCCCATCCGGGCATCCAGATTTGGGTTTTCCATGGTTTCCCCAAATCACTCCAGGCGAATACCGGGTTGCTTCCTTCAAAAAGGCCATGGCAGAATTCCTTCCCGTTCCTTGTCCCCAGTTCCATCCCGCCTCTAATGACCTTAGCCGTTAATGAGGCGTAAAGCCACAAAAAAAAAAGGTCAGCAGCAAATCGTAGCAAACTGATTTTTTTTCTCCCTGAACACTTATACCATCTGATAATTTTTCTTTTATTTTCTTTATTGGTTCTTCTACATACAAGTTGAATATTAACGGAGATAGACCACAACATTCTCCCTCACGCTTTTTAACTGATGCATTTCTCTCATGGTTCTCTACTTCTATTATAGCTACTTGATTTTTATATAATTTATAAAGTATTCTTCTATCTTGATATTTTAGACCTGACTTCTTCAAAATTTTGAACATCTTGACCCACCTAACATTATCAAAAGCTTTTTCTAAATTAACAAATGCCATAAAAGTGTCTTTGTTTTTCTTGATCCGCCCTTCAAGTATTAATCTTAAAGCCAGAATTGCTTTCCTTGTACTGCGATTTTTCCTAAACCAAACTGATCGTCACCTACCATACTATCTCTTCTCTTCTGTATCTGGTCAGTAATTTTGAAGCATGTGATGTTAGACTAATGGTGCGATTATTCTCACGTTTGTCGGCTTGCACTTCCTTCGGAAGTGTGAAGATGATATTTTTATTAAAATAAGTTGGAATTTCTCCTGTTTCATAACTGTTTGATATCAGCTTGAATAATCTTTTGATTACTTCTTCTCCTAGGACTTAAGAAGTTCTGCAGGGATCTCATCAATTCTAACTGCCTTATTTGCTTTCAAGTCATTCAGAGCTCTATTAAATTCTGTACTCAAAACAGGATCTCCTAAGTCATCAATGTCGACATCTCCTTCCTTTTCCATTGTGCTATTGTTCAAGTCTTCCCCATTATAAAGTTTTTCAGTGTAATCCTTCCATCAGTTAGCTCTATCGTCTAAGCTTAAAAGAGGTTTCCCATTGACAGATTTAAAGTTTACTTAATGCATTCTAGTCATCCTCGCTAGAGCTACTTTCAGTATTACCTAAGTCTACCATTTCTGCAAATATTTCTCTCATGCTAAATTGTTTCAGTTTATTCAGTTCCAGTCTGTCCTGCTTACATTGCTTCCTTATTCAGCCTGCACTTCATTACTATCAAATTAAGGTCTGAGTCTATGTCTGCTCCTGGGTACGCTTCACAGTCTAGAACTTAATTCCTGACTCTCTGTTTGACCATGATATAATGTAGCTGATATCTTCCAGTATGCCCTGGATGTTGCATGGTTCTTAAACAGTGTGTTTGCCACAACTAGCTTATATCTTTCACAAAATTCTAACAACCTTCTTCCTCGCTCATTTCTTTCTCCTAGACCAATAGATCCTACAATATTCTCCTCTTTTCCTTCTCCCACTATTGCATTCCAATCACCCATGATTATTAGATTTTCCTCCCCCTTCACATATTAGATTAGTCTTCAATTTCGGCGTATATTTTCTCTCTGTCTTCATCATCCTCCTGTGACGTTGGCATATACACTTTTACTAATGTGGTTGGGGCGGGCTTAATTTCTAACCTCATCAAAATAATCCTGTTACTAAGCTGTTCATAATAACTCACACGTTTCCCTACTCTCTTATTCATTACAAATACTACACCAGTGACTCCATTGACAGCTTGTGTGCTAATTATCCTGTGTTCCCCAGATCAGAAATCCTGTGCGTCCTTCCATTTAATCTCACTAATCCCAAAAAACATTTAACTTAAGTCGTTCCATCTCCATTTTTAAGTTTTCTAACCTACTTGCTCTATTCAGACTTCTAACATTCCACTCTCTGACTTGTAGAATGTTTTTATCCATTCTGATGACTCCTCCCTGAGTAGTCCCCGCCCAGAGATCCAATTGGGGGACTATTTTACCTCCAAAATATTTTACCTAGCACATTGACTGCCATGTGAGCCAAGGTTGGCTCACAGTTTCACGGGTCATGACGCCACGTGGGCCATATTTGGTTCACGTATACATTGTGCAGTGAGCCGCGTGAGCCATAACTGGCTCACATTCAGAGTTGTGTTTAGAGTCCTCGCGAGTCTCATGGGGCTCACAGATAATGCGTTTCAACTATGGGTTTAAAAGTGGTGGCTCCACTGAACACTCTGGTATTCTTAGCAATTTTGCATTTGGTAGCCCTGGTGATTCCTAACTGCAACCGTCAGAGATCAACTTATGACGACTCAGCTGTAGTACTGTTTTGTTTTGCTGATTGCTCGTGTATGCTATTTAAGGTTACATTTGTGTATTTGGTTAGTTTCCTAGTTTATTATTATGGTCAAAAGAAGACAAACTTTTGAAGAACTTGAACAGCTAGTGAATGAGGCTATGCAAGATAGCTTATCAAGTTGTGAAAGTGACATTTTTGACAACACAGACAGCGACCCTGATTACGAGCCTCATAATGAACATTGTGTTAGAGACCGTACAAAGCAACAGAAGTTTATTGAAAGTGATGAGGAAGAGAGTGAGTCTGAGGACTTGAATATTTGTGGTACTCCTAATTCAGGTAATACATTTCTTATCAGGTCTAGCCCATCACAAGATACATTAGGCCTACAAGACCATTCCTGTTCTACAGACCTTAATAATTTAAAACACCCATTGTTGCAAAATGATGTGGATGTGTGTGTTATTCCTGATAGCTATAATTCCGAAAATGACATTGATGAAACACCAGATGGGAATATTACCAATGTCACAGATCTAATATGGGGAGATGCTATTGAGGACCCAAAGACATTTCCTACGTGCTTTCCTCCTGCTATATCAAATGATGTTTTGGATGTGTTGAGCAATTGTTCACCAGAGGAATCGTATTTTCATTTTATTGATAATGACGCGTTTGAGTTTCTTGTGGCTGAAACAAATCAATATGCAAAACAAAAAATTGGTTCTCAACAGCTCCGTCACAATTCCAGGCAAACGAAATGGAAAGAAACAAATATAGCAGAGATGAAACATTTCTGTGGCATTATACTGTGGATGGGCTTGGTAAAAATGCCAAGCTTACTTGCTATTGGAGCAAGTCGATGCTTTATTCTAACAAGATTAGCTCCATTACATCATGTAATCGGTTTGAAATGCTCCTCAGATTATTTCATGCTTCTAGACTTGAAGGCGATAGACTCCACAAAGTCCAACCTCTCTTAGACCTGATAGTACCAAAATTCAAGGATATGATTTGTCCTCAAGAGGAAATTTGCATTGATGAGACTATTATACCGTTTAGAGGACATCTGTCATTTCGGCAATATGTACCCAACAAAAGGCATAGATATGGGGTAAAAGTCTTCAAACTTTGCCTTCCATCTGGCTATACATGGAACCTCAAAGTCTATGCTGGTAAGGAAGCAACTACAGGTGCTTGTGTTCCACAGAAAGTAGTTATGGAGTTACTTGACCCTTTATTGCACAATGGGAGGACACTGTATTGTGATAATTGGTACAGTAGTGTATCATTGGATGCAGAACTAATAAATACCTCTACCCACCTTGTTGGCACTCTTAGGAGTAACAGAAAAGGCAACCCACAAACTGTAATATCTGCAAAACTGATAATAGGGCAAACAGTATGTTCACAGAGCAACACAAAAATCTCCATGCTAAAATGGAATGATAAACGGGATGTTTTGATGATTTCTACAAAACATAATGATGATATGGTGCCTGTAAAAAATAAAAATGGCGTGGAAGTTTTGAAACCGAAAGCAGTCATGGACTACAATGCCGCCAAGTCATTTATTGATGTATCGGATCAGATGAGCTCATAATCAACAATACTTCGGCGTCAGTGGCAGGGCCGCATTTAAGCATAGGCAACATAGGCTGTAGCCTAGGGGCCCGCACCACAAAGAGGGGCCCCTCACCCCCCACAACCCTCGCCTGGGCAGGTAGTAGAGCTTAAAAAAAAAAAGGTCACCCATAAATAAATTTTTTAGGTCGAATTTTAAGAATCCAGCCACTGCCGACAGTATAGCCCACATGTATAGCCTAGGGGCCCACAGAGCCTGAATGCGGCCCTGGTCAATGGCGTAGCTAGGGGGGGGGGGCGGTGGGGGCGGTCCGCCCCGGGTGTCACCCGGTAATAGTAATCGAAATTAGTGTGACACAAAAAAAAAAACTTCTTTTATCCTTTGGTGTCGAAACACGTCTACTTTTATTGTTATGAATATTTGTTTTTAGGTTGATCTAGCGCTTTTTCAAATGCAATCCAGGTGGCTGTGCTCATTCGTTAAAGTAGAATACAATTGTTGGCAATACCGTGCGCTTAAACAAAGAGAGCACCGCTCTGTAGCTCCAACAATCACAATAAATCGTTCACTGTTGTGCTTGCCGTCCGTCACTGTTGTTTGGTTTGTTAGAAGCGGCGGTGGATATAATGTAAGTTTTCTTGTAGAAAAAGAGGAAATTTTGAAATTAAAGTTTATATATAATTGCTAAAATCATAGTAATTAGACAGTTAAATTGTAAATCCTCGAAAATATTTAGAGAAAATTTGGAAATGAAAACCAAGCGTATGTCGGAATACGCGTAGTCTAGGTTTTAAAATTGTTTTGCTTATTTAGAATTCCATTAGCTTTCAAGCTAAGATTTACAAGTGCATTAAAAGTTTCTCTAGTAATTTTTGAATTTATTATCTGACAGATTCGTGATGTACAAACTGAGTACATTTCGCGTTATCCAATTTACACTCTGCGTACCTGCCTATTATCGACAGTGCACCTATTCGACATGAAATCGTATCATGTTCAAATTTATGCTAATAAAAACTGTGCATTAAACTAGCAATACTGTCAGGTTTCAAATCAATCTGAACGGGTCCAAGTGTTCGTTGATGGTATCGTCCGTCCTTGGTAATCAGTTTTTGTAAAGCTTGGGTTTAAAACAGTCGGAACCGTAACTGTTGTGTATAGAACTGTAATGTAAATTATATATATTTAAAACTCTAAAGAAAATGAAATGTAAATTGTTAAACTATGTAAATAGAACTGTAAAGTAATGAAATGTGAATTGTCATAAAACGCAAAGAACTTGGCTGTGTGGCTGATAAGGCCGAAAGCCATTTAAATAAATAAATAAAAAAAACGTCTTAACCGCGTATCTTGCTAGCGAAATCGTAACATTAGTAAGCACTTAAATTCTAGGTTCTATTACTATTACAACTACTTCGCGATTCACTAAAAGTGTTTGGCGGAGGGTGCATTGCACCTATCAGGAGAGGTAATGGTTAGGAAGGGATATACGGGATATGGCAGGTGGCGCCCATGGGCTATTGTGAGGAACCATCCCAGCATTCGCCTGGAGCGATCTAGGGAAACCATGGAAAACCCAGATCAGGTTCATGTAAGTTTGCTATGCTTTCTTCTGATCGAGAATATGCAAATATGATCGCGATGAAATAAATAAGCGTATGACTAGACGACCCGTGCGAAAATTTCGCGAATAAAATGCGATGAATAGTGAGGTTGAATGCTTGTAATACAGGGCGTTCGCCGGAAAACGCAACCCTCCCAGTCTGTTGCCGTCGGCAACTTGCTCGGACAGCGGTGCCAGCAGTTTCCGCCACGCGGCACCGTGAATCACCGCACTGTTTAACACCTCCGCTGCCCCAACAGTGCAGTGCAGTGACCCTTACATTGTTAAGAACGGTTTCTTTGCATTGTAGCTAGTTTGTGACTTCAGTCTCTTATTAATCAGTGTTGTGAATAAACGTTTCTTTGCGGTTTGGCTGGTTTGGGGCTTCATACTCTTACTAATCTGTACCGTGTTTGAGTATGAGTAAAATTATGGTACGTTACAGTTTGCAACAAAGAATATTTCTCTACGATACATATGTGAAGAAGAAGTCGTTTAAAAAGTGTCGCAGTAAATTTCGTCGCGAATATCCTGGCGCTCTACTGCCAGCTAAATCAACAATTCTGCGTCTGGTTAAAAAAGTAAGAGAAACGGGTTCATTTTTTAACAAAAAGAGACTATCGGTCAACCGTATTCTCACAGAGGAGAAAATTGACGATATCGCTTTTCGACTAGAACAGTCACCCAAAAAATCATTAAGTCAGTTAGGGCAGCGTGTGTCTCGAAATATGTTCAGAAGATGTGAAATGTGCATTACACAAGAGTGTCAACACTTCCAGCATCTTTTATAAGGTAAGCTAATGAATTACGTCACATTTAAATGCTTAGCACATACAAGTTTATGAAATAGTCCGCGGCCGACGGTCGAACAATGCCGGGATCTGAACGCTCGCTCGCCGCGAGCAGTTTCTTCCTTGTAGCGCTAACAGTGGGTTGCGTTTCCCGGCGAACGCCCTGTATAATTAATAGTAGAACCGTACTTTTGTAGCAAATATTTCATTTAGTGTAATAGGTACGCAGCAAAATACTCAAAACATATTACGAAACAGTTAGGAAAATTTAAAACACACTGTATTTATAACAAACTGTCACTGACCTTAGTAGAATAAAACCAACCTTAACAAAATGCACACAACATATCAACATCTCTGAAATATTTGTTGCTGTACGAATAAAATGTTTACATTGGAATTGTATAGCAAAACGACAGTGTTTCCATAACAAAAAAAAAAAAAAAAATATCAGAATAGCTACTTATTGAATAAAAAAAAGTTTATTGACATCTCTGTGATATCCGCTGCTGAAATCAGGGGACTTGGCTCTGAACAGTCTCATACGCGCTACCAATTTAAGCACCAAATTCCGAACATTTTTTTCTTAATTTATGATTTTACCTAGCTGGAGACCTTAATTTTACAACGATATGTCATTTATCGATTTCGGATAGGTATCGAAGAAGATAAATGGCTTGTATTAAAAAAATAAAAAAAACACGTTCTATAATTAATATTGATAATTTTGCCCTTTAAGGGTTGAATTCCAAAAAATTCCTTTTATAAAATATCAACCAAGGTAAAAAAAAAAGTTTTGAGAAATGATGATATTTTTGCCCCTTAAGGGTGTAATTTGGAGAAAGGTTTTTCTTAAAATATGATGTGACCATAGTGGCTATTTTAATATTTAAATCGATACGTCATTTATTGATTTCGATTAGGTATCAAGGGAAATAAACAGCTCCTGACAGAAAAATGCATTGTAAAAATATTAATACTTTTGCCCTCTAAGGTTAGAATTTTTAAAAATTTCTACTTAAAATGTGTTAACGGAACCGAAGACATTACGAAGATCTGAAGCTTTTAAATGATACCTCGTTTATCAATTTTGTTTAATTGTCAACGGAGATGAATGACTAAAGAAACAAAAAACGCATTTTAGAAATACTGATATTTATGCCCTTTAAGGGTCGAATAACGAAAAATTCTTTCTAAAATATAATGTGACCATGGTGGAGACCTTAATCTTTAATATGATACCTCATTTATCTATATCGGTTATATATCAAGGGAGATAAATGGCTCGTGACACAAAAATGCATTATAGAAAAATTTATACTTTTTCCCTTAAAAGGTTCAATTTCAAAAACATTCTTTCTTAAAATATCATGTCACAACGCTGAGATATTATTCTTCATAATCCTACTTGATCTATCGATTTTGGTTAGATATCCAGGGAGGTAAATGGCTCAATATACAAAAATCATTTTAGAAAAATCGACATTTTTACCCTTTAAGGTTCGAACTACTAAAAAATCATTTCTTAAAATATAATGTTACCATGGCGGAGACCTTAATCTTTAATATGATACCTTATGTATCTATATCGATTTGATATTAAGTGAGATAAATCGCTCGTGACACAAAAATACGTTATTGAAAATTATATACTTTTTCCGTTTAAGCGTTGAATTCCAAAAACATTTTCTTAAAATATTATGTCACATAGCTGAGACATTACTCCTAATAATCCTACTTGGTTTATCGATTTTGGTTAGATATCCAGTGAGATAAATGGCTCGAGATACAAAAAACGCATTTTTGAAAAATCGACATTTTTGCCCTTTAATGGTCGAAAAACGAAAAATTCTTTTCTTGAAATATAATGTTACCATGACGAAGACCTCCATCTTCAATATGATATTTCATTTATCTATATCGGTTAGATATTAAGAGAGATAAATCGCTCGTGACACAATTACGCATTGCAAAAATATTGATACTTTTGCCCTTTAAGGGTCGAATTACGAAAAATATCTGTCTTAATATATGAAGTCACTAAAGAGGAGATCTTAATCTTTAAAATGATACTTCATTAAACGATTTTAGATAGGTATCCAGTGAGAAAAATGACTCTTAACACAGAAATAGCTTTTTAGAAATATTTACATTTTTGCCCTTTAAGGGTCGAAAATATGATGTGACAAAAGTGGAGACCATAAGCTTTAAAATGACACCTCATTCATTGATTTTGGTTAAGTATGAAGGAAGATACAGGCTTGTGACAAAAAAATACCTTATAGAAATAATATATATGATTCTCTATGAATTTTCCATAATAAATTTAGAGAAGAAGAAAATTTGTATTATGGGTAAACCTTCTGTCGAATACAGGTGTATTCCTTAAATCGACTGGGATGTCGAACTTTTGTTCCTGATCAAACTGAGCGAACATTCAAGCCGTTTACAACATTTTTATTTATATGCTACACAGCGGCGCTAGAAATGTAAAATTAACACGTGAAGACGGTTTTCAGTACATACAATGTCATATTTAGAAGTCTGTAGCTACGTGTATCTTAGGCGGATAGTAAAATACTTCACTTGTGAAGTACTTCATGTAAAGACGGCAGATACCGCAAAGGCATGTTCTTATATTACCTAAGCCGTATTTCTTTTTTTAAAAATTTCGTTGTTTTTATATTGCATTTATTGTTCTATTTTTATGAAGGAACTTAACGTAGAGTTGCTTCTCTGACTATACAGTCTCTCCCAGGGTCTCACGACTTGTGGGACCCGGATTCTGGGTTTGCACCGATGGAACCCCATCTGGGTCTGGAATTGCTTCTACTTGGATCAAGCCACTTCTGTTAACTTTCCTCTCGATATCCCTTGCGAAGTCATTTAAATACAACCTATGTTAACGTTTCAACATCAAATGATTGGGTAGTTTTCGATTTAAAAAAATTTATAGCGAAATATTATGGTCGCCCTATAGTTACACTGTCAAAAATTAGAATCTCACCACGCATACAGGAATGGTAGAATTTTAGGAAACTTTGAAGATATATCCAGGGCCATACCCAGAAGAAATGATAGCAAATGGAAATGGATTAGGATAAGTTATTACCTTTAGATACAGTTTTCAGTAAGAAATGCATCCAACTTGAGCACCAATGCATTCGTGGATTCTTGCCGACATTGAATCAACAAGTGTTTCGAATGTCTTCTTGGGGTATTCCTCTTTACGCCTGCATGTCTTTTGCAGTCAGTTATTGCGCAGTTTGTGCTGGGTCACCATGTGATCAAATGTGTCTACTCCTGGTATCCCAGACATGCCCTACTGGGGACAAATCTGGGGACTGTGCTGTTCAAATTGTGATCGAAACTCCTTGCAAGGCTTGTGTAACGATGGCCGCAATATGAGGACGGGCATTATCTTGTTGTAAGATGCGATTTGAATGGTGAACATGAAGGGTATCACAATAAGATGCAGTACCCTGTCCTACATAGTGGTGGGCTGTCATTGTGCCATCAACAGCCGACTCAGTCATGCTGTCGAAACTGATTGCCGCCAAAAAATGACACCGGTGATCTGCATTTGTGTGATGTTCTGAAATCACAGCAGGTAAGCCGTTTTCCAATACACCTCCGAACATGTCGTGAATTATCACTTTGCCACAGACAGAATCGAGACTCGTCTGTAAACACAAATGTACGCCATTCACATGTCCTTTTATGTTTTGCATTACGCCATGTTAGATGATGCTGGCAATGAAATCAGATTAATGGGACACATTGCATAGGGTTCAGAGAGCAGTACTCCAGCTTCAAGCAATTGGTTTTCAATCGTCCGGGGAGGGGGGTGACTCTCTCTGTAACCACTGTTTGGATCTGGCCTGCAGTCAACCATTTGCCAGCAGCAGCCACCCACACAATTTGGCGGTCTTCACGTGCTGTTATCCATCAGTATAGACCTGGAGTATTAGAGCTTTCTTTCATCACTGTGTAACAAGTCTGTATACTGACAATGAACTACGGCCAATCCTTTGGGAGATTTCACGATATGATGCACCTTTTTAAAACAAGTCAATTCTCCGACCTCTCTCACAGTTAGACATTTGAGTGTATAGAGTTGTCACTCTTCGCCTGGGCATACTTAGCCAACAAGAACTCGTGGACAACAAAGTGTCATGTTACACCACACTGTACGCCACTAGTACGTTAAAAGAATATAAAAAAATAGCAATTTACATAATAGATAGCACCGTAATTCTCATATTATTACATGTAAAACTTTCAATTTTAAATCATTTAATACTCTTCATGTGGGCATACTTGGGGCCAAATTTCATTCATTTATCACAACATCGTATGGGTGTTGGGATTTTAATTTGCGCCAGTGTGTGTATCAGTTGCTACGTGTAAAGGTCGAGCTCTATTTTGCCAATACTGGTACTGTACCGTCACCGCAACGACAGACGGCCGAGTGGCAGCTCGCCCCCTCGCGTCCACAATTTTCCATAGCTCGCCCGTGTTCCTACCCGGTCTTTAGTCTCCTTTAACGTTTTCAAGTGATTGTTACAGGGAATTAGTGTTGGGGATGACAGGTAGGTTTGATACCTTTACTTTATTTTGCACAGTTTTGGTACGAAAGTACATTAAAATACTTTTTTATCTGACTCATGTAATCATCCTATCTGGTTGATCTTTTATGTACAAAAATAGTATCCCAGCGCAGCAGTACCGGATTAACCACGTAGCAGGAGGTAGCAAATGCTACGGGCCTCGCGCCTTCTAGGGGGCCTCGCGCCTCCTAGGGGGTCCTGCACCTAGGCTAGATGGGCGACCTTTTTTGTTTTTAGCTCCACAATTTTCCCCAGGACGGCAAAAATCAAGGGCCTCTTCTTCACATTTGCTACGGGCCCCGCGCTGTCTTAATCCGGCCCTGCAGCGCAGTATTAACAAATCATTACCACACTGTACCGGAATGAAAGATTCTCGCATATTTCAACGCAATCGCAATGAAATGTCAATCACTTCGCACTTGACGTGTTTGTTTTGCTTAAGGTTCTTTTCGATTCATTCAGGTTTTTTTTTTTTTTTTTTTTTTTTTTTTTTTTTTTTTTTTTTTTTTTTTTTTTTTTTTTAAGCAAAGAATGAGGTTATAACATATTTTAAATTTAGGTATAAAGATTTTGTATAATAATTATAATAATTTCATGTTATCTCAAAGTTCTAGTCAGAGTTTCTTATTAGGAAACTCGCAGTGCACCTATATCGTAGTCACCTAACTTCGAAAGGAGACCTACAGATTAACGTGAAATTCGAACACGGAGCGTCCTAGAATCCTCGTATTAACAGATAAAAGCACTGTCAGAGGTAAATGTCAATTTTTAGGCCCGCAAAAATTACAGTCGAGTCCGGGATTTGAACCGGGACCTTCAGTATCCAAACCGCACGCAGTCATTTGAGTCACCAGTCCGAATGTAGGTGTAATGAAAAATAAGTTTGCAAACATGATACAATGAATATACTTTTATTCTATACCATCTATTTTTGCTATCAAAAAACACGAATCAACTTTTATGTGTTTGAATACATATTTTTCAGTACTTCTAGATTAGTCTGGCGTATGGTTACGGCAGTGCGATTCGGGTGTGGAAGGTCCCCGTTACAAATGCAGATCTCGGCTGCAATTTTTGTGGGTCTTAAAATTGATCTTCAACTCTGGCAATGTTTTGATTTATTAATGCGAAGATGCTAGAACAATTCCTACATGTTAAGAACATCTTATGAACATGGATGAAAAAAAAGACACTTGTTTTAAGACCAACAATAACATGAAAACAACATTTGGTCGTAAGGGAAGGGAAATTTCCGAACTCTCTCTATGCGTTCTCCACATCCAGCAGATCGACACTGGTCCACACCGTCAAAACATAAACCAATCCAATGATGGCCGCGTGTCGGCCGAGTGTCGGACGAGATGCCGTGTCCTTTGCACATACTTCGACCGAGTGAGCGCCAATAGTAAGAAACGTGTCGGTGCGGTGACGGTGCGGAACAGTATCAGGCAAGAGAGGCCCGATCTTCAGAGGAGTTAAAATTAATCTAAAACCACTTTCGATCACCAGTGATCAACACGTGGCTAAAATCTTGCCATATTGATTATTGAACATGAAGTAAATCAAATTTTTAATTTCGAAAATGTGATTTACTGGTTTGCAGTTGTTAAAGTTAGAAAGAGGGGATTGTGAAAGCAATTGTTTTTATTTTATTTGTATATCATTTAAATGTTGTTAATCTTACAATTTTATTAACTATTATTTTTAAATAACAATAAATTTTTATTTAATTATGTTTTATTAATATCATATTTTACACATAAAAGATGATATAATATACTCAATTTTGGATTTAAGTTTTCAAGGGGTGACACCATCGATATCCGCCCCGGGTGTCACCCACGCTAGCTTCGCCACTGTTCGGCGTACAGTTAAATGGTACAGAAAGATCCTTTTTGAAATCCTTTTTGGAACATCTGTTGTAAATGCTCAAGTGCTGTACAACTTGGCAAACAAAGGATCCAAGCCTCACATACAAATAATTCCTTTCAGGGAGCGCTTGACTCTACTGCTATTGAATGCCAAAGATCCACAACCACAAGCAACACTACAGCAACTACATGAAGATGACAGCCATTGCCTTGTGACGGTAGATGGACCAAAGCAGAGCAGTTGAAGAAGCTGTTCGGGCTGTTATAAGTGCCTGCGAAGAAAAGAAGAAAGAAAGGATGCTGCTAAGAAAGTGAAGAGGGTGTGCACTAAATGCAATAAATGTTACAGTTTTATGTGCAATGACTGTTTTAGTGACCTTCACAATGCTGTGGTGAAGAAGTAGAAATATCAAGCAGCTGAACAAGTAGAATACTCTAAGATCTTTATTCATGAACATTATTGTAAGACCAAGTTAAAAATGTAGTAAATAATTTTATATGTAGCTAATCTAAGCAAATAAACTAAGAGTTTGAATCATTTCTTGAAAAACGATTTTTTTTATACCTATTGTGTTTTAAATGATGTGAGCCACATGTGATTCACGTGGCCACAGATTGTAATTGTGTTAAAATGTAGTTGTTGGGCCATGTGAGCCATATGTGGCTCACGCCTGTTATCAGTCCAGATCAGTCATATTTTGATATTTTATGAAGTAACTTAGTTCTACATGATCAAAAGAAGACGTCTGATGCAAAAAATCAATTTGGCCTCACAAGTAATATTCGTGATTTCAATGTGGCATAGCAATACATAGTCCAAGTTTCATCATGGCAGTCAATGTGCTACGAAGAAGCAATTATGATATACGTAATTTGAGAGGATTACATGTCTTTGGGATACCCTTTGGGTCTTTAATGCAGTGGTTTCCCGTTGCCTTCTGCATCCCCATGCTGTTGATCATTTCTGATTCATCCGACTGTAGGGGCCGTTTCCAACCCCAAGATGCTGTGCTGATGCTTATATGTATTCTTTCTTTCCTTGGGCTATTCAAGATTGTAATGTGCTGCTGTTTCGTGGATCATTCACTCTCACCAGCTATCACAGTGTTTTTTACTTTAAAACTCACAAAATGAAAAATAATGTGTATGGTATAATTTATTAGCACAAGTTCCTTTTAAGGATACAGATTCACTCGAACGGCCGCCACTCAGTTTCCAACTAAGAACATTCAGAAACTCAACTAGTGAATGAATATATACAGTCATTTCATAAAACTAATTTTAATTCAGTACCTCCATTTTTCTACAACACCACCAATGTTATAAACACTTGTACACGACTTCGATCATTCCAAAGTTACAGTATTTAGTCAAAGTAGTACAGCTATTTTTACATTTTTACATCACATTAACAAGTTTACACCTTTTAACCCACCAACTGCACTTCCCCACAGTCAGCGACTGACTACCCACCTTGTGCCTATCACTGAGCACACAATGCACTCTCCGGGGTTCACATTTCTGTGCCACGGACATGGTGCCAATAATGTCACTAACCAGCGCCAATATTTTCAAACCTCCCATGCTTGCTTACAAAGAAACACAAAGTGGTTCCTCTACAAATGTCTAGAGTTAGTTTTTGTGCAAAGCACCCTCTGCCAACTACAATAATTGTGAATTGCAGAGTATGTATGTACAGGTAGAATCTGGTGGTGTACTATAGGGCCCACAGTTTTTATACAAGCTCAGGAGTGCAAAGGAGGGCTTCTTGATATGTTTGTAAAAATTATGGTTAATCAGTAACTGGTATGATAAAGGAACTGGATTTGAAGATATTGGAATATAGGAGGAAGTTGAGGAGAGTGCTGGCAGTGTACAAGGGGTATATCTGTAATAATGCTTGTATGGATATTAGTGGAATTATTAGGAATAGTACATGGAAGGGTACAGATTGTCATATGATTTCAGGAACAACAGAGTGAGAAAATTTTCTTTTATAGTTAAGCACATTGGGGTTTAGAATATATTGCCAAACCAAATGATGAACAGTTTACCAAAAAAAGTAAAAATTGTAAAGAGCAGTAGTAAGTGGGTGGTGATATTTAACTTAAAGAATTTAAGATTAAATGAAAAATAATAATAATATAAATACATTAGCAATGGAGCAGTAAGGGTGTTGGAAATATGGTCAGACTGTAGAAATAAAATTTGTCGGTTGATTGTTTGGACAGTTACAAATGTCCTTGCAATTTTTCCCAATTTACTAGACACAGCCACAGAACAAATCAATGAGCTGTAGACACAAGTGGCAAAGGCATGGAGTGTGAGTAGATTCTAAAACCTTTAAGAGAGAAGCTTATACATCATGGATAAGGAAAATGGAAACATCATATAAACTAACCAAAAATATCTGCAAGAATAAATCTATGACATTGCTGCACAGGTAATTTGACCGGAAGCTCCACATGCCACAAAATGCCTTAGAAAATGTGTGATTGTGAAAGTAGAAGAAAAATAAAGGCTTATTTTAAGAAAAATCCTAGGTCCAATCAAAGAAAATTGTGAATTCAGAAGACAACACAATCATGAATTCTACATACATGTAGAAAATATCACAGACACCACTCATAGGATGATAATTGTTTTTTTTTTTTATAGCTACATTTGCTGTATGAATTCTACAACGCTGAACAATAGGAGCTTTAATTATTTTCTCAACAAATATACCAAAGTAGTATGGTTCACCAAGGTACAAAAAGACTTACAAGAAGTGGAGATAACACACGATGATATCCAGAAATGAAGAAACTCCAAGAGCACAATAGTTTCCAAGAAAAGATGAAGCTAAAAACTGGAGCAAGGAAGGAACGGCATAGGATATAATGTGGAAATGCTGGGTGAAAGTTAAAGCCCAAGCACAAGGGTGTGTAAAGGACAGTTGAAATAGCATGTTCCATAGATGACCAAAATGACAGCAAAGGGGAAAAAATAAAAGTATTATGGAATAGGAAAATAGGTACATAGGGAAGTTGCCATGGAAGCATATAGGATACATCACAATAAATAACACTTTGGCTCAAAATTATTTTTGAGCAGCCCTGACTTAATACATATTTTATGAATTAACATTAAATGTTGTATGTACTCACTTAACCTGGTAACATTCTCCTCTGCTTCTGGTCTTACAGCCAGGTAGGTAGCCAATGCAATCATAAATGCAGCAGCAGCAAACAGAATTAGAGCTGCTAGTAATGCATTTCGAGCAGCCCTAGCCACTGTTGAGCAAGAAAGCAACCAAAGAAAGTGTTGAATTATATTCATATCTTAAAACCAATATCAAAATCTCTATTCAGACATTACATTTATTTTTATATGGAATGATATTACATTGGTTTTTATGTATTTTTTCTAAAAACCATAACAAAACCATTAATAAGCCTTTTGCTTCATTCATGGAATATGTGCTAAAGACAGCAATACACTGTTATTGGTCCTAAAAAAATTGTCTAACGAATTTGAAATAAATAATACAATTTTTTTTTTACAGGTAACTCTTTAGTGGACTCAGTTGAGCTGATTGTTTTAATTGTTTTAAATTGTATCAATGATACGATCTGGGCTTTTAACAAAATGTTTTTTTCTTCAATTCAGGTTGAAGAGAGAGTCAGTTGCCCTGTTCCATGTGAATTTTTAAGAACTGGTCACATTTATGTTCTGACCTGACTGATTCATCTGATCTTCAAACATAATTTAATTAATTGTTACAGAAACAATTAATTTTCCTCTTGATGCTGCTGAATCACACAATAGTTAGATCTATTACCTTGGTTCTTAGGAACAATGGAGTGGAAGAAATGCTGTGACATGATATTTATATACGTATATATGGAGAAAAAATTAAAATATACCCATCACTCTCCAAAGTTGTGGGGAGGAGAGGGGAGGGGGAAAATGGAAAAAATGCCGGGATGCTTCCTTCAAAAGGCCATGGCCGAATTCCTTCCCATTCCTTACCCCCCATCCTTTCACGTCTCTAAAGACCTCGCTGTTAGAGAGATGTTAAACAAATAAAAAAAAGAAAAAAAGATAATGAAAACATGTAACTTAGCTATTTGGACACCCAGGGACACAACACAGTCACATGTATGTTTCAGTTTTTTTTAAAGAAGGGCTTAGCCCTAAATATTGTGTTTTTGTTTTGTTTTAGTGGAGTGTTTTTGTTGTTGTTGTTGTTGCTCTCTTTCCTTTAAAATTGGTAAGTTATTGGCACTTAATAACTTGTTAACAGTACAGTCATTACCAGTGGCAGCCGAAGTGATTTCCTCAGGTAGTGACAACAACAAAATGTTTCTAGTGGCGGATCCAGGATTTTGGTTTGATTGGGGGGGGGGGGGTGCTAAGATTTGGTTTTAGGGGCTCATTACTCCAGAATGCCACCCTTATGAGAATAGCATAAAAAAAGGTTCCCAAATTCCATGTCGTCGGGGGTGACCTTGGTGCTTTTGGGGGTGGGGGGCGCCTAAGCCCCTTAGCCCTCTCCTTCTCTGGATCCGCCACTGAATGTTTCCGCGGCTTACTGATCATCATTGAAGTGAAAGGTGAAAAACAGCTCAGAGTAAGAATCTCACTATATAAAGATTTTTAAGGTGTGAAAGTCTCATTACCTGCAATTACTGCCGGATTAATTAAATGATTTTGAAATTAATGATAAATGTTTTGAAATTGACCAAATGGTAAACATTTAGTGATTAACCAAAAACCGACAAGTTGATCTACAAGCAGTGTTGGATTACCCAAAAGTTAGGACTAGGCAGTAGCCTGGAGCCCCTGATTTTTGAAGGCTCTCTGAAAGTGCACTTTTTTCACTAAATAAAAATAATAAAAATAAAATCATCCCGAATAAAACAATCAAAATTATATGAAAAGCATGGAAATTAATTTTTTTGTTCATAGTAGTGTACAATAAATAAAAGTAATTTTCAAAATATGATAAATGTTAAAATTCGTTTGTTAATTGAATAAAAATATGATAAATTCTATTAGTAATCCACAAAACCTTTTCTTTGAACTTATAAAATACATATAATTAATTTAAAAAACAGAGGGAATCAAAATTTTTGAGAGTGCCTAGGACCCCATACTTTATTATTCGGCACTGTCTTCGATGACCACGATGGCAGTGGAACACATTTCTCTTGAGAATCGTTTCCTGTTACATGCATTCATAAACTTATGTAATTCTCCTTCAGAGAATCTAAGAAGAAAAACAATATTGCCTGCTCGCATTGACAAAGCTTCTAGGACAGCGTACCCAAACCTTTTTCAACCCGAGGACAAGTAAATTTTTTAAAAATAATGCTGTAGGCCACCAACTCACACAGGCCTTTTTTTTTTCAGCCGACTATGGACGACGATTGCGCAACTTCAATTTCCTCTTCTGAGTTTCCTTCCTCCGTCACCAGTCACCTCCGCAATTTTTCCTCTGTCTTTTTTGATGTCTTCCACCCTGGGCCTAATTTTATTTTGTTGTTATTAAAATGTACC
Source organism: Vandiemenella viatica (assembly GCA_031002005.1). Taxonomy (NCBI): domain Eukaryota; kingdom Metazoa; phylum Arthropoda; class Insecta; order Orthoptera; family Morabidae; genus Vandiemenella; species Vandiemenella viatica. The sequence goes on from JARYHS010011408.1 coordinate 275,912,985, forward strand.
ATTATAACATAATAAATCTAAGACCACGTTTAGAATCCTATGAAAACGCAGATATAAAACTGTATGTGAACTATTAAAAGTTAATTACATGTTAATCAGACCAAACCAGATAAATAACTACAGGATGTGCGCTACACTATACCACCGGCCTACATACATAAACCAAAATAAAAGATGCTAGACCGTATGCCTGTTATTTTTATTTACTTCACCACTCGCGTTACCAATCTTATCAACTACCGCGGTTCCTCATACCCATTTAAAACCCTTAGTAAACCGTCATTTACTTAATCTCTAGACGCCACATAGAAGTGAATAGACTGTTGTAGAAAAAATGCTGTTCTATCTCATCCTGGAAATGCCACATTTTTGCCGGGTCATTGAAATATTCAAGGCTTTTAAATGTTGGGCATACAGCCTTATACAGTACGAATATGGTACCAGAATTTATGATATTATGCCTGTGGAACTCCTGCACTATGTTTGCGGACCACCAGTAATCAGCGACCGAGCGTGGTGGTGTAACGGATAGCGTTCTGGCCTCGCATTCGGGAGGACGGCGGTTCGAATCCCCGTCCGGGCATTCAGATTTGGGTTTTCCATGGTTTCCCCAAATCACTCCAGGCGAATGCCGGGATGCTTCCTTCAAAAGGCCATGGCTGAATTCCTTCCCATTCCTTGCCCCCATCCTTTCCCGTCTCTAAAGACCACGTTGTTAAAAAGGGACGTTAAACTGTTACAAAAAAAAAAAAAAAAAAAAAAAAAAAAAAAGTAATCAGCGAACAGGCTGAAGCACTGTTTTCAGTGGATATTTAGTTGAATGCTACAAAAATGGCAGCTGCTGCACTCTGCCGGCTGTATTACTGCATTAAAGACCCAAAGGGTATCCCGAGGACATGTAATCCTCTCAAATTACATATATCATGATGGCTTCTTCCTGGGTAAAATATTCCGGAGGTAAAATAGTCCCCCAATCGGATCTCCGGGTGGGGACTGCTCAGGGAGGAGTCATCAGAATGGATAGAAACATTCTACGAGTCGGAGCGTGGAATGTTAGAAGTCTGAATAGGGCAGGTAGGTTAGAAAACTTAAAAAGGGAGATGGAACAACTTAAGTTAGATGTTGTTGGGATTAGTGAGATTAAATGGAAGGACGCACAGGATTTCTGGTCTGGGGAACACAGGATAATTAGCACACAAGCTGTCAATGGAGTCACTGGTGTAGGATTTGTAATGAACAAGAAAGTAGGGAAACGGGTTAGTTATTATGAACAATTTAGTGACAGGATTATTTTGATGAGGTTAGAAACTAAGCCCGTCCCAACCACATTAGTACAAGTATATATGCCAACGTCACAGGAAGATGACGAAGAAATAGAAAAAATATACGCTGAAATTGAAGAATTAATCCAATATGTGAAAGGGGAGGAAAATCTAATAATCATGGGTGATTGGAATGCAATAGTGGGAGAAGGAAAAGAGGGGAATACTGTAGGAAGTTTTGGTCTAGGAGAAAGAAATGAGCGAGGAAGCAGGTTGCTAGAATTTTGTGAAAGATATAAGCTAGTAGTGGCGAACACACTGTTTAAGAACCATGCAAGAAGAATATACACCTGGAAACGTCCTGGGGATACAGGCAGATTTCATCTAGATTATATCATGGTCAAACAGAGATTCAGGAATCAAGTTCTAGACTGTAAAGCGTACCCAGGAGCAGACATAGACTCTGACCATAATTTGATAGTAATGAAGTGCAGGCTGAAATTCAAGCGAATAAGGAAGCAGCATAAGCAGAACAGACTGGAAGTGAATAAACTGAAACAATCTAACACAAGAGAAAAATTTGCAGAAATGGTAGACTTAGGTCTAAGAATTAACTGTGAAAGGAGCTCAACCGAGGACGAATGGAATGCATTAAAGACCGAAATAATGAAAGCAGGCAAAGAAACCTTAGGCTTTAGGGAACAAGCTGCCCGAAAACCTTGGATCACAGAAGAAATTTTGCAGCTGATCGATCAGAGGAGAAGGTACAAAAATGCTCAGGATGAAGCAGGAAAAGAGCAGTACAGGCAATTTAGAAATCAAATAAATAGGAAATGCAAAATAGCAAAAGAAAAATGGCTACAAGAAAAGTGTGAAGAAGTAGAAAAGGAAATGGTTGCAGGAAAAGTAAATGTTGCATACAGAAAGATCAAACAGAATTTTGGAGAAATGAAGAAAAGAGGTATGAACATTAAAGCTACCGATGGGAAACCTCTTTTAAGGTCAGAAGGTAGAGCTAACCGATGGAAGGAATACATTGAGAAACTGTATGTTGGGGACGACTTGAACAATAGTGTATTGGAAAAGGAAGGCGATGTCGACATGGATGACTTAGGAGATCCTGTTTTGAGGACAGAATTTAATAAAGCTCTGAATGACTTGAAAGCAAATAAGGCAGTTGGAATTGATGAGATCCCTGCAGAACTTCTTAAATCCCTAGGAGAGGAAGAATCGAAAGATTATTCAAGCTGATATCAAAAAGTTATGAAACAGGAGAAATTCCAACTGATTTTAATAAATATATCATCTTCACACTTCCAAAGAAAGCACAAGCTGACAAATGTGAGAATTATCGCACAATTAGTCTAACATCACATGCTTCAAAATTACTGACCAGAATAATATACAGAAGGATGGAAAGGGTAGTAGAAGAGATAGTAGGTGAAGATCAGTTTGGGTTTAGGAAAAATCGCGGTACAAGGGAAGCAATTCTGTCTTTAAGATTAATACTTGAAGGGCGGATCAAGAAAAATAAAGATACTTTTATGGCATTTGTTGATTTAGAAAAAGCTTTTGATAATGTTATGTGGGACAAGATGTTCAAAATTTTAAAGAATTCAGGTCTAAAGTATCGAGATAGAAGAATCCTCTATAAACTATATAAGAATCAAGTGGCTGTGATAAAAGTAGAGAATCACGAGAGACATGCATCAGTTAAAAAGGGTGTGAGACAAGGTTGTAGTCTATCCCCGTTAATATTCAACTTGTATGTAGAAGAAGCAATGAAGAAAGTCAAAGAAAAATTTCCATGTGGCGTAAGTTTTCAGGGAGAAAAAATCAGTATGCTACGATTTGCTGACGACATTGTCTTATTAGCAGAGAGGGCTGAGGATATTGAGAAGTTATTGAATGGCATGAACAAAATACTGAAGGAAGATTTTGGACTGAATATAAATCAAAGTAAGACAAAAGTGATGAAATGTAGCAGAAATCATACCAATACTAGCAGATTAAATATAAAAATAGGATCGGATGCAATAGGAGAAGTGAGTGAGTTCTGTTACTTGGGAAGCAAAATTACAACCGATGGCCGAAGCAGGAATGATGTTAAAAGCAGAATAGCACTAGCAAAAAGAGCCTTCATGAAAAAGAGAAACCTTTTATGACTGGATATTGTGGGCCATTTCCTCAATTGCAAGTTAATCACTATTCACCTTTATAAAAAATTGAGAAACCTTTTAGTTTCAAATATTGATCTAGGAATCAGAAAGAACTTCTTAAAACTCTATGTGTGGAGCACAGCACTTTACGGCAGCGAAACATGGACTTTAGGAATACCGGAAAGAAAGAAACTTGAAGCATTTGAAATGTGGTGCTACAGAAGAATGCTGAAAATTAGGTGGACAGACAAAGTAAGAAATGAACGAGTTTTGGAAATGATGGGAGAGGAAAGAAGTTTATGGAAGAAGCTTACAGGACGAAGAGATAGGTCATATTTTGAGACATGCTGGATTGGTTAATTTGTTAGTGGAGGGAACAGTCGAAGATAAGAACTGTAGAGGAAGACAGAGATTAGAATATATGAATCAGGTAATGGAGGACGTGGGTTGTAAGGAGGTATGTAGAAATGAAGAGGTTAGCACAGGATAGGAAGGGATGGAGGATTGCATCAAACCAGTCTAAAGACTGACGACAGCAAAAAAAAAAAAAAAACTGTAGAATTAATTCGGCACTGAATTTATCATTACAGATATAGCTTACCTTTCAGTTGCAGGTATGTCGCTATATCTCAGACGTCAAACTTGGCCAGGAATTTTGTTAGAAACGTTTCACGGCATTCATCACCAAATAAGATATTGCCAGGAAAAACGAGAAAAACAGATTTGCAGAAATAATGTAAGTTATAGTCCCGCAAACATCTTCAGGGACGTTGTTATATGCCTTAACCAACAATTGAAAATTGCACCGATTGTAATATACCTTGTTCATCTGAGAATACGATTGCCAGCGCAATCTAATAAAACAACTTAGATAACTGGCTTTATTTTCGTACGAATCGAAAATACATATTCCACACTGCCATGAATGCATAATTTTATAGCTTGGTCCAGGCCTCATTTTCCCGTAAAAGCTAACTCGCTTTCTTATTCCTTCTTGGGAACCTGGCGTTGCGCCCGAGCCTTTCTTTTTTCTTTTATATACACCTTTTCTAGAAAAGTATATCCTCAAAAACAGGTGTGGCAAATTTTAAAGCTATGGCACTGCCAATTTCCAGTCTGCTCTAAGCTTCATATCAGCCTAACAACATTACCTTTCAACTAAGATATCTCGACAACCAAGAGAGATATAAAAAAAATATATTCTTTTTATTACGATTTGTTTCGTCGAGCTGCATAAACATCTATCATCAGATTATGACATCACGGTAATGATAAGGCTGCCAGAGTGTGTTTATTATATTAAACGCAACACTAAAAAAATATTTTAAATCATAAAACCAAAACAACGTCAACTCATACCGTATTGTGTTATCAATACTTGAAAAGTAGTAGTTAGGCAAAATTAATCAGTTTTGCTTTAGATTTAGAAATATATAGTGCACAAACCTTGACATCAAAATCATCTTCACAAAAATAGATACTTGAATCTGCAGATAATCTATAAGCATCCTCCCTCTTTACAAGTTTTAACCACTTTTTCCGTATTTGTTCATTGTTTGGAACATATATAAATAACTTGTTTGGCGTTTTTATTGTTGTACTTTTGCACTAGGGCACTGCACAGTACTTATAAAACGAGGAATTCATGTTTATCTAAAGAACACTTGTCACCTGCCATATACATAACACGACTGCTTTGTTTAGGTTCGCGAGGTGTGACGTCATTCAAGACACCATGACAGAATTGAGCGTTTTCGCCGTAATTTTTTTTTTTAATGCAAAATTCATTATGCAAAACTTCGATTTTTTTAAAAAAATAGTACGTTTTTGAGAAATAGAGATAATAAGGTAAAGTATTAACCTATTTTTCAAATTTAGTCAACTAGCCAATTGCATATACTTAGAATTACACTTGACTCATAGAAAGGTCACCTGGGATGTTCCATGCGACGACAAAGTGAGGTCTGCAGTCGCCGCGACAGAACACAATGCTCAAGGAAAAACTTTTAAATTTGTTGGAGTGGGCTTCAGATACTCTGTTCTCATGGATAATATGTTGTATGTGCCATTTTCTCGAGTAAAGTGACCAAGTACATTGAAAGTACTGCTCCCAAAAGAAAATCCTCGACTTTCTAACAAGATAGTATGGAAGGAAGTATGAGCTTATGTTGAAAAACTTATAATCTATCTGTATCTATAAAACGAAAACCGAAAAAATGTGAACTAGAAAAACTCTGAAACTACTGAGCAGATCTCGATAGGGATTTCACAGTTTTAAAGCTTAGTATTGCAATTGATTTGTTTGGTAAATCTTATGATTCAATGTTATATAACGCCAGAACACTAAATGAAATTCTCAACTATAGTGACAAATACCAAAAAATGGAACGCCTAGATGTTGCATTCCGCAATAAACACACAACTAGAATGTCTCTGATGCCATAGATGGCCATAATGAATGCGAGAAACTAATAACGAAAAACAACAGAAATTATCTTTGATCACAAGCTCTGCCAGCACTACTACAATGTCTCTGGCTATCGTATGTTCACAATAAGATGACGTCACAGTTTGTAATTCCTGAAACAAATCGAAGGTAAAGAATATTTTTTAGTTCTGAATACCTGATATAGAATTCTGAATATTCAACTATACAGGTATTAAATATATTTAAATTTTGTGCTCCAGTGCCAGATGAGTAACACAATAATAAAAGTTTTAGCTCCCAGCGGCAGATGAGTCAGCATAATGAGACATGTTTTATAGACTCGAAAACTCGGACAAAATCGATTCAGCAGTTTTCAGGTAATGCTAGATAATTCGTAAAATAAAGGTGTCGCAATATCTTAAGACATACGTTAAATTTTAAGGTTGACCCCAAGCTTTCAAATTCTGAAAATTCGTTCAAAATCTATATTTCCTGTGCGATGCTGGAATAAGCAGACACTTTCCAGATACATTTTTATGTGTGTGGTGTGTATTAATGTTTCGATATTCGAGCAGCAACATTAACAGATGTAATTACGTTGAAATATAACCTGGACTAAAATGAAAACTGACATTCCTTTCTTAGTACTATGCTCCTAAATCACCGTTTAGTTTAGTACCGGAAATCAATGAAGCTTGGTACGCATAAATCTTTTCGGACGAATAAAAATAGTGTGTGGGTAAATCAACTTAAGCCCACTCGTTTCTTAGTAGGGTGCGGGTGAATCGAGATTTTCTTTAATTCCATAAATTGATGGCGCGAATTGTATGAAACTTGGTTCACGTTTCTCATATTGTGAATAAAAATGATGTCTGGGTAAATCAACGACAACTAGAGCGGGCAACGCCGGGAACTCTGCTAGTTAATGAAGTAAAAATCAATAACAACCATAATAAGGTTGATTAATTAAAATAAAATGGTGAACCAAGTGCATTTATGAATCTTATATTCAACTGACTGCAGTTCTTATACAGGTAAGTATGAAATATAGTGAACATATAATATATATTGTCTATTAATCTAATGTATGTAATATTATTATATGAGAAACTGTTGTATATAGGTCAAATTAATTTAGCAAAAAGGTCTCTAACGATTGTGATTAAATCTTGCATATTGAACAAATATCGAAAAACGTCGAGCAAAGCTCGGTCACCCAGGAACTAATTTTTGATTCATTTCAAAGATTAATTTGAGAACCGTTGTTATTTGAGGAAGCTAAGCAGACGCGCTGACACTGCACGGCAGTCCGCTGCCTAACCTAGTCACTACGAGTGGCGTCTCGAGACTCGGTTCAACCCTGCCACAGCCACAGCCGGGCGCAGGGTCCGATACGGCCTGTGAACACTTCCGCCACGCCTCCGCTGAGGTTTCTAAGACTTCGTCCTGGTTCGGGGCGGCCGCCGCGTCCACGTGGCTCCCCGCGGGCACTCTTCCTGCGTGCTGCCACGGGGTCCCCTCTACTACAGCGAGTGAGGCTGAGCGGTGGCGTCTCTGAGACTCGGTACCACCCTGCCACAGCCACAGCCGGGCGCAGGGTCCGATACGGCCTGTGAACACTTCCGCCACGCCTCCGCTGAGGTTTCTAAGACTTCGTCCTGGTTCGGGGCGGCCGCCGCGTCCACGTGGCTCCCCGCGGGCACTCTTCCTGCGTGCTGCCACGCCGTCCCCTCTACTACAGCGAGTGAGGCTGAGCGGTGGCGTCTCTGAGACTCGGTACCACCCTGCCACAGCCACAGCCGGGCGCAGGGTCCGATACGGCCTGTGAACACTTCCGCCACGCCTCCGCTGAGGTTTCTAAGACTTCGTCCTGGTTCGGGGCGGCCGCCGCGTCCACGTGGCTTCCGCTGCGGGCACTCTTCCTGCGTGCTGCCACGCCGTCCCCTCTACTACAGCGAGTGAGGCTGAGCGGTAGCGTCTCTGAGACTCGGTACCACCCTGCCACAGCCACAGCCGGGCGCAGGGTCCGATACGGCCTGTGAACACTTCCGCCACGCCACCGCTGAGGTTTCTAAGACTTCGTCCTGGTTCGGGGCGGCCGCCGCGTCCACGTGGCTCCCCGCGGGCACTCTTCCTGCGTGCTACCACGCCGTCCCCTCTACTACAGCGAGTGAGGCTGAGCGGTGGCATCTCTGCGACTCGGTACCACCCTGCCACAGCCACAGCCGGGCGCAGGGTCCGATACGGCCTGTGAACACTTCCGCCACGCCTCCGCTGAGGTTTCTAAGACTTCGTCCTGGTTCGGGGCGGCCGCCGCGTCCACGTGGCTTCCCGCGGGCACTCTTCCTGCGTGCTGCCACGCCGTCCCCTCTACTACAGCGAGTGAGGCTGAGCGGTACGTCTCTGAGACTCGGTACCACCCTGCCACAGCCACAGCCGGGCGCAGGGTCCGATACGGCCTGTGAACACTTCCGCCACGCCACCGCTGAGGTTTCTAAGACTTCGTCCTGGTTCGGGGCGGCCGCCGCGTCCACGTGGCTCCCCGCGGGCACTCTTCCTGCGTGCTGCCACGCCGTCCCCTCTACTCAGCGAGTGAGGCTGAGCGGTAGCGTCTCTGAGACTCGGTACCACCCTGCCACAGCCACAGCCGGGCGCAGGGTCCGATACGGCCTGTGAACACTTCCGCCACGCCTCCGCTGAGGTTTCTAAGACTTCGTCCTGGTTCGGGGCGGCCGCCGCGTCCACGTGGCTTCCCGCGGGCACTCTTCCTGCGTGCTGCCACGCCGTCCCCTCTACTACAGCGAGTGAGGCTGAGCGGTAGGCGTCTCTGAGACTCGGTACCACCCTGCCACAGCCACAGCCGGGCGCAGGGTCCGATACGGCCTGTGAACACTTCCGCCACGCCACCGCTGAGGTTTCTAAGACTTCGTCCTGGTTCGGGGCGGCCGCCGCGTCCACGTGGCTCCCCGCGGGCACTCTTCCTGCGTGCTGCCACTCCGTCCCCTCTACTACAGCGAGTGAGGCTGAGCGGTGGCATCTCTGCGACTCGGTACCACCCTGCCACAGCCACAGCCGGGCGCAGGGTCCGATACGGCCTGTGAACACTTCCGCCACGCCTCCGCTGAGGTTTCTAAGACTTCGTCCTGGTTCGGGGCGGCCGCCGCGTCCACGTGGCTTCCCGCGGGCACTCTTCCTGCGTGCTGCCACGCCGTCCCCTCTACTACAGCGAGTGAGGCTGAGCGGTAGCGTCTCTGAGACTCGGTACCACCCTGCCACAGCCACAGCCGGGCGCAGGGTCCGATACGGCCTGTGAACACTTCCGCCACGCCACCGCTGAGGTTTCTAAGACTTCGTCCTGGTTCGGGGCGGCCGCCGCGTCCACGTGGCTCCCCGCGGGCACTCTTCCTGCGTGCTGCCACGCCGTCCCCTCTACTACAGCGAGTGAGGCTGAGCGGTGGCGTCTCTGAGACTCGGTACCACCCTGCCACAGCCACAGCCGGGCGCAGGGTCCGATACGGCCTGTGAACACTTCCGCCACGCCTCCGCTGAGGTTTCTAAGACTTCGTCCTGGTTCGGGGCGGCCGCCGCGTCCACGTGGCTCCCCGCGGGCACTCTTCCTGCGTGCTGCCACGCCGTCCCCTCTACTACAGCGAGTGAGGCTGAGCGGTGGCATCTCTGCGACTCGGTACCACCCTGCCACAGCCACAGCCGGGCGCAGGGTCCGATACGGCCTGTGAACACTTCCGCCACGCCTCCGCTGAGGTTTCTAAGACTTCGTCCTGGTTCGGGGCGGCCGCCGCGTCCACGTGGCTCCCCGCGGGAACTCTTCCTGCGTGCTGCCACGCCGTCCCCCTCTACTACAGCGAGTGAGGCTGAGCGGTGGCGTCTTTGAGACTCGGTACCACCCTGCCACAGCCACAGCCGGGCGCAGGGTCCGATACGGCCTGTGAACACTTCCGCCACGCCTCCGCTGAGGTTTCTAAGACTTCGTCTGGTACGGGGCGGCCGCCGCGTCCACGTGGCTCCCCGCGGGCACTCTTCCTGCGTGCTGCCACGCCGTCCCCTCTACTACAGCGAGTGAGGCTGAGCGGTGGCGTCTCTGAGACTCGGTACCACCCTGCCACAGCCACAGCCGGGCGCAGGGTCCGATACGGCCTGTGAACACTTCCGCCACGCCTCCGCTGAGGGTTTCTAAGACTTCGTCCTGGTACGGGGCGGCCGCCGCGTCCACGTGGCTCCCCGCGGGCACTCTTCCTGCGTGCTGCCACGCCGTCCCCTCTACTACAGCGAGTGAGGCTGAGCGGTGGCGTCTCTGAGACTCGGTACCACCCTGCCACAGACACAGCCGGGCGCAGGGTCCGATACGGCCTGTGAACACTTCCGCCACGCCTCCGCTGAGGTTTCTAAGACTTCGTCCTGGTACGGGGCGGCCGCCGCGTCCACGTGGCTCCCCGCGGGCACTCTTCCTGCGTGCTGCCACGCCGTCCCCTCTACTACAGCGAGTGAGGCTGAGCGGTGGCGTCTTTGAGACTCGGTACCACCCAGCCACAGCCACAGCCGGGCGCAGGGTCCGATACGGCCTGTGAACACTTCCGCCACGCCTCCGCTGAGGTTTCTAAGACTTCGTCCTGGTACGGGGCGGCCGCCGCGTCCACGTGGCTCCCCGCGGGCACTCTTCCTGCGTGCTGCCACGCCGTCCCCTCTACTACAGCGAGTGAGGCTGAGCGGTGGCGTCTCTGAGACTCGGTACCACCCTGCCACAGAAACAGCCGGGCGCAGGGTCCGATACGGCCTGTGAACACTTCCGCCACGCCTCCGCTGAGGTTTCTAAGACTTCGTCCTGGTACGGGGCGGCCGCCGCGTCCACGTGGCTCCCCGCGGGCACTCTTCCTGCGTGCTGCCACGCCGTCCCCTCTACTACAGCGAGTGAGGCTGAGCGGTGGCGTCTTTGAGACTCGGTACCACCCAGCCACAGCCACAGCCGGGCGCAGGGTCCGATACGGCCTGTGAACACTTCCGCCACGCCTCCGCTTAGGTTTCTAAGACTTCGTCCTGGTACGGGGCGGCCGCCGCGTCCACGTGGCTCCCCGCGGGCACTCTTCCTGCGTGCTGCCACGCCGTCCCCTCTACTACAGCGAGTGAGGCTGAGCGGTGGCGTCTCTGAGACTCGGTACCACCCTGCCACAGCCACAGCCGGGCGCAGGGTCCGATACGGCCTGTGAACACTTCCGCCACGCCTCCGCTGAGGTTTCTAAGACTTCGTCCTGGTACGGGGCGGCCGCCGCGTCCACGTGGCTCCCCGCGGGCACTCTTCCTGCGTGCTGCCACGCCGTCCCCTCTACTACAGCGAGTGAGGCTGAGCGGTGGCGTCTCTTGAGACTCGGTACCACCCAGCCACAGCCACAGCCGGGCGCAGGGTCCGATACGGCCTGTGAACACTTCCGCCACGCCTCCGCTGAGGTTTCTAAGACTTCGTCCTGGTACGGGGCGGCCGCCGCGTCCACGTGGCTCCCCGCGGGCACTCTTCCTGCGTGCTGCCACGCCATCCCCTCTACTACAGCGAGTGAGGCTGAGCGGTGGCGTCTCTTGAGACTCGGTACCACCCTGCCACAGCCACAGCCGGGCGCAGGGTCCGATACGGCCTGTGAACACTTCCGCCACGCCTCCGCTGAGGTTTCTAAGACTTCGTCCTGGTTCGGGGCGGCCGCCGCGTCCACGTGGCTCCCCGCGGGCACTCTTCCTGCGTGCTGCCACGCCGTCCCCTCTACTACAGCGAGTGAGGCTGAGCGGTGGCGTCTCTGAGACTCGGTACCACCCTGCCACAGCCACAGCCGGGCGCAGGGTCCGATACGGCCGTGAACACTTCCGCCACGCCTCCGCTGAGGTTTCTAAGACTTCGTCCTGGTTCGGGGCGGCCGCCGCGTCCACGTGGCTCCCCGCGGGCACTCTTCCTGCGTGCTGCCACGCCGTCCCCTCTACTACAGCGAGTGAGGCTGAGCGGTGGCGTCTCTGAGACTCGGTACCACCCTGCCACAGCCACAGCCGGGCGCAGGGTCCGATACGGCCTGTGAACACTTCCGCCACGCCTCCGCTGAGGTTTCTAAGACTTCGTCCTGGTTCGGGGCGGCCGCCGCGTCCACGTGGCTCCCCGCGGGCACTCTTCCTGCGTGCTGCCACGCCGTCCCCTCTACTACAGCGAGTGAGGCTGAGCGGTGGCGTCTCTGAGATCGGTACCACCCTGCCACAGCCACAGCCGGGCGCAGGGTCCGATACGAGCCTGTGAACACTTCCGCCACGCCTCCGCTGAGGTTTCTAAGACTTCGTCCTGGTTCGGGGCGGCCGCCGCGTCCACGTAGCTCCCCGCGGCACTCTTCCTGCGTGCTGCCACGCCGTCCACCCTACATACAGCGAGTGAGGCTGAGCGGTGGCGTCCTCTGAGACTCGGTACCACCCTGCCACAGCCACAGCCGGAGCGCAGGGTCCGATACTGCCTGTGAACACTTTCCGCCACGCCTCCGCTGAGGTTTCTAAGACTTCGTCCTGGTTCGGGGCGGCCGCCGCGTCCACGTGGCTCCCCGCGGGCAACTCTTCCTGCGTGCTGCCACGCCGTCCCCTCTACTACAGCGAGTGAGGCTGAGCGGTGGCGTCTCTGAGACCGGTACCACCCTGCCACAGCCACAGCCGAGGCGCAGGGTCCGATACGGCCTGTGAACACTTCCGCACGCCTCCGCTGAGGTTTCTAAGACATTCGTCCTGGTTCGGGGCGGGCCGCCGCGTCCACGTGCTCCCCGCGGGCACTCTTCCTGCGTGCTGCCACGCCGTCCCCTCTACTACAGCGAGTGAGGCTGAGCGGTGGCGTCTCTGAGACTCGGTACCACCCTGCCACAGCCACAGCCGGGCGCAGGGTCCGATACGGCCTGTGAACACTTCCGCCACGCCTCCGCTGAGGTTTCTAAGACTTCGTCCCTGTTCGGGGCGGCCGCCGCGTCCACGTGGCTCCCCGCGGGCACTCTTCCTGCGTGCTGCCACGCCGTCCCCTCTACTACAGCGAGTGAGGCTGAGCGGTGGCGTCTCTGAGACTCGGTACCACCCTGCCACAGCCACAGCCGGGCGCAGGGTCCGATACGGCCTGTGAACACTTCCGATACGCCTCCGCTGAGGTTTCTAAGACTTCGTCCTGGTTCGGGGCGGCCGCCGCGTCCACGTGGCTCCCCGCGGCACTCTTCCTGCGTGCTGCCACGCCGTCCCCTCTACTACAGCGAGTGAGGCTGAGCGGTGGCGTCTCTGAGACTCGGTACCACC
>JARYHS010011408.1:275927135-276056135 GCA_031002005.1 Vandiemenella viatica
GCGTTTAGCTTTATATCTCTTCTTCTGATAAGTCCAGTGGGACAAACTTGATGACTCCTTTACACTCCACTCTACTAGCTGGTACAAAGGCCTTAAGTCTCATAGACTGTAGTAAGATATCGTTTGCTATGAATTGGTTGGCAAATTCTGCTTCCGTAAATTCCATGGCCATTCTATTCTTTCCTTGTTGGTTTATTCTTTTCAGTCCAGGAACTTTATTGTAGAATACCTTCCCTAGTTGAATTGGGTGTTGAATATTTCCCTCGCCCATTGGTTCTACCATCACTATGAATGGGCCATCTGAGTTGGCTTTATACCTTCTGTTGCGTTCTGTGGACATGAACTTGTTGACTTTACTCGCTTCCCTGTTTTCAAGAGTGTTGTCTTCTTTCTTCTTGCTGCGTTCCTCGTCCTTCCCTTCCGGCTGTGATGTTGAATATGTTTGGATCATATTCTTCTGTTGGTGTCCCTGATCTTTCTTCTTGTTTCTAAACATCTCCAATAGGATTAATTCTTCTTTGCTTATTTTGTGTGGTTGTCTTTTCTCTACCGCTCGACGTTTCCTCCTGAGGTTGTACGTTTCTTCTTCCTCACTCTCAGTCACTCGTTCTTCTATTTTATTCTTCACTGGTTCCGCCATGTCTTGTTCATTTTCATATACAAAAGTTTCAATGTTTTCTTCTTCCATTTGAGGATTCATTCCGCCACTTGCTTCGGCCATCTCCTCTCGCCTGTATGCGCAGGTGTTATCTACACTCCAAAAGTTGTTAATTGTACACTTAAGTCAGTATGTGCACAAACACAAGCTCACTTCTTTGTTCTTGTTATTAAGTGTTTGTTCCCGGTTAACCACTGGTTACTACACGATAGCAGAATTCGACCTGTGTGGGCCGTAACGCCGCTTCCTCTCCGACCACTTGTTTCCGCTCTCACTCGAGTGTGTAAACACGGCACTATTTCCTTAAAGTTCCGTCTTCCACGAAAGCTTGAGCTCAACTGGCCAACCAAGATTTGTCTCAACGACAGCGAAACAGTTCACTGATGTGGCCAACAGATGGAGTTCATTACTTTCGCTAGCTGTAGAGTAGAGAATGCCGCATTTATAAATATTTATTTTTCTTTCACTGCATTTATTTTTTAATTTATTTATTCATGAATAGAGGTAGTGACATGTCACAGTGGCACTACGTCTAGAGCCGCCACTAGTCATTACACATAAAAGAGGATTATTGAAAAAAAGAAGGACTTCATGCATAGTTAACATAAAGTTCATTACAGGTGTGATAGTAAGGGAGAGCAAGGCGTTCCATCCCAACAGATAAAGGAATTTGCATAAAAAAGCACTATATGCTACTTGATAGTTGAAGGATGGTATATTTTAAACAAAGTTTCTTTATGTTGTTCTGTACCAGAGAAATGCTATATCAGACATCGAACTTCTTTTCCGAAATAATGAGATAGCAGGTTAAGCACATTCAAGCAAAGCAAACTTCCTTCGAACCCCCCTGTATTGGTAAAATTGTTTATAAGTTCATCTCGGAGAAAGCTGTTAATAACATCGGCTTCACTCAACTACTTAAAATATTTTTCCATATCGTTCCGCCCTCTACACATACATTCTCCTTGTCCACTTGTCAGCTGAAATATGCTAATTTTTCCTTGTTGTGGGCCCTCATTATATTCATTCCGAGTGTCGCGATGCCACAGTGAACTTTAGACTGCCAAAAGGAACCCTTACTTTTACTCTGATCACTTACTCTGAAATTTGAAGATGTATATTGACATTTAAATTTTATTTCACCTTATGAAGATTTTTCCCTCTAAGTATGATAGTTTTGGAGATAAAAATTCCCAAAGTTAAAAAATCCTTAATTTACTATTAACGTACTTGCTTAATCTCCTAGGTAAAAGTATTAAAACAAACTACAAAAAATCCAATGATTACGAAGGCTTCCGCGGTCACTGTATGTAGTATCTTGGTTCTCCGAATGGAATCGCGTCGATTTATTAAAACCTAATGTTTCTGCCATCTTACTGTGGCTTTCATCAGAGGACTACTTGTTAGCTGCTGCTATCGCCTTATATAGTAGCAGGAAGCAAGCGCTAAGCTGCCGCTGTGACGTCACCACGCCCAGTGTAGGCGGTAGGATGGGGCCGTTCGTCTTGGGTTTTCCTTAGCAGGTATGACCAAATATGGTCAAGTTGCAAACCATTGTCAGCATTAATGGTGTTTGGCCGTTTTTGTATTTCTAACGCTTCTCTTATACGCCTAGGCCACCATCTGCTTTCATTGGCTATAACGCTGGGCTTATCGAGTAAAATGGAATGGCCACTATCGGCTGAATGTAGAACTACAGCGGACTTGCTTGCGTCATTATTTTTCAGATGCCTAATGTGTTCATTGAGCCTCTCCTTAACAGTGAGTCCTGTTTCCCCAATGTATACCTTACCGCAGTTACAAGGAATTTCATATACTCCTGGTGTCTGCAAATGTTCTCTCTTGTCTTTAACGCTGGTCAGGATGCTGGATAATTTCCTAGGGGCCTTGTATACGGGACAGATATTCTTCTTTTTAAGCAGCCGACCAATCTTATCCGGAATTCCTTGGATGTATGCCTGAAAACTACTTTCTCCGAGTACAAGAATCAGTTCTACCAACAGAAGGAAGGGGCTGCCATGGGAAGCCCACTGTCTCCAGTAGTTGCCGACTTATTTATGGAAACCTTCAAAGATGAAGTTATCCGGAACGCCCCCTTGAAACTGTCGCTATGGCTGAGATTTGTGGATGACACATTTATCATCTGGCCCCATGGAATAGAATCGCTTCATGCCTTCTTCAATCATTTAAACAGAGCCCATGATAAGATCAAGTTTACTATGGAGATTGAAACCGACAACCAACTCCCATTCCTGGATGTTTTATTTACAAGAAATGATGATGGCTCCTTGGGCCACCGAGTATACCAAAAACCAACGCATACTAATCGGTACGTCCACGCCGACTCTCACCATCATCCAGCGATCAAAAGTGGAATTTTAAAAACATTAACGCTCTGCGCATCCAAGATATGTGATGAAGCGAGTATGGCCGCTGAAAAGAAAAATTTAAAGGAGACATTTTTCGCCAATGGGTATTGCGTAGCTGCTTGTAATAAAGCTTTGGCATGCCTTGATCGCCCCACTTTGTCTCGCACTGCAGCATCATCGGCGGAGAAGAACAAACCATCTAACAAGGCAGTGGCCGTCCTGCCATACATCGAAGGAGTTACGGATAAGATTGGTCGGCTGCTTAAAAAGAAGAATTTCTGTCCTGTATACAAGGCCCCTCGGAAATTATCAAGCATCCTGATCAGCGTTAAAGACAAGAGAGAACATTTGCAGACACAAGGAGTATACGAAATTCCTTGTAGCTGCAGTAAGGTATATATTGGGGAAACAGGACGCATTGTTAAGAAGAGGCTCAATGAACACATTAGACATTTGAAATCTGAATGGATTTCGTCACCTTCATTTATGTAAGCAGTAATTTCGCGCTGCCAGGAAGAATTGCAAGCCTTCTGGTGGTCCAAGATTGCTTATGGCTTTTAGCAGCCTACGGAAGTATCCTCAATCTACAGTGAAAGCCGCTCAATAGATCTATGGATAGAGGACATATTTTGCGATTAGTAGAACAATATCAAGACATGCTTCGGCACTAGGACGTGTACAAGTAAACTATCGACTCCAGACACGGAAGCCTTCGACAGGCGCGAGCGTCTGATCCACCGTTCGAAGCAATTTTAGAGACGATATAGCGGACAGATTTCCAGAATTCTCGTGGTTCTTGCTGTTGTCAATATCATCAAAATGTTGACGTTTAAAAACTTCCTTAATCTGTAGGGCAGAAAACGAAGTCACTGGGGAAAAGACAGGTGAGTATGGATGGTGGTATACCACAGTAATTTCCCAGCCAACAAGTCCTACAGGTAATGTGCGCGGGTCAGTTGCGGATCTATGAATTTTCCTAACTGGGGCAAAAATCGAAAGACTTCCGAGTGACGCCGCATCCCGATTATCACCCATTATCGCCCCTAGGGCAGTAGCAGAGCTAGCAAATAGCGACATAAATTTTCCGCCCCCCTCAAGTTGCAGCCCAGGGCAAGCACTCCGGTTTGCCCCCTCCCCCCTCTCTCTTGATCCGGCGCTGACATCTTGTCGTGAAACAGTAGTCACGGTGATGTTATTGAAAGTCACGATCGTTTGTATTTCACTCTATGTTTACAGCACTTTTAAACAGCAAAATTTTTAATTGTTCGACGATTAGGCTATTTTCCTCAGTTTAACTATTTACTGAGTGCTCTAATACATCATCATGAGTCACTTGTTTCCTCTTCTCACTAAACCGTTCATTCCATTTTTCTTCATGACATTTTCGCTGCAAACTTGCAATAACGTTTCCGTTATTTCACTTCCAATCTAGCCCAGTTTCAGAAGAAATTTGCTGTTTGATCTTTGCTCTAATTCGAACTCAGACATTTGTATTCAAACACTCAAGCACAGACAAGAATATAAGCCACTCAACACGGATCCACTACGTGTCAACACAAACACTGTTGAGAGACAAAGGATGACCAAAGTTATGAAATTTTACTGAGTTGATAGAGGCCATAGTTATGAAATGTTAGAATTGATTGCATGCTGCCAGTGACGGATCTAAAAATTTTCCGAGTCGGGGCAAAAACTTATTTCCGTCCCTTCTCACATCATTAACGTAGAGTTGTGGCCGGTCTTTAAGTATCCAAATTTTCCGAAAGCAAACGTATACAGTCTTATAGAATGCTACAACAGTATGTAGAAAATAACAAGAAGAAGACATATAGTCTTACTCTTTAATTTTACCGATTTTAAGACATGTTCGGAACGAGTACCAGCGTCGCTTCGTCGCCCTGCAGCACCTGAATAACAGACCGCGCCTGCTGTCGGGCTCGAGTTTATGCCCAGGCTCGGTCCTCTGTACTGTATTTCCGGCATTAGACCGGCAGAGGTCGCGCTGGCAGAGACAAATCGGGCGAGCCTAGACAGCATTTGCATGGCCCTGATGTGGTTATACTGTAATCGGCGAAATAGAACATTCTAAGGACTTTAGAGAGGTGGAGTGGATACACGATTTCCCAGCACTGAGTTAAATAAAAATAAACTTGCAGGATATAATGTTACTAGTGTCTTGTGGCCTGCAAACGCGTGGGTAAGGGCACCCCAATCATCTATCTTACCTTCTACTATCTTAAAATATACCAAATTGCGACAGAAAATTCTCTTATCTTGTGATTGCGTTTTATGTTGTCTGCCCAGTCAACGAGAGAGAAAACTCTAAGAGGCTGCGAGATTTGTGAACGGATATATACGTAGTCCTGGGCAGACGCAGTATCCTGGACGGCTCGGGAGACGATAACGAAGTGCGTCAATCTGTTTTACTGACCGCCGCCTAATGCTGCAGAGGCTGTTTCGTGTGGAGTAATAATAATAATAATATTTAATTTAATTGCATTGGAGCGTACACCCTTCTTCTCCCTTTCCTGCAATCAAATTTTAGCCTTAAATTCTTTCATCGTTTTTGGTAAATCATTCATCATTTCTCTTGGTGACTTATTCCAATCCCTGACACCCTTACACAAAAAAGAGAATCTTCCTACACCCTTGTGCCTGAAATCGAGTGCAAGCCTGTGGTCATGGTCATCTTTTCCCTTCCATGCATTACTTTTAATTCTTACACCAATATCTTTCCATGCCTCATCACCAATGTACGCCTTGTACACTCCCATGACCTTCTTCACCCTCCTCCTGTCTTCAAATGAATCCCATTCCAGCTCTTTTATCATATCTGTTACTGATTGCATTCTGCGGTAATTTCCAGAAACAAATCTAGCAGCCCTTTTTTGCAACCTGTCCAACTCCTGTATTTGATACGCAAAATGTGGGTCCCATACTACACTACCATATTCGAGCAATGGTCTGACCAAAATTGTGTAACCCAATTCCTTTACTTCTGTCGTACATCCCCTCATCACTCTTTCCAACAAGTGCTGAATTTTGAAACCTTTTCCTACTGCCTGACCAATGTGTCCTGCCCAGTTAAGCTTGTTACAAATGTGATGCAAAGATATTTACATTTCAAGTCTTCAACAGGCAATTCTTTTACCACCTTATAATCGTAATAAAACTTTAGTTTTTTATTTGTGTATCTAATAAACTGAATTCTTTGCATTTATCTTCAGCCCATGTTTACCAACCCAACTAGATATCCTGCCCAAATCACCCTGCAGCTGTTTACAGTCTTTTACCGTCTTAATCCATTTATATAGCTTTATATCATCTGCAATCTAATTTCTGGTAGAAAAGAATCAACACAATTATTCATTAGAATAATGAATAGCAATGGTCCCAATACACTACACTGTGGCACTCCCATTTTTACTTCCACGACATTCCACTTACTACTTGCCGCTGAACTATTCAAAACATAAGAGCTGCGACCACACTGTCTCTCGCCAGGTAGCACACTCGGTACTGCGCAACGAAAACTGTAAAAGAAGTTTGCATTCCAAAGGCTCGGAGATAACGACCAGGAGACATAACTTTAATTAGCTAATACTTCCTAAACCAGCCAGTCAAACTTGCACTTTGTGAGATATGTACATTTATCATATTTTGTCCGCGTAAAAAATCTGTTTGTCATTAGATTTAATATTTGATGTGTATCCATTTTTATCTTTTGTTATGGCTCGATATATGTCACGTATGATGCACAAAATTAATAATGTTCAGTCAGGTAAATCTCTAATTCCATTTGCGGACTGGAACCATACAGTGTGTTTATCAGGTCAAACCTTTTTATGCCCACAAAATGTCTATTAGAAATGGCTGAAACGAAGTAGTGCCTAGTGTAATGGTAGTAAAAAAGACTAACTTAACAAATCTACTTCCTCTCTTTTTACTTTTCAGGTTTTTGTTTGCAGTCGTTACTGGTAGTTGCTATTAGAAAATGTAGATTACGAAAACGTGTCTCTCACCCCTCCTGGACTTCTCGTTGAACTGCAGCTTGCGGCTCGTCTTTGTGGGTGGCTGTTGCAGCTGTTGACTCTGCTGCCCTTCGCCATTGATGACGGTCACTGGCGCCGCGTAGATCTTGTTGCCAAAGTGCACCTGACTTGAGGAGCGCACAGTGACGTCGGAAAAATCTCTGCACCGGGCCGAGCATCCCGCGGGTGCCTCCGCCTCGTCTCCAACCTCCTCTTCAGTCACCCGCTCGAGGCGGCCCTGCCAGTTCCACGACGTGGACGGCATACGCGCCTCCTGGCGCTGCTCACAACAGGCAGATCACTTCAGGAACAGATTGGCTTTGACGGATTCTGGAGTTTAGAGGTTTGATCCATCTGCTGTAAAGGGCCGAAGTGAGTTGTGTCATCTATCTGTGATATGCTGTATCTCTGTGCTAATTAATGTATGTTACTGTCGTTGTTGCTATTATTACTGTTAGTGTTGCTGTTTTTTGTTGTTTGGAAAGACCTCTGGAATGTGAAACATGTCATGGTTAATACGCATACATATAATATGACGCATAATCATAGTAAAAACAAGTATATGTTCCAAAGACAAATAAAGAGAATAACAATAAACATTAATTTGTACAACTGAATTTTGCATATTGAATACAATTAATTAATTTTTTTCAAATTCTTGAATGTTGTAGAAGGATTTGCCAATAAGATAATCTCTCAATTTTTCTTTAAATATATCATTATTATCTGCAGACTGTTTTATACTCTTGGGAAGTTTATTAAACAGATGTATACCAGAATAATTAACTCCTCTTTGTACTAATGACAGAGATGTTTGTGTTTTGTGCAAGTTATTTCTGTTTCTTGTATTGAAATTGTGTACCTGTGAATTACAAGTAAACAGGTTAAAATGATCTATTACAAAGCACATGAGAGAATATATATATTGAGAAGTCATTCTAAGAATATTGAGTTTTTAAAAAAGTTGTCTGCAAGAAGTTCTTGGTTGTACCCTACACAACATCCTAATAGCTCTTTTCTGTGCTATGAAAACTTTTTTACTTTGTGAAGAGTTTACCCAAAAGATTATGCCATATGACATCACTGAATGTAAATACGAGGTGTACACCTGTTTCGTTAATTCTAGATCTGCTGTTCGAGAAAGTGTTCGTATTGCAAAGGTAGCACTACTTAACTTCTTAAGTAGTGAAGTGATATGTTCGTACCCAGCGCCGGCTTTAGGGGGGGGGGGGGGAGGGGCGACCCGGGCGACCGCCCGGGGCGCCGTGGTCTGGAGGGCGCCGCGCGTGCCAACTTAACTTAACCATTTAATTTAATTACATATTTCTGTCGATCGAAAGAAAAAAGAAATTCAGCGTATTATCGTTTATGGACTTATCTCGTGGGTGTAGGTATTTAGCATGTGTAACAAGACCTGTCATCTCGTAGCTTGTCGTATCCCTCATTAATAAAGGTGCGATTTCTATGCAGTTAATCACTGCTACATAGACTATCGAGAAAAGCAAGGGGCCAGGAGACCAGGGGTGGTAGGGTCCGCCGGTCATTCCTGGTCCTTCGTTGCCCACACACACGCGGGAATGTTCAAAGACACAGCCGCTCACTTCCTCTTACCTACGGACCCTTTGAAGGGTCTTCCAATCATTGGGACATGTTATACCTGAAACCTGCAAAATATTGTATGAGGAACTCAGGAATGATTATATGAAGGTAAATGTATATAAACATATTCGTATATATCTACATAAATATAAATGGATAAACATGGGAAGGTCTTGTACAGTTTAATAAAGTCAGTTAAGACATCTTTGCCAGGAAGACGAGCGTCCATTGCAGCATATGCGTCAGTCCAAGACGGTCTGTCAGACTGTGTGTTAATAGCGATCGAGGGATCACGCGCTGACGCTTGGAATGTGGGGTGAGAACCCTGGCGTGTTGTCGCCCTCAAACTAGAAGTATTTGCGATGGACTCGACTCACCGCATTCCAGGACTGCCCGTTTGCCCGCTAATGTATGGGCTGATATATGGAAAGCAACGAGAGCGCTTCCTATGAAGCGACCCACGTTCTCGGAAACGGCTGCTTGAGCAGCGCGACTGTATCGCTCCCAGAGAAGTGTAGACTCAGCCGCAAGCGGAACAGTTCAAATATTTTAGCAGGGAAAGGTGTTATTTACAGCGGATAAAGATGAAAAATTGGTGGATGTAGTGTGTAAATTGGGCCCTCCCAAGTACATTTAAATAATTTCCCGAAAAGTCAAAATGGGCGTCATTTCTCTTCAAGTTATTACTCAAGAAAGCTTCCAAACGAAGAAATTATCAGACGTCGGTGGTTAGTTTATTCAATATCAAACGATAGTGTCTTTTGTTTTTGTTGTCGACTGTTTGATTTAAAGTCAACTGCAAATTTGACCACTACTGAATGTTTCAAAAAATGGAAACATTTAAGTGAAGCTTTGAAAGTGCATGAAAATAGTCCTGCACATAAAAAAGCATTTATTCAATGGACTGAAGCTGAAATCAGGTTCAAAGCTGGTTAAACTATTGACAAGGGAGAACAGCGGGTAATTTATAAAGAAATATTACGATGGAACAATGTGCTTCAAGGATTGATGCACATAACCTTGTATTTGGCTGAAAACAACATGGCATTGAGAGGGTCATCCGACAATTATTTACTCCAAATAACGGAAAATTCTTAGGCCTTGTACAATTAATGGCGAAATTTGACCCCGTCATGGAAGAGCATGTTAGAAAGGCAGTGAACGGTGATTTGGCTGATCATTATTGCGGCAAAAATATACAAAATGAATTAATAGAAATCATGGCATCAGAAGTTTTCTCTACCATAGTATCTCGTATAAAGGATTCAAAGTATTACGCAATCATAGCTGATTGTACTCCTGATATAAGTCATAAAGAGCAACTTTCAATCACATTAAGATGCGCCGACATAACAGAGGATGCCGTTAGCATAAAAGAATATTTTATTTCATTTTTGCAAATAGTAGATACAACGGGTGCAGGTCTCACAGAAAGTATTTTAAAAACATTGAGTGATAATGGTCACAGAGGACAGGGTTATGATAATGGCGCAAACATGAAGGGTAAAAATAAAGGCGTACATAAAAGAATTATGGACATAAATCCGCTAGCTTTTTTTGTACCATGTGGATGCCATAGTTAAAATTTCGTATTATGCGATGCGGCAAAATCATCGGTAAAATCCGTTACCCTGTTCGGAATTTTGCAAAAAATGTTTAATTTATTTGCAGGATCGGTAAATAGATGGAAAATTTTGACCGATCATTTGTAAATATACACCCTGAAAAATTTAAGTGACACGCGCTGGGAAGCTGGAATTGAAAGCGTCAAAGTGGTTCGTTATCAATTATGTGATATGCATGATGCTTTGGTTTCCTTGGCCGATGTTACCAAACAAAGCGATGCCTCGACGTCATACAATGCGACCACACTGGCAGTACAAAAAAAAAAAAAAATTCAGCTTTATTGTTTCTCTTATAATATGGTATGATATTCTTTTTCAAATTAATGTTGTGAGTAAAGCCAGTCAGTCATCTAAAAGCAACTTTGTCAACTTTAATGAAATGCTTGATAAATGTTGCTCTTATTTGAAAACATATAGACAAACAGGCTATTGTAACAGCAACTGAATTAGCATCGGAGCTTGATACGCAACCAGTTTTCAAACCACAAACTCGACTAAGACGCATTAAACGTAGACCGGGTGAAGAGGCTGTTGATGAACCAATAACAGATCCAAATAAAAGGTTATATATATGAAGGGAAGATTTCTCTGCAACGTGGAATTTCTTGTTTAACATAAAAAAAAATCAAAATAAGTAAGAACTAATGCGACATTGTTCAGTACTGGAAGAAAAGTTAACGGTCAACTTTAAATATGACATTGATGGAGATTTATTGTGCGATGAAATTTTAGGTCTCCAGCACTATCTCGAAGACAATCAGGCAACACCTATTGAAACATTAAACTTTATCAAAAAGTACAATCTTCAAGAGTTATACCCCAACACCTGGATTTCGCTGCGTATTCTGTTAACAATACCAGTGACTGTTGCAAGTGGCAAACGCAGTTTTTATAAACTAAAACTGATAAAAACGTACTTGCGGTCTACAATGTGTCAAACAAGATTAATTAGTTTTGTCTCGGTGTCCATTGAAAATCAAATTGCAGAAAACCTATATTTTGCCAGTCTTATAAGAGAGTTTGCTGACAAAAAAGCTAGAAAAGTAAGGTTTTAGTTTTATTGTTTTAATTTTCGTTTTTCATTTAATGTTTCATGACTAAATGAAATTGTTTAGAGAATAAATGTATAAAATGTTATTATTATTAATAATAAATACATGTTTGTAGTATTATATTATTTCTGTAAAAAATATGGTACAAAATTCAAAATATTTTTTAAAAATTATAATAAAAAGTAAAAGGGCGCCATATGCATGACTCGCCCGGGGCGCCTAGATGGTTAAGGCCGGCCCTGTTCGTGCCAACAGAGTTTCTCATCTATTTTAATACCAAGGAATTTTATACTCTTTGTTTCTAATATTGTGTTACTTTTATAGCTTATTTGCAAATCTGGCTGTGCATAATTTTTGGTTTTAAACCTAATATAATGTGTTTTTTCAAAATTTAATTTTAATGAATTTGCCTTAAACCAATTTGCATCTTCAGTTACATTAAATTCTAGATTGCTGTTTGGTGTTTTTCTCACCGTCAGGTTAGTGTCATCTGCAAATAAAACACTCTTAACTTTGTCAGATAAGTTTCCAGAAAGGTCATTGATGTTCAACAAGAAGAGGAGGGGTCCTAGGACAGAGCCTTGTGCAATTCCATGTTTTATTTTCTCCCAGTCCGATGAAGCATCTTTACCTATTTTAGGATCAAAAATGGAAACTTTTTGCATTCGACTTTCCATGTATGATTTAAACCATTTACATGCAGTTCCATAAATACCATAGTATTCCATTTTCTTCAAAAGTAATTCATGATTTACGCACTCAAATGTTTTTGCAAGATCACAAAAATTCCTACAGGGCTCATTTTATTATTCAGTTCCTCAAATGTGTTATTTAAAAATGAATATATAGCCATTTCTATAGATGATCCTTTTTGGAACCCAAATTATGATTTACTGAGGATATTATTGTGTTTAACATGTTTTATTACTCTACAGTCAGGGCCGCCGTAAGCTGGAGTGCAAGGCGTGCACCGCACGCGGGCGGCACGTCGAGTGATCGACAGTCGCCGCCCCGCGATCGACCCTTTTTTTTTTTAGCTCAACTGCTGCTTCGGGTGGCCACCGACACTCTGGGTGGCAACATCGGGGGCTGCAAATAATGTTTGAAGGGGCAGCAATCTCACAGTCTTTTGACCCGGTTCGGAAAATTCCTAGATCCACCACTAGCTGTATTTAGACAGGGGGCGGCATAAGCGGTATTGCACGCGGGCGCTCAAACAGCTAGCGGCGGGCCTGTCTACAGTACATGACTTTTTCAAAAATCTTTGAGAATCCTGAAAGTAATGAAATGGGACGATAGTTTCCTACACATGTTGCTTCTCCTTTTTTAAACAACGGTTTTACAACTGCATATTTTAGTGTATTTGGAAACACACCTTGCATTAAGGATTCATTACAAATGTGGGCAAGTACACGACTGATACAATCTGAACATCTTTTCAGTAATTTGTTTGAAATATTGTCACAGCTGTAAGAATTTTTAGGTTTTAATTGTTTCATGTGTTTATTTATTTCTGAGACTGTTGTTGCTGTTGTTGCTGTTGTTGCTGTTGTTGCTGTTGTTGCTGTTGTTGCTGTTGTTGCTATTGTTGCTGTTGTTGCTGTTGTTGCTGTTGTTGCTGTTGTTGCTGTTGTTGCTGTTGTTGCTGTTGCTGCTTTTTGCTGTTTTTAGCGTGGTGGTTGTAAGGGTTTTTTTTTTTTTTTTAATGTGGCTTTTACAACGTTGTATGACATTTATATTTATTCTATAAGTGTATATCGATTTCTGAAATCTGTATCAAATCTGTTCGTGTAGGTACATTAATCCTAAAATATTTGTATTCATATCAGTATAGCTGACACAGGGTGGAAACAGCACGTAATTCAAAGAACCCATGCCTGAGGATGGACTCGTTTCGGCGACCCCGGAAACTCGAAACTAACAAACGATTATCCTGTGTCGCGTTTTGCTATGTTTGAGAAAAGTGTATTTTTGCTGACAGAAATTAAAGACATTTTGTTTAGATTGCCAAAAACAGTAATCAGGATGGCCAATACGCAGGCAGTGTGGAAATATACTTTTGCTTCGGTAATACCTTTGGCCGTGATCCAAGGAAATATATTGTAAGGTAAGGTTAAAAATACTTGTCAACTGTACAGAGAAAGATTAAATTTTCTGCAGCGTTCCCCCCCCCCCCCCCCCAGTAACGTGCACATGAAATAAAATATGAAAAAACATCCAAATTGTCTGTAGAGGAAGAAAATGGCTAATCAGCAGCATGGGCTTAGAGGGCTGCATTCAGTATATTGCCGATCAAGTGCGCGAGGAAGGCCGAATCTCTTGAAGGAATTTGACACAGTGGTAAATGAGATGGAAAAAACCATTGGTGTGAATGAAAAAGTTATATGTTGGGTTAAGGAATTTTTAAAGTCTAAGAAGCAAAGAGTTTTTTTTTTTTTTTTACTTATGGCTTTACGCCTCGTCGACGGCTAAGGTCATTAGAGGCGGGAAGGGACGGGGGACAAGGAACGGGAAAGAATCCTGCCATGGCCTTTTTGAAGGAAGCATCCCGGCATTCGCCTGGAGTGATTTGGGGAAACCATGGAAAACCCAAATCTGGATGCCCGGACGGGGACTCTAACCCGCGTCCTCCCGAATCCGAGGCCAGAACGTTAACCGTTCACCCACCACGCTTGGTGAAGTAAAGAGTTATGGTAGGAAATGCTGTGTAAAAAGAAATGGAAGTGAATAGTGTCACAGGATAGAGTATTCGGACCATTGCCGTTCATTATTCTAATGAATGTGTTGGTTTACAGTAAGAAATTACATTGTTTGCAGACGACATAATGTAATATAATGAAATTGAAATAGAAGTGGATTGTATACAGATACAAGAGGATCTGGACAGAATAAGCAGTTTGCTAGGTCGTTTGAATGAGGATATATGTAAAAAATATTCAACTTACAAGGTACACTTCTACGAAAATGAAGGATTATGTATAATTATAGGGTGGACTGGCGTATCCAGAATCAGAACTAGAGGGGGGCAAGATTTGAGCCAGGAGGGGGCAACACATATTGGGTTCGAGGAAGTGAGGTGGGGGACTGAAACATGACGATTTCGTACAAAATGAAACTCAAACCTGTTGAGGAAATTATTTTTATTATTGATTAATATAGTAATCCAACCATTTAATCTAAGGACCTACAATGTAGTAAATTAAGACCGTAACTCAGTTATAGTTAATGTAAAAACTGATCGTGTCGGATTCTTAGAAATTTTTTCAATAACTTTGTTTCTCAATATCTCACGGTGTTATATGACGAATTTTCGATGCTCACTCATCAGGCATAATCCAGTCAATATTTCCTCTCACAAAGTGCTGCTGATCCAGTTCTTCACTCGTCGAAGCGTACTGAAGGCAGCTTAATTTTTCTGCTCCTCGCTGGATACGCCCATAGGGTGGAGGAGGAATTGCTTATTTATGGTACAAAGTGTAGATATCTGGGCGTATCATTTGACAGCTGCATAGAGCCAGATGCATAGGACAGGTGGTATGGAGAGGTTACAAAGTTATCCATTTATTATAAATCGTGATGAGAGGATTTAGCAGGAAACGTGATACAAACCCTTGGTCAGACGATTGGTTAAGTGTGGTGTAATAGTAAGGGACCTGTAATATGGGTAGCAAACCTAGGAGCTGGACTGGTTGCAAAATGCTAAATTTGTTTGTGGAGCTTCCTGTAAGAACACAACCAGTAACTGATATGATGAAGTAACTGGGTTGGGAGTCATTTGAATTTAGAAGGAATGTGGAGAAAGTGCTAGCAATGAATAACGCTTATACCGAAAATGAGGCCTGGAAGGTTATTAGTAGAAAAATTAGAATTAGAACCCGCCTGGAAGGGATGATCGTTACCATAAAATAATTTAAGAATTCATGTATAGAGGGGTGAAAAAAATGTTTTTTATTGGTTAAGAAGTCTGAAATTGTAATAAGTTCCTCAGGAATATTATGAATAATGTACCTCAAACATTGAAAGAAATTGACATAAACATTCGTGAAATCCAAAAGCAGAAACGTTGGCAAATTGATATTAAGACAAGTGTACCATCACAATTAAAAACGAATTGCTGTTACTTAGGGATCGTGCACAAACTACGTGGCTCGGTCTAGGGGGGGGGAGGGGTTGGCTGAAAGGCTACGCTGGGCTACGTGCGTGGAGGGGGGGTTCCGAGCCAGGCCACGTAACTTTCTTTTCAAAACATTTTTCACAGTTAAAATGAGGAACAAAACACACAACAGCATGTGAATATTTATTTCCCTCAGTTAATTATCTCCGCATGTAATTTACAATAGTCTGACAAGAGAAAACAGTACAAAATGTCTTCTGGAATTAATAGGGGAAAAAAGCTACGTGCTTGTGTGTGTGTGTGGGGGGGGGAGGGGGGGGGGGGGTTAGAGGCAAAAGCTACGTAGGGCTACGTGCGTGGAGGGGGGTTCCGAGCCAGGCCACGTAACTTTCTTTTCAAAAGATTTTTCACAGTTAAAATGAGGAACAAAACACACAACAGCATGTGAATATTTATTTCCCTCAGTTAATTATCTCCGCATGTAATTTACAATAGTCTGACAAGAGAAAACAGTACAAAATGTCTTCTGGAATTAATAGGGGAAAAAAGCTACGTGCTTACGTGTGTGTGTGTGTGGGGGGGGGGGGGGGGGGGGTTAGAGGCAAAAGCTACGTAGGGCTACGTGCGTGGAGGGGGGGTTCCGAGCCAGGCCACGTAACTTTCTTTTCAAAACATTTTTCACAGTTAAAATGAGGAACAAAACACACAACAGCATGTGAATATTTATTTCCCTCAGTTAATTATCTCCGCATGTAATTTACAATAGTCTGACAAGAGAAAACAGTACAAAATGTCTTCTGGAATTAATAGGGGAAAAAAGCTACGTGCTTACGTGTGTGTGTGTGTGTGTGTGGGAATGGGGGGGGGGTTAGAGGCAAAAGCTACGTAGGGCTACGTGGGGAGAGGGGGGGTTCACAGAAGGCCAAAATGGAGCTACATGGTTTATGCACGCTCCCTTATTATTATGTAACGTAATTTTATAAGAAAATCAGTGAAATTAAGTTCTTAGATTTTTATGGCAATTAATTGATGTCTATTTTTCTGTAATTCCATGACAATATGTATTATGTTTACACAAAATAGAGTCCTATGTCTTTCCCGAAGCTAAATGACATCTCCTTGTCAAATTTCATCACGACTGGATTAGCCGTTTAGCCGTGGGAACGTAACAAACAGACAGACAGAGAGACAGTGTTATTTTCGCATCTATATATATAAAGATGAATGTATGTATGTACGAGGCTTGTCTCAAAAGTAAGTTACACTATTTTTTTATATCCGCGCAGTTTGCAGGAGACGTCTGGGATTCGTCCGGGTGTGGTGGCAGCACTGTAAAATTCCTAAGAGGCCGCCATGACTCATTTGTCAGTTGCGATCAAGCCACTATGGAGCTACCACTTACTCCTACCGCCGATTGCGAAGTACGCAGTGTGATTCGTTTTTTAACGGCAAAAAATAAAAATGCAACTGAAATTCACCGTGAGTTGTGCAGTGTGTACGGTGAAAACGTTATGTCGAGGCCAATGGTTTCTCGTTGGCGCCAATCATTTATTGAAGGCAGGACAACAACACACGACGAACAACGAATCGGACGCCCATCCACTTCCCCGAACATTGTCGAAGAAGTCCGAAGAGTCGTCGACGCCAATCGTCGCCTTACGCTCGACGACATTCATTCACAACTCCCGCCTAATGTTGAAATTAGCCGTGCATCGCTTCACAGAATCATTTCTGATGATATGCATCTGTCCAAAGTGTGTGCAAGGTGGGTTCCACGGCTCCTTTCAGACCACCACAAAGAGCAGAGAGTTGACGCTGCTCTTCAATTTCTGCAGTTTTTTGATGGCCTATTCAACCGAATTGTGACCGGGGATGAAACTTGGATCCATCACTGGACGCCTGAAACCAAAAGACAAAGTATGGTGTGGAAAGGGAAGGACGAGCAAACTCCAAAAAAGGCGAAAGTTGTGGAATCAGCTGGGAAGGTTATGGCGACGGTCTTCTGGGATTCGAAGGGGGTATTGCTGATCGACTACCTGCCACGTGGGACAACGATAACAGCTGAACGCTATTGTGAGGTGTTAAAAAAACTCAGTAGGGCGATCCAGAACCGAAGGAGGGGAAAGTTGATGAAAACAGTGTTTTTGTTCCACGACAACGATCGTCCACACTCTGCTCGTCAAACTCAAGACCTGCTTGAAGAGTTTCGATGGGATGTTTTCGGACACCCACCATACTCCCCTGATCTCGCTCCAAGCGACTATCATCTGTTTCCACAGCTGAAACAACACCTTGGGGGAAGACGCTTCGCAAACGAAGAAACTCTCAAAGAAGAAGTTCAGACATGGCTAACCAGTTTGGCGGCAGAATGGTATGACGCTGGATTAAAAAAACTTTTACCACGATACCAAAAATGTATTGAAATTCAAGGAGATTATGTAGAAAAATAACTAATATATGTAGTTTCACAAATATAACCTTTTAAACAAATTCTGGGCGTTATTATTTTTTTTTTTTAAAGTGTAACTTACTTTTGAGACGACCCTCGTATGTTTGTTTGTTTGTTTGTTCTTCATACAAATCCACAGTTTTCATCCGATCTCGATGAAACTTTGCACACTTAACCTTTGAAACAAGGAGAAAAATACTGTCTACATTTGGTTGAAAAATTATAATTTCGAAAAATTACTGAACGGCGATAGACAGACGCGTTGGATATGGAGGTGTCTGTACTGTTTATCCGTGTAGCGGTCAGTTAGCTCAGTGATTAAAGCGCTTGCTTACTAATGTTTGGGTCGTGGTCTGCGGTTCAAATCTCCGTGGAGGCTAAGATTTTTAAAAAAATGTTTTTGATCGTAACAGTCACTCAAGGGTGATTCGCAGTCAGTGTGTGTGTGATCTGCAGTAATAATTAAAAAGGAGGAGGTTCTCAATTCGTCTGTTTTTTTTGTATGTATGTTCAGCGATATCTTCACCAATTTTGAACCGAATTAAATGATTTTTTTTTAGTGGATAGGGTATACCTCCAAAGTGGTCCCATATGAATTTCACTGAGAAACCACCCCTTAATTTTTATACAAATCCACATTTTTTTATTCGATCTCGATGAAACTTTGGACATATATAGCCAAAAATAAAGAGAAAAATACTTTCAACTTTTGGTTTAAAAACACTGAACCCCTCTCCTCCTATACACCCCCTTAATTTTAGCCAATTTTCTTTATTAAAAGCTACAGTCGACACCATTTAACTGATCTCCATTAAAGTTGGCAATTACATGTACTTTTTCATGGAGAAGGTTTCTGACCAAAAAATAAAAACCACGCCTCTTCCCTTTACACCCCTTAATTTTATAGAAACCTACATTTCTTATATGAATTTTATTGAACTTTGCACATGTATACTTTAAAACAAAGACAAAAATCCTGTCAACATTTGATCTGCCAAAGCTCAACTCCCTCCCTCCTTCCACCCCTTTAATTATTGTCAATGTTCTGCATAAAAAGCTACACTCGACATCGTTTGACCGATTATCATCAAAGTTGGCATATACATGTAATTTTTCATGGAGAATCTGACCAAAAAATAAATAAATAAAAAAACCACCTCTCTCCCCTTTACACCCCTTAATTTTTTATACAAATCCACATTTTTTATCCGATTTCGATGAAACTTTGGACATGTATAGTCAAATAAAAAGCAAAAAATACTGTCAACTTTTGGTTTGAAAAAATTGAAGCTCTCTCCCCTATCCACCCTCTAAATTTTTACCAATATTCTTTATACAAAGCTACAGTTGACACCATTTAACTGGTCTTCATTAAAGTTGGCATATACATGTAATTTTTCATGGAGACGGTTTCAGTCCCCTCCAAAAAAAAAAAAAAAAAAAAAAAAAAAAAAAAAAAAAAAAAAAAAAAAAAAAAAAAAAAAAAACCTTAAATTTATAGAAATCTACATTTCTAATCTGATTTTTACTGAATATATCCCATGTATACTTTAAAACAAAGAGAAAAATCCTGTCAACATTGGTTTGCCAAAGCTCAACCCCTTTTCCTCCTTCAACCTCATTAACTTTTGTCAATGTTCTTTATAAAAAGCCACAGTCGCGTTAGTTTGACCGATTACCATGGAAGTTGCTGCTCATGTGTATTTTTTCACGAAGAAGGTGTCTGACCAAAAGATCTAAAAACCACCCCCTCTCCCCATTAAACAGTTTAATTTTTATACACAACCACATTTTTTATCCGGTTTAGACACAACTTAACAAATTTTTACTATAAAACAAAGAGAAAAATAATGCCAGCTCTTGGTTTGCAAAAAATGAACCCCACTCTCCATTTCCACCCCCTTGATTTTTGTCAATTTCTTTTTAGAAAGCTACAGTCGACACCATTTGGCACATATATATGTAATTTTTTATGGATAAGATTTCTGACCAAAAAATAAAAAAAAACTACCCTAGCTCCCCTTCCCTTAATATTTGTACAAAAACCCATATTTTAATTCGTTTTGGTGGAACTTCGCTTGTGTACACATTAAAACAAATAGAAAAAGAAAAATACTGTCCACATAACTTTCACAAAAAACGCAAACTCTATCCCCCTTTCTACCCCTTTAATTAATGTCAATGTTCTTTATACAAAGCTACCGTTTCTTTCGTGAAAACCAATTAAAAATCTTTATTTTCTGTGTGATGCCATAGCAAACAGATATATTCCAACACAGATTTCTGTATGTGGTATGTATTAATGCCCAGATGTTACATGTTTCGGTTATCGACCAGCAGCTTTAACAGATGTTATGGCACGATCGAAACATAGCCTGGACCAAAATATAAACTGACATTCCTTAACACAACACCCATTTCACCCCGTTCTGGAAGTTGTTGTGGTATATAAAGACAGAATTCTTATTTGAAAGCAAGCGCTTTAATCCCTGAGCTACCAGGAAGTTCGCAAAATGAGAACTGCTGCGCCATATTTAAAATACAAAACAAACTATAATACCACTAAAAATTTAAAAATAAATTAATTGTTTAAAAAAAAAACCGCCTTCAAAAAAAAAAATAAAAAAAAAAAAGCACTAAAAACTTTAAAATAATTTTATACCTTTTTTTACATTAATTAGTTATTTTTGGAGTCGGTGCCAGAGAAATCAAGAAAAACAAAAAGATAAAAACAATAATGAATAACAATAATATACAAAAAATCATGTTACTGCTTACCTACAATTAATGCTAGAAACATGTTTCAACTAAACTGAAACATACAGATGATACGCCGATATTATACTAACTGTAAATCGTTTACTGCATGATGCAGCCTACCAAGTGACACTGTAGCGCCAGAGATATGCCTGGATTACCAATAAGGCCGAGTCACAGATTAAAATACTGTTAATTTGTTTCCCTAAGCTGTCTCCCGCAATAACACTATCTGCATCACGACATGCTGTAAAATATTGGGAATTTTTGTTCGTACTTCCCGTTTCACCTCTAACACCAAAAGAAGTTAAGTAATTCGATCTTAGCGATGTGACAGCTAATTGACTAATTAATGTAAACATTTCAATGACAGTAATGTAAAACATTGTCCATTTAGAGTTACTTTCTCCTAAGCAAGGTAAAAATTATTTTAAAGCATTTAGTCCTTTTTTTTTGAAGGCGGTTTTTATGTTTTTTTAAACAATTATTTTATACTATAAATGCGGAAGTAAGTCTCTGTCTTTGGTTACGTTTTGAAAACTAAATGCCTATACCGATATTGACGGAATTTGACAGGAAAATCTGTAGGGAGGACATAGGACGCTTTTTTTCGGTATGATTAAAAGTTGTAGTCACGAAATTTTGGGAACTTATCGATTGGTGATGTGTTTGTTAGTCTGTAATGTTACGTCGCTTGCTCAAGCTTGCTTCTCTTGCATTATGTTAGTGTACAATTTGTTAATAAATTTCGTTTAGAGAAGAAACGTATTATTTAGTAAAGATATCGATTTCTCTGTCCTTTTACTTTGTGTCTGCTTAAATGTTTCAGGCACCGTTTATTTTGTCCTTCTTTTTTGACATGCCTTGACTGGCCTAAGTTTTAGCTCTAGCAGAGCACGAACAGCTAAAGTTATTAGAACTCAAGAATCAGATGCTCATGCTGAAGAAAAGTCCAAACTGCTCTTAGTTAACACCCCCCCCCCCCGCCCACATCCCCTCACATTCGTTTGTTTTTCTGTTTTTAAATATGTTGTAAATTGATTCTCTTCAAGAGACAGGTTCGATTGTAGAATGATATAGTGATGGCTTCATATTATGCCGACTCGGTGTTGTTTGGGACCAATCCTTCCCTACCAACAATTTTCTATATTCAATTCTCGCAAAGAAATTCTTAATCCACGCGTACGAAGTCGCGAGTATCAGCTAGTTTATAATATTAGTATAGATTATACGTTAATATTTTAAGCATTAGCTGTATGTTACAGTTATTCGTTAGTGACACTAATGATTTAAAATCCTGCCAAGATGCATTCAAACATCTTCTTCGATATCGATACCACTGCCTGGCTCGTTGTTACATTATTTTTGATGATTCAAACGCTGTTATGCGTGGGAAACAGTAGTTAGTAACAGCGGCTCCTGTTATTGTGACTCGGAACTCACTCTCTCCTTTTCTATAGGCTACCCAGCGCCACCTTCCAGCGGGAAGCTTTTCATGACTAGCCTCGCTGCCCTCTTTTTACTGGCTAGTTAGCGTTTTAACTATTTTGAAGTTTCTATTTTTCGCACGTGTGTATGATGCATACGGTTACATATGTAACATATAGTTGAACAACGCATTAATTTTGATAGGATTTCAAAGAGAGGGGATTAGTTATTAAATCTTGTCTTGAATATGACTGATACGTAAAAACCTACCTTTAAATTATACTTAAAACCCATTAAATCTATGCCAGATAAAAGAAATTGTAAATAAATATCGAAAACTCATTTTTTTCTGTTAGGTAGTTCAGAAAAATGTTTTACCAATGAAATTATAGCTTTTGGTTGATAATATTGATTTTCTGTCCGGAAAGATAAGGAAGTATTCTTTTAGATTTACAGGTGACGAAAACGTCAGTAAAAATAGCTTGTAACTTTGCTTAGTTACTGAATGAAACTATGAGACGTGTACCTTGTGATTTTTTTTATATACTAGTTTTATAATTATTGCACTATTCAGAATGAAACCCGATCAAACAAATTTTAATTTGATATCTGTTAACTTATATTTGATAAGTTTTAGAGATAAACTACGTGCATAATCAAATCTAGAAGACTAACAAAAATATAAATTATTCAAAAAGAGTCACTAACGAGTATCGAAAACCGAACAAATATGCCAGAATCACTCAGCCAACTTGCTGTTGGTCATTCGTCCACCGTGCAGTCTATATTACCGATAGGCATTTTTCGGAGTTTCTTCTATAGAAGTTCGATAAAAACACATTTTATTGCTTTACCAAAGTGTCGTTTTCACTTGATGGGTGTTTTAGGAAATTCTAAAATCAGATCACCAGAAGCTCACTACGAAAACCTTACCCTCGATATATAAGGCTTAAATTAGCTTAGGCTAGAAAAATTAGTGGCAGTACGAGTGTGGGACTAGAAGACAGGGCCGGCGTTAGGGGGGGTTAAGCGGGGTAAAAGTACCCGGGGCCCGGGCCACCAAAGGGGGGCCCACCGGCCTTGGTGCCTAAATAAATAGAAATCAAACACAAATTTTAAAATCTGCAGCAGTAATTTTGAACATTTTTGTATTAAAATTTTCTGAATGTATCCAAAACAAACAAAAAAAAAAGTGTAAAGGAAAAATATTTTTGGGGTTGGGGGAGGGGGGGGCTAAGATCGCTTACCCGGGGCCCGTGAATCATAGCGCCGGCCCTGCTAGAAGACCAAATATAAGTTAACTGGCGATTGATTTCACGCGTAAGAGATTGGGAGAAACTTCTTTTGTTGGTAAGGGCGGAACAGTTTACAGAATTTTTATCCAAAATAGTAGGTGGTTAAATAATAATAGTAATAAAATGTAAAATAAAAACTCGTGAAATGTGAAAGTACGTGTATAGAGAAGCTTGCTTTTTGTATTTGCAGATTTTCCTGAATTGTCAGCATATTTTTGTTGTGATTATTAATCTTTAGTATTTGCATATCTGTCTGTATATTAGTGTGTGAATGATTGTGTTGTAACAAGTGTTCGGCGAATGTTGAGTGGTTGGTACATCTGAGGGCTCTCAGGTGTTCCTTGTATCTGGTCTCAAATTTTCTAGCTGTTTGTCCTATGTATACAGTGTCACACTGCTGGCATGTTAATTGGTATATTCCAGATTGGTGCAAATACAAAAAGCAATCAATAATGGTAAAAAAGTTATGAACGAATACATACACCTTACGAACCAAACCTTGTTCAAAACATTAAAACAGGAATAAATAACACATATCCTATAATCAAACATACCGCCACAAAATACACACAGCTAATGACCGCAGATTCAAAATAACAAATAGTTACACAACACATAATCTTTGGCTCACGACTTTTCGATGTCAACAACAACAAATAACTATATATACAGTTCGTGGCCGGTGAAATTACCTAAAATGCAGCCTACACATACTTGGGACAGTAGTGATAGTGGAAAAAGAGTAGCTGGTATGGAAACACGAACTTGTGCGTGTTAATGAATATATAAAAACTGTAAGTACCCACTTAATATTTTTAGAAAACTTTACAAAAATCAAACTACAGCATTGTATATATATGTGTATATATGTTTATCTAGGGCACTGATGATGCCTTGAATAAAGGCGAAACGCGTTTAGTTGCAAGTCAGAAACAACCCACAAAACAGTTATCATAGCAACTCAGGACTTGGGCCGGAAAAAAAAAAAAATCACCAACATGTTAAAGCATATGATGATTGCGTTTTAAATCCTAAAATCTGTACCTCTTTATGTCCAAGAGAAGCACGTTGCTAGGGATGCAGCTACATGACTCAGATATTCTCTCAATTACTATAATATATGGTAGAAGTGTTCACCAAATCAGAGGAAAAAATGAATTTAACCTGATGTTGAATTCAGAGCGACGCATCTTCGATCCCCAGTTGGCCGTCCAGAATTCGATCTTTCAGTGTTTACCAAAGTCGCTCTGGACGAGTGCAGGATTGGTTCCTTCTTAACCGACTTGACCGATGTAATTCCCGTTCCTTGACCACCGTTTCACACGGCTGTAATGACTTCACCGTGAGCGAACAGTGGATCAAATACACTCACTTCTATATCGAACTGAAGAAAAACAGGACCGATCCAGCCAGTATTGTTCGGTTTTATGCATCGAGCATTAAATAGCCCAGCGGTTCCCAACCTTTATGGCTACACGACCCACCTATAAGTGAAAAAAATTTTCGCGACCCACCTAATATGAGAGTCTATCTAATATCAGAATGGGAACTGTTGCATGACCTCGATACGCTATCGACTATCCTATCCTACGAAGAGGCAAATTTTAGTACAAAGGATTTACTATCAACAAAAACAAGGCTTGATAATACATAAAACAACAAAAATATTATAGAACGGGAGGCGGCTGCACAGACCATCACCTCATCAAGTTGAATGCTGAAATTCCACAATAAGAAGTAAAGCGATCAGCATATTAAAATGCAACTGGTCTGCCAAGTCGCTGTTTGGTGGAAACCACCAGCAGACCTGATTTTCGTGGTTGATTGTGAACTTTATAATTGTGTTTCACTGCAACCAAATGTATGAAAATATGGAAGACTAGGAGTAGGAAAACACAATGGTAAACGTACCAGTCAACCACCAAAATGGGTTTTGTGGGTATTTCCCACCAATATATGACTTGGCACATCAGAGCCATTTTTAAAAATCGAGTTTCAACTAATCCTGGAATATCTGCCGTCAACTCGATGAGGCGATGCTTTGTGCAGACGCCTCCAGCTTTTTTTTTTTTTTTTTTTTTTTTTTTTACAAAGATAATGAAAAATACGTTTAATTATTATAAAAACACAACTTTACAATAAGTGAGATTTCTGGCACTAGTACTGATAAGGGCATCGATATCAGTGCTAACACTGGTTAATTTTAACATTAAGTCACTTTCTACACATAGTTTATTTCTGTATTTTGTTTTTCAAAAACATTGAGATATATTTTGGTGGAAAAACCTCGATTTTTTCCGCGACCCACCAAAACACACGCCGCGACCCATAGGTTGGGAACCGCTAAAATAGCCAATATTCCAGGAGGACTATAGCTCTAACCGGTGACACCAACAGTTAGAGGTCGGTATGCTACATTCTGCGTTGCGTGAACCAGAAAAAGTGTTCAGTGTAGCT
Organism: Vandiemenella viatica; assembly: GCA_031002005.1. Taxonomy (NCBI): domain Eukaryota; kingdom Metazoa; phylum Arthropoda; class Insecta; order Orthoptera; family Morabidae; genus Vandiemenella; species Vandiemenella viatica. The sequence goes on from JARYHS010011408.1 coordinate 275,952,970, forward strand.
ACATACCAATTCTGTTGACAGACACTCGTTGCTGGTACTTTGGATCAACTTTCCTCTGTTCGCCGGCGGTGTTGCTCAGCGCACTGTGCTATCCGACACGCTGTCCTCTGTATATTTACTCTGCGAGAGGATTTTGCCGTGTCAGGCGCGTGTATTATAAAAGGCCGACCGATTATCTGCGCGGCCATCTGTTGTGTCCCTATCTCGGACCACAAATTGGCATTCCGCGTCCCTCCACTCTGGCGACAGGTGTCACGCGGGAATCGTTCGCTTCAGACGGATATTGCACGACTTGTGACACGCCGCTTATCTGGGGACTGGAAATTTTCATCCGTACTAACAATAAATTCGGCATTTGACAGACGTCTACGAATCTTTCGTGTGTACATTTTTTTTTTCTGCGAATGAGATATTACGAATTTGGCAGGACCTGCTGTATAAGGGGGCGTCAATTAATTACGTGAGGTGTTTTTCCGGAATTTCTAACCCTGCCCCTCTCTGGTGAGACTTCGTGATATCTGACACCCCCCCCCCCCCTCATGCTAAACGACCTCGTAGGTTTTTTAGATTTTTTTTTTTTTTTTGGCTCTTATGCTTGCAAGTGTGGTTATACCCTCCTAAGGTCGATTTCCCCGTCGTTTGTTGACCATATACCCCCCTCCCCCCCTAAAGGCGACTTTCGCGTGATTTCTTTACATTGCGACACTGAAATGGATGGAGACATTTCACGCTGACATCAGGGAAGGAATGTGTATGCGTATATTTTTGACATAAATGGAGAGTTTATTCCTCTAACATTCTTAGGGTATTAGTGAAAACCAAATTGTAATAAAATCTGGGGTAAAGTTTGACATTTCAGCATGTAGATTATTTCCTACATTCAGGGCCGGATTAAGACAGCTAGAGTTAAAAAAAAAAAATAATAATAAAAAAATAAAAATAAAAAAGGTCGCCAATCTAGCCTGCGTGCGGGGCCCCCGTAGGAGGCGCGAGGCCCCCTGGAAGGCACGAGGCCCGTAGCATTTGCTACCTCCTGCTACGTGGTTAATCCGGTTCTACCTACATTCATAATAAGTAGGGTTCGGATCTTTAGCACCAAAAAAAACAGAGAAATATGCAAGCAAATATGACCTTAAAATTGGGTAAATATGACATAAAAATGGCAAAATATGACCCAAAATTTAAATTTACTATACATCAAAAGATGCTCAATTATACATCATTTATTTTATCTGGTAGTGTAACTTTCATGTAGACAACATAATTTGCTTCCGTGCACTCGCTGCACCATTGGGAAATGAAATTTTAAATAGTTTTGTTGAAGTAACTTTTTATTTTAGATAATTTACAGAATAGATGTCTTTCATCTGTACTAAAATACTCTCTAAATTCCCTTACGTAACTTCGCATTTTCAGAAAATTTTGTCCTTGGCGATAGTTCTATTCACAGATCCAATACAGAGTATATAAGTATGACTTAAAATTGTCATCAGTATAATAAAAACTGTAAGTAGCCTAAGTACAACTATAATTAGCATAAGCAAGATTTATAAACGTTTCTCGGGAAACAAACCGAGTAATATTGTTATTAATAACAATATTACTCGGTTTGTTTCCCGAGAAACGTTTATAAATAAACAAAGCCGAGAAAAATTACATTCATTTATAAGCAAGATTGTATATAGTATAATCAAACCTGTAAATAATTAAGCATAATGAATTATCTTACAATTCACGGCTGTATGGTCATATAACCGAATTTGAACAAAAGAAAATAATAATTTAGACTAATGAATACCAATGTCGGTATTGCCTCACGTATACCTGCAAATTGACTTCAAAACGAATTGTACCAACTACTACAGCGATTCGGCTTTATACCTGAAAGACTTTAATTACGTTTAGATAAGTTCTATTTAAAATTGTAACCAATATAATCAAAATTGTAAGTAGCATAAGTATAACGATAATTAACAGATGCAATATAGTAATGAGTATAATCAAACATGTTATTAGTTAACGATAATGAATCATGTTACAAGTGATGGCTGTATGGTTACACAACCGAATGTCAATAAATTAACAAAAAAACAAAAAACAAACAAACAAAACATAGATTTAACTACGACTGAGGATATTTCATTGAGGTATTGATTGACGCGGATCGACGCAGACATGCTTCTGCTGCATTGTCGAGATTAGAAGGCGGGCGGAATATTACGTTTAGAGAGTGACAATAATGTGTAAATTTAATTCTTGACTGGCGAATTCTGACCACAGTGAAAATTTGTTTTGTTTTTTGCCCCATCTGTATAGCAGAATAGCAGAAGTACAGATCTGTGAATAATTATCTTAATTTCTTCTCATCTATACCTAGTGAATTCCCGGTACTATTAAAAAATTACCAGATTTTTCCTCAAAATATGACCATAAATATTATCGAAATATGACCATAACTAGGAAAATGATCTGAATATGCAGTTATATGCTATGTAAAATACATTTAAATGCAAACGTTAAATCAATGTTTAATTCAGCATTTCAGCTCAAAACGAAGGCAGGAAAAAAATATGATTTGTCCTAAAGATCCGAACTGTAATAATAAGTTATTTTAGAAATTAACTTAAAACCACGAACCGGAAACCTGTTTATAGTGCACAAGGTATGAATAAAAAATACAATATTGTCTTAAATTACTTGGAAAGTTGCTTCCCTATATAAAAAGTGTCGTCCATCTCGAAAAACAGAAACCAGGGATAACAGTGAGCATTAAAACATTTTGCAATTCTCAAAGGAAGTTGTATATGGTTGCTAGGAATAGCTACAATGCTAATATTTAAACTCATTACAAGCGGTACTGCAAAATACTTAACAAAGTTATTAAAGATTCTAAAAGTGTGTGCTACAAACATAAGATTCATGACTCTGGAAATAAAATTAGGACTACATGGCATATTGTAAAAAAAAAAAAGGAAACATGGAAAAATAATCAAGTCATTAAATCCATATACACTGTTTTTTTTTTTTTTTTTTTTAAAAAGTATCGAATATGGTGATAGTATGCATCAAAACAAGACAAAAATGTCTAATATATATATTGGGCCGCAAACACATTCTTTCGGAGTTAATAGCATGTGCCCAGTGTATGACGTCCGTCTACGGCAATGCATGCCTCTGCCGTTCGGCGAAAGGAATCGTTCACTCTTTTGATCTGTCCTGATTAGTCATGTACGTGCTGGAATGCATTGAAGACGTGATCCTACATGGCGAAATTAATTTGTGCGACGACAGACATTTTATGGAGCAAATGGAAAAAGAAAAGACGTATTCATATACATTCCTTCCGGCCTTGTCACACTGCTTATTCCATTCTCAGTGCCAGTCTCATAGGGGTGCCCATAAACTATGTAGCTCCATTTTGACCTCCTGTCAACCTCCCCATCTTCTCCCCACGTATTTCCTTATTGATCCTAGAAAACATTTTTTACTGTTTTCTGTTGTCAGGCTATCGTGTACTACATACGGAGATAATTAAATGACGGAAATAAATATTTACACGTTGTTGTGTTATTTTCATGACAAATAAGATGAATGAAAAGCTACGTGGTTTGTCTCGGAACCCCTCTCCCCCCCCCCCCCCAGCCCAGTGTAGCTTTCTACCCAACTCCTCTCCCCCCCCTCCTAGACCGGGCCACGTAGATTATGAACCCTCCCTTAAGACTGGAGACGTAGCATGACAATAAAACTTAACTTACTCCATAATCCGTACGTTGGTTGGTCTCCCCGAAAGGAGGTGCATTGAGCTAGTGTTTCAGAGCCAGGAGAGCCAATTTCTTTCTTCCGGGATTTACAGCTTAACTTGGAAACCGAACAACGGTCTGTCGTGGCGTAGCTCACATGAAAATAACAAAGCCAGAAAAATTCCTGTCTGCACTGGTCTTCAAACACGGAACCTTGAAGAGATGCGCTTTATCCATTGAGCTACCAGACAGGTCAAACACGCCAGTCTTTTTTGTATGTTTAACTCTCTACAGGAACTTCTCGGAAGATGAACTGGGATGGTTTCGAGTTACCTTCTCCAGTGTGACAGTAGACGTAAGTGTGGATTACTGTGATAGTGTGTTGTGGATGAGAGAGTGTAAAACCTTTTGCTGTCCCATTCAGCCAAACTACCGAAAGATACCAAGGAGCGTAGCAGGGCCGCATCTAATCATAGGCTCCCTAGGCAGCTTGGGAGCCCGCACTACATGCAAAACTAAAAATAAAAATATATTATTCGCTGTCTTCCTGTTGGCATGCATGTGTGAATAATCAATATTGTCTGGATGTTGTGGATCATTTTCCTCAATCTACTATATAATTTCGTAAGATCATTCACTCACTTCGATAGCTATTGGCTGGAAAATGATGACGTCATCGGCCAGCCTTCGCTCGCAAAACAGTGACCAGAGATACCATTATAAGAAATTCTTGGTTATGTCCACAATTTAATAGCTAAGCAACTACTACCAAATTAATAATCATAATACAGTCATTAAGTTTGCTTTTCGTACCGTTTCATTGTTTAAAAAAATATTGATAAATTTTGGGGCTGAAAAAAAAGTGGATCTGCTTTTCAGTAACTTGTTGATATTGAAAGCAACTTAAAAAAACTTTAAAAAAATTACTCATGCTCCCTGCTGTAAACACGAATAACAATTTTTATTCCAGCTTGGAAAAATTTCAATATAATTACAATTTTCACCAATGTTGTTGCTTGACTAAAGTTTATGCATTTCGTTTTTTTTTTTTTCTTTTTCTTTTTAAGGGTTTTACTGACCACGTTCGTTAATGGATTTTATTCATGTTTGCTATACACGTGAGTTATTAGGTTATTTTAAGTGGACACCAGACCAAATGTGTCACCTAATCGACTATTCTGTCAACTTATTTCTGCGGAGTTGCTGAACTGTGTCATAATATGGAATATGTATTAAGTTCTCTAGCCGTCACAGATACTATGACCAATGTTTACATTATCAGTGTTTGCCCAGTCTCAATAATAAACAACGTGATGCTTTTGAAGCAAATAGGATTTTTTTTAAATTTGCAGAGTGAACTTTAAGTGTCAAATACAAGTCAAGTTCGTATTTAAGCAAGTTCAAGTTATGACCTTTGAAACAATTACACGATAGTCCGATCGTTCCTGTCCGTGTTTAATACCTACCTCTATTAATGCTTCTGAGTTCTTCAAGCTCTAGAGATTTTATTCATCCTAAGGGTGAAACACAGGCAGGGCCGGCGCTAGGATTCTTGGGCACGGGGTACGAGTTCTTAGGGCCCCCTACACCTCCGCCCCCACCAACAATTTTTTACCTTTAAACATTGTTTTTTTTTTGTGGATAAAGTAAGAAAACTTTAATGCAAAAAATATCAAACAATGCCTTTTTTAAGAAATTTTTTTTAAGTTTAATTTCTATTTAACTATACTACTCGTGGACGGAAGGTCCCCTGGACGAAAGGCCCCCTTCGGATGTCCGGGCCCGGGGTACTTTTGCCCCGCTTACCCCTCCCTTACGCCGGCCCTGAACACAGGTCAAGCTTATATTTGGCCAGATCAGATCAACCTGTCATAATCTTTCATCGTAAAAACTGGAACTATTCTAGACCCTTGACGATACGCAATAAACAGTCACTGGCTTACACTAGTAACTGATAATACTGATAAATAAGTAACTCCAAAGCAGTTGAATGTTTGAGCATTAATTGAACTCCCGAAATCGTTTCACTTCTTTTGCAGAAGCATTTCAGCGGGTTCTCCTGTTAATTACGTACAAATTTTACAAATTGGTTTTGTTGTTGTGCTTTGTACAGTGGAATTCGTTTTCCTTCTTCCATCGTTCTGCCCAACTCAGGAGCGCGAGTGAACTTATCTAGCAGACGTGTTTTTCCTCTGTTCCCAAAATCTCCTCATCCTTTCGCTGTGCTCTTTCCTTCGTTCTTCCGTCCAAGTGTTCCTTCTTCTAATATACTGGCTGATGGCAAACTGGTGGTTACTAACCATGCTACTAAATCGGCGTCTGTCCTGTATGATCTACATCTACATCCATACCCTTCAAATCACAAACATTGTGGGTGGCAGAGGGTGCTAAGCACCAAATCTTTAACCCGTGCATTCCAATCCCGAATTTCACAAGGAAAGAAGGAATGCATAAAAGCATCAGTACGGTATCTTATTTCTTGAATCTTATCCCTCCGGTCATTGTGACCTAAATAGGTTGGCGGAGCAAGTATTTCATTGCACTCGTAATTTAAAGATTTTCGCATATTCTCCAATAAATTCAGACGCAAACTACGTCGTCTGTCTTCCAAACTATCCCAGCCCAATCTATGTATCAGTTCTGTGACGCTTTCATAAGGGCTGTAGCAACCAGTCACGAATCGAGCGGCTCTCCTCTGCACCCTCTCCATTGAGTTGATCAGGCCCTTGCGATACGGATCCCATGATATCGTCTGTTATTCCAATTTCTTGGAGATCCTTTTCTATTTCAGTTAGCCTGTTGTTTTTTATTTTCATTGAAATGACCAGGTTTAGAATTCTCTTTGTTAGTCTGTTGTTACATATTCTGATAATATGGCCGTAGAATTTAATTCTTCTTTTCCTAAATGTGAATTTTTTTTCCGAATGTTGATATAGTTCGTGTGATTTCCTTTTCATCCAAATTCCACCGGTACAAACTGGGCCAAAGATTTTCCTTAAAATTTTCCTTTCTTGCTTTTCAATATCTTGGTCAATGATCTGCCCCCAATGATGAAAGTTTCCGATGCATATAATGCCTCCGGTTTGATTACAGTGTTATAGTGCCTTAACTTGGCGTTTAGGAATACTAACTTTTTGTTGTATCTGTTCCAGGTGATTCTCTAGACTTTTTGTAATTTAGTTATTCTCTCCTTGTTTGCTTCACGATTTTGTCCTGCAGGTTGAATAATTTATCCTAGATATCTGAATTTAGTTACGTGAGTGATATTACCAAATCGCGTTTTTAAGGGTTGTCCATCTTGGTACCGTGAAGATCCTTCCATATATTGGGTTTTAGCATATGAGAACTGGAGACCACATTAAGCTGAAATTTCATCCAATTTTTCAAGGGCGTGGACTGCCTCTTGCCTGTTGTTGGAGAGAATTGCTAGATCATCTGCAAAGGTCAAACATCGCAAGTGAAGTTTATTTCTGAGTTGCCTGACAATAGTTATTCCTTTCACTTCTCTCTCCCAGGTTTGTACAGTGGAATTATTATCTAAATTATAATCTACTTACGTTTTTCGGTCTATTGCATGAACTTATGCTCCACTCTCAGCAGCAGTAATTTTTGCTTTCTTTGTGAGAAGTGAATCATTTTCCAGGTGGTTATTAAAATATTGATTATCACAACACGGACACGGTAAGTAAAGTAAGTAAGTATCACAACACTGCACTGTATTGCACTGTACTGGAACACAATCACTACCCAACAAATATTGCTGCAGACATGCAAATACTCACCATTAACGACAACAAACCACAAATACTAACATCGCAAGAGAACTATCACATACAAAAAGCACTAACAGAAGGAAAACAAATAATAAACGAATGCACAAACCTGACACACCAGACACTATACACACCACTGAAACTAAAATAAAAACATCGACACAGGCAAAACAACATTCAACAAGTACACACAAAATCATAAAAATCTAATGACAATCAATTATTTAAAAAAAAAGAAAACGCGACTAACAAATGGAAGACTGAATAAAACAAAACAGCAACGCATAGCGACACAAAGTCGATAGTAAACAAAACAAACAGGCCATTCGTAAGAAACATACAGTACAGTGCAATACAGTGCATTGTTGTGATACTTACTTTAGTTTCCGTGTTGTGAAAATCAATAGTTTAATAACCATCTGGAAAATGATTCACTTCTCACAAAGAAAGCAAAAATTACTGCTGCTGAGACTGGAGCATAAGTTAATGCAATAGACCGAAAAAATGTAAGTACGAATTTAGATAATAATTTCACTGTACAAAACACAACATCGAAACCAGTCTGTAACATTTGTACATAATTACCAGGAGAACCCGCTGAAGATGGTTCTGCAAAAGAAGTGAAACGCGTTCGGGAGTTCAATAAATGCTCAAACATTCAATTGCTTTGGCGTTATTTATTTATCAAAGATCAATATTGTGGTTTTAATCTTTCTTTGTTACGTGCTTTGGTGATCTTAATAATCTTTATTGTTTTTTTTTTTTTATCTTAAAATCTAGACCTACTGTTTCATATTGTTATCACAACTTTTGAATTTGTAATTCCGTGGGATTTTTCTGAAAGTTTGCGGAATTGATTGCAACAACACAATTACAATATGCAGCACCTTTATCGATCATCTGTTAAAAAACTGAACATGCGAGCATCACTTGCTAACCTCGTTCACTTCAGTCTCGGAAACCATACAGAAAACACGTTTCGAACTTTCGATTCTTCAGTAAGTTATCCTCGTATATTTTTCTATCATCACATTATTCAGTACTTTGTATTGTAACGTGACGCGCTGTCGCCACGTTCCAATGTGCATTTTTATTATATAAATAATAATATAAGAGTAATTTACATAAATCTTGGGCGACCACCTAAATAGATTTTTGTTGTAATTTTCTAAAGTACGCAAGATTCCAAGTGAGGACTGTAATGCAATGGTGAACATTCAGTGTACCTTGTTAAAGCGAATATTAAAGAATTAATGAGCTGTGTAGGCTTGAAGCTAATCGTGGTCTTCCCGAGTCACGGAGGCAGGAAGTCAGGGATAAGGGGTTTTGCCAGCTTTCACCGTGGGATGGGGAGCCACAACAGGCCACTGCCCCGGTGCGAAAAACCCGCCACCCGAACACGCTCTCACCCCGGCGAATTTAGCCGAATATGTCCGACCTCTGTGATAATAGCGGGGCAAATCAGATATCGGGGATATCACGTGATATTAGGTGCCAACCTGAAGATCCAATCCAAATGAGCATATAACTTAAAATTCTGGGAATTCTCTGTTGAATGTGATTTTCGAGACTGCAAGGGGGTGAAGCCAGAAGTTTTCCTCGTGGACCGAAGTGCGAGGAGCTGGACATTCTACATTCGATTCTAGGCGAGTCTAGTCTGAGGTGGACTTGGAAAGTTGGCTTCTCTCGCCATCTGCCGCTGTATGACTTCTGGCTGCCGGCTTGCTGGAGCAAGCTTATCACGGCGACACCGCCAGTAATGCGATGATGCGCATTAACAGACAGGACGTGTCTGTAGCCGCCGTGTGAGATAATCTCACATACCGTGGGTCATCTCCGATCACCGCAGACATCAGACGCAGAACTACAATGGTAACTTATTACGACCAAGCCATCTGATTGTGCATTCCGTGAAACAGAACCCTTAAACGACTTTGAGAGGATAGATCCATGTTCTCACTTTGTAATTGTAAAAAACCCCTGAGCTAGCGGCATAATTTGCCAGAACTAGTTATTTTCGAATGATATATTGTTCATTCGTGGCACCCATGATTTTCTTTTTAACTGTAAAGTCACAGTATTATGATACCATTGTCTGAGGTTATCATAACTTGTATTTTTCATTGTTTCCAATTGTCATTATTTCTTGCATTTTAATTCTGAGATATATTCAATAGTAAATATACAATTTTTTGCTTGCTCATGACGGCTAATTGTACCTCTGAGCGTTGCTTTTATGATTTTACCAATTTTTTTTAATGTTAACGCTATATTCGCTCAGACTTGTAATCGCCAATGATAAGAAAATAAATGTCATATTGTGACAATTTTCCTAAATTTCAACTAACATCGAGATTCTTGCAAAATTAATAAATTTTCACTCCTTCATAAAAATTCCCTTTTATTAATCATAAAGGTATGAAAGATAATTGTAACGTAGTTTGCCAACTAAGGCACCCACCACAGTATTAAAAGGTTTATTAATTTACTAATGAGTAATCGATATTGACAAGGGCCCGCACCACAGTTGCAGCCTAGGGGCCTACAGGTCCTAAATGCGTCCCTGGAGGGCAATCAGGTCACCGAGCTTAATGTCCCCCTTCGATGGACGAATCACCATCAACGGTGTCTTATGCCCTGATTCCATGCGCACTGCGGAGAGGTTTGGGATTTAACCTGGCAGGCCCGTCGCTAGCTGTTTGAACGCCGGTGTGCAATACCGGTTATGCCGCCCCCTGTCTTTCTACCGCCAGTGGTGTACCTAGGAATTTTCCGCGAACCTGGTCATGAGATTGCCGGCCCTTCGAAAATTATTTTGTCGCCCCCATGCTGGCACCACCCCGAGTGTCGCCACCTGGAGCAGCAGGCGACCACTCGACTTGCCGCCCCCGTGGAAGTGCCGCCCGCGTGTGGTGCACGCCTGGCACCTAAACCCAGGTTGGCGCACAATCTGCTGATTGGGAATGCCAAGTCCTGATACTGAAAATTTCTCTCATCATCAGGATTCGAATCAACTAAGTTCGCGTCAGCGCCGGATATCATTACGGTGTCACAACCAACTGAACCATTGGAGCACGCTAGCTAACATGCCATTACCACACTGAATTGAACTCGTGGCTGAGAAAAAGCATGATAACGGTTATTTTTATTGTTGTCTTAGCTCTTCAAACACGAACTACACATGAATTAAAATCTTACTACATTAAACAGCTGGTATCCATGATATCTTAGGTGCTTTTTTAATTATTTTTTTCATACATAATTTCTTTATTTAAAAAAAAATAGAAAACCTGGTGTTGGACCAGAAATTTACTCTCAACAATCCAAATCGCGTTAAATAGCCATTGGGAATTCATAAATTCATTATCAAAGTAGACGGTTTCAATACATGAAAGTCATCTATCGGTATTTTAATGGCTCTGGTCATTGGGCTAATACAGGCCATAATTGTCTCGTCGGGAGTACAAGATTTTAAAATTTACCTTTAAGACATAGTTGTATATTGTTTTGATCGTATTCTTACCTGGCATGGTGAGAGATCTCGTTGTTTCGTTGATATTCAGGCCGTCTTCTGTCGATTGTTTCCTAATCGTACTTGCTATATAGTGGTAGATTTCTTCCTCTGGATTACAATATTGGCACATGGAGGAGTCAACCACCTTCATGATGAACTTTTTATCCGTTAGTAATGCGTGTCCCATTCACAATCTAACCATCGTGATTTCGCTTCTATGTATCTCTATCAGGGTATAATATGGTTTATAGTCCATTTTGCCTGCGATAGTCTTTTACGAGCGTCCTTTCTCCTGTTATTCTTCTAGCCATCTTTTATCCCGTTCTTTCTTGACTATAAATGTATTAATGGGCATATAATCTGTTTAGTCAGTAGAGAATTTTTCATAGTTAGGTTATCTAAGAGCTTTAATATTCACCATTTCACTTCTTCTTAGTTCTTACACCGACATGATTTAAGAAGTTGGCTAGCTACCTGATAGAGTAAGATGCATTTGCATCTACACCTGGGAACTCCCATGGGGGTTTGTGATGTCCTTCTGGCAGCAAACATAACCCTACTTCTTGTATGAATTGGATCGCGTTTAGTAGGGCAAACAGCTTAGTTTAGACGGCAGTCTATCGAATTTAGATGCTAGATACCATTGCATTTCTTTGTTAATATTTTGCTCTGGTTGATTTCGTATTTTTACTATACATATCTTGAATTCAAATCAGAATCTAAGATTTAAAACTATGGAAATCCACTCAAAATGGATTCAGTATATTTTGTGTGATGCCTGATCAAACATTTAAACAGACAGAGTTCCAGTACAGATTTATATTTGTATAAATTAAAACATTGAGTACAAAATAATCTATGGTCACCATCGTATGTTGATATGGATTAAAGAGGTAAAGATGCCGTTGATTCAATTGCTTTGTGACGAGAAGTAGTTGCTACGCCTTATGAGGCGTTAAGTTCCGTCGTCATCTCTGAGGAGTGATGGATCGCTGCTCCATCTCTGCCATGTCTTGATCTCCTCATACAAGGCGGTACCCGGGCAGTCCGTTTCCTTCACCTGGCAATGTCCCACAACGACAAAGTCATCAGTCAGGTACCTTTCCCTCACTCCCTGCTCAAGTAGCCAATGAAAAGCAGCCAGTTCTCTCTCCGTAGGAAGCTGATCGCTGAAGTCACCGATGAATCCGACGGTGACACAGCCGTTGCGGAACTTGCTGTAGAGACTACACGTGGTCTTCCAGCCGCGACATTCGTACACACTGCCCGATGGAGCCACGAGGAAGTTGTACGCAATGTCCTCGAAGCCACGTCCATGCACGTGGTTCTCTTGCAAGCTTCGCACGTGCTGCTTCTCCCTGTTCGCGTCAGGTCGCTTGGTTACCGTATGACCTGCGAAAAAGGTCATACCATCATATAGCGTAACTAACACAAGGCTTACATACAGTGCTCTAAATTAGATGATGAGAGAGAAATTTTGGGTTTCTATGATCAAGAGTTTTAAAAGGGTAATCATTTCCCACGAAAACTATCAAATAACTAAAGGTTAAATGCAGAAATCGATAAGCAACATAAACAACCAATGGGTGAATTAAAGAATGCATAAAAATCAGTCTGAAAGCAACAAGAAACGTCTTCAAAACGTGAAATTATTTAGATTAAAAAAATGATCAAGCCGTTAGCAAAAATTTTAGCAAATGTATTGCGGTGATATGAATAGTAATTTCGTGTGATCGTAATGACCTGGTGACAGGGTTTCTATTGGCTGCTCATTCCGCCCCTTTCGTAGCCGCCTTAACCTAGCCTGACAATCCAGCCGGGTACAGGGGACCTACAGTTTAACTTGGAAGCGTTCCAGTGTACTTCACAGTAAGCTGTGCCATAGGTGAAGTGCCTATGAAGATCCCCAGTCATACTCCTTAACCACTGAGCTATCAGACCACTCTGCGGTGATATTAGGGGAGAAGGGCAACAGAAATATTCTGATTATGTTGATATAAAATGGTTGATAGTTACGGCACGAAATAAAAATTTAGTGAGAAAAAGAAGTCGTAACCTTCTTCCCAAATGCTGCCAAAACATATTTGAAACACAAGTTAGTGTATCTCAGTGCACCTTGGAAAATAATCTGGGCACCCGAACGCTTACGTCATAGAACTTTCCTGAGGTACGGTGAATCCCCGCAGTGTAGCTGCCTGTGATTGATCAAAACAAGTATTTTTGCTCGGTCTAGTTGGGGTTGACATTCTCCTACACTATTTTTAGTCGTCCGATGAGATGGGTTTTTCACAGTATCAGACATTAGATTCTGACTTCAAGTCTTAGGCATGTCTATTGCGCTGCTTCATATGGCGCGGGAGCTCAAAATTAAAATCTGTTTCGCACTTTAAGAGTTAAATTTCAACTACCCAGTATTATTTTCCTAAACTGCTTTTGTTGCTGAGGGGATGTCCATTAATTACGTGAGCACAAATAGAAAGTCGGGGGTCAACAAAATCTCACGTCAACATTTCAAAGAACAGTAGAGCTAAAAAAAAAGTCACCAAAATTACGAGGTCGATCTCACTTTAGAGGGCGATTTACGAAAAACAGGTCACGTAATTACTGGACGCCCCCTAACACTAAAGGCTTAATAAACTGTTAACTTTCATGCAAAAACCAGAAGTTATGCATCGATTACTGTGAATCATCAAATAACTTCAACAACGAAACAGTTTCCTCTTCGCATTCAATATGTGGCCATCTATGGACTAAGACTGAATAGCTGAATATTTTTACGAAATGGATTAGTTTGTTGTAATGATGGAGTATGAAACATCTGGTTGGGATTGCATCTTTGGTGTTCCTGAAGACAAGGTCGGATTTTCATTTACTGCTCGGGCGTCGTATGACGTAGAAATATAAGACATATCGCAGAGGGTCATGGGAGTATACAAGGCCTATATTGGTGATGAAGCATGGAAAGATATTGGTGTAAGAATTAAAAGTAATGCATGGAACGGAAAAGGTGACCGTGACCATAAGCTGTCACTTGATTTCAGGCATAAGGGTGTAGAAAGATTCTCTTTTTTAGGTAAGGGTGTCAGTGATTGGAATAAGTTACCAAGGGAAATGATGAGTAATTTACCAACAACGTTGAAGGAATTTAAAATTAAAATTTGTAGAGAGCGAATGTAGTGGGTGCAGGAAAGGGGTAAGATGGGTGTGTAAGGAAATTGCCAACGGAGCGTGCGCTCCATTACAATTTAATTAAAATATATAAGCTTTAAAACGATTAACATCTGTTTAGTAGTTTTTGCGCGTTTATGGTACCAATATATACATGTTGACTTTTATAGGTATAGATTATATGGAGAGTCTTTGATCTATAACTGTTGTGCTTGTTTTATTTGAAATGACAATCGATTTGGTATTAGAATAAAAATGGATATATGAATATACATTTATGGGTCAGTTCACAGTATAAAGACCTTTGAGAAAGGTTTAATAAAATCACGATTAGAATGTTTCATCATACAAGATATGAACAAAAGTTTTTTTAATGATGCTGTTTATTTCTAATTTGCTAATTAGCTACCCGCACACTAACATAATAATTTATCACATGTGAATAACTAAAGTAACCCAAAATTGAAATTTCCGTTAGTTTATTATCCACTTCTTTGTCTTAGGTAAGAGAATATTTACTTTTCAGATAAACTTTTCTTTTGTCTCAGGACTTTTAATAAAACTGTCACCAAAGAAGAAAATTGAAATGCTGGTTTGTTACTCGTATATTTTATTTATCTTTCTTTATTGTAAACTATTTGACGGCCTGCACGCTTCAGGTTTTTTCTTATAACACACAGATAAGAAATAATTGATTTTATCCTTCGAAGGAAAGCCCATTTTAGATTTATCAAAAACCATTAGGGTTGTTCTAATGCATTTGTTCATGTAGACGATTTTACTCTCGAGGGTACTCACATACGACCACAGTTTCCACAGGAATCCTAAGAAGTGGAAGCTGTCCAGCTGCCGATAATGCCAACCACTCAACACGTCTCACCAGGCGGAAGTCGCTTTGTCCTGAAATAGCGTAAAACACTCATCGTTATCAAGATAAACGTTGCATTTATAGTTGATGTTTTATTTAAATTCAGTTTTATTGCGATGGATAGTAATTCCATATCATAATATGTCCCGACTCAATATGACCTTTGGAAACAATGAAAATATCCTATTCGTATGTGCGACGTTTGTCCAGTAAAATAATGTCACTCAAAATGGTGATATGATCACCCGCGTAATTTAAACGTATTATAACTCTTATTTTGACTTCGATTATAACTGTTATAGCGTATTATCCAATGACGTTGATTATAGGCACTATTGTTATTATGGAGGAAGGAATATATGGAGACGACACAAGGGACCTTCACCACGCACTGGAGTGAAGCCGGATAGAGAGAAGTGGGGTGCGAAGGTCGCCATATTGGTCGGCCGTAGAAACACGGGGAATAGGCACAAAAACTTCAAGGGAATCATGCGCCAACCGTGGCACCTCAATTTGATGATGGATTATTATGTAACTCGACGCGACGGACCAAAAATGAAGAATACATTTTTTTGATACCCTGCTTAGTTCTCGAGATATACTGTCTCAAAAGTGAGGTGTTTTGAGTTTAAATTCAGAAGAAACATTTCACCAATGTCAAATTTGGTGTTAGATTCTTATGTAACACGACGAGACAAATCGAAAATAAAGAATAAAAAATTTCGAAATCTCGCTTAGTTCTCGAGATATACTGTCTCAAAAGTGAGGTGTTTTAGGTTGAAATTCAGAAGAAAAATATCCCCAAAGTCAAATTTGACAATAGATTCTAATGTAACACGACGAGAGAAATTGAAAGTTAACAATACAAATTTTCGCTATCTCGTTTAGTTCTCGAGGTATGCTGTCTCCAAAAGTCAGAAGCTTAAATGGGATTAGTATACATTGCAATAAGTGATTTACGTTGTGTCACTAACATAGTTCTTATGAAATTACTAAGAAGTAATAATAAATTGTTTGTCACTTCTGGTATGGGTTGATTTCAACCTACCCCATATTTCCATTAATATTGTCGCTACAAAATCAAATTATGTAGACACACCTAAACACATGAAATGCATCGCGAACTAAATTTCGGATAACATCAACGTTTGCTTCATCACGTTTAATTGTTCGCACAGCACAAATTATCACAATTAATTTCATCTTACACTTTCAGTGTAAACTGAACTGGACTAAAGCATGAAAAAATACCATATTCATTGTATTGTAAACTCGACTCGCTTAAATTAGACGTCCAACACTCGTTTACAATAAGGCTAGTCTTTTATGTGCAAAGTAGTAACATATGCTTATTGTCTACACTACACCAACCAGTATTAGAGAACGACATTATCCTGATGAGAGCAATGAATAAATTTATAACTATAGGTACTAATGTTGCAGTTACCTATCAGATACTTCAAGAACAATAATTACAATGTGACTTAATTATGAAACGTTTTTACAGGTTGTTTCCTATCTTGTCTGTTTGTTCAACCGTATGCAACACAACTTGGCATTATAGAAAACTTCAGAATATTAGAAAATGAAATATTCTCAGCAGCAGACACAGTGCAAACAGCCTAATGTTTTTGGGTGATTCCTGTGGCAACCGCGCATGTGCAGTATGAGACGAGTTTTTATATGAGGTTTCACAGATTTAGCGTCATTTCTTCTCCATATATTCCTTCCCCCATCATTGTTATAGACGTCAACGATAATATTTATGTTCGTTCTGTAAATGGCACAGATATTACTGGAAGAAGGTTACAGCATGGCCAATGAAGTACTATCCACCGAAACAGCAAAGTTTTCAAGAAGTCTGGAACTGTAATGTTAGTATTTTTAACTGACGTAAGAAGACCTAAAAGTACATGCTGCGATACAGAATATTTAAATTCCACCTTCAGCCCACCGCTGAAATATTTCAACTGTCGAAATCGCTTCAAACCTTTAATAGCAAAGAACCCGCTAAACACCATTGATTATTCAAGTAAAAAATGCTTAAATTTATTTTTATTCGTATTTTACACCTACCTGGTTGTACTGTCTCCAGAAAGAGACGTCGGTCGACGCTGGTGGACGCCACGATTTGACTGACATTGACGTCACCAATGATGTAGCTGGTTCGACCCACGTGGACATTTTGAGAATTTTCTACTCTGAGATTTCCTCTGCAATCTGTGGCCGCTACATTTCCAGTTTCAGTCGGGATCAAATTTATGGTTGTGGAGTTACTAGAAGACAGTTCATCACGCAGAGATTGTGGATCATTTGATACTTTGACACCTTTCGGTAGAGTCTCATCAACATCATTCAATATCACACATGAGGTAGAAGTACGGCATTCTTTGTCACTATCGTTCATTCTATCACACAGTACTTGTGGCTCATCTATTGAATGATCAGTCTTCTTCGTTCTACCTTCAGATCTATACGTTACAATGGAGTCTAAACAACTTGCGGTAGTTTCTGCCACCTGTCTACCAGAAGAATCAAAAGTTATTGTCGTGCTGTGGCTCTTACGATGCCGATATTCACTGACTTGCAATCCCCTAATCTGCGAAGATTTGGATTCCTCATACCCTACAGAAGTTTTGTCAGCTTTAATATTGTCACTTGGATATCTGAAACACGAGAAATATTAATTATTTATTAATTAGCAAAATTTAAACCAGATAAAATTTCTTTAGCCAGAATTTGCAACAGGCAGAAAGAATTCGATTTAATACGTAAGCAGAATAATAAAAATATACAGGAGGCCATTCTAGTTTCTGATATGGGATATTGCAGATATTAATGTGTGGAAGTTAGTTGTCTTATTTCCATCCAATAATGCCACTTCAAATTTTTTTAAAAAAATAATTCAACGTATAGTAGAGAGACTTATCATTCTTCAACAATAATTGTAGAACCCTCATGAAATTTTTCAAAGAACTCAATGGTTTGAGATGATAACAATAGCTTCAGAACCACTAACACCATTTTTAGTCACAAATTTTTTTCTTACTTGAAACTAACAGTAAATGAGACATATTGTACTGCAGTCATCACTCTTCCTATTTTTATTTTTTTTTAAAGACTGACATATGCATTTTCCCCCCTTTTTTGAATTTCGGATGAGAAAATCAGAAAACCGAATCTTTCACTAAAAAACTATTCCAATCCAGTTTCGTTTAGCATCTACCATGGCGGTCAAATTCTCTAAATTTACTTTTGAAAAATCTGTCTGCTCTTTGCAAATATGTGTTTTGTTTGTTTGTATAAGGTATAGTTTTTAGTAAATTACGTAAATCATCCAGAAATGTGTAATCATTATGTTTATACCCTGTGGGGGCAGTCCGACATTTCTACCGATCATTGTATCAGAATTTCAGCGACAGTTGCTCGGTGGGTGCTTGGAAGCAACTTGCATACTAACTCCGTAAACATTCGTTTAACAATGTCCCCATTTATTTAATTTAATTGCAATGGAGCACAGGCTCCGGTGGCAATTTCCTTACACACCCATCTTCACCCCATCCTGCACCCACCTACATTTGCCCTCTACAAATTTTTTCTTTAAATTCTTTCAAAGTTTTCGGTAAATTATTCATAATTTCTCTTGGTAACTCATTCCAATCCCTGACACCCTTACCTAAAAAAGAGAATCTTCCCACACCCTTGTGCCTGAAATCGAGTGCCAGCTTGTGGTCATGGCCATCTTTTCCCTTCCAAGCACTACTATTCATACCTATTGCAATATCTTTTCATGCCTCATCGCCAGTATATGCCCTGTACACTCCCATGACCCTCCTCATTCTCCTCCTGTCTTGCAATGAATCTTCACGCTTCCAAACAATACTACTTCGAACAGAAAATCAGCAAAAATTTCCCCACAGCACAGTATAATTATGTTTTTGACTCTTTTCTCTTGAAATTTGCTTTTAATACTTTCTGACTATATAGAGCTATTTATGCTCCAATATGTAACATCCTTGTTTAATGGTTGGACAAGAGGGATGGCGAACAGTAATAACACAGCAACGTATCTTATGACTATGTGTTACCTACTCTACTGAGGATGGTGGTTGTTTCGTCCACCGCGGCCAAGTCTTGATGAGGGAGTAGAACTCTCGACCTGGACTCTCTGTGGTGATCAGTTGGCGGTGCGCCATCAGCTGGTAGTCATGCGACAGGTGTCCTCCACTCACTGCGGTGTCTAGTAGCCTCTCGAAAGCCACCAACGCCCGGTCGTTGGGTAGCTGACAAGTGAAGCAGCCGATGAATGCGATGCCAAAGCTGTTATTATTGTAGCCGGTCGCATGATGCCCCTGCATCTTCCATCCTCTGCCTTCGTACACGTTGCCGTCCATACCGATGAGGAAGTTGTAGCCGATGTCTTCCCAGTTATTGCCTTCGACGTGCATAATTTGGAGTCTCCTCAGCAACATCATGTTGGTCATCATCGTCGACCCGTCCTTTGTATCCGTGTGACCTGCGGGAGTTCAGTGTTATGAAAATTGAGTACATATCTTATAATTGTGTTAATTTGTTGGACTCTTAATCTATTCATATTGTTCTTTCAAGGTGAAGGATTTAACCGGTAAGTTCGGAAAAAAGTCATAAAGGTGTCACTTGGGTACAGTATGAGATACTGACTTCTGTTAGTTTTAACTTAGGTTGATAAAACAGATGGTATACATAATTCAAAGTAATTACATGATGAGTGCACGTGTCTGAAGTAGTATTCACACAGAACGCCCTAAGCTTTCCAGAGATAATATCATCAGATTAGGATGTTACTCAATAACGATAGCGCAATTTCACGATATCAAATTATAGAGTCAAAGATACGTGGGATAACAATATTCAATTTGTGTTCCCTAATTCCAGAACATCATATTGACCTATCACTGAAAACGTCCTATTCGTGAGTAAGTATTGCTACTTCAATGGTTGAATGACTATTTTGCGGAGTCTCATTAAAGCGTTATTAATTTCGCTGGTCAACCAAAAAAACAGTTTGTCATAATCGAAACATTAGTTATTGAGTAGCCTTATATATTCTATATATAAATATCGTTCTAACTTCCCACTTACACACTTCTCCCCATTCCTGTATTAAAGTTCTATTTAGGTCGCAAAGACAGGAGGGATAACATTAGAGAAATAAGATGGCGTACTGATACTTTTATGTATTCTTTCTTTCCTCGTTCTGTTCGTGATTGGAATGCACAGAATTAGGATTGGTGTTTAGCAACCTATGCCACCCACAATATTTTTGAATTGCAGAGTATAGATGTAGATGTAGAAAGACAGCCTCCTGCCTGGCGCTCAGTTTGTTTTTTATTTTTTGTAGTATTTTTTGGGAGCAATACATGTATTAATATGCTGAGGCTTTAACGAGTGTCGTTACCCAACATTCCACCGTCCTTTAAGGCAACGCATATTGTACGCAATCCTCCTGAAGACCTAGGTGACACTGTTCCATTTTTATCACACTCATTTGTTTCTGTTTCAGAAATATCGTGACGACACTACATTGGGCTGTCAGTTGACAGAGGCTCTGTTCTTCTCGTCAGTTCAGGTGATTTGAGAAGGAAGACTCCATTTGCTCGAAGGCAAGATACGTTTGTAACTAATGTGTGATGTAAGCTACATTATTTGGTTCCGTTACGTGGCTACTATACAGAAGTGTTGCCAATATTAGTTTCCACCCTTCTATTTCTTTGAGCCATGACATGCATTACGGGCTTCCTTCTAGAAATGAAAATAAATTATTTAAATGTGGACGAAAATGTGTGGTCACATTTTAGGAAGCTTACTTGTTTCCATTAGCCCTAAATCAACGGTGAGCGGTGTGGTGGATCATGATAAGGCGTCTGACTGGTGATCCAAAGATCCCTCGCTCGAATGCCAACGTGGTCTTGGATTTTGAAAGATCCCTATCTTGTTCTCCATTTCTCTCCAAGTTGTGTGTATTTGAGGTGCACTAGGATACCCCTTCATCCCGATACTACGTTAAAATGTCGAACCAGGAGTGGCAGCCATCTGATTGTGCATTCCGTGAAACAGAACCCTTAAAAGACTTTGAGAGGATAGATCCATGTTCTCACTTTGTAATTGTAAAAACCCCTGAGCTAGCGGTATAATTTGCCAGAACTAGTTATTTTCGAATGATATATTGTTCATTCGTGGCGCCCATGATTTTATTTTTAACTGTAAAGTCATAGTATTATGATACCTCTTTGTCTGAGGTCATCATAACTTATATTTTTCATTGTTTCCAATTGTCATTATTTCTTGCATTTTGATTCTGAGATATATTTAAAAGTAAATATACAATTGTTTGCTTGCTCATGACGGCTAATTGTACCTCTGAGCGTTGCTTTTATGATTTTGCCAATTTTTGTTAATGTTAACGGTAAATTCGCTCAGACTTGTAATCGCCAGTGATATTGTGACAATTTTTCCTAAATTCCAACTAACGTCGAGATTCGTGCAAAATTAATAAATTTTCACTCCTTCATAAAAATTAAAATTAAAAATCCACAATTATTAATCATGAATATATGAAAGATAATTGTAACGTAGTTTGCCCACCAGGGCACCCACTACAACCTCGATAAGTAGAGAGCTAAGATATTCTTTCAATATTTTCATTTGAAATTTAAGACGTGAGCGTCCATCAAAACCGTCGATTTTAGACAATTTTTGTTACCGAGTCTATCTCAGAGTAGTTATTATCTAGAAACCTTAAATTTGCCCTCAGTATCTACCTTATCCTAAACTTAAACAAAAAGTGAGTGATACTGAAAAAAGGGCTTACATCTTATATATTTGAGAGAGAAATATGTGAAAGTTTTTTTTTGTGGTTATTTTGATAGTATCAATGCTATTTTACTACTATTTTACTTAAAACGTTTTTAACTCGGGCTGTATTGCGCCATAAAATAGGTATAATAATTTTATTAAAACCGGACGATTGCACTAGTTGTGCGATTGGTAATATGACGAGGCGTAGGGAGTTGTTGAGTTCCCTGCCTAATCTGAAAATGTGTCAAACATTGATTTTTGTAGTGAGCGACTACGAGTGGGAAACTTTTAACAGTGGTTGTCATTCATGAAGTCTAGTCCAAGGTCGTCTAAAATTAAGCCAAACATTGTGTGACGTTCAGTTACATTTGAATAATAATTTAATATTTTTTAACAAGTGTCTTCAAATAAATAGTTTACTGTAGAAAAATAACAAAGACTTTTACGCTGTTGTATACTAACACATTTTTCTCGGATAACTAACACGGCGTTCTGACACAATATTTCAGCGATCATTAAGTCTGTCGCCATATTTGAGCAGACTGCTGATCAGGCCAGAAGACCTATACCGAAGAGTCAAAGAAATTGGTATAGCAATGCGTATGCAGATATGTAAACACTCAAGAGTACGGCGCTGTGGTCAGCAACGCCTATATAATGCAACAGGTGTTTGGCGCAGACGTTAGATCGGTTACTGCTGCTACAATGGCAGGTTATCACGATTTAAGTCGGCGCACGAGAGATGGGACACAGCATCTCCGAGGTAGCGATGAGGTGGGGATTTTCCCGTACGACCATTTCACGAATGCACCGTGAATATCGGGAATCCGGTTTAAACATCAACTATCCGACATCCCTGCGGCAGGAAAAAGATGCTGCAAGAACGGCACCAACCACGACTGAAGAGAATCGTTCAACGTGACAAAAGTTCAACCCTTCCGCATATTGCTGCGGATTTCAATGCTGGTCCATCAACAAGTGTCAGCTTGCCAACCATTCAATGAAACATCATCGATATGGGCTTTCGGAGCTGAAGGCCCACTCGTGTATCATTGCTGAGTGCACGACACAAAGCTTTACGCCTCACCTGGGCCCGTCAATACCGACATTGGACTGTTGATGATTGGAAACATGTTGCCTGGTCTGACGAATCTCGTTTCCAATTTATCAAGCGGATGGACGTGTATGAATATGGAGACAATCTCATGAATTCATGGACCCTGCATGTCAGCAGGAGACTGTTAAAGCTGGTGGAAGCTCCTGATTTTAAATACCTCCGTTGGCCACCAAACTCCCCAGACATGAACATTACTGGGCATATCTGGGATGCCTTGCTACGTGCCGTTCAGAAGAGATCTCCAGCCCCTCGTACTCTTACGGATTTATGGACAGCCCTGCAAGATGCATGTTGTCAATTCCCTCCAGCACTACTTCAGACATTAATCGAGTCAATGCCACGTCGTGTTGCAGCACTTCCGCGTGCTCGCGGGGGCCCTACAAGATATTAGGCAGGTGTACCAGTTTCTTTGGCTCCTCAGAGTATTTGGTGCTCTACGACGTGCTGATACAACTGCTAGGAGGCGTCCATTAACTATGTGACGTGTTTTTATTTTTATTTTGGACCCACCCCTCCCCCTTGGTAAGATTTCTCCCCCATATTTTGAGCTCGTGTAATTTATTAGCCTTCTCCCTAGGCTATGACCCAGCCGTTGCCATGTCAGCCGACGACGCGCGTTCTTGACATATTATGAAGTTCCCGGCCTGAAAAGCACTTGAAGATGGCTATGGAAATAATATGTTAAAACATTTTGTTACTCAGTTAGTTATTATTCATTTATGTAGTTATTTTCAGTACAGTCTTCCTCTTTTTTTAATGAAGTGGTATCATTTTTTAACCGACTTCAAAAAAGGAGGAGGTTCTCAATTCGTCTGATTTTTTTATTTTTTTTATTTTTTTATTTTTTATTTTTTTATGTATGTTCAGCGATATCTTCGCCAGTTTTGAACCGATTTAAATGAAATTTTTATAGTGGATAGAGTATACCTCCAAAGTGGTCCCATATGAATTTCATTGAGAAACTACCACTTCTACCCCTTTACACCTCTTAACTTTTATATAAACCCACACTTTTTATCCGATTTTATTGAACTTTTGAAATGTATAGTAAAAAATAAACAGAAAAATACTGTTAACTTTTGGTTTGAAAAAAAAAACCGAACCCCTCTCCCCCTAACCACCCCTTAATTTTTGCCAATGTTCTTAAAACAAAGCTAAAGTCGACACCATTTAACTGATCTCCATTAAAGTTGGCATATACATGTAATTTTTAATGGAAAAGGTTTCTGACCCCCCAAAAAATTAAAAAAACACCCCTCTCTCCCTTTACAACCCTTAATTTTTATACAAACCCACATTTTTTATCCGATTTCAATGGAACTTTGGATATGTATAGTCAAAAATAAAGAGAATAATGCTGTCAACATTTGGTTTGAAAAAACTGAACCCCTCTCACTCTATCCACCCCTTAATTTTTGCCAATGTTATTTATACAAAACTGTAGTCGACATCATTTAACTGATGTCCAATAAAGTTTTCATATACATGTAATTTTTCATGGACTAGGTTTTGACCAAAAATTTAAAAAAAGCCACACCATCTCCCCCCTTACACCCCTTAATTTTATAGAAACCTATGTTTCATATCTGATTTTGATTAAACTTTGCCAATGTATACTTTCAAACAAACAGAAAAATCTTGTCAACATTTAGTCTGCCAAAGCTCAAGCCCTCTCCCTCCTACCAACCCCTTAATTTTTGTCAATTATTTTTTTTTTAAAAAAAGCTACAGTTGCCACCGTTTGACCTATTACCATGAAAGGTGGTAACAGGTTTCTGACCAAAAAATAAAAAAACCACCCTCATCCTTATTAAACCGTTTAATTTTTATACAAACCCACAGTTTTTATCTAGTTTAGATAGAACTTAGCAAAACAAAGAGAAAAATAATGTCAGCTTTTGGTTTGCAAAAACTGAACCCTTTTCCCCGTTTCCGCCCCTTGACTTTTGTCAATTTTCTTTTTGAAAAGCTACAGTTGACACCATTTGACCAATCTGCATGAAAGTTGGCACATATATGTATTTCTTATGGAGAAGATTTCTGACCAAAAAATAAAAAAAACTACCCTAGATCCCCTTTTATATCCCTTAATGTTTGTACAAACCCACATTTTAATCCGATTTCAGTGGAACTTCGCATGTGTATACTTTAAAGCAAATAGAAAAAGAAACATACTACTCACATTACTTTGACAAAAACACAAACCCTATTCCCCTTTCTACCCCTTTAATTACTGTCAATGTTAATTATATAAAGTTACCGTTTCTATCTGATTTTGAAGGAAGTACGCACATGTATACTTCAAAACAAACAGAAAAATACTGTCTGCATTTGGTTTAGAGAAGCCAAACCTCTCTCCCCCTTTCCACCCCTTTAATCTACACAAAGCACAGTTTCTATCTGATTCTGAAGAAAATTTGCACACGTAGACTTTAAAAAATACATAACAATTGTGTTTAAATTAGGTTGCAGAAGCCCAACCCCTCTTCCCTTCTACCTCCACCCCTCCTAATTTCCAATGTTCTTTATAGATACCTACCGTTTTCATCAGATTTCGATGGAACACTGCAAATTTATACTTAAGAACAAGGAGAAACATTCTGTTTACAAAACCCAACCACTCACTCTGTTACCCCATTTAATTTTTGTAAATTTTCTGTACACAAAGCTACAGTTTTTATTTGGTTATGATGAAACTTTGCACATGTATACTTTAATACAAAGAGAAAAATACTGTCCACAATACCTTAACAAAAACCAAACTACTCTTCACCTCCACACCCCTTAATTGTTTTTTTTATACAAATCTAAAATTTTTATATGATATCAATTGAAATTTACAAACGTATACTTTTAATTCAATCAGAAAAGACAGTTCCACAGTTTTAAGTACCGTCAAAATCAATTAAGCTATTTTTAAGTCATTGCAGAATATATATAAACTGTATGTTTCCTAATGTCTCAACATGTCCTTCAGATTTCAGCTTGGACCCCGAGCTTTTACGTGGTGAAAACCAATTAAATATCTATATTTTCTGTGTGATGCCGGAACGAACAGATATATTCCAGAGACAGATTTGTGTATGTGGTATGTATTAATGTCCAGATGTTACATGTTTCGATTATCGAGCAGCAGCTTAAACAGATGTTATGATTAGATCGAAACACAGCCTGGATCAAAATGTAAACTGGCATTCCTTAACACAGCATCCAATTCACCCCATTCTCAAAGTTGTTGTGACGACAGATTTTTTTTAAAGCATTTGTTTTAACCACTTAGCTACCAGGAAGTTCGCAAAATGAGAACTGCTGCGGCATATTTAAATACAAATTAACTATAATACCACTAAAAAATTAAAAATAAAATAATTGTTTAAAAAAGGGCACTAAAAATTTAAAAATAACTTTATACCTTGCTTAGAAGAAATTAAACTTAAATGGACAATATTTTACATTACTGTTATTGAAATTTTTACATTAATTAGTTATTTTTGGAGTCGGTGCCAGCCAAAGCAAGAAAAACAAAAAGATAAAAACAATAATTAATAACAATAATACATAAAAAATCATGTTACTACTTACCTACAATTAATTCTAGAATCATTTTTCAACAAAACTGAAACATATAGATGATATTATGCTAATTATAAAGTATTTACTGCATGACGTAGCCTAGGGACTGTGCACAAACTACGTGGCTTGGTCAAGGGGGGGTAGGGGTTGGCTGGAAGGCTACGCTAGGCTACGTGGGGGGAGGGGGGGTTCCGAGCCAGGCCACGTAGCTTTTCTTTCATAACATTTTTCACAATTAAAATGAGGAATAGAACTCACAACAGCATGCGAATATTTATTTCCCTCAGTTAATTATCTCCGTATGTAATTTACAATAGTCTGACAAGAGAAAACAGTACAAAATGTCTTCTGGAATCAAAAGGGAAAAAAGCTACGTGCTACGTGGGGGAGGGGGGGGGGTAGAGGCAAAAGCCACGTAGGGCTACGTGGGGGGGAGGGGGGTTCACGTGAGCCCAAAATGGAGCTACGTGGTTTATGCACGCTCCCCTACCAACTGAGACTGTAGAGCCAGAGATATGCCTGGATAAACAACGAGGCCGAGCCACAGATAACATACCGTTAATTTGTTTCCCTAAGCTGTCTCCCGCAATAAAACTTTCTTCCTCACGACATGCTGTAAAATATTTGGAATTTTTGTTCATACACCAAATAAAGTTCAGTAATTCGATCTGCGTGATCTGACAGCTGACACCGACTCCAAAATTGTAAAAATTTCAATAACAATAATGTAAAATAGTGTCCATTTAAACTTAATTTCTCCTAAGCAAGGTATAAAGTTATTTTTAAATTTTTAGTGCCCTTTTTTGATGGCGGTTTTTATTTTTTTTAAACAATTATTTTATTTTTAAACCAGAGTTTCCGATTACACGTATGTAGTTGATTGAAAACACATTCCCGGGCACCTCTGAAAGACATAACAGAGGCATCGGCCTGGCGTTTCCTCCCTAATTTGTATTTTAATTTATCATGGTTTTATATAATTTTTTGCAAGAAATTTTAGAAATAATTGGTTGTTCAGCAATTGAATTTTCTTCTGCATAGCTGTCAGGAGGATCACACTTCAGCCTGTTTGCTACAGGACTGATCAGTACGTGTAGTGCTACCAGCTTTGTCACTATTTTTAAATTAAAATTATTCCTTACGTCTCGGTAAGAAAACTTAATTTTCTAATTAGCACCCATCTTGTTACTGTGACCCAAAGAAGCAGTGAGACCATTATCTCACTCTAATGGTACACTTTTATGACCGTCTTCTGTCCCAGAATTAATACCATTTCAAGAAATTATTAATTTTACAGCTCATGTCGGATATTGTGACGGGCACTGTGAGTAAAGTTTATATTCTTTTGTAGTGGATATCTATAGCATTCAATTAATTGATTAGTGAATCATAGTAGATAGCTGAGCGGCGGAAAACATTAAAAACAGTTTGCCGATGACAGTAGTTGGAATGCTTGAAGATCTCTCGGGCACGCGGCAGGATCAATTGATCGTAGTTCAACGAATTTTCGACGGCGTAACGTGCCATCATCTTCAGGTTGTGTCGCGTCCTAGACAGCACTCCTCACACCGGTCAGCAGACGCAACCTGAAGATGATGGTACGTTACGCCGTCGAAAATTCGTTGAACTACGACCAATTGATCCCGCCGCATGCCCGAGAGATCTTCAAGCGTCAGATTAGCCGGGAAAACCTTCGATCACAGAAGTAGGAATATTTCCCGATAAATCCGTGAATCTATTTTAATTCCCGTAATTATAGTACGCAAAGACATTTTCAAACATATTTTTTATAACAAAAGCAATTAAAAGAAATTTTAGAAAATTAAATAAATTTAACAGGAAAGAGCTGTACAGCCTAACTATGAATTAACTCCTTAAACTTTCCAAATAGTTTTTAAAAAAATACGTAGAGTACATTTCCTTCTCCTACTGCAACCTTCCTAAACATACCGAACTATCTGTTCCATTTCAGCATTTGTTTTCTTTTCTTTTTGTGAAGTTATCATATACATCTTTACTTTTACAGGTTTATTCAATATGAAAATGATATGTTGTTCTTAACAAACTCGTATTCACACAAATGCCATTTCAAGTTTCCTCAAACTAGAAATCCCGCTTGTGCTTCCGATTATTCTAACTGCTCTCAACATCACATTGAAGTCGTTCTATCCCTCTCTATTAGTTTGCAAGGACTTCAGTTGTACCAGTATATATTTATATGTTCCTAATTGCGACTTTCACCCTTACAATTCAAGTATTGCAAAATAATTACATTTATCTTCTCTTTTCCAATGTCGAATTACTTTGATCGGTCTTTTACTTACCATCTGTATATTTGATTCGGGTCTGTTACCACAGCTGAAAAAATAATCTCATAAATAAAATTTAATTACTTAAGCAAATACCAACTCAAAGAGTTCATTGTAAAATCCACAATTTAACAGTTATGAGTTATTTATATTTTCTGTTTCTATATATACATATGCTCTATTTGAATACATTAATTAAAATTTCTTCATGTTATTGTTCTTCTTCATTGGCCTCGGGCTAATAGTATTAAATATCATCTTCAGTTTTGCGGTTATCACGTCACAACTTCAACCGTCTTCATACATCAGCCTCTAGCCATCTTTTTCTCAACTGCTAACCAAAGATCCTATTTCCATGGTGATTCAAACTCAAATATCAAAATTAGTCCATATAATTACAATTATTTAGTAACTAAATCTGATTTTAATATTAAATTTCACAATCAGTAAGGTCATGTACCTCATAAAGTTCTCTGACCTACTTGCTCTATTCAGACTTCTAACAGTAGCATATTTGTAGCAATCCTGATAATTTATTCCTGAGCAGTCACTATACAGTGACCAAATGGGAAATGATTTTATGTCGGAACACCTTTCTATACGTAATTACAGAGTATTGCAATTGTTCAATAATTGATCATTAATGCATTGAATTACCAACTCCTTCAACATCATCATGCCGCTCATATAAGCCGATTCATCCGCCTTCAGGGGCCGTTTTTAACCACAAAGGCAAGAAGCATTGCCTGCTCCTAGGATTTTATTTTATCATTGGACAGAAGTGTGCGTCTCCTTGGACCAGAAATCTTTCAACTGACAATGCATCTTCCATGTAAACAAGATGTTCCAGGAAATGTTAACGTTTTGTTCGAAGAGACTGATGGTCTCCCCCCAAAAAAGTAAATTTTGTATACTTGTTTAATTTCTTCCTCGGGGAACTGTTTTACTGAAGTATGCATAAATAACATGAAAAGGAATATTTTGTTTTGTTATTCGGAAAGGCTTCCAGTTTTCCTCAAAAAACTAAATTTAGTCCACAACTTAAAGGAGCCGTAATAAGTCAGTGTATCAATGCTAAGGAGACAATCCAGGGTTAACGATACCAAATTTGTAGAGGTATAGCACAAAGTGAAATGAGAGTTAATAGCAGAATGACTTAAAGCCACCCCCCCCCTCCCCTCCAATAAATGAAGTTTGCGCATTTAACTTGCGCAATAAATGCACTAACCGAAAGCTGAATGTGACCTGACTCTGTTGCACAGTGTAAACCCAATATACCTCGGCGTAACTCTTGACAGAGGTCTCACTTTTAAAAGCCATTGCCGCAATGTGAAGATGAAAGTATTATCACGCAACAATATCTTAAGCAAGCGTTATCCGCAGCATAGTATGCATGTCCTGTGTGGCAAAAATCAGTCATGCTAAGACAGTAGACGTTGCGCTCTACAGAACATGCCGGCTCATCACAAGTTGCCTCAGACCATCGCCTGAGGGGAAGGTGGAGTATTAGCTGGCATCGCCCCTGGAGACAAAAGCCTGGAAGTTGTCACTCGCATGGCAAGCTGAGAGTGAACGAAGACGCCCGACACCCTCAACATGGCTGTACACCAGCGCAGTCCAGATCAAGCTTCCTACGGACTTCAAAGCCATTAAATGGAGCAGCACCAAGCTATGAAAGAATATTGGCTTTGGAGAAAAAAGTACAACATGATATCGAGGGGATCAAGCCAAACGAGAGTCTGAACAACCATAGCCCATATGGAAGTCACTAAATAGGCTTAGAGTTGGAGTTGGTCGTTCCAAAGATACTTTTTTGGTGGGGAAACCTGGGAGAACAGCCAGATACCCAATGATCGTGCGGGGAGAGAGAAACTATAGTACATCTTGTCAGGTTCTTTGGGTGGTTTAATTAATATAGTAATTAATTAAGTAGTCCACTATAAAGTTCAGTATAACATTTTTGTTTATTTTCAAAACAACGTCGGCGATACTGTTTACATGCAAAGATACAATCCAGAGATACTACTGACGCAATCTTTGACAGTTTCAAAGTGAATCTGCATAAAACTACTGTAAACTAACTCTGTCCTTCTGCTGATTTCTTTAGCTATATAGGTTCTATGGAAATTTCTGGAATTCTTCAAAAGCGTCCGCCAGATATTTCTCGAACATTAACAATTACTCAAACAATTAAACATATTAAAAACAATCAGAAATAGTACTTAATCATTTAACATAATTACAAAACGGTCAGAAATGGAAATTAAAGATACCAAAACACAAAATTATTTACAGAAATCATTTTAAACTGTAGAAAATTGTCCTGTAGACATCGTAAATTGCATTAATACTTGGAATTACAAACATTTAAGCAATTCTCTTGCACAATTCGGTTCTTAAACATATTAAATGGGCTGTAAACAATTTCCTTTTATAAAACAAAGTCTATATACACTGATTTACAAGAAATTGCAAAACAAACATACCAGATCATATTGAAGCAAACTTTAGCTCACTACAGATACTTCATTAAATACAATTCTACTTAAAGTTCAGGTATGAGGGCTGTTACAATCTGTTGTCACGTCCACACATTAGAATGAATGTGTCCCAATTTAACCTCCAATCAGCCACTGACACAACCATTGCATTGGCGGAAAGAACAACCTCATATTTGATGCTGTAACAGATACGAAGAAGACAGTAATAAGTTGCTTTAATATATATCGACAAGTCAACACAAACCAAGCAACAGGAGATATTTGGTTGGACACTGCAATACGTGGATTCGACCAACGTTGTGCTTATCAAAGTACCAGGGGTCACTGTCACCAAAAGAGAGAGAATGAGTTATCATGTGCCAGAGAAGCATTTATCCCGTTTCCAAAGCTTTTATTTCAGAGATGGAAATTAGGTAACATCGCAATAATCGCCTAAAAGATAAGGAAAATCGCTTAAAAATAGTAATTATATTAATGAATAAGGTGTTGACAGGATTTCAACTATTGCTGGACGTACCGCTGTACTTCAAATATAGTGGAACCATTTGACTTAAAACATTAATGTTTAATAGATATCTTAGATACCGAAACAAAGCTTCTATTCTGAAAAAAATCAGACTTTATTGTTTTTATATTTGAAATGTTCTCGGGTAACTAGCCGAGTTAAGAAAGTATTATTACCACACGGTATTTGGGCGATCACAATCACTGTCGCCATCTTCTGCCGGCACTTCACCAGAAGATGGCGACAGTATATGGGATTGCCGAAATATTATATGGTAATAACACTTCCTTAACTCGGCTAGTTACCCGAGAACATTTCATATATTCTCAACGCTGAGAGAAACTTAGTTCTTATTTATTGTTTTTTGTTGGTTTCTTGAAAACCAACACTACTATACCTTGTTCACTCCAAACTGGCGGCTCAAGGTCATTAGCCCCGCTCCTCGCCTCACAACCCCCTCCCTTCCTACCACGCCGAGCTGAGCGCTGTTTCCTGGTACGCGAGTGGAAATTTCCACTTCGCATGTAGGGATAAGGACAGCGGAGTGGGGATAGAGCAGACTGACCTTGAGCCGCCTCTGTTAACTGAACAGGCTATAGGCGAGATTCAGGTGTTGTACTCACAGATGACGACCAGGTTGACGGGTCTAGCGAGTGGCTGACTGGTGGTGAGGGGAGGTTGAGCCAACCAGTCCAGGCGGCGGATGATTCGCAGCTTCTCAGTCGGGAAAGTATCGCCGGCACCTGGGTGAACAACAGCGCACCTTAAAAAACGTAATAACAAAAGAAAAACCAAGTTGCATGAGTACTTCAAACTGTTACAACGGTAACAATTCTCATATTCCCTGACAAGTAAATACAATTTTACTTTTTTTTTAAAAAAATCTTATATTTCCGACTATGAGCACATCCAATGGAAGATATCAGCGGACTGATGAGTCTGGCTTCTTGAATTTCGAAACGTCCAACTTCCGTCACTGAATTTGGACATGGGACAGCATTAGCTTCATGAGAAATTCAGACTACTACCCGACTGCAAAATGTTTGTTTAACATTTCACCGAGCGTGGTGGGTGAACGGTTAACGTTCTGACCTCGTATTCGGGAGGACGCGGGTTCGAATCCCCGTCCGGGCATCCAGATTTGAGTTTTCCATGGGTTCCCCAAATCACTCCAGGCGAACGCCGGGATGCTTCCTTCAAAAAGGCCATGACCGAATTCCTTCCCGTTCCTTGTCCCAATCCCATCCCGCCTCTAATGACCCCGCTGTCGACGAGGCGTAGAGCCCAAGCTAAAAAAAGTAATATTTTCATGCATTAGCACCGTATTGGTATTGGAACTGTCGAGTTCAGTTCTCTGCTCCAAAGTGATACCTTGATTCATTGGGAAACAGTATTGTTGTTAGCAGTCCAAGACAATCCAAGTGCAAAATGATACTATTGCTCAGAAAGAATCTCGGCAGCAGTTATTGTTATCACTCTATCATTATTGACTGTTAAGAACACAACATACGTTTTCGAAAAATTATTGATATGCAGTTGCAAGCATTCAAATTAAGATTTCTAAGCTCAACCGATCAATCACGCAGAAAATTCAGTCCTAAGTTTTCTTTAACTTAGCCACTATTTGCGCACACAAATTGTTTTAATTTGATAGTATGATATATTTTGAAGCATTATATAGGTCAAAATAATACGTAGTACATCGCCTCAACTGTAACGGTAGCAACGTAACCGTCTTTGTTTGGATCGTTCTTTTTTGTTGACTCCTCTGTGCCAGCTGCAGATTTCACCATTGGTCATCCTACGTTTCTTGTGTATTGTATTTTTTTTTCACTAATTTAGCTACTTGGTATAGTATATTTACCTAACTTTTTACAACTGTTCTTACTTGCTTCAAAAACGAGTATTTTCTAGCTGCTTATTACTGTTACAAATCAACATTCTTTCCCAGCTGCGTACTATACTGTGTTGTCTGAGGCTGATGGCTATTTGAAAATTCAATCATCTTCTTTGCATCGCCTCTACTATTAATATGAGCCTCAAACTAAAGTTTGGTTCTTTGCTATCTAAGGTTTCCTGTCGTCTTAAATAAACGAGTTTGTTTCATGAGATGATGTAACTCAGATGTTTCTAATTATTTCAAATATTGTCCGACATAAAAATATACAATTGCAGTTTGTTTTACACTAATCTTTTCTAAAAATAAACTTCGTTAAAATATTTTGTCATGCCCTTAAGATTTCTCATAACTTTGATTTGAAAAAAAAGTTCGAAATTAAAATTAAACCGATCAGAGCTCTGAGTTGTGGCATTAAACTCATAGGTTTGGTTAGTCCTGGGATCGCATTCTATCGATGTCTGTGTTGCTTTTATTAATTTATGTGTACAGTCGGTAAGTTTTCTTTTTTTTCTAATACCAATCCGTAAATTTAAATTCTTGGAAGTAAAATTAATATATGTGAGTGGACCTGATAAAGACAGCAGATCAGGCTGTCAAAACTTTTTTAACGGCGCTATCCGGCTGAATTGCTGTGAAGAATTCATTTCAAAATTAATATAGTTTTACACTCCGCATATAACTGCGATTGATACATCTTAATTTGGAATCAGAAGGTTGTCTGAATACCCTCGAAAGAATGCTAACCAAATGTGTCATACAGGGTGTCCAGAAAAGGACTCCCTGATTTCAAAATTAAATATCTCGAAAACAAAGATCGATAGAGGAATGCAGTAAACGGTATGTTTATTGTGACAGCTGTAAGAAGTGTATACAGCAGTGTGAAATAATAGTTACAGAAGATGCTAACAGATGGCGCTGTACGCTGTGTTGCCGTAGGACTCTCTTCTAACCTGTGGTACTCTAGCACCAGAAAAACGCGTTGTTCAATGGTGTACATGGTTTTTAAACTCTTCCTTCGGTCCGCTAAACTCCTTTCACGTTTCAATGGTGGAACTGATCGCCCTGAGCTTCGGATCACTATTTAGGCATTACGTATGGCGATTACAGCGCCATCTGTTAGCAGCTTTTGTAACTATTATTTCACACTGCTGTATACACTTCTTACAGCTGTCACAATAAACATACCGTTTACTGCATTCCTCTATCGATCTTTGTTTTCGAGATATTTAATTTTGAAATCAGGGAGTCCTTTTCTGGACACCCTCTTGAAGGACGTCTAGTTGATGTCTTGCAGAACCTACGTGGAATACAGCTGTAAAAGTAACGAGAAATTTTGTATCCGTTTGTACTCGTTACTAAACCAAACACTACCCGTTACTTTCGAATCGTTGCTCGTTACTTTCGATACAATCTAACACTAGCATGAAGCATCGCATCGAATCACGTCGCGTACGTGTTTACTTCGTTACTATCGTACCGTTTCGTTACTCGTTACTTTTGATACTACCGAGCACTAGCATGACGCATCGCATCGAGTTATGTCGCATACGGGATGACTTAGTTCGTACTTGGTAAAGTTTAAGTAAATTGTTTATTTAGTAAAATAAGTTATGTAAGTTGTTCGTTTGGATAAAACTTAAAGTAATTAGCACATGGATCATACGGAAAACCTCTGTATGTACACTGTAATAAATATTATATACGAAAAAATAATGTAAGTTAAAAAGAAACACCTGTTTGCATACAAAAAAGGACCTGACCTATCACCTGACTGTGACATATCTAGTGTAATGACTGTTATTAAAAAAAAATCCTACTCAAAATCCTACATAGTGATAGTGAGTTAGTACTTTGTAAAGTTCAAATAAATTGTTCACTGAGTAAAGTAAATTTACGAAAATTGTTCGTACATTTGATTTACTGCACTGAATATTACTTACTTCAGAATAATACCCAATGTCACAATCGCAGTATACTTAAGTCAACTAATTTCAAAACAAGCATCTGCTCATTCAATCACTGGGCGAACCGTTCCAGGATACTCATGCCGCATAATACGTCGTGTTCGTTCGTTTATCGAATCAAACTGACATCTACACGACAAATGCGAGTAACGAAATGAATTTGTGAGTAACGATTCGGTATTTCCGAGTCAGGTGATGAACCCGTTACTCAGTAACGAATAGATTCGGTTTGCCACAGCTCTAACGTGGAATCCAAACCAGGGATTGATTACCTCTGCACTCACATGCACCAAGCAAGCAAGTATCATCAGACGTAAAGATCTTGATAAGCACTGGGGTGTGACATAGAAGCACATTAACATGATGTATCTGTGCAACACAACACGGCACGCATTACGCTGGACTGGCTTAGCTAAAATTCCAAGTTGTACTCTCTGCAGGACAGGGGTCAGCGAATTCTCCATTCAGTCTGGAAGAAATACTAAGCACAATAGGACTTGCCAGTTTGAAAAGGCAGATTTACGACCTTTCACTGCTCAGTATGGGGTCGGCCGCAGTTCGGTGCATGGACAGCGTTGACGCATGAGATATATATCGCGTGACCAACTGACAGATACGGGATAACGTCAAGACACGCCAAATTAGAGATTCTGTGAGTGCTCACTGCGAGAAACTAAGAAAAACGAGTGAACACGAAAGAAATACGACAGTTTCCGAAGAAATCCTCCAACCCCGTCAAAGGAATGATGTTTTGAACCTGAAAGTGCATGGAGGGGCGAATGTTTTGCCAATAGCATTTAGTTTATAGAATAGTTCTTATTTTTTTGTATATTTATTTTGTATAATCTTGTTTCATGTCCGCCAATGAGGAGAGAGGCAGGAACTTCTACATCGACGATAGGACCAGAGAAAATCGGTGAAGGAGGAGAAGAGCATCCCGAGGTTTTAAAAGGTGGCGCAAGATTCTTCGTGAGGTCTTTTTGGGTCTGACTGGTTCGTGTTCAATTGTGAAGGTGCACAAAACGACTTAGAAAGCCGACAGCATATCATGCGATCGGTTGTGTCTTCATTTTGAGTCACAAGGTGACAGATAAATTCAGTGTGGGGTCGGAGTTTGCTGACTATATCAATGCCGGACAGACGGTAAAAATGCAAACATTGCACCAGCTAATAATATTGCGTTTGCACTTTAACTCTCCGTGGTCACCCAACATAACGCTCTGAGCGGAGAAGTCCGCACGATAAGAATTCTCACTCTACGATATATAAACTGAGAGATTAGCCGTGGCATTTTATAAATTGAATTCAGTAGTTTCTGTGATTGAAACGAGGGACATTAGCTTTTAACAAATAATCTCATTACGTGTCCTGCCGAAAACTGTAAACTGTTAGTGTGTATAGGAAAATCTGAACGGATATTTTGTATTACTTAGTTTTAATGGCCATTAATGTAGGGCAAAGGTGTTGTTTGTGAATAATTTTTGATTGCTTATGATTATTAAATTTAAATCACCTTATGTCTGTTGGCCTTCATTCAAAGAATATATGGTCAGGTTATGACTTTTTCATTCTTATTAGTGATCAATAAATAATTTTAAGAACCCTTTTCAATCCATAATATAAATAATCATTTGCTTTGGAAATTTAAATAAATTATTAATTACCATTTATAACGGCGGTATACCGTCCCGCTTCAGCACCTGTGAAAATTACAGGCCTCATCGTGAATAGAAATGAGTACTTGCAAATTTCAATGCAAGCACCTTAACAACCAGCTACTATACCATTTAAAAAATTAAGAAATGGATTAAATGTTAAAGCATTTATTTTCAGGAAGAAATGATGCTTTATCAAAAATGGTAACAGCAGTGAGGAAGTGCTGCGGTTGAGGGTTCTTGAACTGAGACTGTACCCTCTTCCAACACTGTCGCAATACTAAAATCGGTTAGTTGAGCAATTGGATAAGAATCGAGAGAATGAGGTTCTTTATCGTTATGCTAACGAGTTCTTACTTGTCGACAGATAGACGTTCTGCCTAAGAGATGTTTCCTGGATGACCTGCGTGACCTTGACTTCGCCTACGATGTAAGTGACGTTTCCCACGTGGACGTCCCCCGAGTGAGAGATGTCGACGCTGTCCAAGTTCTGCGCCGCGTCTCGCTGAAGCACCTTCTCCAGCACGTCCGTCAGTCGCTCGGTGTCCACTTCACCTGTCTCCTCCTCGGACTCCAACTGATCATCGCCTGGTAAGAAGGGGATGCAGCTCCTCCAACTACTGTCTGGGTACTCTTCATCTTCCATGTCGTCGCTGCCAGGTATTTGCACTCTCTCTGCAATCATAAAACAGTTAAGGACAGAAAGCCAAGTAACTGTTCTTCGTAGGTATTTGTTTTTGGGATGGGAGTATTATAAAGTCAATGATGCCTTCCGTGGCAGTAGGGAGGGAGAAAGCTTGCTGGAACGCTTGAAGGTGGTGAAGGCTTGTTGTCTGGGACACAATTTACTGAAGCTTCCTTATTCAGTGTCTTACCAACAGAAATTAAATGTTATCTACAAAAACACAACTGCTTTAAGTCCAAACTGAAAGAGTTTCTGCTTCAGAACCCATTTTACTCTGTGAAAGAATTTTCTTCTTTGAATTTGGTATAATAGTCATCTTATCTTTTTAAACTTTAATTTAATCAAATATTGCAAGGTACCTCCAGAAATGAAAGATCTTTCACATAAATTTAATTTATTTTACATAAATAACACCTGTTAATCAAATCATGAACCGTAATTACTAACATTTTTGAGCCAATTTCCAAATGAACTAATGAAATACAATATAATTTGATACTCGACTAGCAAAATTAAAACTCTTGAACTAAATATGTCCTGGCTATAGGTAGAGCGTGAAATTGTTCTTAAACTCAGGGCGCTTATAGGTCATGCAAATGCTGATCAGCCCATTTGCCGATTACTCGACTTGGAGTGTACTTGCACTGTGGATAACTGACCTCAGCAATAATTGTGGGGCGTCTCGTTGTTTCACTATGTGAAAAAGGTTTTGCTTACAATAATCAGTTGTCGTAGCACAGTGGTATCCATTATGTGGCAGGAGTCCCGCTGGTGTACTGGCAGTGACCAAACACTAATCACTCTCACGTGCGACGTTTACTTAGATTTTTTCACCACTCACTTGGGCATACAGCACTCTTATCCGCCGCACTGTCTTTCTGCCACTCCCCCCCGGTCAGACAGCGCCTGTCCCACCCCCACCCACCCTGCATGCATTCCAGCAGGGGCGTCCGGGCTGTTATTTCAAGGTCTGAATCGAACCAAGACTATCTGCATCATTACAGTTAGCTCCCCTACAAACCGATTCGAAAGCAACGGAGATTGTCTTTCAAATCCACTTTAATTGTCTCACTTCACATATCACGCCATCTCTCACCATGACTCAGATTGTTCAGTAGCCTGTTACCATAACACTTTATACCAAGATAGCCAGGAACCAAAATAGCCAGGTCGTGCTAGTTCAGCCAGTCATACCCAAAATAAAATACATGAACATGTATAAAAGTTGGCAAACAAAACATAAACATGAAAAATGTAATTCGGACCATTACATTAGTAACTAAGCATGAGTGATAAAATAGTATATATGGTGTATGGAAGGGGAAGGTGACAAAGTTGTCCACAATTACTAAAATGATATATGTTTTTTTTTTCTTTCTGTTGAAACTTTTGACAAATGAAGTAATTACACTGTTTACAAAATTTCACTCATATATAGTAACTAACATGGGATAGCATGCACTCAAAAATTGCTGTGAAAAATTATCATACTAACAGGTTTTAAAGTAATTGACAGCTTATGAGTTGTTGGTAATATAATTGATATTGTTAATAGGTGTGTGTACTGATTCACATAAATAGCAACTAACATGATAGAATATCTAGTCGCAAATTACAGTGAAACTTATCATGGTAATGGGTTGGTAAGAAAATAACTGGTTATTAGACGCTGGTAACAAGTGTATACACTGTTACACATAATAAGTATTAATTAACTCGGGATTGTATGTGTAGATTTCATGAGATATTGGTTATACTAATGGGTTGTAGCTAACTTGTCAATATATAATAATATTATCAATTATATAGTAATATTGGCATTAAAAATAAGTGTATGTACTGTTCCACATCCCCGAGATTATTCTCACATGGGATCAAAGTGAACATATCTATCTATCTATCTATCTACAACAAGCCTTTGCAGAGATCGAGAATGTTATCGGTTGCGAGAGAAATTCTAATAAGATGTAATGTTCTAAGTTGCTGGAGCTTTGTATTTGTTCAACACTAAAATTTCACCTATGAAATAGAACATGAACCAAATGTTGATTTCAAGAGCTTACAGCTTTCGTTGACATTGTCGACATAACAGTGGAGAAGCCTGGATGTTTCAAGGACGTCGGCAAGCAATTAGCTGCCCATACACACACACACATTTGTGTGCGAGTAAGCTCGCTGAAGAATTGCGCGCGGATATTCTCGCGACGAGCCTGTATTTGTCGAAGCCCATATACAGGGACATCAGTTTCACACATTTATCGTTCAGCTGGCTCGCCGCGCTCAAATTGTTGTGTTTTGGTCTACGGATTTATCCGTCATGATTTCCTGGCTCGCGGCTCACTGGCAATTCCAAAACATCGCAAGACAAGTGTAGTAAGGTTATGTAAAAGCGACGTGAAAATATTGAAATGAAACTGGTTTTTAAGTTCTACACAAAAAAAGTATTTATTCGTGCAGCTGCTTATATTAGAGCTGTAAAAAAGATGAAGAAACGGACAGTATGACAAAAAAGTGGTTGCAGGAAGATTATAAACACGATCATACACTGAAAAAAAAAATTGCTTAAGGTTTCACGTCTAGTCGACGTTGCGGTCATTAGAAGCGGGAGAGTACTGAGGGTAAGGAACGGAAAGAAATTCACCTACAGCCTTTTGGAGGAACCATCTTGGCATTCGCCTTAAGTTATTTCGGGAAACAATGAAAAACCGGGATATGAATGTCTGTACCCCCGAATTTCAGGCTCGAATAATCACTTGCCCACCAAGCTTGGTGAGACAGTGGTCGGCAGGAGACTGGATGGATAGAGCAAGATTAAGTATCTTCCGTTTGTAAACACCCACTTACACCCGGGGACGTATTTGCTTGTGTGCACCTAATCAAGCAAATGCTATTAAGATTCCGTGTTTCCACCTCCACACAAAACAACATAAATAACATTGACAATAAGATTAAATGCTTCACACAAATGGCAGCTCTCTCTACCCCCTCAAAAAGGTTCAGCTGTAGTCAAGTCTAAAATATCAAATAATAATAAAAATCAGTAGTTTATCTTAATCTATGCTGTCATACTAACATTCTTTATAATGCATTCAGAATAACAATATTCAGGCATTCAACTTTTAAATCTCTTAATTGTACGAAATTTTGTAGAAAAAGTGATTTCTGCACATTTTTTCCACAGTAAAACAGAAAGATCGTATGTATATCAGTCTTCTGTGTTTATTTTCATATGTATATTGCTACCCAAGAAGATCCGAATACTTGTAACAGTCACTTGTGAATAGTTCCGAATAACCTTTTCTATCTTCAGTTAAAAGAACCAGCAATATATGATATCTACACTAATATTATAAATGCGAAAGTAAATCTGTCTATCTATCTGATTGTTACGTTTCTTGGTCTAAACGGCTAATCCGATCGTGATGAAAGGAGATGCTATTTACCCCGTAGGAAGGACACTCGATACGTTTTTCTGCATAAATAATAAATATTGTCCATAATTTTGAAAAATTGCTGTATGGCGACAGACAGACGCATAGGATGTGTAAATCTCTGTAGTGCCTTGGTGTATAGCGGTCTGGTAGCTCAGTGGTTAATGTGCTTGCTGCCTGATGGTTGGAGCGTGGTCTACGGTTGAAATCTTGATGGAAGTAAAGAATTTTTAAGAATTGTTTTTGATATATGAGCCACGCCTGGTCGGGCAGTTGTTCGGATTCCAAGTTAAACTGTAGATACCATAAATTTAGGGGTGCAATGCGTGGAAAATCGTAGGCTGTCTAACAATACTGTAGGTGTACACTTTTTACGCTATATGGATCCCTCAGGGGTTGTTTCTCTCGCAGTCAGTGTGTGTGTGTGTGATCTGCACTAATAATATTATAAATGCAGAAGTAAGTCTCTGTCTTTTTTTTTTCGTTTTGACGACTAAATGGCTATACCGATATCGATGTAATTTGACAAGGAAATACTTTGTAGCTGTAGGAAAGACTTTTTTTTGTATGAATAACAATTTTAGTCATGATATTTTTAGTACTTATCGAATGGTGACAGACAGACGGATGCGTGTGTTAGTCTATAATGTTACGTCGGTTGCTCAGTCTGTTAGTGTATGATTTGTTAGTAAATTTCTTTTAGAAACAAAACTTATTATTTAGTATGGATATAGATCTGCTCTGTACTGTTCTATTACTTTGTGTCTGCCAAAAAATTTCTGGCACCATTTTATTTTGTCTTCTTTTTTGACATGCCTTGCTGGTGTAAACCTCGCTTAAGGTGTACCTGTAGAAGAGCAAGAGGAGCTAAAGTTATTAGAACCCAAGAATCTGATGCTACTGCTGAAGAAAAGACCGAACTGAAATAAATCTGCCCTCAGTTAACCTCCCCCCTCTCCCCACATCCCCGCACCTTCTTTTGTTTTTCTGTTTTTAAATATGTTGGAAATTGATTCTCTTCATGAGGCAGGTTCGACAGTAGAATGATATAGTGATGGCTTACCTGTCATACTGTGCCGACTAGGTGGTGTTAGGGACATATCTTACTGTACTAACAGCTTTCCATATCCAATTCTGGCAATGAAATTCTAAGTCCACGCGTACAAAGTCGCGGGTATAGCTAGTATATATATATATATATAACTGGGGTGGTCTGAAAAGTCCTTGGAAGAATACTCAGATGTCAAACTGTCTACAAACTATACCATAATTTGGTAAAAATAAAAAATACAAGCTTCTTAATTCATTTATGTTAAGCTGGGGCTTGACAATGGAAGCACTGCAAGCTTCCTAAACATCGCCAGACGGCTCAATTCTGACGCGGCTTGAAACCCGAGAAGTTTTTATAAAGCATTGCCGTCGCGAAATCGTACATAATTATCTTCTTAATTCATTGTTTAAAAGTGTTTATAGTTAAAAATGTTTGAAATAATGTATGATACAAAGCTGAAAACTTTTCAGACCACATCGAGTAAAATTACGATTTAAAAAAAATCGACATATTAAAGTCCGTTAACAATATCATTCTATTACAAAATAACTGAATAAAGTTTAGGATGCACCAATTATCGGAATAACAACTGCCACCTTAATTTAATTTAA
The DNA here is from genome assembly GCA_031002005.1 of Vandiemenella viatica. Classification (NCBI taxonomy): domain Eukaryota; kingdom Metazoa; phylum Arthropoda; class Insecta; order Orthoptera; family Morabidae; genus Vandiemenella; species Vandiemenella viatica. The sequence continues at coordinate 275,996,172 of JARYHS010011408.1, forward strand.
TTGCAATGGAACACAGGCTCCGGTGGCAATTTCCCTACACACCCATCTTCCCCCTATCCTGCACCTACCTACATTTGCCCTCTACAAATTTTATCTTTAAATTCTTTCAAAGTTTTCGGTAAATTATTCATAATTTCTCTTGGTAACTCATTCCAATCCCTGACACCCTTACCTAAAAAAGAGAATCTTCCTACACCCTTGTGCCTGAAATCGAGTGCCAGCTTGTGGTCATGGTCATCTTTTCCCTTCGATGCACTACTTTTCATACCTATTGCAATATCTTTCTATGCCTCATCGCCAGTATATGCCCTGTACACTCCCATGACCCTCCTTATCCTCCTATATTGATAAAATACAGTATACATATATTTAATTGGATTACCTTCATGTTGATATTCGACTGTAGGTTGTAGAGACCTGATTCCCTCCGTAAGACGTGACACATCTTCTTCCTCCGCCATTACCAGAGGTGTACAAAACTAGACTGAAGTCTGAAAGTTTCCGCCGGCTCTGCCGCCGTTTTTTTGGAGATAAAAACAGCAGCACAAAGAACGTAACAGGAAAACTGTGGCGGAAGGCAGAGTTTATCTTTAGCTGCACTGCGATAAGAGAAGTGGTGTTCTCAAGATACTTGCGGTAATTCTCGTAATTGTCTGTGAGAGTTTGTTCCTTTTCCATTTTAGGGTCCCGTATTCCAAATGGCTAAAACTAAACTCTCATAATTTTGTGTTGTCTGTTGATTGGTAAGTAATTCCATAACGGATAGCCTTCTGGCCTCGCATTCGGGAGGACGGCGGTTCGAATCCCCGTCCGGGCATCCAAATTTGGGTTTTCCATGGTTTCCCACATCACTCCACGCAAATTCCGGGATGCTTCCTTAAAAAGGCCAAGGCCAAATTACTTGCCCCCCATCCTCTCCCGTCTCTAAAGACCTCGCTGTTGAGAGATGTAAAGCAGAAAAAAAAAATTAAAAGTATGTTTGCGCAGCAATGTTTATCAGAATTTTGTTGTTGTTTTGTTTTGATACATATTATCACCTAACATATTCGATATTTTTTCAACACCCTGTATATTAAAATGGTGAGCCCGGGTGTCTTGTACCTCTCCAGTTTTGTGTGATGTAGTTTTAACGCGCACGGACACACTAGTGGGTCAACTTCCACACTTCACGACAGCTTTTTACGGATAGTTTTATTACTTGCCTGTCCGATTTATTGTCCTGAGTACTCGGGAGTGTTTTCGTTGCATTATTCATTTTCAAAGAACAAAGGCAAAGCGTCCGTCAGTGGGCCAAAGAAATGGACTGAACTGTAGTATCTATGGAGCAACACTTAACACGAGTATTAGGCGATGTGTTTCCGATTTCTGAGAATCGTTTACAGATGTGCATTACCGTGTTAGATTCTTGTCGGACGTAACACGTCAGAAACGATAATTGAGGTTCTTATAGGGATTCATGTGGGTGTCCAATTTTCTGAGCGTCGTTTTCTGCATTCGATCTAAAAGAGAACTCATCATTTTTTTTTTTTTTTTTTTTTTTTTACTTATGGCTTTGCGCTTCGTCGAGATCATTAGAGGCAGGATGGGAATGAGGACAAGGAACGGATAGGAATTTGGCGATGACCTTTTGAGGAAGCATCCTGGCATTCGCCTGCACTGATCTGGGGAAAATACAATAACAGAACAGCAAGCTGCTTCACTGATTATGATTTTTTTAAAAAAAACCAGTCTTGTGTTCTGTTGGGAGTCATTCGATTACTGGAGAGACAGTTCCATTGCTAACAACTAATTGTAGGGCCAATTATAACTAGTGACAGGATTATATGCATTTGCACTTTAAACCCATTATTCCCGGTTATTGCATATTTTACCTCAAACCAAGTGATGATGTATATTTTCGCTATATTTACAATATTTTTCGGTAGTGTACGTAGTTAATAAAGAAAATTTTACGTTGTAGCCGGAAACTAGTAGCATAGCTCTCACCCATGTTTGGGAATGTAAATAAACTTATTTCATCAACAAACAAAGCGTTTCTTAAGGCGCGTTCTCGTAATAATGTCTATAAAAAAATTGCCAAATGTACCTTTACCTCCTGAACCAGTGGTAACTCGATGGGCGACGTGGGTTGAAGCTGTACTGTTTTACAGTGAATATTTCGAGGCCATTAAAGGTTTAGTAAACAACTTTGATAGTGGATAGGCTATGACAGTTTGACAGTACAAGGAAACATTTAACAATTCTAATATTAAAACCATAGCTGTCTTTAGCACTAACTTTTACTACATACCAGCGTGTATTGAAAAGCCTAAAACTCAAGTTTTGATGTCGACAATCTATTCAGTTAATGAATAAAATCCGCATTGCTAGAGGTATTCCTGCGTAAACGTAAAGTGAAGTTTGAAAATCTTTCGAAGAATAACCCAGGTTTTGAATCTTTGTGTCAAACTGATGGTTTTAGTAATGGGACGGGTGAACTTTTTCCAGAAACAATGACTACTAACATAGCACCCAATTTCAAATACAGCCCAGTTACATCAGTGAATACTGAACGGTCCATATCCACTTATAAAAATATTTTGATATATCGAAGAAACAATCTTACTATTGAAAATTTGGAACAGTACCCGATCGTTTACGTTTAAAAAGTTAAATAATTATTAACTATGGAATTTATAATATGTTATTCAACTGCTCACTAATTGAATGCTGATTTTGAAATAAAAATTTAAAAATAATTATTTTTATATAGTATAAAATGCATATTTTTATACTTTTTGACACTTTTCATGCACATTAAAGAATTTTTTGTGCATATTTGCATGCATATTTCTGGCTTTTTGTATTGCGAATAATGCGGTCTTTAATTATATCACACTGGTCAGAATTATTAGGTCAATTATTCTACTCACTGTATTTATGGTGGTGGCACAAAGTGGTCTGGTGACTCTGTGGGTAAGGCATCTGACTTGGGGTAGTAGAGTCCTCCGTTCGAAAAGATGAAGACCAAACGGAATTACTTACAACATCTAGAACACTTTACAGCTTAGATCTCAGTATATCAATTTTCTGATTCTTTAATCTATCTGGGTAACAGTGCTCATACTGACTGCAATACTCCCACTTGTAAGTTAACTTTTAAGTATACTTACAAAGGCTTACTATTCATAGAACAAAAAGTATATATCTCTTCTTTTTTTGTGACAAATGTCGCCAACAGAAGCCCTTTTAAAAATTGATAGGTTCAGTTGGTGGTTCAGTTGACGACAGCGATGATTTCTTCCCCTTTTCTTGGATACTGCCATTTTACATTAGCACTAAACTGTAATGTGGAAGGTGGTTAAAAATGAAAGTGAAACATGTGTGTTTGTTTACAGCTTTCAACAACGATTAAATAAGCACATATATAAAAGTGCAAGTGCCAGTTCGAATGCAGTTGATTACAGCTTATAGAGGCAAATACATTGTAATGTTAAATGTTGTTTACTTGTAGTAGGATCAAGAACGTCAGTACGGGCTGACGGATCAGAAACGTAGAGTGCGATATTTGCTAAATAACATTTATTCAATTTGTTTTCAGAAAATGTGGACAAGATAAATATTAATCTTAATAATTTTATTGAAGTGAACTACGCTTAATGGTTCTTGAGGTTTATTACAATGCACACAAAACAACTGGTAAACAATAAACAAATGTGGTTACAGTTATCGGATGACCGTCGAGAAATTTAGCCTGGTCCTGATCCGGGGTAGAGAGAGACGGCTTCTACTTCTCGCGAACTTCCGGTGGTCTTCTGTAGTTGACGCTGGTTCCGCGGTTAGGCCGGAACTGTCGGTGGAGCTGCCGGCTACGCTTATATAGGCGGCCTGGCGCAGGAATACAGTTGTGTGGTAGTACGGCGACCTCTGTAAGAAAAGGTCCCACTTAGCCTCTAGATGATTCTATTTATTTTCCTGGTTTGTTTTGATGCCTCTGCGCCTGTTTGGAGTCGTATATGTGTCCCGGCGTGCAGGCGCGTTGTGTGTGAGGTCTGCCTGGCAGGGGCCTTTACTGGCAGACTGAACATACCTCCCTCCGGGGGGGGGGAGGGGAAGCGATGTCTGCGACGTCTGCGAGGTCGTCTGCCGCGGCGCCCTGGAGCAGACTATGAAGGCTACCTCCGGGGGAGTACGGAGCTGTTCCCCTGGCGATGCGTGCCGACCTGCGTCGTGGTGCAGGTTGTGATGGAGGTACCTGTGGAGCTAACGGCATCGGTTCGTCGGCGTCGATGGCCGGGGGCTGTACGGGGGGCGCTGAAGATGGTCCCCGCAGGTGGTCGAGAGGCTGCGGCTGAAGGGTGTCGGAGCGACCGACAGGTTGTGGCGTCGGTGGTGGCGCTGTAACTGTCTCTGAGCAACGGTTAGACGGCAGGAGTGGTGGAGGGGGCGGGGAAGGAGAGGAAGAAGTGGATGGCCGTGCCGTGGTGGAAGAGGACGGTGCCGTGGGGTAGCGGGGACGTAGTTGGTTTCGATGGCGTCGCACTACCCGGCCATCTAGGCTGACGTCGAACATTTGGCGGCCCCGGGGCCGCTGGATGACCCCCGGAAGCCAACCGGCCCGGGAGCCAAACCCGCGGGCCCAGACTAGGGAGCCCGGGGTGAAACGGAATGGCCCCGAAGGTACCTGTACTTTGGGAGGGGGTAAGAGGAGATGAAGGAGAGTGCGAGGTTGGCGGCCATGCAGCAATTCCGCCGGGCTTTTAGCCCCCACTGGAGTGGTTCGATAGGAACTGAGGAAGAGTGTCAATGCCTCTTCGAGTTTGTGACTTGTGGTGTATTTGGTCATTTGGGTTTTGAATGTTCTGACTAGCCGTTCCGCCTCCCCGTTAGATTGGGGGTGGAAGGGCGGGGTGAGGAGGTGTTGGATATTGTTGGCGGTACAGAAGGATAGGAATTCCCGACTTCGAAATTGCGGTCCGTTATCTGTGACGATGGCGTATGGTAATCCTTCGATGGAAAAGATTTTCGTGAGGGCTGAAATGGTGACCTCTGTGGTGATTGTGGAGCAACGGACGACATATGGGAAGTGGGAAAAGGCATCCGTCACTAAGAGCCACTGGTGGCCTAGGAATGGGCCAGCGAAGTCGAGGTGAATGCGTTCCCAGGGTCCGGACGGTGCCGGCCAGGAAAGGAACTTTTGAGGGGGGCGGGGCAGTTGTCGGGCACAGATGGTACAGCGCCGCACCATCTTCGTGACATCCGTGGTAAGGCCGATCCAGAATACATGGCGTCTGGCAAGGGATTTAGTGCGGGCAATTCCCCAGTGTCCTTGGTGGAGAGTTTGGAGGATTGTCGGCTGTAGGGATCTCGGAACGACGACCCTCGGAGTGGAATTTGGTTCTGTGCGGAGAAGCACTCCCTCTACTACTGAGAGCTGGTGGCGGATGGAGTAGTAGAAGTGGAGGTCTTGATGATGGCGTGGAGGGGAGCGTGTTTGCCAACCGTGTTGGATGTGGTGTCTGATGACACGGAGGAGGGGGTCCTCCACTGTGGCTGCAGCGACTTTTGAGGCCGTGACTGGAAATGTCTTCAGTGCTTCTTGTATGTCATCGTCGATCTGGAACACAAGAAGTTCCGAATTGTCGAAGGCAAGGTCTGGTCCCTGCGGTAGTCTGGATAAGGCGTCTGCATTGGCATGCCTGGAGGTGGTACGGAAATGCATGGTATATCTGAACTGGGACAGGAATAGTGCCCAACGCTGGATGCGGTGGGATGTTTTGGTAGGCAGACGTGTGGACGGATCAAATAGTGATAGGAGTGGCTTGTGGTCGGTAATGAGGTGAAAAGAAATCCCATATAAAAGGGAATAGAATTTGGAGCAGGCAAAAACAATAGCTAGCGCCTCTTTCTCGATTTGAGAATATTTAAGCTGGGCAGCCGATAGGGCTTTGGAGATGTAAGCTACGGGGCGTTCCGTGCCATCTGGTAATTTATGAGACAGAACTGCCCCCACACCGTAATCGGATGCATCTGTGGCAAGTATCAAGGGGAGGTTTGGAGTATATGGCATGAGGCATGCTGCGGACTTGAGCTGCTGTTTAAGGGTGTGGAATGCGGTCTCGCAAGCTGGGGTCCAACGGAACGGAATATTCTTGCGACAGAGGTGGTACAGGGGTGCTGCCACTAGTGCTGCCGAGGGTATAAATTTTCTGTAGTATGAAATCTTGCCTAAAAAAGATTTCAACTGATGTAGATCCTGAGGCCGAGGTAAGTTGGAAATAGCGTCCACATAGGAAAATGCTGGGGAAATGCCTTCCTGAGCGATGATGTGACCCAGGTAGGAAATGGATTGTTGAAAAAATTGACACTTGGAAAGGTTGCATTTCAGACCTGCCGCACGGAGGCGGAGGAAGAGTAGGCGGAGGTTGGTCATGTGTTCGGCAGCGGAGGGTCCCGTGACGACTATGTCGTCGAGATAATTGATGCATCCCGGAATATCCTGGAGAAGTTGTTCGAGATACCGTTGAAAAATCGCTGGAGCACTGGCCAAGCCGAACATGAGCCGGTTGAGTTGGAAAAGGCCAGAGGGCGTGTTGATGACTGTGTATTGTCGGGACTGGATATCCAAAGGGATTTGAAGGTATGCTTCTGCCAGGTCAATTTTTGTAAAGTAGGTACCTCCTGCTAGTTTACGGAAGAGGTCGTCCGGTCTCGGAAGTGGATAGTCGTCTACCAGCAGATGCGGGTTGACTGTGGTTTTAAAGTCACCACAGAGACGTAAGCGGCGTCCTGGCTTCTGAACTATGACCAACGGCGTGGCCCAGGGGCTGAACCGCACCGGCTGGAGGATCCCTTCGTCTTGGAGACGTTGAAGTTCTTCCTGAAGTGGTTGTTGAAGCGCTACGGGTACCTGGCGTGCCCGGAAGTATCGAGGCCGTACGTCCGGCCGGAGTTGGAGTGATGCTTCGAAGTCCTTTGCACAGCCGACGCCTGGTGAGAACAGGTCCTGAAACTCGGTGCAAAGGGCGTCCACTTCAGGAAAAAGGAACATGCTGAGATACGAGGTGTATGTTATCCTCAATTGAAAATCCGAATAAGCGGAAGGCGTCCAGTCCAAATAAGTCTGCTGTGAAAGAACTGTTAACTACTAAAAAGGGGACTGAACGATGTACAGACTTATACATGACGTTTGCTGTGAATTGTCCCAGGAGTGCTATTTCCTGTTTGTTGTATGTCAGGAGGCGCTTAGGGGCCGGCGAGAGGGGGGGCGAGCCAATTTGCACATAAGTAGTATAATTAAGCAATGAGACTGCTGCTCCTGTGTCGACTTGTAGGCACAGAGGCTTGCCATTGACCGTAACGTCGATAAAAAGTTTGGATGCTGTGGAAGTGTCTACCTGATTGATATCCATAGGTGCGCCGCTCAACCCGTCTTGGTAAGACCCTGGGCGGCGAGAGCCGGGATTGGCATTGGTGGTGTTGGTGCGGCAGACGGACGCCAGGTGTCCCTCCTTGCCGCAACGTGAGCATTCAGCCCAACGATCCGGACAATTTTCCCTCTCATGTGCTGAATAACAGGCGGGGCAGGAGGGCAGGCGGAGCGGGCTGCGGCGTCGGCGCTGCGGGATCCGCTGCTGCTGCCGAGACTTGGTGCCCCGGCCGGAACGGGTCGGTTCGATGTTCTTCTGAGGAAGCGGTCCCCGGTTGTGGTGTCGGGAAGAGCGCGACTGGGAGCTCTGGATGGCGGCGACGTCTTCCGTGTCCTCTACGTCGGTTCGGATTGCGGCCACATCCGCCCAGGACTCCAGGCGGCGATCTGCGGCCGTAGATATTTCGAATTTGTAGGCAAGTTCGATGACCTGCTCCAGGGATGGGTCCTCTAACTTGAGGGCGTCATGCCGGAATGCGGCATCTGGTGCAGCCTGTATGATGTGATCACGCACCATGTCGTCGGCGTAGGATTCGTGGGAACGACGAGTTTGAAACTTACATTTTCTGCTAAGGCCTTGGAGTTCGGCCGCCCACTGGCGATACGTCTGATCGGGCTTCTTCCGGCATTGATAGAATTCGACGCGGGCCGCGACGACATGGTACCGGCGTCTGTAGTATGCATTCAGTGTCGTACCGATGGTCGTGAAGGTGAGGGTGTCGGGGTCTTGTGGCTGAAGTTTGGTGAGCAAGACATACATCTTCGATTGGTTCCAGGAAAGGAAATATGCACGCTGGTCTTCTTCTTTGGATATGTGATGAATTGCGAAGTGTTGTTTTATGCGCTTCTCGTAGGTCTCCCATTCCTCGACGTCGTCGTTGAATGCTGGGAACGGAGGCGGGGCCGTGGGGTGGCGGAAATTCCTGACTTCCGCAATCAGTTGTCTCTGAGATTCTGCGAATTGCTGCTGCATTGCTGTCTGAGATTCTGCGAATTGCTGCTGCATTGCTGCGAACTGATGTAGAAGTCCTTGGAGGAACTGTTGCCATTCCGTAGGTGCTGCTGGCGTAGTCATGATGGTCGAGAGTTCTTATCCCAACCTTGTCGCCACTGAAGTGAACTACACTTAATGGTTTCTTGAGGTTTATTACAATGTACACAAAACAACTGGTAAACAATAAACAAATGTGGTTACAGTTATCGGATGACCGTCGAGAAATTTAGCCTGGTCCTGATCCGGGGTAGAGAGAGACGGCTTCTACTTCTCGCGAACTTCCGGTGGTCTTCTGTAGTTGACGCTGGTTCCGCGGTTAGGCCGGAACTGTCGGTGGAGCTGCCGGCTACGCTTATATAGGCGGCCTGGCGCAGGAATACAGTTGTGTGGTAGTACGGCGACCTCTGTAAGAAAAGGTCCCACTTAGCCTCTAGATGATTCTATTTATTTTCCTGGTTTGTTTTGATGCCTCTGCGCCTGTTTGGAGTCGTATATGTGTCCCGGCGTGCAGGCGCGTTGTGTGTGAGGTCTGCCTGGCAGGGGCCTTTACTGGCAGACTGAACATTTATAAATGTCAGTATGAGGAGTAAGCTTGACATTGATATTTACAAATAAATTAAAACTTTGCTTAATTTAATAAAGGATATACTCTTTATTGACAGTCAAACGTTCAAATTATATTGATTCGTTTATTGAAACAAGAATATGAGACTCAAACATACAAAATTATTAACAGATCATGACATTAGCAATGGAAAACCTTCTGATTTTAAATAGAATGAAACTAATTCCTTTTGAAATCAGTTAAACAGCCTTCAAAACAGATACAACATAAAACAACAACTTTTTGGAATAAAGAGATATTCCCCTTATTCGTTGTAATACCTTATACAGGTACAGTATTCGTATTTTCGTATAGTTTTCAGACATATGATCAGTACGTTAATGATCTTCGCTTTCTAATCAATAGAGAATTGTTTCTCTGTGTCGGTGGAATGTATTACTTTATATTTATATAAAATAGAAATTACAGCTATTGCAAATTACTCTCTAAAAAGGTACCTGGTTTAGAATTTTATTCTGGTGATGTCATGAAACATCTATCGCTTTACTAAATTGTTAATTGAGCATTATCCAATACATAAAACTTGACAAGAGTATCTGAATCGAATCTACATTGTAAACTTGCAATACAAAATTACTTTGGTGATTTTTTTCGCTACTTCTTTTGTCGGTCCTATCTCCAGAAGATTTTTGAATTTCAAATCAGTTCAACTGTAATAATTATTTTAAAGAATATTTAACTGTTTATTTCAATAAAACATTATTATTCACCAAGATAAATAGAAACTGAAAACAAAAAAAAATGTGTTTGTCTTTCAAAAGGAATATTTACTGTCACAAATCTCAGTAACTGTTGTGCGAATTCTATTATTTATGGCGTAACAGTTCTGCTGGTTTTCGCATTTTAATTATTGTTTTTGTACTTTTCTTTCTTCAACAGTTCTTCCAAAATGGTTCCTTCTAAAATCGTGTTTACGGGAAAAAGACGCCCAGTGCGAGAGAACTGATCAAAGTTGATTAGAGGCTTTCGGCAAAACGTTATGCATAACAGTTCTTGCTGGACAACAGATCGGCAAGTTTTGGTCGTTAGCGGTAGTCAAGACACTTGTTATGAAGTTGGTGGTTGATCCGACCAACGTCGCCAAGTCTTGATGAGGGAGTAGAACTCTCGACCTGGACTCTCGGTGGCTATAAGCTGGCAGTGCGCCATCAGCCGGTAGTCAGGTGACAGGTGTCCCCCACTCACTGCAGTCTCTAGCAGTCTATCAAGAGCGACCAGAGCGCGATCACTGGGCAGCTGGCTAGTGAAGCATCCGATGAAGGCAACTCCCAGAGACCACCTGTTGTAGCCGTATGTGTGAGCACCGACAGCTTCCCATCCGCGGCCTTCGTACACGTTGCCGTCCATACCGATGAGGAAGTTGTAGCCGATGTCCCACCAGTCGTTACCTTCCATGTGCATCAGCTGGATCCTCCGCACCAGCATCATGTTGGTTGTCTTCGACGTCGCGCCTTCTGATGCCGTATGACCTATGGCCAGAAATGCAACACATACAGTCTAATTTGGACCCAATGTCCTCTTTATGTTTCACACAACCTGAGAGGTTGGGTACTTTAGGAGTTAATTCAAAGGCCTGTTCATTAAATTCGGTTCGTATTTGACACATATTTGAGAAAGAAATTGATTTTCGGAGAGGCAAAAGATTTTATCCATTCCTCTTGCTACTATCTTAGAATGTGCTGCGGAAGGTAAAAATATCATTGGGAGAGAGAAATGGTCATATCGTTTCTTCGTTTCAAGGAAATAACATGATTAAAATACAGACCACATTTAGTTTCTCAGGCGTCAAGTTTGGTGTCGACAAACAATGTTATTAAGTGTTAAGTGGATTTACATCTCCTAGATTCAATTTGTTATTTTTAATTTCACATTCACACACTTTTTTACACTCATTAGATTTATGGACCTTCTACTCAGGGCAGTGGAGCTATCCTGTTATAATAAAAGTTTTTATTCAGTACCAGAAATACAAATTGTAAAATGTGAAATTTCATGAAAATATGATTATTATTTTTGATCCTAATAAAAAAGATATTACAACTTTTCATAACCCAGAAATTTATCAATAAGAAATTTTTGTTATTGAAGTTAGCAAAATTTTTACAGATCCACCTTACCTTTGAATGAGATATTTAAGAAATGGAGGAAACCACTAGGATAAAACAACTAAATTAAAAGTACAAATATTCAGGAAATAGCATAAAATAAAGGAAACCATAAAGAACTGGGAAAACCTAAACCTGATCGCGAACTTTACCGCGATTGTTGACAATGTGATCTGGAAAAGATATCTAACTGGGTTAGTCAATATGGGATGAAGATAAATGCAAAGAAGAGTCAGCTTATTAGATACACAGATAAAAAAAACTAAAGGTTGATTATGATTATAAGGTGCAGAAAAAGATGCTTGTTGAAGACTTGAAATGTAAATGAAGATTAAAATTGCTGAAGGTGCAACGTGCCAAAAATGAAATTTTTCAGGAAGCGAAAAAAACCGCACATCTTTCTGAGACATGAATATTTTATTTTAATTAAACACAAATTAACTCTTTACATAATGTTTCATTTTTTTAAAGTTTGTATTCATAAATAAAACAGTTATGTGGCTTTTTGAACAGAAAGATGTAAGTCCAAAAGGCTATGACGTAGCTGGTAGATCTAAGTGCCACTTAACAGCACTGAGTTTATTGACGTAACAACTTGTCTTTGTCCTTTTTATTCACATAATAAATAATGGCGGAAAGACCTTTTTTCTTGTTTGGTACCAACGGAACTATAGTCGGGAGATTTTCCAATTCCACAGCTGCAATGTCTTCATTGTCTTGTCTTTCTTCAGACAATAAAAATTCTCCCAAGCTCACAGATCGGAAAAGATTTTTTTTTTTATCTGCTTAACGTCTCTCTAACAGCGAGGTCTTTAGAGACGGGAAAGGATGGGGGCATGGAATGGGAAGGAATTCGGCCATGGCCTTGTGAAGGCAGCATCCCGGCATTTGCCTGGAGTGATTTGGGAAACCATGGAAAACCCAAAAAGATTTATTTTTTTGTCGGACATAATACCAGGTTGTTGTTTGCATATTTTGATTGAAGAAAGCTGAGTGATACCAAGTTTTTTTTTGTATCAAAGCACTGAGAAGATTTTTTTCGAAGTTGAAGAAACGGTCATATATTTTTAACACTCGGAAAGGTTTTGTACGCCTAGCTTCCTTCACATTTTCAAGATCTTCCATTACTTGCATTTTGTCTGTCTTGGTGCGTTTCTCTATAATTTCAAAATCGCGATCGGCAACTCAAAAACTGTGCTCAGAGAATAGAAATTTATATTCAACTGTCCTGTAAATATCAAGTTCTACTATGTAAATGTGCAAAAATATTAACATTCGATTTTTTTATTTGCCCTGAGCAATTGACACTCCATACAACGAGATTCGTTTTTCTGTTTGGAAGTGAACCAGAGTTAAGAGCCTGCAAAATACAAGAGGCCATATCATTTCCTCCTCTACCTTCTTGCCCCTCGTGCCACGATCACGTTATGCCATCGTTGTTATCGATAATATGAATGTTGAGGTTATAACAAGAGAGTTGACGCAAGTAATACATGTTAATTATTAATATACTAAGCGAATACTTCGGATCCCTTTTTAAGAATACTGAGCGCACGGAGAAGTGTGAGATTTGGAATAGTTAAAGTTTATATGGAGAAGAAGTGCAGAAAGCTAAAATCTATGTATAATGTGTGTTACAAATACATTAAAATAAATAAAACATTCGTTGTTTACATTCAATTGGTTTTTTTTAGTGGCAACGACACTTAGCGATTCTGCCAATGTGTGTGGTCTTGGTCAACAGTAAAAAAAAAAAAATAAGCCTAGTTAATACATGTTACAAATACATTATTAAAATAAACAAATATAAATTGTGAACGTGTGTGTGCGTGACATCGGAACGGAACCTCTGACGTGTATTCTCAGGATTGAGATACTCTGTGGTCTTTGGTGAAACAAAAGAGTCCCATAAAGTAGAGATAAATCTTTGAAGTTTTAAAAGGAACAAGTCGAAACGGAATTAGTGATTCTGCCAGATACTATATGGTCTTTTTATTATTTAAAAGGTTAAACTTTGGTTAACGGTCTTTTGATTTTTGAATTTCAGTAATTTCATTACGTTTTTTTTTTATTATTCAGCTATTTGCACCTACTTATATTATTATTAAGCCTCGATAAATAATTTTGACAGGTCGGAGAGAGAGAGATAAAAAAAGAAGGAATATCTATGTGCGTAAAATTCAAAATGTTAATAGAACAAATTTAAATAGTGAACACACAAAATGATGAAACTATTTTGATGGATACATTTAAATGCGCACTAAATATCATTCCAGAGAATTTTTATAGTTTCGAATTTACAATGCAGGTTTTGCAATGCAAAACATTTCGTATCAGGTCACTTCAGGTGAAAGGGCTACATGTACATTCATGTTGTGATAAAGCTAAAGCAGTTTTACCGACCATAAGTCAAAATGAATATTTTAAATAATTGTATGAATGAACCATCGATAAATAGAAAGTAAAAATTATTTTGAAAACATTCATAAATACATATGATCAGTTTGCTATGGTTAGTTCAGAAGCTAAAATTTAGGATAGCTACGCGTGGAGTTTGTCATTTTTATTGTATAGGTATTGCAGGGAATTAAGGCTAACAACACAAGCCAATAACCTATTGGTACACGCTCGCAGCCAACGACGTCAATTTATGCAGTATACAATATATCTATGCTAACGCAATAGAACAAATTCAAAAAATGACTATTACTCTTTCATGAAAGAAACTAAATAATGAATTACGGTCGAATTTCTACCCCCGGGCGATCACTAGTACATGTTACTGTGCGTCAATTTAGGCAAAAAGAAAACTTTCTCTCAATCTATAACAATGTTTCAATGTTTACTGCGAGGTAATGTGCTGGATACTGTGTCGTTTTTCAATGCAGAAAGGGCACTCTCAACTTTTCTATGGTGAAGCTCGAGCTCCTTTTTGGCTTTGTTTAAGTGTATGGGGTCATTAGCTTTTGATTGTATGTTGAAATAATCACACATTTTGCAGATATAACTCCTTGGTCTTCTAAATGATAGCTTAGGAAAGTCTTTTCTAAATACTTCTTTAAACAAACAGTAGCACAAGGCGAAGATTGTGACGTAAGCGAGTCTACTAACTCTGCTCGACTGTAGAACATAGATCCGTTTGCAGAGCAGGCCGGTCTGAAACATGGAGGAAGGAATATATGGAGACAACGCAAGGGACCTTCATCGCGCAATGGAGTGAAACCGGGTAGAGAGAAGTGGGGTCGGGAGGCCGCCATATTGCTTGGCCGTAGAAACACAGGATATAGGCACAAAAACATCAAGGGAATCATACCGTGGCACCGCAATTTGATGATGGATTATTATGTAACTCGACGAGACACATCAAAAATGAAGAATATTTTTTTTTAACATCCTGTTTATTTCTCGAGATAAACTGTTTCAAAGGTGAGGTGTTTTGGGTTGAAATTCAGAAGAAACATTTCCCCAAAGTCAAATGTGATGATATATTCTTATGTAACACGACGATACAAATCGAAAATAAAGAATAACATTTTTCGATATCTCGCTTAGTTCGCGAGATATACTGTCTCAAAAGTGAGGTTGTTAGGTTATGATGCAGACTGGACCAAAAGATAATTTTGCTGCACATGCAGATTGGGTGTTTTTTTTAAGTTATTATTATTACTAATCCTTGTGGTTAGGTTGAAATGCGGGCCTGCACTAGAATAAAAACGTCAGCAAAGGCACAAGGAACTATAACCTGTAACTAATTTTTGATAGTTGATATCTAGAGAACTAAGAGAGATATCATAAAATTTTATTGATTTTTGATTAGTTTCGTCAATTTACATGAGAATCAATCATCAAATAGCATCACCATGGCTATAATAGTGCTGCCCACCTCAACACAGAAAATTCAATTTAAACTACAGTTCTACTACAACAACATTGGCAATATCAGGATCCCTAGTTCACGTAGCATAAATTATCACAACTAATTTCAACATATACCTTCGGTATAAACTGCAATTGAACTAACATACGTGCAATAAAAAATTCATTGTATCGCGTTGTAAACTTGACCTGAAACTTATCTCGTGTGTTTCATACTAGTAGTAACAGTTCTGGTACACACCGCATTTCAACCTACCAACATTCCATCAGTATTGCCGCTACAAAATCAAATTTTGTAGACACACCTAAACACATGAAATGCTTCGCGAACTACATTTCGGCCAACAACGTTTATTTCATCACGTTTAGTAGTTCGCATAGCACAAATTATCACAATTAATTTCATCGTACACTTTCAGTGTAAACTGAAACTTGAGTAAAGCATGCAGAATACCATATTCACTGTGTCGCGATGTAAAGTTGACCCGCTTAAATTAAACTTTCAGCACTTGTCTACAATAAGGCTAGCTTTTCAGGTGCAAAGTAGTAACATATGCTAATTGTCTACACTACACCAACAAAAATTTGAGACGACATTATCCTGTTGAGAGCAATGAATAAATTTATAACGATAGGTCCTAATGTTGCAGTTACCTATCGTTTCTTTCGTAGGTAAGGGTGTCAGGGAATAGAATAAGTTACCAAAAGATATGATGAAAAAATTACCTATAACCTTTAAAGAGTTTAAAAGTTGAAATCTGTGGGGGCCAAAAGTAGGCGGATACAGAAAAGGGGAAGTGTGGGTGTGAAGGGAAATCGCTTCCGGAGCCTGCGCACCATCCCAATTAAATTAAATTAACGAATGTTTTATTGATTCTCTGCGGGCAGGATCGTTTTTTTTAATATTAAGTTTTAAAAAAATCGACGCGGCTCCACACGGGGAACCAAGAAAATGAATATAAACCTAGTTCCAGGGTCTTGCTTCAAAATAACTAGATGGTGTGATTCAAAATATTTTAGTAAATACAAAAAGTAAGAAACAGCACGGATACTACCTCTGACTAATTAAGTAATACAGAGCCTGAATATTTATTCCAAACATGAATTTGACTTAAAAACAAATATTGATAGTTATCATGTAATACATAAAATCGTGTTTTAAGTGAATGTGTGTTTTAATAGCATCAACTGAATTAAGTTATGTGAGTGTTAGAGTTTTGCTGATTCACGGAAATGATAGCCGATGAAGGCGCTGCGGTTATGTTGAAACAGCTGGTATACTTAATTAATTATATTTAAAAAGGTCTTTCGGAAAAATAGAAACGTATTCCATAACTTATATTCTATTGCAAAGAGTAGCCCATCTTGATCAATGTGCACAATTACATAGCCATCAAAATACTAGAAAATAATTGATATATAAGCTTATTCCAAAGTGATTTTTGATTAATTTTTACTACAACTTTCTGGTCTAATTTACGGAGGAGTGAGTTTGCAACATACTTAACGTCTTTTATTGATGATGGATTTGAAGTACGTAAAGATAATGGAAAATAATCCATAACAGAAATGAGTCCTTCAACAAGTCAATATGTACGATCAGCAATATAAATATGAAATGATTCGACGAACAGAACAGAATTAAAGTGTAGCCTGTTAAATAGATGAAGTTGGCAACTGTAATATTTAAATGTTTCTTTTATCCCTCAGCTGAAATTGACTTATTTTAAGACTGATAGCCCATACCTCATCAGAAATGACTAAGGTCGAGTGATGTTATGAAGAAGTAAGTTTGTGATTGCATTTCGCTCACTTAGATTCCTTATCTCACTGAAGAGGTAAGCTCATGTTGTGTCACGAGAGTGTCGAGATAAATCAGGTCGCGTCAAAACCTCATTAGTCAATCAAACTGAGTATTCAGGGAGGAAAATACGTAACTGTTAACAACGATTTGTCTCTCTAGGAGTTAAGAGTCCATTCATCTAAAAAAAATCATCCATTTCTGAAGATCTAACCAACTACTGTAATTTCTGTGAAAATTAGAAATGTTCATTGTAGGAAATTTTCTCGAAGTGAGGTTATGTTCGCTCCGTGTAGGTAAAAAACTTTTCTTTCAACCATTAAATCAGCACGAATATTTCTCTTTAATCGCGTCGTGCTTTGATGACAGTCTTTTGTGTTTTATCATGTTACTTTCGAACATTATTTCGACAGTTATCAACGACAGTTACGGAAAGCCGTGGAGAGACAGCGGGATCTATTACACAGCCTGCGCGCGCAGTATTGTTAATTTTTTCTCCTAGCCAGTCGTCACAAATGCAAAATTCCTTATTACTGCTGACGCTAAGAAGAAACTGAGTGATTCACTATAGGTCCGGAAGAACGAAGCTGCATTTGCAAAGTTGTAATCGTTGCTCATTTTTAATGAGTAAAATTCAAGTAGCATGAAGTTATTTTATAGCTAGTTAGCACTTGGCTTAAAATATTATCTCTTAGCGTACAATTATCCAGAATTTAATTCAATTTAATTGCAAAGGAGCACACGCTCCGGTGGCAATTTACCTACACACCTATCTACCCTCTTTCCTGTACCCACCTACATTTGCCCTCTACAAATTTTAGCTTTAAATTCTTTCAATGTTTTCGGTAAATTATTCATCATTTCCTTTAGTAACTTATTCCAATACCTTACAACCTTACCTAAAAAAGAGAATCTTATAACACTCTTGTGCCTAAAATCGAGTGCCAGCTTGTAGTCATGGTCATCTTTTTCCTTCCATGAACTACTTTTCATCTTTTCATACCTATTGCAATATCTTTCCATGCCTCATCGCCAGTATATGCCCTGTACACTCCCATGACCCTCCTCATCCTCCTCCTGTCTTGCAATGAATCCCATTCCAGCTCCTTTATCATATCCGTCACTGATTGCATTCTGCGATAATTTCCAGAAACAAATCTAGCAGCCCTTTTTTGCACCCTCTCCAACTCTTGTATTTGATACGTAAAATGAGGGTCCCATACTACACTACCATATTCGAGCATGGTCTGACCAAACTTTAGTAACCCAATTCCTTGATTTCTCTCGTACATCCCCTCATCACTCTCTCCAACAAGTGCAGAACTTTGAAACCTTTTCCTACCACCTGTCCTATGTGTCCTGCCCAGTTAAGTTTGTTATCAAAAGTAATTCCAAGATATTTACATTTCAAGTCTTCAGCAAGCAATTCTTTCCCCACCTTATATTCATAATTAACCTTTTGTTTTTTATTTGTGTATCTAATAAGCTGACCCTTCTTTGCATTTATCTTCATCTCATGTTTACCAACCCAACTAGATATCCTGTCCAGATCATCCTGCAACTGTTTACAATCCTCTATCGTTTTGATTCTTTTATACAGCATTATGTCATCTGAAAACAATCTAACTTCATATAGTAAACAATCAACACAATTATTCATTAGAATAATGAACAGCAATGGTTCCAATACGCTTCCCTGCGGTACTCCCATTTTTACTTCCACTTCTTTCTGTTTTCTACCTTTTAAAAATTCTGCTGTATTAGAAGTGAGAAATTCTGTGAAACAGAACTTCTGAAGTATAGGATGGAGAACACTGATACCTAGACATTTCTTGCTCATCTAACGTAACTGCACATTTTGTAGTTACGTGTTGTACTCACATATTACAACCAAATTCACAGGAGTGGAAAGAGTTTGTGATGGCTCTGTGGGCTGCTGGGCCAACCATTCCTCCCGACTGACGAGGCACAGCTGGTCGCTCTGGAGTTCCTCCTGGTCACCTGCACAGAAATTAATAGTATTAGATGCTTACCTGAGCAAAATAGCAAGCATGAGGTCACTGTGATCTGGCTTAAATTCACATTTTAATAACTTAATTGTTTCTGAAAATGCTGCTGGAATTTTAGCTTGGTAGACGCGATGCGGGTCTTCGAGATGAGATATGCTGGTTCCTAACAATTAAATGTGGGAGTTGCCAGATGGCCGGGAAATTCGGGAATGTCCAGGAATTTTGTTTCTGCTTCCGTGTCCAGTAATTATGCGTTAATGTCCCGGATTTCCCGCCTACTAGTTTTTTTTTCTCAAACTCAATTTACCACTGTGGCCGAGCCAAGCATGCGGCGCTCGCAGTGGAAGGATGGAATGTACAAAAAATTTGAACATTTGTCCCTTAAATTAGGGGAATTGAAATTGACAGGAAAATACTCTTTGAATTTCCTGGAATTTTGAAAATATTAGATGCAGTTAACATTGATTCACTTTTTACAGAGTTCACATATCTGAAATCTGTCTTTCAGGTCCTTCCAAAAGACAAGCCAAACAATAAAATCTGGGTCAATTTCTTTAGAACAAACTTTCTTATGATTTTGTAATTTTAATGAAAATAGTTGTTTTTGTTTTGTCAATTCCAACAAGCAACGCCTTTTGCGAGTGAAGTTTTAGCCCGTTGAACAATTTCTGGACTAAAGAGCGAAACAATGTCTATGGATTTGATCAAGGCTGACTGCAAACTCAGTCTTGCCCAGAAACTTTATCGGTTTTTGCAAAGCAATAACGGAGAAAAATTCGTGAAAAAGGTAAAATCTAGTGATAAATATTTTAAAAAAAGTAGTTAATGAATTTTCATTTTGATTGACGTTGATTTTGATTTATTGAAAGAAAGATTTTCAATTTTTGCTTATTTGTCGACAATGCTCGACTATTTTCTAACTAATTTAATCAATAAGCCTAACAGAAGCGTTCAATTTTTCTTTATGTTTAATATTTTGTGGTTTTGATTGATAATACCCGATGTTGGTTATCTACCACAGTATAAAAAATCCTAAAAGAGGTGCTATATATATGATAGATACCATAGTTTTTCCTTAAAATGATTTTTTTTTTTACTAATTTTCATTTTTGTTCATTCTTTAAACATACCACTAAAACACTTTCTAATCCCAGAAAGGTCCCGGAAATTATAAGCATGTATCTGGCAACCCTAGTTACAGTACAAATATGGAAGTAGGAGCTACATAATTATTAACTATTCTGACAGAAAGCATTTACTTCGCGAAACCAAATCTCCATTATATATGTAAAGGATTATTTAAGGAGAGTAGATTTTGCTTTTTTATTTATCACAAACTATAAAAGATACAAATACGTGCTACGCAAAAACTGGATAGAGGAAGGTTTAAGGTTTGTGATCCCTGTCTATCAGTTCCATTTGCTCCCGGAAACGGCGCTGTTGTCTATTTACGTGGAAACGGCAACGCCGCAGAAGTTTTTTTGTGTGCTACAGTAAGCAAAAAGTTAGGCCATTGCCGACGTACAGCGAGCATGCCGTCGTAAGTTCAATAAAGTGCCACCTCGTAATAAAAAGATTTACTACTGGCATAAAGAAATTCGTATAAGATCTATGCATACGGAAAGGGAAAAGTATTGGTCGTCCTCGAACGAATTAATGCGTGAGTGACAAGAAATGTATTACCGTTTTAATATTTCTGGTGAAACAAATAGTGTTCATGTCGAACTTTCCTCTATCCAGTCACGAGTTTGTGTCTTTTATATTTGTGAGAAAGAAAAATGTAAATCTGTTCAATTTTTTTCAATAACCCTGTATATATGTTTTACCAGTATGTTTCAATGGGCAGAAAATAACCGCACATTGATTTGTGTGTTTATATACTAAGATCAAAGGTTATTCTATACTTTTTCCGCATGGCATATAGTTTTCACGTTGATAGTGCTTAAGCAGAATATTCGTTTATAATTGACATTAGCGTCTACAACAGGATAGAGTTGTCTAATTAGATAAAGCATGAACCGAAATTACTTCCGTCTTTGTAGTTCTCAGTGCCCTCTTGTAGTTGTTATCCAAGTTGGAAATGGTACTGAAATATTGAATAGTGGTGGAAAGCGGTAGGCCTCAGTACCCTATTTATAATAAGCCTTAATGAAATTATTTTTTTAATACAGGACCGATGGGAGAAGTGTATGTTAGCAAGGACAATTCTTTCAGGAAGTTAGTCTTTCACAATATTGTAGGTGAGTAATTTACTTTTCTCTGTTAAGTAGTTAAATCTATATTGGAGAGACGTATAACAAAACTTAATTGTGATATCACTATCTGTTTCATGTTGTTCTAGTTTGAAATAAATGTTGATATGCTATTCGCTCACCCATAAGTGTTTATTTTTTTCAAAAATTGGAACTGGGGTCCATCAGAAGGTAGTTACTTTATATGAAACATGAATTTAGCAAAACTGTAATTACAAGTGATGCAAAAGGGCATGGATTGGCGCGTTCTATACGAATAGAGTCAAAATTTTTGCCCGGAAATCAAAATTTTGATTTCCAGGCAAAAATTTTGAGGAACTAACAGGAATGTCAATGGCAAAGTTGACTTGTTTTAAGGTAGAATACGAAAAACAATATCATTTTGCTACAAAAATCATGACTCTGTATTAATAGACAGTGAAGTATACGTTGTTAATCTATTCCATCAACTGTTCCCTTCCTACATGCTATTAATATGTCATCGATGACCTCACCATAAAATTAGGAGCTCACCTGCTTACCAGATAAACAGTTTCCTACCTGAATTGTCTTCCGACAGGTAGACATTCTGCGTGATGGAGGTCTCCTGGACGACCTCCCTGACTTTGACTTCTCCCAGGATGTATGTGACATTTCCCACGTGGATGCCTTCAGTATCTATCACGTCGACGCTCTCCAACGTTGGGATGGCGTTCCGACGAAGCAATGTCTCCAGCGCGTCCTCCACAGCCTCACCATCAGAGGGCGCGGCGTCACCAGCAGAGCTGAAGGCACTGTCCAACGAGCAGCTCCTTGAGCACCGCTCTGGAGGATCCTCAGCATCGATGTTCGCGTCATCGCTGCCATAGTTGTCTGACACAGATCTCTTCCAACTTCCTAGAAAGTTGATGGATATCAGTGGGGTTATAAAAATCATCAAATGTCGCAAAACGAATCATCTCACTTGCATCAAAGAAATCAGTCCAAAGTTACACTACTTTAGTCAAACATATGGATTTTATGCTGGTAGAATTTGCTCGTTGGGCTTGAGTGGTGTTTCCGTTAGGACCATAACACTCAATATTAGCTAGCTTACTATAAAACGTAACATCTGGAGAACTTAAGTACGGCCCATTGTAAATTCACCAGTTGAAAGGTGATTAAAAATAAAAAAGGTTTAACAATCATTTGTCTGACTTCGTATTAGAAACTAGCAAAAAAAAAAAAATAAAAAATGACGGGTTTAACGGACTGTGCTGGCAATTGATTTCATTTTGGTTGTTTACCTAGATAGAAATTTTATAAAATAAAGCTCACTATGCTCTAATTTCTCGTCCCTTGTGATGTAGAAAAGTTTCAGTTGTCAATTCGGTCTAGGTTGCGTTTCAGCATAACTACAATCTTCGCCAATATAGCTGGTAGAAAATCAAAGCTTCATTCACACGCGAATTCATACATTCCCTGAATCGCATGTCAATGTCATGATGCATCTATACCAATCATGCATCATGCGATACAAACTTGATCCAAAATCTTCACAGTTTCTTAAAACTTTCTTATTGTCTATGATGAAGATGGAAGGTTTAATGCCTGGCACAGCTTACATTCGGCTGAAATAATGACCCCAGTGAAAACGAAGGATGCTAAAAATAAATCTTAACTTCTTATGTCGTGTAATATTAGTTTCAATTGTGGTTTAGGTTGCATAGATCGCGAACAATTTGGAACTTATTTCATTCAAACCAAGTAATCATATCACTAAAAAAAAGCAACTAATAATGAATATGACAATTTAAACAAAATTCATACTTTTCTTTCAGTATTGTGGCAATTCCTTTCTTAGCAATTGTTGGAATAAATTGAATTGTTATAAAATAAATGCAATTCCTATTGCCTGGCGTTATGACAAAAGGTTTCGGTTGCTATCCTGGTCCAGGTTGCATTTTAAAACTAACCACATACGGGAGTAGTTTACATCGTGATTCATGATATCAAAACGTGACATAGTGCTTATGAAACCTGCTTAAATAACTGATAATAGCTAAATTCAACATGCTATTGCTGTGATAAGGTTCTTTATTTATTTTTGTCCAGGCTGGACCTAACCACAATCTCGGGTAATACTGCCGCTACAAAATGAAAGCTTCCGACCAAAACGACAATTCATTGATGAGATACATTACGCAACAACATAAATTTCATCAAAAACATTCAACAAAAAAGAAAGGTAATAAACCAAAAATCTGCAACGTGATTCAGACCGATATTACAACGTTCGAATAGCTGTCACAGTTACACATTGCGGAAATACGTAATAGCCTCAGTAATATTACTCAGTGAAATCAAAGAAGATTAAAATAAATCTGATAAACTTACATTATTAATTGTAGTGTAGGCAACTATTTCGGTTCAAACGAATTAATAATTTCAATAATAGGGTACAGTTTAAATTATTTTGAAAAAAAGCTAAATTATTCATGCCCTCTGCCGTAGCGTCAAATGCCAGTTGTAATTCTGATCCATTTTAAGTACACTTTAACCAAATTTTTTCTACATTGATGCTCGAAATACAAAGCTTTTATCTTACAATATCTATGGACAAAGAATTTAAGGAATACTTGAATATATCAAAAGAATATTCGTAAATAAGCATCTAATAATTGAAATATCGATTTTAAGTTTTTAACGCAATACATACTTTTTTTCAGTATTCTGTGAGTTAATTTATTCACTGTTGCTTGGAAATGATATTAAATAACGCGCACTCCCACAAATATATCGTAAAGCGTGACGTCATAGGCAACGTCATAGCTTGACGTCACCGCGTGACATGACGTAGTGGCGACACCACTACATCTTGTCTATTATACTAATAGATTGAGGGCAGCTGTAGTGACGTGGTATTTGGTTATATTAGCTACACCGGGACGTTCCGTGGCAGGTCCCTAAAGAAAGGAATTAGTCTACTTGCCTCTGACACAATAGCTTGGAACATCTCCTTCAGGAAGACTCGACGAACCATTGGATTGTGGATTAAGTTAGATTTTTAGTTTTTGAAGTGAAACCTTCTTTAGGCGCGTTGGGCGGTTTTTGGATGGGTAAAATCTTATAAGTTCTGACTACCGACGTGATAATGTTTAATAGTATATCTGTACCGGCGAACGAAAGGCTCTCGGTTTGAATCTCTGTCTCGGCGGGGTTTTTTCATAGACGATTAACTCAACCTTCACGTCTGGCGTGCAATGTTAAGTATGCCAGAATACTTCCGTGGTTTGGATTCCACTTTAAACTGTAGTCCTCTATACCTAGTAACATACCGGGTAATGTTAAGGTGGCTAAGAGAGGGGCGGAATGCGCAGCCTTTAGAAACACGGTCACTAGTTCAATACAACCACATGGAATTATTTGTTATCTTTATATATATAAAAATCTCGTGTCACGATGTTCGTTCGGGATGAACTCCGAACTACATAACCGATTGAGATGAAATTTGGATTACTGTGTGTAATTTAGTCCAACGTAAAATATAGGATAGTTTTTATCTGGATTATAGACCTCAATTTATTATTTGTGAAATAAAGGTTCATTAAATGTTTGTCATAGGACAATGGTTTGTAATTATTTGCAAGCCACCAAAGATAAGCGGTCTGCTGGCTTTGTGGTTAGGGCGTCTGACTTGAGATGGAAAGGTCCCTGGTTCGAGTCCCTGTCTCGGCGGCGATTTTCATAGACACTTAACCCGGCATTAATCTCCGGTGCAGCATGCTGTGTAGGTTAAATACGCCAGGACGGTACTGTGGTTCGGATTCGACGTTAAAATTTAGGTTCTCCTGTACCTTGCAGGATGGGCGGTCTAGGTAAAGGCGCCTAACAGTGGCAGAATGCCCAGCCAGTAGAAACCATGTCACCAGGTCATTGCGACCACACGAAATTATTATTATTATTATTATTATAGTTCCATAAGTTTCTAACAGATGGCGATGTGTTAACTTATCGATACAACACTGGTTAGCTAGGTTGGGTAATGATCCAGTAGATCAAGTTCTGTTTCAATTTATTTATGCTACAGTTTATTCCTAACAGATGGCGGTGTGTTAATTTATCGAACCATCCAGTAGATGGGGTTGTATTTCGATTTATTTATGCTACAGTCTATTCCACGAGTGCGTGTTTCTTCAATTTTAATTGTGCTGTGTATTGTGTTATAATTATACTGTATTGTTGTTCATCGTTTGTGTGTCATTATAGCTAACGACAAAGTAATTACACACATGAATAACATTGAAGAAAACGTTACAATAATTCGAATCGTGTAAGTATTTCTCGCTAGCTTATCATTTTTCTTCTTCTTTTTGTTCAGCTAGAGACCACGTGTCAATTTCAATTCCACTCCTGTTGTTTTTTTCTTTCTTCCTTTCCAGTACTACTTCATTATTGCACTCCTCTCTACCTTTCAATCCTGCCATAATCAAAGTCTGCTATCGAAAAAAATTTCTTTCCACACAGTTCACTGTATTATTTCATTTCAAATCTTTCTAAACCTCTTGGAAGCCTGGTGTCATCCATGCTATAATGTATCGAAAAAATATAATTCTTCTTTTTCTGTTATTTTTCAATGTTATTATATTTCCTCATTAGTTCTTAACTTCCATTTTACTGTATTTTTCAATGGACCCAAAATTCCGGTTTCACCAATGTATTCTAGTGTCTTATTTTAAGGCTTTCAGAAAGGCACTTTTTGTTGTAATTAAAATATTTTTCAGTGAAATGTCGCCAAAGAATCTAACCTCGACAATGAGTTGTAGCAGAGAAGCACGACGCACGACGAGAGAGCTCATCAATCAGCAACACAAATCGCGGCAAGTAAGGAAGTTCAAAGAATCAGGACAGCTGAGCGTCGTATGCAAGAATCTGGTGGCTTCCGACAGATATTACCAGTGATTCCTCGCTCTACTTTTGTCGATGAGATTAACATATGTTTCAAACAATCGTTTTTATGGCGGAATGTCGAAACACTTTGATTGACCATGAACATGCGAGTACAGTTGCAAAATGATCCACCGGCACAAGTATTTTGTAAGCAATTGCTGGATACTGGAAAAGGTGAAATAGAACTGCATCGAAATACACAATACATCAAATTGGCAGACAAATTCTGCACTGTTGTTCACATCAAAAATGAGCTAACTCAGCGGTCGGGCACGCTCCATAGGACACTATACAGGCGTCGTTATGCTAAACATCGAAAAAGCCTTCGACAAAGTTTGGCACGACGGCCTTATCTACAAACTGAACACCTATCACTGTCCTGGACACTTGCTCAAAATGATTGACAGCTATCTCCGCAACAGGAAATTCTACGTTGTGGTGGAAGGAGCCAATAGCCAGTTCAAATCAATTGAAGCAGGCGTACCCCAAGGTTCGGTAATAGCCCCGATTCTATATAGCATTATACTAATGACATACCCCACCAGCCAGGCGGAGAAATTGCACTATTTGCAGATGACACCGCAATATACAGGTCCAGTCGAAACCAAGATTCATCGCCAGAAAACTAACACAACACCTCGAACTAATTACACAATGGTGTAATAAGTGGAAAATCAAAATAAACACAGGAAAATCCCAAACAATAATGTTTTCAACCAAAAGATCAGCACCGGATGACTGTGTATTACTAGACGGAGAAGATCTAGCATGGAGCGACACAGTCAAATACTTAGGTGTTACTTTTGACAAAAAGCTTAAATGGACAACTCATATTCAAAATGCATGCAACATAGGCAAAGCCGGTATATTCAAGCTGTACCCCCTCCTCAAGGGGGCCAGCTCAACACCAAAACTAAGCTACAAATTTACAAAGCTATAATAAGGCCAGCAATCCTATATGGCTCAGAAGTATACAGCATGGCATCAGACAGTAACCTCAAAAAACTGCAAACAATCCAAAACAAATACCTTAGATTAATAGCAAATGCCCCTCGGTACATGACCAACATACGACTCTATAACAACCTAGGCATTCCAACACTGACAGACTACATAAAAGACAAATCAACAAAATTCTTCACAAAAGCTCAAGCTTCTCCCTATGAGACTATTCAATGCCTAGGACAAGACCCATACGATCCAACTTACAACCGACCAATACTGACACTAACACGCCATTACAGAACATGACAAAAAAAAAAAAAAACATATTACCACTTACCACAAGACATGACTAGACAGCCATTACGAAAACCTTTATCAGACAAAAGTCAGAGGCCAAAGGTCCGGAACTTTAGACGCTACATGAGCCTAGCTCAGACAGATGACACGTTTCTGTGTTCCTGGATATATCAAATAACTAGCAGTTACCCGCGACTTCGTCCGCGTTGAAAAGTGTTGTAATATAAGATTTTCTTGAGAGGTATGGTTGCTCAGTGGTTAGGGCGTCCAACTGGAGATGGAAAAGTCCCCAGCTTGAATTCCAGTCTTGGCGAGGATTTTCAAAGGTCCTTAGCTCGACCTTCACCTCTGACATAGGTTGGTGTGTGATGTGAATTACGCCAGAATGCTCACTTTGTTCTGATTCCGTGTTGAACTGTGGGTCCTCTATGTCTGGTAGGATTACTGGGTTACGTTAAGAGGCTACGAAATGGACTGATTGCGGATACGTAAAGAAGCCTTGTCACCAGGTCAATACGACCATACAATTTATTTTAGAGCTATTTTTATTAGTAATAGTAGTAATAAATGTTGCAATAAAATAACAAAAATCTATTTATGTTCCACACTTCATTGAATTTTTAATACAGTAAAAATATTCTGTTTGTAAGGAGTATTTTCAGTTTAATATATCCGTATATACTATATTGAGGATTTGCCTCCTAGGTTTTGCCTATTTTCATAGCCCTAGTTTTCTTACATTTCTTTGAAAGATTTGAATTTCGTTTACCCAGCATCTCTTAAAATTACTTATTTCATCTCGCGAATAAAAATGAATATAGTTTTAATTAATGGAAGCTCAAAACGTCAAAATATTAGCAATACATTGATGGAATCGACTAAATATCAACAACAAAAAAATACTAACATCCAAACAGCAAATAAATACTTAAGTGGCCCAAGGACGTTCATTTCCGTTAGTAAAATTGCGATTTTAAAAATGAATATTTTGATTTGCATTGGATATCTGAAAAAATCTTTAAAAAAAGAACTTAATTTGCTCTTTGAATATGATTTTTTTTTGAGGATATATTGGTTCCATCAACAGAAATTTACATATTATAGTAGTAAGTATAATACTACTTTTATCCATAATGATCAGTGGTATTGTGGTAATGGTTTCTCTATATGTGGAAACAACTGAATTGCCTGTAGACCAGTTTACTATAGTTCATTCGTTTCGAACATTAATTCTGCGCTAAAATATAAATTTCAATGTTAAAGTAGTAATAGATTGTTTCTTCATAATTGGCTTCTCACTCTACAAACAGAATTGAATGACAACCGGAGAATTACCACTCCGCTAGTCCGCCACTCCATTATCTGAATAAAACATTGATAAATTTAAAAAATTTACTTCAGTTAACGCCGCATAGTTCTGCTAAAACGTCGAAGCTTACTATAGATCTTTTGATACAATATCGGTACAAACCGATACATGATGTTACTAAAATGGTGCTCATGAAAGAAGCTTAAATAACAAATAATGTTTCAGTTCTCATTTTGGCCCAGGCTGCGTTTTAAAATTACCGCTATAAAATCAAAGCTTCTATCACTCGCACATTAATACATTCACTATATTGTATGTTAGTGACGTCATGAATAGCGAAATAAAATTGACTTATTATTAAAACAGTAAATTAAATATTGAATACATCTAAAACTATATTCAGCCGCATGAACTATGTCGTAAGCTTCATGACAGTTATTGAGGTAACGTAATTAAAAAAAATTATACTAAAATGCTTTTAACATACAGTGTACAACGGAAAGTCCACAATTCTCTACGGTCGTTAATATTGCTGGTCAAATTTACATCGCGATAAAGTGACTTTTATTGCTCGTGATTTAGTAAGGTGTATAATGAAATTAATTGTGATAGTAAATTATGATATAGAAAATTCTGTTACTACTCGAAATGTAGTTCCAGAGCATTTAATGTGCTGAGATGTGTTCGTATCGTTTGATTTTGTAGCGGCAATATTAGCAGAAATGCGGTTTGGTTGAATTGCTGCCTGGACCAGAATGTTTTTGTTACAGCAGAAAGCAGAAGGAATTTAGTTATTGTTAGTAATAAGTAAGCAGCTTTCATATGCTCCGTGCAAGTGAGGTGTATTGTGTTGTAAACGACTTCCAGTGTTACTTCACGAAACAATAAGTTTATACATTAGCCCATTGAATACATTCGTTTTAAGTGTATAATTCGATAGATATTTGCAGAATATTGAACAGTAAGTAAAAAGCAGTACTATTTGTACAAAAATTCTGAACGAAAAATAAAAAGGGTTAGTTAAGTTTTAAATTTCGGCAAAAGTAATTTGTAGTGCAGAGACTGTATAGTAACAAAAAAGAAACAGGAAATAAATTAAACCGAGATAGAATGGAATCCGTAACATTTTTATAAATACGACCTTTCGGGCACCGGCATTTTGCACTTTTAGTAAATCGGCTTTCGTGCTGGTATACTCATAGCATTTTACGTTTTTTTTCCCCAAGCTCTGATTTTTTACATTTTGTATGACGCATATATTAAGATCGAAATTATGGTGTAATATTTGATATGTCATACTATTTTATGTACGCAAATTAAAACATCTCCTTGTGAACTTGACAACAGTACCTACCTTTTTTTTTTAATTTAAGGTTAAGTACAAATTTATATTTCCTGCTTCCAAACTATTATTTGTCAAGTGCGTCGGTTTTATGGCTTTCAAACTAAACACAAACTTGCATATGTAAGAAGGTTTTTTTGCTTTTATTTCTGAAAAGTAGTTTGCGATTTACGTAAAAAGCAAAGAGTAAACGTGGCACGGCTATCTACGAAGTAGGAAACTCTTTGTTGTTTCCGAATTGATATTAATGGCAATTTCTAAAAGAACTATGCGTTTTTGCGGGATAAAATCTATCCTATCACACTTCGCACGCAATTAACTGACTTCATGCCAAATTTCATTTAAATATGTTGAGTTATTAAGGCGTGATTGATTGCAGACGTACATCCAAACACACATCCGAACTTTCTCATTTTCTCATTTATAGATATATAGATTACTTAGATCATAATTGGGTCAGTAATCGTGCTATTTTGGCAGCAAAAATGTTGATGTCAACGTAATTAACTTTCAGATACGACAGTTGTTGCCAGGTGTTCTGATGTCTTTTAAAACAATAGATACTATTGTAGATGAAAATGAAGCCGTAAATTTTCCAAATGAGTTTTTAAACTCTTTGGATATAACAGGAATGCTGCCACACAATCTCCGGTTAATGATTGGTTCACCGATTATTCTTCTTCGTAATTTGAATCCACCTAGATTATGCAATGGTACACGTTTCGTGATCAAAAGGATCACCGGAAATGTTCTTGAAGCAACTATTTTGACTGGAATGTTTAAAGGAGAAATCGTCCTGTTGCCACGTATTCCAATGATACAGTCAGAATATCCAGTACCATTTAAAAGGCTTCAATTTCCGATTCGTTTGGCTTTCGCTATGACAATAAATAAGTCACAAGGCCAAACAATGTCCGTTTGCGGCTTGGATTTGGAAAATACGTGTTTCTCCCATGGGCAACTATATGTCGCCTGCTCACGTGTAGGGAAACCATTAAATCTTTTTGTATTCGCAAAAGACAGGATAACTAAAAATATTGTGCACCAATTAGCGCTTAGCTAAATTAAAATTATAAATTGTAATAATTTAAAATAATGAAAATAATTGTTAAAAATGTTTAAAAATCAACTTCATAGGCCTCATTTATAAAACTGAAATTTCAGTTTAAATAAATAAATTATATAAATAAATAAAAAATTATTTATTTATTTATTTTTATAAGTATCAATTTTTATATAATTTCAATTAAGTAATCTTATATATATATATAAAAATAGACGTGTTTTTTCATATATTTCACTTTTCAGCCTACACTACCTAGCACAGATCACTGATGTTTGTGTGTGGAAGTAGCATGGAGTTTCCAGTCGTGCACAACGTTGGCCGAATGCCGATAGCTGTGGGGATGTGGGAGATATAATGATTAAAGTTGGTCAATGCAGGGCGTTTTCATATTTCGAAAAAAAATTCGTATCTCCGTACACTTCTCTTTTCTGCCACAAATACATAACATAGACTTTTGGTGTTTGTGTGTGGTAGTAGAATCGTCTTTCCTGTCGTGCACTATGGTTGTTAGATGTCGGTAGCTATGGGGATGTGGGAGATATGGGGGTTGAAAGTGGTCGACCTGTGGCAATTTCATACTTCTGCCAAAGACAAAAGTGTCATGGTGTATCACTTTTCAGCGAAAACTATAGATC
Organism: Vandiemenella viatica; assembly: GCA_031002005.1. Classification (NCBI taxonomy): domain Eukaryota; kingdom Metazoa; phylum Arthropoda; class Insecta; order Orthoptera; family Morabidae; genus Vandiemenella; species Vandiemenella viatica. Next base: position 276,027,744 of record JARYHS010011408.1, read on the forward strand.
ACAGATAACTGGCATTTATGTGTAGTAGTAGCACAGAGTCACCTTTCGATCACAACAGCGGCCGAATTTCAGAAACTGTGGTACTGTGGTAGATATGGTGGTTGTAAGTGGCCGACCAAGGATATTTTCGTATTTCGACTGTCTCCGCATATGTCGCGTTTCTGCCACAACTACATAGCATAGAGCATTGGTGTTTGTGTTTGGTAGTAGAATCGTATCTCATGTAGTGCACTATGGTTGTTAGATGTCGGTAGCTATGGGGGTGTGGGAGAAATGGGGGTTGAAAGTGGTCGACCTGTGGCAATTTCATACTTCTGCCAAAGACAAAAGTGTCATGGTGTATCACTTTTCAGCGAAAACTATAGATCACAGATAACTGGCATTTATGTGTAGTAGTAGCACAGAGTCACCTTTCGATCACAACAGCGGCCGAATTTCAGAAACTGTGGTACTGTGGTAGATATGGTGGTTGTAAGTGGCCGACCAAGGATATTTTCGTATATCGACTGTTTCAGGATTTGTCACTTTTCTGCCACAACTACAAAGCATAGAGCATTGGTGTTTTTGTTTGGTAGTAGAATCGTATCTCATATAGTGCACTATGGTTGTTAGATGTCGGTAGCAATGGGGGTGTGGGAAAAATGGGGGTTGAAAGTGGTCGACCTATGGCAATTTCATACTTCTGCCAAAGACAAAAGTGTCATGGTGTATCACTTTTCAGCGAAAACTATAGATTACAGATAACTGGCGTTTAAGTGTAGTAGTAACACAGAGTCACCTTTCGATCACAACAGCGGCCGAATTTCAGAAACTGTGGTACTGTGATAGATATGGTGGTTGTAAGAGGCCGACCAAGGATATTTTCGTATTTCGACTGTCTCCGCATATGTCACTTTTCTGCCACAACTACATAGCATAGAGCATTGGTGTTTGTGTTTGGTAGTAGAATCGTATCTCATGTAGTGCACTATGGTTGTTAGATGTCGGTAGCTATGGGGGTGTGGAAGAAATGGCGGTTGAAAATTTCATACTTCTGCCAAAGACAAAAGTGTCATGGTGTTACTTTTCAGCGAAAACTACAGATCACAGATAACTGGCGTTTGTGTGTAGTAGTAGCACAGAGTCACCTTTCTATCACAACAGCGGCCGAATTTCAGAAACAGTGGTACTGTGGTAGATATGGTGGTTGTAAGTGGCCGACCAAGGATATTTTCGTATTTCGACGAAAGGCATGTGTCTCAGCAGATTTCACTTTTCTACCACGACTACATAGCATAGAGCATTGGTGTGTATGTGTGGTAGTAGAATCGTGTCTGTTGTCGTGCACTATGGTTGTTAGATGTCTGTAGCTATGGGGGTGTGGAAGATATGGTGGATGAAAATGGTCGACCTGCGGCAATTTCATATTTCTGCCAAAGACGCATGTGTCACGGTGTATCACTTTTAAGTGAAAACTATCAATCGCAGATCACTGACGTTTGTGTGTGGTAGTAACACAGAGTCTCCCATCGATCACAACGTTGGCCGAAATTCGGTAACTGTGAGAGTGTGTGAGATATGGTGTTTGAAATTGGTCGATCATGAATATTTTCGTGTTTCATCCAAAGACTTGTGTGTATCAGTAAATTTTACCTTGCTGCCGGAACTACATAGCGCAGATGACTGGTACTTGTGTGTGGTAATAGTATCGAGTCTCCCATCGTGCACTAGGGTGGTTAGATGTCTATAGCTGTCAATATGAATTCTTTACAATCATGAACGAAGTCGTGGGTACCAGCTAGTACTGAATAATTTGTAATCCCCTAAAGATTAGATGAAACACTAAGAAATAAAAAAAATAAAAATTAAAAAAAAGTTAAAAGGTGTGGAGGTATTGCAGAAAGGCGTCTTGTTATTTAGTAATGAAATGCAACAGCCCTGCGATGTGAATTATTTCGGCACCACTGTGCAGCCACGTGTCCAAACCGTGACAGGCTAATGTAATCTGGCACAATTACTTCGTTGCCATCACTGAGCGTGCACGATGATAAACAAAGTGTGGCGGTAACGTCAAGCGGGGATCCTTAGTTTACTAAGGTTCTTTGTCCTTCACCTCAACTGTCCCGCCATCTACGACTGTGTGGCGCTTACCTGTTGTCGTATTCCTGGTGTTTGCAGCATTCGCCTCTTGGTCGCCACCCAGGGAATTCCACCCTGAGAATCCTATGCCTCTAAGCACTAAAACCACTTTAAAAATGTTTGGATGATTGATCGAACACCAGGTTTTAAAAATACTTCCAACTTTAATGACATAGAAAATTCTCGCCAACACAGCCTTTTAAGATTCAAATCGAACTTCGTTTTATCCTCCGATCGCAGGTTCTAATTTGGGGCACACGTGGGTTGGTCACACACACAAACAACTTACTCACATGAACTAGATGCACTTCTCGCCACGATTACCGAAAAGGTGACACACATTTTTTCACTGCTGATGTTCACACTTTCCTTTTATGTTCATCCCGGCAAGGGCACTCCACGATTCACATCACTATTCTCTTTTTTAAGTTACATATCGCGAGCAAACGCACTACACGACCGGCTCCTACAAGAACTCGCGCCAGACTCCCCGACCTCCTGAGTCGGCCTATCGGCTCTCTCCTCGGGGTCACGTGACTTGTCTCCGCCAACACTGGCTTTCTCCCCCATACTGGAGCTAGTCCACAATATGCTCTCGTTTCAATCCTCTTAAACCTCGTAAGTGCCAATCTTGGCCCGTTACAACCCCTCTCAATTTAAAGCTTATTTTGTGAAATGCCAATGCCACAAAATAAGGTTGAAATTCTAACCACCAAACTCTCCTACTTACAACTCTCATTCCTCACATACATTCAACATATACCAAGTACTCATTTTTATAAATTTGTTAGACATTTGAAAATTACCTATTGGCTTGTGTTGGCGATACAATGTTGCAATACAATTGTCACATCTTTGAAATACATAATTCTTACAATACAATATATTTTCTACAAGGTACATCTTGTGAGTGGTTGGTATCCTCTTCACTGAGAGTTGGCTGATGTGTATTCCTTCCTCCCCTTTTTCTACCTGAGCCTCGTCCATTTACCCCTCTCATTACATTAATTCCTCTGTCATTTCCTCCTTGGGATCGGTGATCCCTCCTATACGGTTGGTTGTCCTGGTTGTTAAAGTAATCATTTCTTTGTAGATCTAGATTTCTGAACAATTCCTCGGCCTTCTTAATTGTGGTGACAGTTAGTGCAGCCATAAGCTGTTGTACCTCTAGAGGCATTTTGCGTGTGATATGCGCTACTATTTCACCTTCGGGAAAAGGGTCATCCAAATAGTGAGTATAGGATAGATTTTCCAAAAAAAAATATGCTGGAGGGATTGCCGTCTACCATTGAACCTTGGTCCACCCCATACTTTCCTCTTCGCTTCAAGCTGCTTGTTGTGGGACCAATACTGCCTCAAGAAATTTTCCTTAAACTCTGCAAAGGTTGTACATGTATGTAATTGCTGTTCTGCCCAAACGCGTGGTGCCTTTACCATCCGTTGGTACACGCAGTTTATTCTCTCAGCCTCGTTATAAGCTTGAAACAGCTTATATGTTTGGAAGCTGTTTATGAAGGTAACAGGATGTATATCTCCAGAGTCATCAAAATGTTCAATATTTATAGGTTCACAGGTGGTGGCTGGTATGCGGAAGTTTAGTGATCCCTGCTGTTTAATTGTTTTCAGATGCTCCTCCTGTGTTGTAACTTTGTGTTGCATCTCCTGTACTTCCCTAGTCATTACCAAAAGGTCTTGTTGGACTTTATTGCTTATTGTTAAGAGGTCTTGTTGAACTCGCTGTTCCAACTGTTGCTTAAGAAAATTGGTATTACTGTTGCAGCTCGCTTTACATTCCTGAACGCCTCCCTGGATAACTGAAGCTGTGTGTGTTATTAATTGGTCTTGCTCTGTTAGCCTTGTCTCAAAATTACTTTGGGTAGTTTCTAATTTAGATTGGAGTTGATTTGAAATTTGTGACAGGGAAGTGGACATATCTTCATGGATTTTAATAGCTAGAGCCTTATGGGCCTGTTCGCAGACATACAAATTGTCATCTATCTTAACATTTAGGGATTTATGAAGATCTGCAAGTTGCTGGGTTGTTGTTTGCAATTTTGTATCTATACGTGCTATATTGGTTTGTTGCAAGTCAACCATTGAGTCAAATTTTGAATTTAGAGAATCAAATTTGGAATCTATAGTGGTTTGCTGTGCATTCAGTTTTTTCTCTAGCGAATGAATATCTGAGGTTATACTGGCTTGTTGTGAATCAAATTTTGAATTAATTGTGGCCAATTGTGAATTGATACTGTTCATCATCTGCTGTAGAGAATGCATGAGTGATGTATGTTCTACCCTATCTACTGGATTCTCAGCTGTTCCTGCAGTCTGCAAACTTGGGGTTTCGTTATTCATCAGAGACATGTCAACCCTGTGTTGTTCTTGTGCAACGAACCTATGGCTAGCTATGACTAATGGAGTTGTGACCAGTGTCTGTATTGGATTTGCCTCATCTGTACCGGTGGAGGTGGCTGTTAGCTCTGGTGACAGGTTAGTTGTAGGGTTCTCCTCATGGTCTTGGGTGTTAATTACCTGAGGGTATGCAATTCCCTCAACCCGTTGTGACAGATCACTGTCAGTACAATGTTCACAGTTAGCACTTGGGAGTATGGACTGCGAATTAGGTGAGAAACCTGAAAATGGGAATGATTCTGTACTATCACTGCTGCTCCCATCCCTATTATCATCCTCATTTCCCACTTCTAACTGTGAGCTATTGGGGCTATGACTCGCCATCTCCAAATACTAAAAGAATGCGTAAAAGTGGTATAGAGACTGCCTTAACTTGCAAATAATTCCCAAAAGTTCACAAACTACCAAAAGCACTAAACAACAGTATCAACTAGTTATCCTCTGAGTAGTCAACACCACTCAACATCATAAACATACCAAAAAGCTCTAAAAGATTTTCACCCAATACATGGTCATTTATATAGATCATTGAGAAATGCAAAGATAACAAAAGATTAGTGAAGTTAAAAGAAAAAAAAATTAGTGAAATTAATTGTGATCTGGCTCAATAAACAAAACAAAAAGCTCCAACAGATTTTCCCTAAATACATCATCACTTATAGAAACCATTGGGAAATGTGGAGATAAAAATTAATTAGTAAAGTTACTTATGATCTATTTTGAAGTTCCTGTCTGACTTTTAATGTTCCGACGCAAATTACACCTTGGAAAAAAAAACAATAATCAAGCCTATCTTAACGCCGAATGTAAGACCTCAGCAAAAACAAAACATGAAAATTCGGATAGTGTTCTCACGCTTGTATACCCTCACTCAATAGACACTTAGCTTTACTCTTTCCGCCTGCTGCCTTGATACCGCTTGCGCCGTGAGTGTACGTCCATCTCGCCGCCAGCTACCGTAGTCCGGATGTAAACAAAGCCGCGCGATCTCTCTGGTGGCGGTGTCGGACACTGCTGCTGTTGTCTGTGGTGCGTAGCGCACGCCTTCTGGTGGGAAAAGTTGGAAACCAACCCTCGCGCTCTCTCTGGTGGCGGTGTCGGACACTGTTGATGTCTGTGCTGCGTACCACACGCCTGACGGTGGGAAAAGTTGTAACTACTTTGCCGACCAACCCGCTGCTGCTGCTGCTGTGCTGCACCTTGCACCACGCGGTGTTGAAACTGTGACCTCCTTGTAGAATGCGGCCACTCAAAATTCTAACCCACGTGTTTCCAATGTTCTGATACACTTATTCACATTTTTAAATGTATGCTGGTCCTTAAGTAGATCGCCATGTGGCGGTAACGTCAAGCGGGGATCCTTAGTTTACTAAGGTTCTTTGTCCTTCACCTCAACTGTCCCGCCATCTACGACTGTGTGGCGCTTACCTGTTGTCGTATTCCTGGTGTTTGCAGCATTCGCCTCTTGGTCGCCACCCAGGGAATTCCACCCTGAGAATCCTATGCCTCTAAGCACTAAAACCACTTTAAAAATGTTTGGATGATTGATCGAACACCAGGTTTTAAAAATACTTCCAACTTTAATGACATAGAAAATTCTCGCCAACACAGCCTTTTAAGATTCAAATCGAACTTCGTTTTATCCTCCGATCGCAGGTTCTAATTTGGGGCACACGTGGGTTGGTCACACACACAAACAACTTACTCACATGAACTAGATGCACTTCTCGCCACGATTACCGAAAAGGTGACACACATTTTTCACTGCTGATGTTCACACTTTCCTTTTATGTTCATCCCGGCAAGGGCACTCCACGATTCACATCACTATTCTCTTTTTTAAGTTACATATCGCGAGCAAACGCACTACACGACCGGCTCCTACAAGAACTCGCGCCAGACTCCCCGACCTCCTGAGTCGGCCTATCGGCTCTCTCCTCGGGGTCACGTGACTTGTCTCCGCCAATCACTGGCTTTCTCCCCCATACTGGAGCTAGTCCACAATATGCTCTCGTTTCAATCCTCTTAAACCTCGTAAGTGCCAATCTTGGCCCGTTACAAAAGCTGCTAAATATTGACGGGAGCATCAAAGCGAGGAATTAATTTAACTCTCGTAAACTATTAATATTTAGTACAGGTCGATGTTGACGCAGATTATGCTCCGATGGCCGATTCCTGTGACTTGTTGTATTAACCAGTACAGGGCTCCGATGATTATTTAGGGTCGAGTACAGTATTATAACACAGTTGAGTCACATTGGTGCGATAACAATGATTATGTTACACAGTATTATGATCATTACAGCGACTGCCTTGCAATATAGTTTAAAAAGCGGAGCCAAACTTAAAGCTTATAATACTGCTCTAAGAGTCGGAAGGAATTGTCTAAAACATAAGGAACGAGATAAAGTGTGTTGTTTGATTTAGGATCCATATTGCTACGAGCCCTAACTGTACAGTCTACACACTGCTTTGAGATTTCACTAACTCTCGCGTACGCTACCTCACGATCAGGAATTATTCCTCACCAACTGCGTGACCTCGCTGACCTTGTAGCTGGTGGACAAATTCTTTCCACCACGATTGGTGGAACCCTCCAAGTTTAGTACTCTCAATGAAACCTGGGGACTCCGATTATGTCTAATACCGCTAATACGTTAACAAGGGACACCTCTGACATCGAACGCTCACAACCGCAAGAAAACATGCTTAGAACAACAAGCGAACATAAACAAAACAGTGTAGTGTGTCATTTCCGTGCAGAACGTTGCATTTTATATCAAGCAACATTTTAATAGAGAGAAACAAAGTAACAAGACATCAATATCATATGAAGGAAATTATACGTGATTCAATGACGTCAGTGTATCATTAAATTTTCAATCAACAGTGCCAAAAACTCTCTGTCTAAAGCACTTAATATAGCGAAAAACAGACACGTACAGCAGTACCACACACCTGATAGTGTTTATATTAGTCCTCAAAGTGCAGATGCTGGATTTTGATGAAGTGGTTAAAACAAAGTGGAAGAGAACAATGTGTACACCTCACTAAAGCCACGTTATCACATTCCAAATCACTTTCGCATTAACGCAGTCCAACACCAAAAGCCACACCAATTACATTTTCAAATGATGATGTTGGTATGTCAATGTCATAACCTGGCTTTCGCCAAGCATATTGCAACGTAGGCTAATACGTAGGTGCAGCAAATTGATTGTAAATGACAGAGTGATGAAATAACGATCATGTATCTTCACTTGTGGTTTGGCACATTGTAGTCTTGCAAAATCATTAATCCTTCTGATATAGAGCTTATAATGCCGAAAGCAGTAAACATTAAGCGGTTGGCAATATTTCACGTGTTCTTTAGTCATTTTTTCGCTTTTACTTGCCTCCATATGAATGTTTCGTGGACAGGTTGTTTCAAGCTTCTTTGAAATATTTGGACCGAAAGTGCCTTGCGTCTCTTGAAAACAGATGTACAAAACTAATGGCGCTAGCAGACAAGTGCGGAGTTCTGCATGGAAATGACACTCGCCACTTTTGTTTACGATCGCTTGTTTTCGTGCCGTTCCGAGCGTTCGGTATTAAAGGTGTTCCTTCCGATTTACTTCAATCTCAATGCCAACAGGTGTTAATTCTAGTTTGTAATAAAATGTAAATTAAATTTTTTTATAATCGTTTGTCCTTAATTTCAACTCTCCATAATTATTTACCAATTACATTTGAATTTCCAAATCGACTACAATGTTTTGTCTTTATTAGTGAATATTAATTTGACTACTTTAGGAAGTTTAGAATAACATTAATCCAACGTACTATAATTACTAAGTCACAGCAACGCGTGACCGGGTCAGCTAGTTATTTAGTATATCTGTAGCTATAAGTGTGACGTGTTGCGCATAAGATACTAATAGTTTTCTTCTAGTTATTATTATTATAGCATGATGTTTTTAGAAACTGTTTATAGCACTAATTGGAATGTCCAAGTCTTTCTACAAAACATAGCTGTGATCGCACTTCTATTGATAACTGTAGTGCAAGTCATTTATCAGCATCTTCGCAGAAGTGATTGTGACGGGATAGCTAGACGGCGCATTACGGTCGTTCCAATTCCTCATTTACTTTGCTGTTTAATCGGATCACGGTAGTTCGGTTGACTGCAGGAATTCCGCATGCAGTAGATATAGGTTTTTTTTTTTTTTTGTTTTTTTTTTTTAAATGGCATTTGGCTACTGGGCCATACAGCCAGCTCAATGTGATTTGTTGCTATCAAGTATTGACACAAGGACACTACAACATGGACAAGACATTCACAGACACAACACTAAACACCCATGCCCTCGGCCGGACTCGAACCGGCGACCTAGCACTCTAGCCCCTACGCTACCGAGGCCGGCAAGATATAGGTATATATGGACGAAATTGTTACCTCGTCCTCAGTTAACTAGGGGAAAACATCATCTTGGACGTAATGCTGTTCGTTTAGTGCAACTAGTCTTACTGATTACCACAGCGGCAGAAACTGAGTTAGACTGTGCAGTTCATAAATTACTCATATGCACTTCAAAGTTGCAACATGCAAAATTTCGATTCAGTATTTTTAGTTCTTTTTGACAATGGAATGTAATGCTTTGCTTCTTGCAATACAAGTCTGTTCAAAAAGTATTAACCCTTCACCAGCAGGAACACAGCTACCTACCAGGAACTTTAAATCCCTAATCCTCTTCAAAGCAGTTTTCAAAATTTTTCACTCTTTTCTCCGAGCGCCGGAGTTCAGCAAAATTACTATTTGTGATTCGCCGAGCCTGGTGGATGAGCCTGTGATTCAGGAGGACGCGGGTTCGATCCCCAAACCGCCCATCCTGATTTAGGTTCTCCACAGTTTTTCCGAAATTCTCTGTAGATGAATGCATTATCCGAATTCCTTCCTGTTCCTTGCCTCCAAAGCTTTAATGAGATCACTAATGTGATTCCTAAGGCTTCCGCGGCCATCATTTGTTCACGATTAATAGATTTTCGGGGTATGCTGCGTTGTTTATTTCATAATCTGAGCTTTCGGCTGTCATCATACAGCAAGAAAGAGGCAACAGAAATTTTAAAGATTACCAACTCCACCAACGAAGATAGCGGCCTTTCACTCTCCGATGCTTGGCCGCTCATTGCTATGTCGACATAAATAGCATCTCTGACGAATGCTGTAGGATGGCAGCCGAAAGCTCAGGTTATGAAATAAACAACGCGGCATACCTCGAAAATCTATTAATCATATCACTAAAGTGGATTAGTGGAGATCGCGATTCCGCCAGGAACTGGCGTCATAATACCGCAGTGGTCAAACGCACGACTCCGCTAGAAATACTTTGGGAACTATATTTAACGGTTTCTTCCAGGTCTAGGCGGTATTACAGTCTAATTTCTATTTGAAAATAATAGTCCAGGCTCTATTACACCGGAATTGGAATTATTTCCTGAAATCAATACGTCTTGCGATTGACTACAGCAGCATTATGACGTCATTACTGAATGTTGTTGTAGCGGAATCGCGATGTCCAGTAGACCTAGGGTTGCCAGTTGACCGGGAAATCCGGTAATGCCTCGGAATTTTGTGTCTGGTACCGTGTTCAGGAATTAAGCGTTACTGTCCCGGAATTCCTGTATACCAGTTTTTTTCTCAAACTTAAGATACCACGGTGGCCATGCCTCGCTCGCAGCTGGAGGTAGAGGAGCGCTCCTCCTTACCCTCGACCAGATACAATATATTTAGACTGTTCAATTATGACGGCGATTTTCAACCAAAGTTGAATTAATAATCTTATATATATATATATGTTATGTAGCATGGTTTTTACCTAAAATACAACTTTTTTAAATTAGTTTGAATATCTGTTCACTCCTTAAACATACTACTAAAATACCTTTTTTAACCCCATAAATGTCCCGTAAATTATAATCCTGTATCACAAAAAAACCATTTTAATCCCAGAAATGTTCCGGAATTATAATACTGTATCTGGCAACCCTAAGTGGACCCCAATAAAGTCGCATCCTAAAAATATAAAAATTCAAAACTCAAAACACGCGTTTGTACTGGAATTTTCAGCTTGGAGATCAACAATAAATCGCGAGGAGTCATAGAAAAAAGTGTCATAAAACAGCAAATTCCGTTTTGTCGAAGAAAGCGCGAAATCTGGTGTGAAGATTTCGCTCGAAAGAATATCCACTTTGCGTCATATGTACACGGGTTTACTATCAGTGACTGAACTTCTAAAGGTCCGTTTGCACGGCGCGTGCTAGGCAGGACGAGCCTTTCATCTTCTACCGACTAGCGGTGGGTCGAGGCGGGACGTCCATGCTAGCTTATGCGGCAAAGATGAGAGGCGTCCCCTGACAGGGGCCGAGAGACGCGCGTAGGAACCCGCCTTAACAGCGATGGAGGAAATGAAGTGGTTCTCCATATCATCCATTTGGAGATGACACCCCTATCTCCCACTGGAGATAATAAGTCCCTGTCGTGTCTCACCCTTGTCGTTTTCCAGTTGTTCGATGCCTCCTGGCAGCAGGTAGCAACGGTCTCCGACGGTGTTGTGATGCGAGGACGCGGGGGGCAGCAGTGAACTGAGTCGCTGCGCCAGCCGTGACAACTCGCCCGCAGGCTCCATCACCACGCGGCCAGCGCCCTCTCACTGATGCAGTCACAACTGGGCTTGAGTCGGCGGCGTCGCCACATCCGCCAGAGATAAAGAAACCAGCTGCGCACACACCATTTAGGAGTGGCAATAACGTGCACTAGAGGATTGACTTTGATAAGTTGGCTACAATCTTGTGCTGAATCACAGCCTAGCACATCTTAGTTCATTTGCGTTACTAGGCGATTTGTAGACAAATGATAGAAAATCATGTAAAAATATGGTCTCGCGAGATAACTCTCCGATTCTGTGAAACAGTTTCTGTTGTCATGCTCACTTCTGTTTCTTGGTCACCGTTATTACGATGAGTATGAGCTGACCGACGTGGTGGGTGAACGGTTAACGCTTCTGGCCTCGCATTCGGGAGGACGGTGGTTCGAATCCCCGGTCGGGCATCCAGATTTGGGATTTCCATGGTTTTCCCAAATCACTCCAGGCGAATGCCAGGATGCTTCCTTCAAAAGGTCATGGCCGAATTCCTTCTCCTTCCTTGTCCCCAGTCCCATCCCGCCTCTAATGACCTTCGACGTCGACCGAGGCGTAAAGCCATAAGTAAAAAAAAATAAAATAGAAGTTGAGCACTTTGATTTGAACGAAATTCTACATGTCTGACTTGCCCCCTTAAGGCAATTCCAACATAATTATAATTTCCTATTTTATGACCGAGTATTTAGGACCGTTCAATTTGGAGTCAGTTTTTCCAGAAAAATCGTAAATTTAAAATTTTTGTTATAAGGAAATCAATTAAGCTTGCATTTAGGCCTCCTCATTATATACCAAAACCATACATCTCTTAATTCCTCCACGGTTTATTTTTTATTATTATTTTTAATTTTAAATTTTTTATTATTATTATTATTATTTTAAATAAATTTTTTGTTTTTTTTTTTTTAGCTAATGTTCGTTGTTTCCTGTCTTTTCTCTCAATCTTAAGGGAAAATACTTATCTAAGTCTAAGAGGTTTGCGGATAGAATCCCAGTCTCGTGCGCGATTTTTGCTGCAAATTAAACTGATCTCCGCTTCTCGAAATGTTTTCCTGTGTTCATGCGAAGTACCTTAGGACGATTCGCTCGCTTAAACTGTAAATCCCGACTATCCGATGGGATTAGCGCCCTGGGTTAGGTGGTCCAGGAGCTGGGTGCATTGTTTCTTATATGGAGTTGAAGTGTTATGCTACTAGACTTGCGCATTATAGTTCGTGAAGAAGAGCGCTCAGTTTAGTTCGCAGCTCCCTCGCGAACTAGTTCGCTCTTTTAGTTCGTTAGTTCGCGTCTCGAATTCAGAGAAACAGATCGTTCGCTGGCCTTGCTACTGCACGCGCTTTTTTGTTTGTTATGTCAGTTTTATTAGGAAATAGTCATTTTTTGTCGTTTCTAAATGGAATTTAATATGACCTTCTTAACAAAAGTTTTCTTAATGATAGCCCTTTCAAATGACATTAGCATGATCAGTTGCCGCCGATAACCCAAAGAGCTCATTGTACTTTGCACAAATGGGTAAACTGAATAACTGTGCTGTTTTTACTATTTACTTTACATGCATTCGTAGAATATATATTTTTTTAAATGTGTTGATTTATTAGTTCATGGAAGAAACATTACTTATAAAAGGCGCTAATGAACCCGCCGTCGACGCGCCCTCAAACCCCAACAACAACACAACATTACTTATAAAATATTATAAATGTGTTTATTTTGATGAATTAAAATACCCGTTTATAAACAATCGGCTTTTTTTATTTAAATATAGTTTTGGAAATCATGAACAAAATATAGTTCTACTATTGGCTACAAGTTAAGTACTATATGACAGAAACAATATTACCTATATTATTAAGAAAAGTAACAGTAATACTTCCAATGTGATACCTAACAATTAGACATATAAAAATAACAGTGACCCTTGATGAGAAAGTGGTAATAACGAAAGTGCGTAAATTTCCAGTAAATTGGAAGTCATTGAGCTATCTTTTTGTTAGTGTAGGGGAGGATAATCCAACACACATTCATTTTGGCGACGAATGAAACTGATGACGACACAAAAGTTAAAATCTTTTTGAATTTCGCAAGTCATTTCTGTACATAACTTTCACAAATATGTTAACCAACAGACTGAGATAAGTATTATATTGTCAGCTTTTAAATCAGTGCTAGAAAAATGTAAAAGATACTGTTTCTTTGGTTAAGAAAACAAGAAAAAGCCTTTAGAAGCCAAATTATCCACAGAAAGTGATAATATTAAAAATAATGCTCTAGTATTCGTTGGAGTATCTTGGTAAATAGTTAGATTTTAATGAAAGCAATTGGCTATAGAAAATCCAAAAATTAAATTTAAAACACGAGGTTTCATTTGATGGCTGTGAGACAATATTAGAGGTTCTAAATTTATGAGAAAAAATGAGTATCAAAGTGAACGAACTTTACTCTGAAATAACAATATTACACGAAATCTAGGTAAAAGTAAGAGAGCAGTATTTCATTAGTAAAAATGAGCTTTTGATCGACATTAATTTAACAACTGAAAGCGATAAAGCATATTACAATTTTACTGTAGACAGAAAATTGTTAAAGATGCAATAGGTGCAAAAAAATATAGCTTAAAAAATAAAATAGTAAAAAACATATCCTTTGTCCTTTTCTACTCTTTCGTAAAATATTATATTTTTGAAGTGTACTATATTTTTATAAGTTATTCTAAAAAAACATTCTACCATTAACCGAAGAAATGTTGGTAATCCTAGCGGCGAATGGTGATAGTTCGCGACCGGGAATGCTCAGTTTAGTTCGCGAACGGTAGCGCTCAATTTAGTTCGCGAACGGTAGCGCTCAGTTTAGTTCGCGAACGGTAGTGCTGTGGTTAGTTCGCGAGCGGTAGCGCTGTGTTTAGTTCGCGAACTAGGTCGCGAACTAAACTGAGCGGTACCGTTCGCGAACTAAATTGAGGCGAAAGGCAGCTCGTTCGCTCGCTTTGCTAGCGCTACTTCACGCGCTCTCTTATTTGTTATAATAGTTGTGGTTACTGATAGTTGTCTTTTAAGTGTTAGTGGGATCAAAGTGTGTTTTGTTTTCACATTCCATGTTAAATTTCTGTTTTTGACTTCTGCAATAATTATTAATGTTTAACAGTTACATTTTTTTATTTTATTTTTATATCTGCCTCTTCATCGAAATGTGTCCACAGCGAACTGTGTTACCTTTTAGATAATAAACTAAAAAAAAAGTTGGTCTTCGGGAAAGGATCGAACGAACTAAGTAGCGAGAGATCTGGGAACTAGTTCGCGTAGTTCGCTCGTGGGAGCACTCTTCCGAACTAGTTCGTTAGCGAACTACACAAGACTATATGCTACTTCCCACATTCATCACTAAGCCCCGGATTCTTAGGTTCGAACCTATTTTGTTCCCAACCTAATATCCTCGAAATTTTAACTTTCTCTTACGTCTACTGTATAAACTAATAATATTCATAAATTTAATAGAACCTAAAATAACCTAATTTTTATGTTATGACCTAAAATAACCTAATTCGGTTTTTATAACCTAAAATGACCTAATTCGATGTACTGATCCAGTTCGACTGTAATTTTGTTACTTAAACAAATGTCCAACCGGATTCGCTCAGGGATACGGTCTGTGGAAGACGCCATGGGTTCGAACCCAACTATCAGCTGTTCTGACGTGGTATTCCGTGGTTTTCCTTTTCCCCTTCAGGCAATTGCGGGAACAGTGCCTTATGGACAGGTTACGGGTAGCTGCTTCCTTTTCCCCCTTCCTTCTAAAAAATTTCGTTTTCTTCTTCTACATCGATCCAAGTTAATGTTACATGGTGATCCGGCCAGTCACCATCACCAGCTGTATCTATTATTACGTGAATCCTAAGATCTAAGACACTGCAAATGTGAGCAGTATGGGAATGATCCCTAACATAGTCCGAGGGGTAAAGCCGAACTTGGAGGGTAAACGAACTATGTTTACGTGTAAAACGGAAGAACTTATTTTAAAATTGGAATAACTATTCACCACAATATTAAATGATGTGTTTTAAACTAACTGTTGACAGTAACATTGAGAAAAGCTGTAACAATACGGTGTGGCAACTTCACATTATTACAAAGGTTTACATTCAGTAGAAACAAATCGACAAAGCAAGTTTTAAACATAGCACGTTAAACATTAACAATCTCAGGAACGCAAACCCTTTCTGAGTATTTAACAGTTGTATACCGTCATCGTTCAGTGGTAACACGGAAATTAAAATATTGTGTAGTTTAGTTCCTTAATTAAAAGCAATAATGCCTAAAAAGAAATCCTCAAGAAGTAGTCACCTGCGAGAGTGGTTAGGAACGAATAAGAACTTTTCTAAAGATGAGAGAAAATTATATATTCTCAAGCATGTGTGAAACCAGTAAGTTTAATTTGTTTTATATAGATATATCTTTTATAATTTTAAAAAATAAATTAGATTTTATTTGTTTTCATTTCTAAAGTAACGTAAAGTGACTGAGTCTAGACTGCTGGATGAAATTTCATAATATTAACTGGGTATTATCCGGGATGTTATATTCAGGTGGACTATTTTTATTTTTGATTTCTATATAAGTGACTGCAGAAAAATGATCCCACGTACTACAGTAACAGAATTCAGCAACTCATTTGGCAAATGTTACCAGGAGAAACGCTTCCGAACAGAAGCAGAGTTTCATTACAAGTTCAAAGCTGGGTGCAGAAGTCTCGTTTCACCTGCGTCTGTGTGAAGTTCCCACTGCCGCTAATATACCAGTTTCAACAGTCCAGAATGCAGTGCTGAAAACCATTTTGGAAGAATTTTGCAACAGAAAAATATGAGATGAATTCACTTTAAGAAAGAATTACTTGCCTCATCTGCAAGTGAAAACCACTGAAGAACTAGTGGACATTGCCGACCACTTCATCTGGTTAAGTGTAGATGAGACGTCAGATGCCTGCGGCAGATATATAGCGTTGTTGTGGGCAAGCTCGCATGTGAGGGACGTAGTATACCCCAAGTCATTATGTGCAGAGAACCTCCAATGACTAACCAGTCTACTGTGGTAATTGCTGTAAGTGATGCATCAAAACTGTTGTGGCCAGGTCCAGAACACGAGGATAAATTGTCGTTGGTGACAGACAGTGCAGCTTATATGATAAAAGCAGGGGAGCGTTTGAAGGCATTCCATCTTCGAATGGTCCATGTCACCTGTCTAGCTCATGGGCTGCACCAGGTAGCTGAAAAAATTCGGGAACAGCACCCTGTAGTTAAAGAGATAATTTCTTCAGTGAAGAAAATATTCCTGAAAGCGCCAAGTCGAGTAGTTACTTTCATCGATACCCCTCCTTCCTGAGCCAGTAGTGACACGATGTGGGACCTGGCTCTCAGCCGCAGTATATTATGCAGAAAACTATGAGAGCATCACGGAGGTCATCGAATCATTAGATGAAAGAGAAGCTATTGCTACAGTAAATGCAAAGAAAGTGTTGCACTCAGTACCAGCTGTACAGAAGTTGAAATATATAAAGGCAAATTTTTACAACCCAGAATTTTCAATCAAGAATTTGGAAGGAGGTACTCTACCGTTGACGAAAGAACTTCAAATCACCAAAGAAGTGAGGGCCAAAGTGGCTCCTGGACCAGTTGGGGTGTCTATAGCTCAGAAGCAGGAGTCTGTTTTAGCCCGCAGTTCAGATTTCAAGAGGATGGAATACATAAGCCGTGTCCACTGTGGTATAAAGAAACAAGAATATTGACTTGGAATCCTAAGGAAATCGCTGATACAAAGTTCACACCTCTGACCACATGAGACGTAAAGCGTAGTTTTTCCGCATTCAAGAGAATTTGAACGGAAAAAAGAGGAGGATTTACTCCTGAAAATCTGTCAAAATATTTCATTGTTCAGTGTCATATTAGAAGTTTTAAATGAGTTGTTTACCATACACAATACAGACGAAGTATTTTGAACATAATAGTGGTTTATTTTGCACATTTTAATGTGATCGACCAATGACATGTTGGAAGTTTTTAAGGAGTACTTGACATTGTATTGTAAAGTCAACAATATTTTTAACACTATGGCAGTATATATTGCGTGTTTTAAATTTTATTTCCCTTAAAAACGTGTAAGTTCCTAAATCAGAATTTTAAAAACCTATAAAAGCCTAAAACGTGAGTTGAATAAACCTAAATTTGGTTTTTTAGAACCTAAAAATCCGGGGCTTATTCATCACAAATGAATTCTGCGCTCTCATCGTATTTTGCTACACAGCATGCGTTTAAATGGTGGAGCGATAGTAGCGTGATCTGTGTTTTATCATGAACGCTTTGTGGAAGCCAGTGTTTCTTTCTATCTTTTTTTGGCTTTACGCCTTCGCTTTGTCCTTCGTAGACGTCAAGGTAATTATAAGCGGAAGTGTTTTTTTTTTCAATGTGAACTGTGAAATAATAATTGTGGTGCAAGGAACAGCCATTTTCAAAAGATATTGAAAGTTTTCACTTCTCGCACTTAACCGTAAAGCTGTATGTTCTCCAACATCTGATTCATCTGACATATATCAAAGAGACCTTTTGGTTCGTGATCTAAAATCCGTTCTCAAAGGTCATAATTTATAATTGGTTTATGCAGTGAAAGAAAATTATGTTGCATCCAAAAAGCAGTGATATGGCAGAAAATCTTTGAAGCCACAACTCAACACCTTTATTTTTTTTATTTTTTTTTTTTAATCTGAATGATTTAGAAAGTTTGGTAAGTCGGACTACAGGAGACATCTCGCCAAAATTTCAGTTTCCTGTTAGCATCCTGTAGTACTTTTTTTTCATTTCCCTTTAATTAAAAAATACATATCTCATGTTAACACTTGCATCTGCTTTAATTAGCCATTCTAGTAGGTTTAGCAGTTTCGGTAACTGCTCGGCTATGATCAAGATATACTTTAAATGTTGTTTTACAATTATGATATGTCAAATAGAGCTCTCTTTACTCCATGTGAAATGTGTCTTACTTTAAAGTTATAAAAGCAACCGCAAATAGATTTATGTATTAGTAGATACTTCTGACAATCTTGATCTTTATTACTTTTATCATAAAGATAAACAAAATACACTTCAAATTCGATATGTTAGTAGATACCTGTACTAAGATAATCATGTTCTTTAATACTTTTATCACAAAGATTAGCAAAATACACTTCTTTATCAGAGAACATACACACTGTATCGTTCGTTGAGGCCATGTGATATTCCAACGAGTTTATTTATCTATGCCATACTACTTTTACATTCTGAGATTTTTTTGTTTCTGCTTTACTTCTCATTGACTTTGAGGTCATTAGAGGCGGGAAAGAACTCTGGGCAAGGAACGGGAAGATATTCTGTCTTGGCGTTGAAATGTCTAGGCTCGTTATGCCGAGAAAACATTTACGTGCATGAGATGCAAGATGTTATTTACTTAAAAAAAAATGTTCTTTTAATATTTATTGCAAAAAGCAGGCTTAAATTTAAATTACACCCTCTAATTACAACAGGACAACACGAGTGCGGAATTGAAAGAAAAAAAAATACATTTATAAAATTAAATACAAAGAAATACATGATTATTTAAGATTACACATAAAATCGAACTCAGCCAGCAAAGAAAAAGATTAGAAACTGACAGACAATACACAAATGTTCCCGGCTAGGGAGAGCACGAAACTCCTTCAGTTTGGGCGTATACTGGGTGAAAATTATTTATATGAAATTGTCACTTATCGTAACTGCTGGAGGCTGTCGGCGACCTTGATGTTTCCTTCACTATGAAGATACACTTTTAACTCCATCTGGCAACTGAGGTGGCACGACAAATATTGTCGGGCGAAAACGCGACCTCCACGTTTCTTTGAAATCCGCGTACACACACACATGCGGACTGTCCGGGGTCCAGCCCCCAAGTGCCCGCGACAGTTTGACCTTCTCTCACCCCCCGCCTCCGGGAGTGGCATCTCTACCTGCGTCAAACAAAGCAACCTCGCCGACAACAGGACGCCAGCAGGAATTTGCCAACCTTCCCTGTCTTCCAAAACGGCTGGATGAAATGTCTCACAAATGGAGAGGTGATGGAAAATCAATGACAGCAGAGGCTGGACATTACAGCGTTTTGAAGGAACCATCCCGATGTTTTGAGTGAGTTGAGGAAACCATGGAAAATCTAATCTGGGTTACCGGACGGGGACTCGAAGCCACGTCCTCCTGAATGCGAGACCACAAAGTTACCGCACATCCACCATTCAGGGTCTGAGATTTTTGCAGGAGGGGGCGAGTGGTGACGGGAGAGGTAGGGGAAAGCAAAATGGCAACTTAACCATGCACTCATTAGGACTGATTTTTTTCTCCTTTTACGGTATCAGTTGGAAATATAGAAATGGAAAAGATTTAGTTTCTACATTTCATTAATTCTTTATGTCTTTTTTATTTACAGGTAAGTATTAACAAGCAGATTCACATAATTTTTTTAACTAACTACAACTTTTGTATGACTTCTTTCTGATTACATTTTGATATTTGAGCTACTTTTGTGTTACGGCAGAAATTTTTGAGTAGCCGAATTGAGAAATTTGTTTTAAAGTCAGCAATAATATTTTTTTTATTGACACATGTAGCATAAAAACTTATCTTAACTGTTACTGAAACTGTATGTAAAATTTTATATGGTACTCAAAGCCATACATCTGTTTTTATTTTCATTTTTATTATCGTAGTTATCAGTGAAGAAGGTTTCATTTATCTACTTCTTCAGAGACATTTTTTACCCGTTCTTTTGTCCTCTGCTTCGTGAGATTCCCCCCCCCCCCTCTTACTATTCGGAATATTCCTTAATTTATGTGGTGATGTAATAAAAGTACTCTTTTCGTTTATGCGTGTATTCATATACTGATTGAAAACATAAAATTGTGGTATCATTTTCCGTTGGTTTATGTATTTTAAACATAGACTTCCTCGCCGCGAAGTTAAACGAAACTATGTAGACGAAAGGGAACGAGCATGATTCGGTGTTATATAACTACTTGAATCTTAACTTATTTGTTACTATCAAGGGTCACCGGCTTGACTCCCACCTAGAGCAAGGCGGTTTCAATTAATTAATTAATTGTAATGTTTGTCCTGTGTTTTTCATTGCTATGGCAACCATTCCTTGGAAAAAGACTAACCCAACTTTTTACTTAAAGCAGGGTTGCTAGATGTTTGGTGACGAAATTATTAACGTTTAATTCCTATTGACGAAAAAGAGAATTCACCTGAATTAATGGCAAAGTGATGTAAATATCACTGTATGTTAAGATAAAGTTAAGTATTTGTTATGCTTTAATTTGACATAATAAATTTCGCAAAGAAACAGTGCACTAAAAGTTAGATGCATTTTTATGGCATCTTTCAGCTTGTGTTAATATTGTCTGTGCTTGGAACAATTTCTAAAGTGTTATGCAACTACTATCAACAAACATCACAAATGAATATTAGTTTCAGTGCATTTTGTAACATGTTTATGTGGAAGGAATATTAATGTGAGAAGTGCTTTGTGAAAAGCCATTTGATGAAACTGCATATCAGCGGTTTTTATAAGTCTGTCAAATTATTCCGCGTTTAACTGTAGGTTTGACCATAACAAAGCCGAAAGGAAATTGCCACCGCAGCAAGCATTCAATTGCAATTAAGTTAAATTCTCTCTTATTCTTGCAGCACCGGGAAAAACCGTTCTCCGAAGATATGACTCGATAAATCTGCATCCACTTATTAATACAGGTCTACTGAGTTTCTAATACGATAAGGAAAACAAAAACCATGGGAATAAAATTACAGATTACCTCACTTGAACGAACAGTTACGTTATAACCGTCCGAAGTGAAAAATATAGAAGAATTTATTTGAATTATATTTGCCTCTTTCATGTCTTTTGCAGACGTTACAATTAGCAACAAATACAAAAAAAACTTTATCATTTCAAAACAAAGAATGAAATGTACTTCATGAGTTTATAGTAGAGGAAACATTAACAGTAAAACAGTAACACTGTGGGAATGTTTACAATTCTAAGCTTAAAAATGTAAACATTTCTAATCATGAAGATCATTTGTTTGAAAAAATATGCAAAATTGCTTTAATTGAACCAACAATCTCAAGAACTACTAACACATTAAAAAAAAAGACAATTTTAAAATAACATATAAATGTTCCTTAAGATGCATTTATTTATTTTTTTTTTTTTATTTTGAATTAGTAATAGAAATTGTACAAAACTTGGTGCGTCTTAATATGCAAGATCCACGGCTTTAAGACCAAGGTAACAAAATCTCTCCTCATGTACACAGACGGAAAAAAAAATCCCAACACCAAGAAAAAATTATTGTAGAGTAATGAAATTTGGACAATGCATTTGTCAAGTTAACATGTTTAATTGATTAAATTTTCAAGATCACAGGTTAATTTAAGCTCAAGAAAATGCATTTCAAATGTGAAATACTGTTAAATTAATAGCCGGTGTAACCTCCAGAATTTTGAATGCAAGCCTGCAAACGTGAATGCATTGTGTCATACAGGTTTCGAATGTCACTTTGTGGTATGGAGTTCCATGCTTGTTGTACTTGTGCTGTCAATACTGGGACGGTCAGTGCTGGCTGTGGATGATGCTGGAGTTGTCGTCCAATGATATCCCATACGTGTTCAATTGGAGACAGATCTGGTGATCTCGCAGGCCAAGGTAACATGTCGACACTCTGTAGAGCACGTTGCGAGACAACAGCGGTATGAGGGCGAGCGTTATCCTGTTGAAAAACTCCCCCTTGAATGCTGTTCATGAATGGCAGCACTACAGGTTGAATTACCAGACTGACGTACAAATTTGCAGTCAGTGTGTTTGGTATAACCACAAGAGTGCTCCTGCTGTCATAGGAAATTGCTCCCCAGACCATGACTCCAGGTGTAGGTCCAGTGTGTCTAGGCCGCAGACAGTTTGGTTGCAGGCGTTCCCCTGGCCTCCTTCTGACCAACACTCGGCCATCACTGGCACCAAGGCAGAACCTGCTTTCATCAGAAAACACAACAGATCTCCAGTGTTGGTCAGAAGGAGGCCAGGGGAACGCCTGCAACCAAACTGTCTGCGGCCTAGACACACTGGACCTACACCTGGAGTCATGGTCTGGGGAGCAATTTCCTATGACAGCAGGAGCACTCTTGTGGTTATACCAAACACACTGACTGCAAATTTGTACGTCAGTCTGGTAATTCAACCTGTAGTGCTGCCATTCATGAACAGCATTCAAGGGGGAGTTTTTCAACAGGATAACGCTCGCCCTCATACCGCTGTTGTCTCGCAACGTGCTCTACAGAGTGTCGACATGTTACCTTGGCCTGCGAGATCACCAGATCTGTCTCCAATTGAACACGTATGGGATATCATTGGACGACAACTCCAGCATCATCCACAGCCAGCACTGACCGTCCCAGTATTGACAGCACAAGTACAACAAGCATGGAACTCCATACCACAAAGTGACATTCGAAACCTGTATGACACAATGCATTCACGTTTGCAGGCTTGCATTCAAAATTCTGGAGGTTACACCGGCTATTAATTTAACAGTATTTCACATTTGAAATGCATTTTCTTGAGCTTAAATTAACCTGTGATCTTGAAAATTTAATCAATTAAACATGTTAACTTGACAAATGCATTGTCCAAATTTCATTACTCTACAATAATTTTTTCTTGGTGTTGGGATTTTTTTTTCCGTCTGTGTAATTGAGAATATCAAATTATTGATTGCTTTATAAAAGCTTTAGTTTCATGAAACATATTAAATACATCAGTTACAGTTTGAAAATGATTTTGTTTATCTTAATAAAATTATTGATTGCTTTATAACTGCTTGAGTTCATGAAGCAGATTAAATACATCAGTTACAGTGTGAAAATGATCTTGTTTATCTTAATAAACATTATAATGACAGGTTTTGATTAAAAGTAAATATTTAATGAAGTCTTCATCAGCTGAAAGACTAATTATGATGGTACCGAGATCGTATCATCTTGTTATGTAACAAAGTCTTCACAGATTATAAATCTGACCACGAAATGGTACCTGATCATCACTTTCACTCAGTAAAAAAGACAGAACATTAAATTTAAGGCCAACACATATTTATTAGTTCAGTCGATGTAGCCTCTGACAAATGAGTATATTGTATCCAGCTATTTACGTCAAAGTAAAAGTGTTCATATATTATAGCTCATAGTATTAAGCACCGTAAGTAAGAAAATCTTAACTAACCAGTCAGGTTTAGGATATATCAGTATGCTACAGCTGAGCCTCTAATCATCACATTTAATATGCTGCTATCGGAATAAAATGAGTATTCTGCACAGATACATTCTGTGACGGAGATTACTGAGTATCCATTACATGAATACAATTACAAAAGAAGTCGAGAACTTCCTGGGACTCATCCCAAGTTCTTGTCACTGGCAGTCTCCACCGTCAATTTAGCAATGAGAGCATTTGTTATCGATTATCTTTTACTCCTCATCCCTTATACCAAGTTCACTACAGCAACAACAATCACCATAACCATTGATTGGCAGTGACCGTGACTGATGGTGTCTTAAGGCAGTTCTCGGTGTTAGCTGTCATAAAAACAAATTGTCTACAGGCTCAGACTGCACAGTATTTAACGCCACTGGTTTCAGATTATATAGTGTGCAGGTCTGTTGCTTTGTCTACCTGAACAAACTGTCAGCTTCGTACAATATTGAATTTTTGGTTGTTGTACGCTCTTCGTTTTCTTCACGTAACACGGGGCGAGCTCCATTGAGCATCTGGAAGAGCGCGGCGCCGGGGCAGCCAGTGTTCTCCAGCTGGCAGTGCGCTACCACGCGGTAGTCTGAAGTGAGGCGTCCAGCTCGTTCTCCAGCACTCAGGAGCCGCTGGAGAGCTTCCATGGCGACGGCTGTGGGAGGCTGCTGATTGAGAAGCCGACCATGGCAATGCTGAGGGAGTTCGAGTTGTGTCCCTCGGTGTGTTGGCCTTGGAGGCTCCAGCCACGACCTTCGAACACGTTCCCGTCCATACCAACCAGAAAGTTGTAAGCGATGTCGGACCAGCCGCGGCCCTCTATGTGAAACATCTGAAGCCGCCGCACGATTAGAGTGTTTTTTCCCAGCGTAGTGGCGCTGTCTGTTGCCGTGTGACCTGCAATCATGGAAATATAATTACATACTTTATTTGCTACTAAGCTGATTACGATATCATATCATTGTATTCACCATTAGTCAATACAATATTGAAATAGGCTTCGTCATATAGATACTATAATTATATATACATGTTAATACAACTGATAATATAAGATAAATAATGTAACTAAATATATATTACATCAAATAATTCTTTTGTTTTATAAGGACATATTGCAGTTATTAGATCCTTAGTGCTGTTTTTAAATTTATTTAGTGTCATCATCCTCAGATTCTTAGGTAGATTGGTGAAGAATCTGATTCCCATTGACTTATAACTATACTTAGTTATGCTAAGTGAACAGTATTCAATTCTTATATTGTGCTTATCTCTAGTGTTATGATCATGTACCTCAATATGTCTTTTAAAGAGGTGTTGATTTTTCTTAACAAAAAGTAAACATTGATATATATATAAACCCGGTAATGTCATAATTCCTAGCTTTAAGAATAATTCCTTGCAGTGCGTTCTGGGTAATGCTCCACATATCAGGCGAACTGCTTTTTTTTGTAAGACAAAGAGACACTGTGAGTAGGGACTATTTTCCCAAAGGATAGTTCCATACGATAGGTAGGAGTGGACATAACCATAATGAATGGAGAGTAATACATCTGTTGTCACTGTACCTTTAAGTCTCCTAATCATGAAAATTCCTTTAGCAACTTTATTCGAAATCAATTCAATATGCCTCTGCCATTTTAAATTTGACTGTATAATTATTCCCAGGAATTTGAAAAAATTGCAGGTAGAGTCGCTTTTTAAGGATATATCAAGGTGGTGTGTTTTTTCTAAGTTAAGGGATAGTTTGTTGGCATTACACCAGTCCATAAGTAGACCTATCTTTGATGAGAAAGCTTTAAGTTGTAGTGGAGCTTACTTTTACAAATAGATCATCAGCATGGTTGTAGCATTTGGAGTTACCGTGATATGTCATTGATATATAGAATGAACAGTAGGGGGCCAAGAATAGATCCCTGAGGAAAACCATCTCCTACATCCCTAAGCTTAGATACATTGTTGTTGAGTGAGACAATTTGTGATCTATTACTTAGATATGATTTAATTAACTTGACTGCCTTATCATCAAAACTTATGTGCTTGAGTTTCAATAGTAAAATTTCATGAGATACAGTGTCAAATGCCTTGGACAGATCAAAAAACTTAGCATTGAGTTTATTTTCAAGGTCCTCAAGGTCCTGGTCTGATTCTATAACAGAATCCTTATTTTTGATAGATAAAAACATGCAGAAAATCTCTTACTGAGAAAGTATTTAATTGCGCAAGCAGGAAAAAGGTACGGTAGGTCATGGAAAATAGAAAAGTTTGTAATGTCCAGCCTCTGCTGTCATTAATCCTTCATCGCTTATCCATATATTTCTTAGACATTTCGTCCAGCCATTTTGTGAGACAGGGAAAAGTGGGAAATTCCTGTCTGCCGACATGTTGCCGGCTGGGTTGCAGGCAGAGATGCCGCTCCAGGAGGCCGGGGGATGTGAGTGGACATGCGGTAGCGAGAGGCACTTGGGGATGAGACCCCGGATAGTACGCATATGTGTATGTGTGGATGCAGACTCCAAATACGTGGAGGCTGCGATTTGTCGTGGTGTTTTCTTCATGTGCCTCCACGAGTGAACCTACCTCAGTTGGTGGATGGTGTTAAAAGTGTTCCTCCATCGTGAAGGAAACCTCAAGACTGCCATGCCGATAGCTTCCTGAAGTTACGATAAGTGACAGTTTCATATAAACATTTTTACCCAGTATACGCCAAATTTAAGGACTTTTCTTGCTCTCCCTAGCCGGGAACATTGTGTTTATTGTCTGTTCGCTTCCGTTTCACCTTCTTTGCTGGCTTAGTTCATTTTTATGTAATGTTAAATAAAAATGTTTTTTTCTCAGTGATAATATTTGTAAAAAAATTATTTCTTTAAAATTCTGTATTCGAGTTTCCTTTTTGTAACTAGCGTGTGCAAGCTCAATTTACATCCTATTAATGCAAATCAAAAATATTAAGACTTCATTTTTAACAAATGAATTTTTCCATCTCATGCACAGAGAATGTGAATGTTTAAGGTCTTAATGAACCGAGACATTTCACATAATCAGTAGTGTGACAAAATTATGCAAGGAAAGTGTGAACAGTATGAAAATGGCGTAAGATTGGTCGGAACAAAGTCAAGAGAGTGCTATCTAGCCAATAATTTTTATCTTTGTCATCGATGACATAAGGAAAAAGTGGCAGTGAGGATGGAAGAAGAAAACACAAGCTGATGGCTTTTGTAGATGACGTAATGGTCTAAGGAAACAGTGAAGAGGAAGTCCAACGGCAGTTAGATGTATGGGCGACATTGAGGGTCAAATATATATATGTTACGCTCAAAGACCGAAAACGCTCATTGACGCGATTGAGTTTTTGAAGAAAATTTAGGTCTTTCGGAACTAATCGAGCGGAATGAGTTTCACACTCAAACAGTCGTTTAAATGGTACGAATTGTTTGGTGAGACAGAGAAAGTGCAGCGTCTATCTGTCTCAAACTTAAATCGCAATTTTCAGTCACATTTCCTTCACTTTAGCGATGTTAAATTCAGTTGAAGACGTTGACGGCTGATCAGAGCGAGGCAAATCTTCCACCACATCTCGACCGCTTTTGAATTCACTGTAACACTTATATGCAAACGTTTTTGATAAAGCCTTCCGTAAAATTTTCACTGATTCGGCGCACAAAATTCTATTTGCAGTTAAGAATTTGAGACGAATTCAATGTTCGATATTTTTATATATTGTAAAAATCGCTAAGAACACTTGAGATGAACTAACAACAATATGTACTGTAAACAAACTAAACGACAGATAGCGCTGCGCTCAAACTCAGCCTCAGTATAGAGGAAAGTTGTGCCAACTTCGCGACAAAAAGAATTTTGACAGTCGCTTTAAGCGGGCTTTTTAAATTATCAATTCCCGGCACTTTCTTGACGGAATATAAATTTAAACCACTGGGAATGCCTTCAGAGGATTAGGCGGAGTTCTTCAGCTGTTTCAATTTGTTGCTGTAACGTCACCCATGACACTGTTAGCTGAAAAGAATTCAAAGTGACATCAGCGTTCCAAGACATCCAGCCGTCATCTGTGGTAATCACTATTTGGTCATGTGAAATGCAACGTAATAAAGCGAAAAAGGTTACTGTATACTGCTTTGATTATACATCCTCAGTCATGCCAGTAAGATTTACCAAGATAAACCCTTGGGCAACTCACGCGTCACACCTTGCCAATTCATCACCTCAGTCAGATCTCATGGATTCGCTAACGTACATACTGTCAACCCCCTTCAATGAATCACGCAGTGAATCAATATTTAAAAAAAAATAGATTGTGAATTATGGATTGTGTATCGCCCACCGCAGCGAACAGTATGAAACTGATAGAAAATACAATTAAGATCAACTAGACGACCCGTGCGAAAATTTCGCGAATAAAATACGACGAATAGTGAGGTTTGAATGCTTGTAACATAATGAATCGTTAGAACCGTAGTTTTTTAGCAAATATTTTTTATTAGTGTAATAGGTACACAGCAAAATACTCACAACATATTATGAAACAGTTAGGAAAATTTAAACACACTTTATTTATGACAAGCTGTCACTGACCTTGGTAGAATAAAACCAACCTTAACAAACTGCACACAACATATCAACATCTCCGTGATATTTGTTGCTAAGCGAATAAAATGATTACATTGGAATTGTATAGCAAAACGACAGTATTTCAGTAAAAGAAAAAATATATACGAAAAAACTACTTATTGAATAAAAAAAAGTTTATTGACTTCTCTGTGATATCCGCTGCTGAAATCTGGGAACATGGCTCTGAACAGTCTCATACGCGCAACCACTTTTAG